>OW121761.1:11078237-12287355 GCA_933228765.1 Miltochrista miniata | reverse complement strand
GGGCATACAGAGGAGCTCCTGCACCTCATATATGCCCGGGATGGTGGATGACGTCCGCTGCAGCTGCGCGAACATCAGGCATCCTGGACGTCCGGGGCGTGCGGGGATGGTGCGCACGTGCTCCGGGATGTACCCGAGCTCGCGCAGCTCCTCCTCCACGTCTTGCGGGTTGGTGTTGGCCGGGAGGCCCCTGATGGCTATCTTCATAGTCCGTTCGGCTGGTAGGGAGTAGCTGAACCACGAGATTCCGCTCTCTCCCTCCAGCCGGGTGAGGTAGCTTTGGATTACCCGATACTCCGTGTCGGATTTAGGTATAAACCTGACCCCTCTGCCAAAGGGGCGCACGTTGGGTGCGTGGCCGAGCGCTCTCTTCAGTTCCCTGAAGTGCGTCGGCCAGTCGGGCAATACCTCCACGACGAGAGGGGGGTATCGGGTTCTCCGGTCTTGAGCGGCCGGGGCAGCAGCTGATGTTGATGGTTGTGGTGGCGTGGTCGCTCCGGTTGCGACCGTCGCCGGCTTCTTCGCCTCGTTCGCCGCCGTAGTCTCGGCGAACGTTTTCCGGGGGCGAGGCGTCGGTGAGGTCGAGGAACTCGTGGCGGATGGCGCGAGTTGCTTAGCCGCGTTGAACGCGGCCAGCTCCTCAAACGTCATCCGAGGATGGCTAATCTCCATTGGGGAGGGCTGTCTTCTTGCGACTGGCGTCGGTGCACGCTCCGTTGTGGCTAGCAGCGGGGCGTTGGTTGAGGGCCCCGTCTTGGGGCGGTGTAGTCGGGGGTCCCGGCTGGTGGAGGGCGCGTCGGGTGGCGGGGAGGGTGTGCGTATCACCGGACTGGCGATAAACATCTCCTCCCCGGCACCGGTCGCTGGCCCCGCGACGATGTTGAGCCGGGGGACGGGCACGGGCGTCAGGTTGGCGGCCTTCACCGCTGCGTTAAATAACGCGGGGACTGCCGACCTTGTGAACACCCGTGGCCGGGTAGCGCGTCGTGGCGGCGGGTATAGCCGCTTTCTCTCCATTATTGAAGCGCGGAGTCACGGTGTTAGTGTACCGTTGAAGTGCGGCCTAGGTCGTGGCCCCGGCACGCCGAAACCACCCAACCCGGTCCCCGGGGCTTGCCGCTGGTGGCAGACCGGGAACCAAAGCCAGGCGGCACGTCGTGTTGTTCCGGGGTCACTACCGGGCGCAGGTGCGGTTGAGAGGTGTCACGCAGGGAACCGTACTAGAGGCCCGAGCACCGGTGCAGATACGTCTGCACGCGGCGGTACACTGGCTGATCTAGTGAGCCCTCGGCCACAACCACTGTCTATTTATAAATCCCCGCCACTCAAATTGTTCTCACAAAACACGTGGCTTGATATTTAATGTTTTCTTTTTAAATCAAAGAAATGTGGTTCAATTTATTTTTGAGAAATAAAGTTATTAATTTAATTAGTCAAACAAACTGTTAAATTGAATGAAATCGTTAAAATACAAAGATTAATTCATTCTCAGTAAAATGAACATTGCCGGAACTATAGGAATAACAAAAATCCTGTTTTGATTAAAAACATTTTTAAATGTCGACAATATTCGTAATAATTGTCAATAAGAATTTAACAATAGTTATTATTGTAGGTTCTTACGAACCTACATAGTCACATAACACTTAGGTAACCTAATTAGTTCACCACTACATCAAGTTATACAAATCAGTGTTAATAAATTCTATAACTATTTCTATTCGGACCTTATATCTCAAAATAGTAAGGTATCAGTAAAGTTGCTCATTGTAAAGGTTTTAATCTATTTATAATCAAATAGATTTTAATTAGTAATTCTCGGTGTGGCGACATATATATTTATCAGAATTATAAACCCTTTACTTTTTGACTAGGATTGTTTCAAAAAACTCAAAATCTGACCCACGCGGCCTTAATCTATATAAATAAAGGAACTAGTCATCAATATAAAAAATATTCCAATGCCAATTTGTAATAAACTCTACCCCATAAAAATCGCCATAAATTTCACCATTTACACGTGAATGTGTTAACCAAGAGTTCTTTCATTGGTCGTCATAAATTTATGACTCGTTTAGCAATATTATTGGAAAACTATTAGTATCACGAGTAGTCGGATTGTTGGCTTAGGAATTATGAGTGAAATTTGTTCTAGAAGCTTAACATAAATTCAATAAAAAAATTTAATAAAACGTTTTTTTTTACTAAAATAAATAGGTAACTAGAATGTGGTAGAGTCCACGTATGAAATACATATTATCTATTTTATCTATATATATAAAAATGTTGTGTGCGTTTAAGTACATATTAAAACTCAAAATTTACTGAATCGACTGAGCTCAAAATTGGACAAGATAGTACAACAGGATTCAGAGATGGTTTTAGGCTACTTTAAACACTTTTATCATAACAGCAATAAGAATAAAACAGCTTTAAAAAGTGATTTTACCTATAGATGACGCTGATCATTTTTTTAAAAATTAATTTCTGCCAGCTCCAGAACAAAATATTATAATATAAACAAAGGTACATACCAGATTACTGTTTTTTAAGAGAAGTTTGATTACGGCCTCCTTGCATTCAGAATAATAAAAGAGAGTACATACTTACCTAATATAGAGGTCAGATAAGTTGAGCATGTGATTTTTGAAGTTAGAGTTTTGACGCGTTAGGGAAATATAATTATAGTGTGTAGCATTTATTTTCTATAGATGCAGTATTTAGGATGTGAAAGCAGCCTTATCGAGTTATCTTTTTTTAATCGGTTGTCAGTGGTGACATTTCTGCTGTCAGAATGACAGGATGTCATAAGTTCGGTGACGAAGCGTTTCGCATTTAAAGGAACTGGTTTTGTTAAGATTTTTCGTGAAAGACAGGACTTTTGACCGAGACCTGCTTTGGGGTAGTTGGAGGTCCTTTGGCTTTTGCTCTGAGACTGTGCCGCGAATCAGTTTTTCGCTCAAGCGCGATTATTTGTTACCTCGCGTGGCCTAACGGGCTGTGATTGGGTTGCTGCATTGCATCTTGCTACATTTTACCCAGAAAACTGGTGAGTCACTTCTTCTTTTGCAAAGCGGGTCGATTGTCGTCTGTCGCGCAGCCAAGATCTTAATTTGTCGTTTCTTTCATGACAGGGTTTTTTACTACGGGGCTAGTTGCCGGATGAGATATTTGGTGCCGCACCTATAAGTTAGTGGGCTGCACGTGGTACGACAACGTGGAAGTGCGGACTACACGAGCTTCTCATGTGAGAGGTATCTGCCGTCATCACCTGGCAGTAACAACAGGCAGTCACTCTCACTCAGCTCACTCTGCAGGCCAGTAAATCCACTACTTATGTGTAGCTTAGTAGCATAAGTACCTAAGCACTGACTATACTTCTGTGTACCTGTGATATTTGTGTCTATCAGTGAATAAGCTCTCTGTGTGTCTCTGTGTATCTCTGTGTTATATAAATATATGTGTGTACACCCTACCTGACTGTTTTCGTCAGAGCCCTGGCCTACCCTTGCACGCACACTGGAATCTCTGTAGTAAGGCGCCCTGGGAAAGAGTTCTCTGCATAGCTACCTCGCGCTAGTTGGTGAGTAACACTGATCATCACTGTGTTACAAATTGGCTCCCAACGTAGTGGCAAATCTCTGGGTCTACTCTGCGGTAGCCTCAGTCTAGTGTGTGTGCATAGGTGGTTACCTCTGGCGAAACCATCCTGGTGAATCGTCCGAGACGCTCCAGGACGTTAATTGGTGGTGCTAGCAGCTAAGCACAAAACCTTCCCTTTCGTCTTCTTCCAGCTTCCTACATCTTTGGCTGGAAAAGACACAAAATTCTAAATTCAAAAATTTAAAATAGCTGTGATTTTGGAAAAACTTTTTGATTTTATTTGGCATACCCACTTCTTTTCTTATTGTGTTTCTTTTCTTTGTTATGTTCCTTTTTATGGTGCACACATATATTTATTGTAATATTATATTAGCATAGATTAATATATTACATATATTATTCTATAGCTTCACCTCTGTGTTAACTTAGTGAATTTCACTCTGTGTAATTATAAATTTTTTTTTGAAGGTATGTTGATACCTTGTAATTTTAATTATTAACCTGAACTGTGTTATCAGAAAATTTAGAAACTTTTCTCTCTTAATATACCCTTAATCTTTGTTAAATTCTAAAAGTCAATTTGAAACATAATTACCTAACTTAGTACACTTTGTTGTAACTCAATTTACATTTTTACTTTGTAATTGATCCCTATCTGTGCCATTTTATCTTTATAATTGTTGTAAGTAAATTTTTACATAATGGCACAGATGAAAAAATATATTAATTATTTAAGAAAGGATGAACTTGCTAACGAGCTGTCCCACATGGGTATTTCAGTGGAACCGGAAACGACAGTGTCTGGCCTTCGGAGTGAGCTAAGAACGGCACACCGACTCGTCCGTCGAGGTAGCATCAAAGCGAGTGCTCCGGTACCCGCTGATGCATCGGCTGAGCTCTCGACCTGCCTTCCGAAGGTCTCCGAGTTGGAGGAGGCTCTTCAGTCAGGTGAGTTTTTGGCCAATAATAATTCTCGTCTTAGGGTGTCTATCAGGGCCAACTACTTATTGAGTAGGTTAGCTCGTTGTGGTCTGGATTGCCCCGACCTGGTGGATATTCGTGGTAGGCTAGTGAAGATCATCGCTAGGGCTGAACCCAGTAGTGATTCTGAATCCGAAGGTTCGGATGATGATGGTGATGATCCTTCGGGTCGTGACCAGGTGGAATATACTTCACCAGTAGTGAGAGAGGACCGCTCGGTGCGAGCTAGTTCAAGTAGGAATAGTTCTACATGTAACATAGTGTATAAAGAACGTCCCCTTAACTTATGTTCATTTAACTTAAAATATGATGGTTCTACTTGTGTACGTGTGTTTTTAGAGAGATTAGAGGAACTTAGATGTGCTCGGGAGGTTACTAAGCCTAGACTCCTTATGGCTTTCTCCGACCTGTTGGATGGACCGGCTTTGTCTTGGTTCCGTACAAACAAAGCTAACTTCATCTCATATGAGGATCTTATTAGTGAGCTTAGAGATACCTTCGATATTCCTGATTATGATTACCGCCTCAGGAACGAGATAAGACAGCGTACACAAGCCCGCTCTGAGTCCTTGGTTAACTATATATGTACAATGCAAGCCATGTTCTCAAGGTTGTCATGTAAGATGCCCAGTGAGGAACAGCTGGACATTCTCATGCACAACATTAGACCTGACTACATGAAGGAACTGGCCTTGCATGATGTCAACTCTGTAGATGACTTGAGACGTTTGGGTAAGCGCTTGGAGCTTGCGCGTACTAGGGCAGACGCTTTCCATGAGCCTGCTCTTGACAAGTTTGAGATTACATCTGACTTACACCAGCTTAAGAACAAAGGTGTACAAAAGCCCGCTAAGCAGGTGTCTGCAGTGGAGACGCCGGTTACCCCCCACGATCGCAAATGCTTTCGTTGCGGCGGGGGCGGTCACACTGCATACAGCTGCACACAGTCAAGGGAGCTGGTGTGTTTCCGGTGTGGTCTCAAAGGAGTCAAGACCCCAGACTGCTCACACTGTACTAGCAAGTCAAAAAACGCGTAGGCCAGGGCCTTATTAGGAACTCTGTGCATCACTCTGTATCTGAGTCTATTTCTGATAAGGTCCTGTTTCCTAAACGGGATAGTGACATTAGACCGTATCTAGTTGTTAAGGTTTTAAATTTAAATGTCTTAGGCCTTCTAGATTCCGGTGCCTCCTGCTCTATACTAGGTAAGGGAGCGCACCGCATCTTCTTGGAACTGGGTTTTGATCTTGTGAGTATCAATCCTACTTTTCGTATTACAACTGCAGACAGCACTCACTTGCAATGTCTGGGTTGTATCTCTTTGCCAATTGAGTACAATTCGGTTATCCGAGTTGTCAAGTTCTATGTTGTCCCAGGTATAACCACCTCCATGATATTTGGAGTGGATTTCTGGCAACAATTTAAGTTAAGTGATAAGTTAATTTTACAAAATATTAGTCTTGATAGCTTTAGTGATAATAATCCTATAGAGTCTGTGTCCCTTAACGGTGGCCTCGAGGATTACGACAACCTGACAACTAAACAAAGGTGTGTAATCAACGAGGTCATTGAAAAGTTCGACTCGTTGAACACTGATAAGGTGGGTTTAGGTCGGACCTCACTTGTGCACCATGTCATTGACACTGGTGACAGCAAGCCGATCAAGCAGCGTTATTATCCGCTCTCTCCCCTTAAGCAGAAGGCCCTGGAAGCCGAGCTGGACCGAATGCTGGAGATGGGAGTAGTGTCCCCGTCTCAGTCCGCCTGGAACTCTCCAGTGGTCATGGTGGAGAAGGCGAACGGCGACCTCAGATTGTGCTTGGACTCTCGCAAGCTGAACTCTGTGTCTAAGAGTGACGCCTACCCCTTACCCTATATCAATCAAATCTTAGACCATCTTAATAATGCTAAGTATTTAACCTCTGTAGATCTGAGTGCGGCCTACTGGCAGATTCCATTCGACTCACTCCAGTCTGCTGAGAAGACTGCTTTTACGGTTCCCCGGAGAGGATTGTTCCATTACAATTCCATGTGCTTCGGTCTTGTCGGTGCCAGTGCCACGATGCAACGCCTCATGGACCGTCTGTTTGGTCCCGAGTTCGACAACAAGGTATTTGCGTTTCAGGATGACATAGTCTGTGTGTCCAGCACCTTTGAGGAGCATGTAGAGCTCTTACATAGAGTCTATCAGCAACTCAAGGATGCTGGCCTAACTATTAATATGAAAAAATCCCACTTTTGTCGGAGTGAACTCAAATACCTGGGGTATTATGTGGACAAACATGGCTTACGGACAGACCCGGGTAAAGTTGAGGTTATCCTCAACTATCCCACCCCTTCTAACCCTAAGGAGGTTAAGAGATTTCTGGGAATGGCCGGCTGGTATCGTCGCTTTGTTAACAACTTCTCGAAGATTAGTAAACCTCTGTGCAAACTCACTTCTACGAACCTTAAGTTCGAATGGACCCCTGAGGCTGAACAGTCCTTTAACCTGCTAAAGTCAGCCTTGGTTTCTGCCCCTATATTAAAAATGCCTAACTTTGAGATGCCCTTCCGCATTCTTAGTGACGCGTCAGCTTACTCAGTTGCTGCTGTACTGACACAAACTCACGATGGTGTTGAGCACCCTATCGCCTACTGTAGCCGTTCTCTCAACAAGAACGAGGTGAACTACAGCACAACTGAGCGAGAACTTCTGGCCGTGATTTTCGCTTTGGAACAATTTCGACAGTACGTCGAAGGCCAAAAATGTACGGTCGTCACGGATCATTCATCTCTTCTGTGGTTCCATAAGCTAAAAAATCCCACGGGTCGTCTAGCACGTTGGAGCATGAGGCTCAGTCAATTCGATTTTGACATAGAGCATCGAAAAGGTAAAGACCACGTTGTACCTGATGCTCTGTCTCGTATCAAAATTGATTCCCTCGATGCAGTACCCACTAAAGACCCGTGGTATGACCACACCATGAATAGTGTTCGGAAGAACCCTAGGAAGTCACCAAATTATGACATTCGTGACAACCTTCTATATAGGTTAACTAAAAATAAATATTCTTTGACTTCAGACTTTGACTGGAAGCTGGTGGTACCTCAGGAGGATCGCTTGCCCCTGCTCTCTAAGTACCACGATGACACACTTAGTGCCCATGGTGGCGTTTGGAAGACGCATAAAAGGTTAGCCCTAAATTATTACTGGCCCAAGATGTACGAGGACGTCAAAGAATATGTTGGGAATTGCGAAACATGCAAGCAGTACAAACCCGTAAATACGTCTCGTCCCGGCCTAATGGGTAGCCCGAAGCGGGTTTCGAAGCCATTCGAAGCTATCTCTGTCGATCTGCTTGGTCCCTTTCCCACTTCGAGCAATAGAAACGTACACCTGATCGTGGTCTCCGACTACTTTAGCAAATACGTCATGTTGTGCCCTGTTCGGGTTGCCACAGGCGCTGTAGTCGCGAGGTTCATAGAGAAGAGTGTGTTTCTCGTGCACGGAGTCTGCAAGACTATTTACATGGATAATGGCCCTCAGTTTGTGAGTAAGCCATTTAAGGATCTGTTGGCTAAATACAATGTACCTAATATATATTATAACCCTAGGTATCATGCCCAAACTAATCAGGCGGAACGAGCTATTCGCAATGTGGTTCAAGCGATCTCATGCTATGTGAAGTCACAACACAAGTCTTGGGATCAGTTCTTGGTTGAGATACAGTGTGCTTTAAACACTGCAGTTAACGAAGCAACTCGTTTCACCCCTTACTTTTTGGTACATGGTAGGGAATTTATTGGGGATGGAGTGCTGTACAGGCAGACAGATATCGCGTGCCATCCTACTTCAGTCTCTGTAGACGATCCATCAGCCTTCGGTGTCAAGCTGAGAGAAATACAACGCATTTACGACCAGGTGAGGAAACATTTGAACGTTGCCCACCAGCGTAATGAAAAGTATTACAACCTCAGAAAAAGGCATGTAGAGCTGAAAGTGGGACAGATAGTTTACAAACGCACGTTCTACCTGTCCAACAAGGCCAAGAATTTTACTGCTAAGCTAGCTCCTAAGTTCCTTAAATGTGTGGTGACTGCTAAACGATCCCCTTTAGTATATAGGCTGTCAGATCTGGACGGTAAGGATCTTGGGGAGTACCATATCAAGGACATCCTGAAGTATCAGGAGGAGCAGTCTCCAATACCTAACGTAACTACATAGCACTGTTTCTCTAGTTTATTAAACCAGTGCTATGTGATCATTATGTAAGACTATTTTAATCTTTTGTTTGTATTTCTATATGTGTACGTGACTTTAAATTGTCACGTTGTAGTTTCTTCTATGCACCGCACCGAGCGTTTTTCTCTCATTCGCTTCTTAGTACTCTACATTATCCTGAGAGCTTGGGTAGTGTTAGGGTATCGGCAGTGAGTAAAGGGAGCATTCGTTTTCTATGAAGGGCATTAGACTCTAGTTACTTAGCCTAACCGGTACACGAGTCAGTGTCTAGTTAGGTACATAGGAGGATCTTTCTTTGGTATTGTAATGGTCGTAGTCAGCTGGTGTTTGAAGGACCTAGCTGGTTGTCTTTGTTTATTAGTCAGTACTTTTCTGTTTTCTTTATTGTGTATTTCCAGCGTGTCATATCCGCAGGAAATACTATTAAAGGGGGGGTGGTTGTAGCATTTATTTTCTATAGATGCAGTATTTAGGATGTGAAAGCAGCCTTATCGAGTTATCTTTTTTTAATCGGTTGTCAGTGGTGACATTTCTGCTGTCAGAATGACAGGATGTCATAAGTTCGGTGACGAAGCGTTTCGCATTTAAAGGAACGGGTTTTGTTAAGATTTTTCGTGAAAGACAGGACTTTTGACCGAGACCTGCTTTGGGGTAGTTGGAGGTCCTTTGGCTTTTGCTCTGAGACTGTGCCGCGAATCAGTTTTTCGCTCAAGCGCGATTATTTGTTACCTCGCGTGGCCTAACGGGCTGTGATTGGGTTGCTGCATTGCATCTTGCTACATTTTACCCAGAAAACTGGTGAGTCACTTCTTCTTTTGCAAAGCGGGTCGATTGTCGTCTGTCGCGCAGCCAAGATCTTAATTTGTCGTTTCTTTCATGACAGGGTTTTTTACTACGGGGCTAGTTGCCGGATGAGATATTTGGTGCCGCACCTATAAGTTAGTGGGCTGCACGTGGTACGACAACGTGGAAGTGCGGACTACACGAGCTTCTCATGTGAGAGGTATCTGCCGTCATCACCTGGCAGTAACAACAGGCAGTCACTCTCACTCAGCTCACTCTGCAGGCCAGTAAATCCACTACTTATGTGTAGCTTAGTAGCATAAGTACCTAAGCACTGACTATACTTCTGTGTACCTGTGATATTTGTGTCTATCAGTGAATAAGCTCTCTGTGTGTCTCTGTGTATCTCTGTGTTATATAAATATATGTGTGTACACCCTACCTGACTGTTTTCGTCAGAGCCCTGGCCTACCCTTGCACGCACACTGGAATCTCTGTAGTAAGGCGCCCTGGGAAAGAGTTCTCTGCATAGCTACCTCGCGCTAGTTGGTGAGTAACACTGATCATCACTGTGTTACAAGTGAATTTATTTTTTTGAAGCGTGCGCACAATGTTTTAAAAACTGAACATTGATCACAGAATAGATTTTTTTTTCAAGTGAAGCTTTTATTGATTTGGATGTTAATTGTATTTTCAGAAAGATTTATAATTTTGGTTACGGCTCAACATTCAACTTTTTTGTAATGTACCTACCCATCCTTTTGTTACTCATTTATCACAGGTACATGAAACCACCATAAAAAAGTCACAGCGAAGCGTTACGTAGCAGGGAACCGCTAGTTACGTAGGTATATTTTCATCAATGTTTGCATATTTTTTTCTTTCGCGTCGATAAAAATTTAAGTCATAAAAATTGTTTTACACATTATTTAGGTATAATGAATAAACAATTTACAACAAAACCATATTTTGTCATACATCTTGTAGATTAAAAATCTTATTTTCCGTCTACTTATGCAGACAAAAAAACGCTTTCATTTGCACCTCTTTTTCGTCATTTTCTAAACCTGTCTTCGTGCGTGATGTGTACGTGAATTACCCGAGACGTTTGAATGGATCTTACAGTCTCTATTGATCTGGATTGTAAAATTGACGCTCAATTTACTAGCGCTAATTTACAATATGTATTTTCGTTATATTCAAGAGAATAGAATTCTCTACCAACAACCAGCCAAGATACCGAAATAATTATTTCAAAAGTATTCATTAAAATACGTGTAGTTTAACGCAATTCTTATCCATATAAACTTTATTTTCGGTCTTCCGTTAGGGCATTTTTTTCGACTTTCGACTTAAAAAATAAACCGGCCAAGTGCGAGTTGGACTCGCCCATGAAGGGTTTCGTAGCAGCAAGTAACATAATATAAAAGTTCTTATAGTTCGTTGTAACTTTGATTGATGTTTTAACACGTTCGCAGTGGTAGTGATTTTTCTAACCGAAAATTGCGGTTTATGACGTATTAAAAAAAACTACCAGCTCTATCTCGTTCAAACCAATTTTCGTTGGTAGTTTTTGTGGCAATGTACATCATATATTTTTTTTAGATTTATCACTCTTTTAGTTTAGAAGTTAGAGGGGGGGGGGACACTCATTTTTCGACTTTGGAAGTCCCTCTTGCGCAAACTGTTCACTTTAGGAAACAATGATGTTAGAAACCTCAACAGCATTTTGGAAGACCTATCTATAGATACTCCACACGTATGGGTTTGATGGAAAAAATTTTTGAGTTTCAGTTATGAGTATGGGGACCCCAAAATTTACTGTTTTTTTTCTAGTGTTATATAAGTTTCTTAATGCGGTTCACAGAATACATCTAGTTACCAAGTTTTAATAGCATAGGCCTTATAGTTTTGGAGAAAAGTGGCTGTGACACACGGACGGACAGACAGACAGACAGACAGACAGACATGACGAATCTATAAGGGTTCCGTTTTTGCCATTTGGCTACGAAACCCTAAAAAGGAGGTTATTCTCAGTTCGACGGTGTTTTTTTTATATTTGTTTCCTTTATAAGTTTTGATCGGAATAACCGATTTCATTTTTTTTAAATAGAACCAAAGATTGGCTTCTTAAATTATTATTTAGATTCCTTGGTTTCTTTGTTTAACTTAAAATCTCGTTTTAACCGTAACGGATAATGAGTTTATTAACTGGAAGGCTGACCTTAAACCATTTTACCTTCGAACAGTTCATAAGTATATCCATAATTACCTGGGTGATTCACATTTGCAAGGAGGTTAATGACTGCAAACCATTCATTTTCGTAGCTAAACAACAGCTGCAGTCTGACGCAAGTATATGTGAAATGATACTTACTTGAAACAAACGCCCTGTCGAATTATTTCAAGAGTATTGAAACTAAATAAATACGCTTAGAGTTACCAAACAAGCTACGAAGTCCACGAACATTCGTACAAATTCTAACAGGACTCAAAAATTATATAATAAATATGTTTATCAGCTGTTTTGTTCCCATAGCACAAGCAGTTCCGTACACAAAGCGTAAAAACGGGACCCTATTACTGAAACTTCGCTGTCCGTCTGTCTGTCTGTCCGTCACGAGGCTGTATCTCAGGAACCATGATAGCCATACAACTGAATTTTTCGCAGATGATGTATTTCTGTCACCACTACCTATAGGTACATTAAAATCAAAAAAATAATATTTAAGGGGGCTCCCATACAACAAACGTAATTGTTTGCCGTTTTTTGGTACGGAACCCTCCGTGATCGAGTCCAACTCGCACTCGGCCGGTTTTATGGGTTCCGTAGCCAAATGGCAAAAACGGAACCCTTATAGATTCGTCATGTCTGTCTGTCTGTCCGTCCGTATGTCACAGCCACTTTTCTCCGAAACTATAAGGCCTATCACAGAAATCAGAAAAAATAAATCAGAAAAAAGGAGAAATGGCATGCGCGCGTATCGGTGTCCGTCCAATCTGACAAAAATGATCAGGTTAGTCGTGAGCGGCGTGTCAGAGTGATCAGTGTTGAGTTGATTGCGACAGTGAAATAGTTCAAAATGCCGCCTTGTTCCGTCACTGTATGCAAAAACCGAAGTAACATAAAAAACTTTACTACCCATGGCATCACTTACCATCTTAGACCATATAACACGGGACTAGCCTTTGCGAACCACCGCATACAAAAATATTCTGCCAGTTTTCATACAAGTGAAGGGGGAAACACAAAGACATATAAAATTTCATTGCATTTAAAAATGTATTAATCGACAAACGCGTAATGGCTGTTGTGTGTTAATTGTTATTGTACAGTCAACTACAATGTAATGTACTAGTTTAATCATATAAAATCATGTACTGATGTACAGGCTTTTCATAAAGCGTAAAGACCAAATGGTCATGTGCAATGGCAGAAAACAATGCTTAAGTAAGGCGCATCCTGTGGTTAGATGATCTAAGCTTACCATATGTAAATACAAGTAATTCATTGTATTTATTATTAAATTCAATTAAAAACAGCAGCCGACACATATTTGTTACTGCTTACTGTGATATAGCAGTATTACCGCAGTAGACGTAGACTCTTATTGTGTTCAAAATACATGTCGTGCTGAGTAGTACTAACTAAGTTCGATACCACATCCCACGACGCAATGGATAGCACGCGGGTTACGCGGGAAAGAATCGTACTCGATTCATGAGTCCATTAGTACGCTCGCTGCATGGAGAAGCGAGTTAGGGATGTACCATGTGGTCATTCAGATCAAATATCGGGAAGCTATCGATAACATTTTCCTAGGAATATTTTATTTTATAGATTGGTGAGTGAATGTTAAATATTTTTAAAACATATTTCAATTAGGTATATTACAGTGTTCAAAAACTGTAAACCAGAACAATAAAGTAAGTTTATTTGAAATAAAGTGAAGGTTAGTGAGTTACCTACATAGTTAGGAATGTGTTAAGTGCTTTACTGTGCTTGTGTTACTTTTAAATAAATATCCCTTTTATTCCCATTCTTCTTCTTCTTCTTTCGTGTCAAGCATTCCCATTCTAATGGCTTGATGGGTATTACTTATATTTTTTGCACGCTTACACTGTTTTAAATGCACATTTATGTATGGCATGAATTCAATATTGCTTTTGAAGCTTTCTATGGGATTATTTTGGAAATTTCTTTTTAATTAAAATAAGGGAAGGCGTTTACAACACATTATCATCCAAATATGTATATTGTTAAAAAAAATTTTTAGACCCAATAAAGCGACAATTAAATTAACTATTAACTGGTTTTTGTTACTTTTCTTGTTGCAAATCACCCTCTTTTATGCAAGATCAAAGTAATATGTAACCAATTAAGATTTGCTATTAAAAATTTACTATTTTTGGGTTTTCACAGCCTTCGCATGTGAGGTTTAAAAGTAACATTGCAATTAGATGCTTTTATCAAAAATGTGAATTGCGTTGTCTTTACAGATTTCCAAAAGATCCAACTTTTAAAAAGAAATCGATCGATGCTACAGGGCGGCCAGATAATTGGTTCCCCACAAAAACATAGTACCATATGCTCAGTTCATTTTAAGCCTGAAATGTTTCAGCCTCTAAAAATAAAGCGGAGTTTTGTTTTGTCATGTCGCCGTTTCTAAGTAGAAATGAGATTTCACCAGCAAATCTCGGCCCAAAAGGGGAGGCCGAGAAATGGTAATATAGGGTTGATAACTACATTTTTTTTTTAAATCATCAAGTTTGTGTGTTTTAAAATGGTAATATGCGTACACTTAAGTACACATAATTGAAATTCAGAGTATAGTTAATAAACCTAATTCAAAATTTGAAGGGACCTAGATTATAAGAAACTATTACATACATACATACATATGGCCACGCCTTTATCCCCGAAGGGGTAGGCAGAGGCATATTATATGCCCACAGGCATTATATGGGACCAACGGCTTAACGTGCCTTCCGAAGCACGGAAACGCTGAAATAAATGTCACAAAGTGATCACATGGATGGTCACCCATCCATGGACCGGCCATAGTGAAAGTTGCTTACTGCAGTAATCGTTTACAGAACGCTGAGTCCGCGGGGCCAAGAGCGCTTCTTTATTACTATTATTCAAAATAAAAGGTCCTATGCGTTGCTATAGTTATGTAGCGGATCATAAAAATGTGACATTATTTATTGCATTTACTTAGTACTAAGATTGTGACTGACTTCATGTTAATTAAATGAGTAAACACATATTTGATTTTAATCTAACCACGCATAGACACAATACATAATACAGGTCACTATTATAGTTATAAAACATTTAGGTACTTCCCAATAAGTATATCACAAATGATTTTTCACATACATTATTCTCTAAAACTGTATACAACTATCGATACTGTACCATTTCTTAAAATATTGCCCCATCACTAGAGCTATTTCATTGGCAGAAAAACAGACTTTTTAGGCCAATGATTTTGTTTGCAGCAGCGGAGCTGAGGTGTGATTGATTTTTACTATTCCGATGATTGGTCGGGTTGATTGGGTTGAGCACGGAGTGGGGCTCAGCTAGCGACACCCGGTTTTTATACATTTCCTTACTCAACAGCACATCTCCTTTTTTCTGATATCTTTTTTCTGATATCTGTGAGGCCTATGCTGTTGAAACTTGGTAAGTAGATGTTATTCTGTAAACCGCATCAAGATTTTTTATATAAAACTAGAAAAAAAGCAGATAATTTTGGGGGTCCCCATACACAAAACTGAAATTAAAATTTTTTTTTTTTCATCAAACCCATACGTGGGGGATATCTCTTCAAAAATGCTATTGAGGTTCATAACATAGTTTTTTTCTAAAGTTAATAGTTTGCGCAAGAGACACTTCCAAATTGGAAAAATGTGTCCCCCCCCCCTCTAATTTCTAAACTAAGAGAATGATTAATCTGAAAAAAATATATGATGTACCTACATTGCCATAAAATCTACCAACGAAAATTGGTTTAAACGAGATCGAGTTGGTAATTTTTTTAATACGTCATACATAAGCCGCAAGTTTCGCCTAGAAAATCGTAGTGATTTTCTCACTTCTTCACTGCGAACGTGTTAAAAGATCAATGAAAGTTACAACGAACTACAAGAACTTTTATATTGTTACTTGCTGCTACGGAACCCTTCACGGGCGAGTCCAACTCGCACTTGGCCGGTTTTTTTATTCTTTAGTGTTTTATTTTATTAGAAAATTTTGATTAGCTTATTTCATAATAGATCTTTTATAAGTTAGATGATCCTATGTGAAAAATAATCCTACTAAATACCGTAACAATATTATAACCCCGGTGAAAATCAGGCAAATATTACTGAATAGATAATCCGTCACGAACACGTGCATAAACCATAAACCAAACCGCGTAAGCCTCTTAACAAACTATTAGTTTGGCACGTGCACCCAACACATTGCATTGGTTTAATAACAAATATTGGATAGTAAACAAACAAGATATTGAGATCTGGTAACTAATACTTACTTACATAATTTTGAACGTTCACACGCAACATCATCTAGCCCAAATTAAGTTTACATAAACTTGTGTTATGGGATCTAGACGACTGATATACATACTTATATATTTCTAAATACATACATATTATACATAGAAAACAACTCCGAAACAAACTTTTGCGGATCACACAAATATTTGGACCGACCCGGGAATCGAACCCAGCACCTCCAGCGCCGCAGGCGGTATCACTACCGGCTACGTCACAGAGGCAGTCAAATTTAAGTTATAATTTTTTTTTCCACAGTGCCATCTGGTCCGAAGTATGATAATAGGCCCCAGTAGGAGAACGTCGAGAAGTCGCTCATACTTCTGCAATTCTGACATTTGTGTATGTTTAGCCTCTAACTTTTTTTAACGTGAGGAAAATCCTACAGGAATACTATATCGGACTCCTGCCGATTAAAAACCCCACGTATCCTACCTAACAGCCTACGGTTGAAGCCCCGTGTAAGCCCTCGGAAGGATACCCCAACAGACCTACGGCTACCACTGCAGTGTCACCTATGGGAGGGGTGGGGGGTTCAGGTACTACCCCCATGTGTCTTTTGGGGATTTTTCGGGTGTTATCCCGCTTCTTAGGGGGGGCGTGCGTGAATCCTTCACGTGTTTCTCGTAAGGACGGTGTGTAGCCCCCTCACCGTCCTCAACCATGTCCTAACAATAATTTATCCTCATCGCAATGATTCCCCGAGATCTTAGGGAGTCACAGAGGTGCGACCAATATAACACACATAAATTTATAGCATTCCGCAGAATTTCAATACGCATAAGCTTATGCAATCTAGACTGATATTAGGTCCCGTAGTATCTATAACTGTTCTTGTACAGCTACAAGCTATCCTGCCTCCCTTTTCTTATAGTAGGTACCTAGGTACCCTAGTAGTGGTAACCTAAAAACAATGAACTTACAGTCTAATAAACTTAATTACCTATTTAGAATACAAAAAACCCGACTGCCAAGTAAACATACAACTGAAGAGCAAAAAACAAGCTCTACATATCTTTTGTGATTTTCTTTAGCTACTTACTGTTTTACTTTGTCGGCACAATTTGCAGGCGGGGAGAAGATATGTCAAGCGAGTGGTGGTTTACAAAATAGCGACATGTTCCCATAGCTTTTTCCCGCCTGCAAATGTTGCCGACAAAGTAAACAGTAAGTAGCTAAAGAAAATCACAAAAGATATGTAGAGCTTGTTTTTTGCTCTTCAGTTGTATGTTTACTTGGCAGTCGGGTTTTTTGTATTCTAAATAGGTAATTAAGTTTATTTAAAACTTTTTATTTATGTTAGTAGTGGAGTTATTATTTTTTATGTAGTGAAGGAACATCACCAAAATTCAACCATAATTATTATATGTTTGGTCATATTTCTGGTGCTACTCAACCGATTGCAATTATAAAAATGTTAGAATTTAAGTCTGACCAAGGCTTTATAAACACATATTACCGCATCGAAATCGGTTCAGTAGTTTGCGTTCATCGCAGTTAAATAATTATAACGCCAAAAGTCTGCCATTCTGATTTTCCATGAATTTTATTACACCTGGTGTCACGGACACAATCACGATGAATCAAATGACACCTTGTATTTAAAAATCCATCCAGCCGTTTAGGCTGTAGAGCGTCCAAGAAAAATTATCAAACTACATTTTAGCGCCAAAGTCTGCCATTTTCATTTTTCAGAATTTTAATATACCAGGTGTCACTCACACAATCACAGCGAATCAAATGACACCTCGTATGTTAAAATCCGTCAAGCCGTTGAGTCTGTTCAAGGCTGGCAGTGCTTCAGATCCGGGTAATTTCAGACCTATCTCGGTGTTGCCGACCTTGAGCAAGATATTTGAAAAACTAATACTAGAGCAGATGCTGATCTATTTTAATAGTCACAAATTGTTTCATGAGAAACAATTTGGCTTCACTAAAGGACGCTCGACTACCGATGCTGGTGTAGAGTTATTGAAATGTATTTACGAGGCCTGGGAGAATAAACAAGATGCAATTGGTGTGTTTTGCGATTTGTCTAAGGCATTTGATTGCGTCCAACATGAAACATTAATCAGGAAATTACACCATTATGGCATAAGAAACAAGGCTCTCGATCTTCTGACTTCATATTTGAACAATAGAATTCAGAGGGTTGATGTTAATGGTACACGCTCAGAGGGCTCTGTAGTTACTATGGGCGTCCCACAGGGTTCAATACTCGGACCATTTTTATTCCTTATATATTTTAATGACTTACCCTTTTACGTGGGGGACAACAACAGGATTGTTTTGTTTGCAGATGATACTTCTTTGATTTTCAAAGTTAAAAGACAAATAGATAACTATGACGATGTCAACAACGCAATCTTGAAAGTGGTTCATTGGTTTAACACTAACAATCTTAGACTGAATGATAATAAAACTAAATGCATAAAATTTACCTTGCCTAATGTAACACAGTCAGAAACCAATGTTCAACTTAATGGTCGGGTGTTGGAACTTGTGGAATCAACGACGTTCCTAGGGTTAACGGTCGATGCTGGTTTACAATGGGGTCCACATATTGTCAAACTAGCAAATAGATTAAGTTCAGCAGCATTTGCTGTACAAAAGATAAGGCACTTGACGGATGTAGATACAGCTAGAATAGTCTATTTCAGTTACTTTCATAGCATAATGTCTTACGGTATTCTACTGTGGGGCAATGCTGCAGATATAGATAAAATTTTTATTTTACAAAAGCGGGCCATAAGAGCTATATATAGATTAGGTCCAAGGGTCTCTCTGCGCGAAAAATTCAAAGAGGTTAAAATTCTTACAGTAGCATCACAATATATTTTTGAGAATCTGATGTACGTACAAAGAAATTTGCATAGTTTCGCTAAGTTAAGTGATAGACACAATGTCAACACTAGAAATAAAAGTAACCTTGCTGTTTATCATAGCAGATTGCACAAAATCAGCAATTCTTTCATGGGTAACTGTATACGCTTTTACAACAGGCTACCAGACGAAATTAAAAGTATGTCCCTTAATAAATTTAAAAAGGTTGTAAAAAGTAAATTGTACTGCAGGGGCTACTATACAATTGGTGATTATTTGTTGGATGGAGAAGCCTGGAAATGACCTGCTCTACTGGATTCTCAAATAAATTGTAAAAATGCATAGTTTTTAGATTCATTTTGTAAATAGAGCTCTAAAAAGAATAACCCGCTGAGTTTCTTGCCAGTTCTTCTCAGGTGGGTCGCGTTGTGAACTGGTGGTAGATTTTGATTTATATTCTGGACGTTTTACAAGAGCATCTGTATATGCCTATGTGAAATAAATTTATTTTCTTTCTTTCTTTCTTTCTTTCTTTGTAGAGCGTGCAAGAATAAAAATCAACGTTTTCATTTTAGCGCCAAAAGTCAGCCATTCTGATTTTTTAGAAATTTAAATGTACCTGGTGTCACTCACACAATCACGACGAATCAAATGACACCTCCCATGTCAATATCCGTCAAGCCGTTCAGGCTGTAGAACGTGACAAAGAATTATGGATACATACATACATACATACATTATCTCGAAAAACATTACCCTCCTGTCTTCGGCAGTTCGGGTAAAAAAAGGTTCAACTGTCGCAAACACGACAAAAAAATTTCATTCTTTCGCGCCATCAAATGTTCCTGTATTATTATAAAATAGCTGTCGCTTAAAACTAGCGCGTCCCAATTGTAGTGCCAAGATACACAGGTACAATAAATGGCTCATATACATTATGCGTTTCTGTAACCACTGCGTACCACTTGGCACGAGTCGCGGCTAAATAATATATCAAACGGTCCATTTTGTACTATATTTCTTAATTTAAATTCATTATGGTTCATCACTCAATCAGTGGAAAAGCGCTCGCAGACCCGCGGACTCTGTATTTTGTAGACGATCACTGCAGTAAGAAACTTTGGCTGTAGCTGGTCCTCGGAAGGGTGACTACTTTTAACATATGATTTGCGAGCATACGGAAGGCATGTTAAGACTTTGGACCCACTAATATGGCCGACGTTGAAGCCCTTGAGGGCGGATTTTTTTTTATCGTGAGGGAAAATCCTTCATTGATGCTATCCTAGACTACTACTGACAAAAAAAACTCACGTAACGCCCAATAGACTACGGTTGGGAGCCCCGTTTAAGCCCTCGGAAGGATGTCCCAGGACTATTGGATGTCCCGAGAAATTTCAACAGTAGCGAACCGTCACAAAGTGAGTTAGTGCATTTTAACACGGCAATAGGCTCATCATCTACGAGTACTATAAGGGTCGAAAACTAAAAGGGTGCAACACTTCCAGCTGAGGCTGTCTTGGGCCGCAAAGATCCTGTTTAGGCCACGTCATACCTGACTCATAGCACATTTTATTTTATGATCTGCTATTTACGCTGAATATTCAATCCGAAGCCTGTTGTCAAAGAACTTTTCCGGGGAGCAGGTGGAATTTATTTGATAAATCAATCATTGCGTCAACCAGAAAAGTCAGAGTGGAAATCAGAATAAACCCTATTCCCTTAGTATCCGGAATTAAACATTTCTTGGCACTGCATAATGCTACTATGAATTTTATTTTCTTGTGGGGGACGCCGGCTATGCCGTGATCCGACCGCCTGTTCTGCTGCCCATTTCGTCCATTTCCCCAGGATTACTTCGTATAGGTGATTTCAATAAAACCCCTTCCAAGTCGATTTTCTGCGAAGCTAAGCAGTCACGTAAGTTCAATTTAATATCGCCAAGTTTGCAAAACTTAATCGCCAAGTTGTTACACAACGTGAACTTGATAAATGTCGTGTCATGCTCTAGGGAAATCACAACTCTAAAATATCTTCATCTTCATAAGTTCAGGATTCTAATAATATCCAGTCTACTCATTTATTTATAGCTACCAGGTAATAAATAGGATTGTTTTTTTTACCGCGAGGGAAAATTCGTCATGGATGTTATGCCGGACTCCTATCGACTAAAAAACTTCACGTAATGCTCAACAGCCTATGGTTGGGAGCCCCGGGTAAGCCCTCGGAAGGATGTCCCAGGACAATAAATAGGTTTAGAAAGGCGGATTTCTTGCACTGCGAAGATGTTACTAGTATTATAGATATATAATATTAGTTTCCTAGCTGTTGGATTTTTGTTGATTTGATGGATAAAGTAAATAATAGTGTGATAAGGGAACATTTCGTCATGACAGAAGATGTAGTGACTAAGATAGAGAAAGGGATGCTCAGATGGTTTGGACAAGTGGAGAGAATGGATGGAAATAGGCTGACGAAACAGATTTATGAGGCGAGAGTGAATGGGCAAACTGGTAGGGGTCGACCTCGGCATACTCATGTCGATAAAATCGATAATCTTCTGCGAAAAGGCCAGGTCAAGTACCCTTAACCGAAGAGCATGTATGAAGACACTTATGAAAGTTGAAGAAGCGAAAGTTGTTTGCCAGGATCGTAGCAAGTGGAAAGCCATAGTCTCTGCCTACCCCGTTGGGAAACAGGCGTGATGTTATGTATGTATGTATGTATGGATTTTTGTTTGAATTTTTATTCAGTCAAATTAGATGACAGATTTAGGTATAACTCTGTTACGTGGGACCAACAGCTGAGCTACTGGCAAAATGTGGGTAGGTACCTAATGTGTGCCTGCTTACTCCCACGGAGAAATACATACATACATACATATAATCACGTCTTTATCCCCGAAGGGGTAGGCAGAGGCACAGAATACGCCCTCATTTCACCTTATAGTTTTATTTCCCACGTAATAGGTGGTGAGTCTATTGCCGTATTGAAATGGACAGGTGCAGGTCGCCGCGACACAGTTGAAATTTTTACAGCCGCACATAAGGCATTCAACTTGGCTTAACGATTGCCATTTTACTGATAACCTGATTTCAATTCCAGTTTTCCTTCTCTACGCAATGGATCTTTTTACGAAATTGTTCCCTTAGTCGTTTCTTACGACACCCTCGGGATGCATTGGGGTGGCGACATTTTGTACTCTTACCCGTCACCACACGGGACCCCGTCACCACACGGGGTCACGGAGAGATAGGCCTCATTATTGTAGAGAGAGGACTTTATGAGCACCCTTTATCCACTCCAATTTATCCTCTACAGAAACCATACCTTTAACTTCGGTTGGATACACAGTTGAAACTGTTCTTACCGGAATCTACATATAGCTTTGAGCTCTGAAGAACACGGTACACCTTTTGAAGAACGGGAAAGACCTACATTTCTTTTTAAGCTAATGTGCACGTGTATCGCTTATTAGACAAGCAAATAAACGCTTAAAGATAAGCCTAGGCATGGCGGCAGTGGTAACCGTAGGTCTGTTGGGAGTCCTGGGATATCCTTCCGAGGGCTTACCCGAGGCTCATAGCCGTAGGCTGTTGGGCAGGATACGTGAGGTTTTTAGTCAGTAGGAGTCCGGTATAATAGCATCCATGAGGATTTTCCCTCACGTAAAAACGGGGTCCTACAGTGCTTCTTGAATATCCTTTCCGCTGCCTTTTTAAGCCCGACGCTTTTTCGTTTCACTAACTATTTATATTCCTACTGAACTGGGCGACTATTTCTCTGGTTGAAATATGTTTTTATGATTTGCAACAGGTGAAATTTCTCTTCAGTAAACATAAGACTACAGACTTTGTTTACGAGCAGTATTTTTTGATTAGACACTTTCTAGATTCAAGATTTTAAGTCGTATAGTTTAGAATCTTAAATTGGCTGCCTTGCCTCGAGTCTCAGCAAAGAAATTGGGGTCATTTCGGTAATATATCCACTTTAAATCTAGTTAATGGAACACTAAAATATAAAAACAAAGGGAATTAATCAATCATTAATAATAATAATGAATCATTTAAATAGATCAAAAGTTCTCAAACAATACTGTTGGTAATAACTTTTATTCATCTGGGAGAAAGCCCACTCAAAAGAATAAATAAACGCGATGCTTGTTCAAAATTACATCAAAGATTTTTAATACAAAATAATTATTCATCTTTTACATTTTTTACGGTGACAGCAATGTTCAATAAATAATTCCCGAAAATTGTTATGAACCTATTTTACGCGTGGGCCATAAAGTCTTTAAACTAATATTCAAGAACATGTAAGCCAAGTAATTATATCCTCGTATTGGGTCTGGACGTGGACACTCTCTCGCTCGAGACCATGGTGCGAACCATGATCTCCTGCGTGAGTAAGTGGGACTGCCGCCTCTTTCTGCGAGCAGGTCATGCTCGTGAAAATCTCCCACCCGAGTTCCGCCGCCGCCGACGTGTCTTCGCCGAAGACTATCGGCCTCCATGACCGGGGGCCTGAGGACGGTGAGTGGGCTGCTCACCGTCCTTACAGAAGCAGGCCTATGATGGCAGCGTGTCGTGAGAGATTTCCGCACGCCCCCCTTAGAAGCGGACAAAATAAACAAGAAAGCCGTGAGATGGTTCTCACCAGACTGCCCCTCTCTATCACTCTTATTGTTAAAGTGAAAGTTCAATCTGATTGACGTTGTCATTTTATTTCAAACTTTGAACAGATGATCCACGTGACTTAGTGACGTAGTTTAATTCGACAGAGTTACAGCTACAGACAAAGTCTCGCCATAAGCCCCTCTGCACTCTATTTTATAGAGAGGGGCTAAAACTCACAAGCGAAAAAAATATTGCGACCTTGCGCTGGCGTCTTCCGTTTACCCCGGGAACAAGGATTTTCTAGTTTACCTACTATATTTTCAATTATAAAATTTAAAACATATTGAAAAGTCTCTCAAACGACACAAATATTTATATTATATATTTAACTGTTTTCTATGTTAGTAGACAGTGTGGCGTCATTCACGCCTCCGCTGATTATATTTAATTTGTGAATGAATGACGAACATTTGGGCTTTTCCGTGCTTCGGAAGGCACGTTAAGCCGTTGGTCCCGTATGCCAGTAAAATGGTTTACTAATGTTTGCCATAATTTAAAAAGCCATAATTTCATATGCCATACTGGTATTTGCCATAATTTCATTATATATAACGCTTCAGTTGCCATAATCGTGAAATGACATAAAATGACTTTCAATAATTCCATTGGTCATAATCGATCAAGTGTCATAATAATTTAAATCCATAAATGTATTTGCCATAATTTTCGTTTTCAATAATGCCATTTTCCATAACTTTTATTCACCATAATATAAATAAAGATAATTTATACGACACAGATTTTTTATTAACAATTAAACCTAAAACTAAACCTCATATGGCGTCTCTAGCTAACTAAGCTCGACGGAGCGCCGCTTTGCGGCTGCTACTTCTGGGTGGTTTAAAAAAAAACCACGAACCTAACCTAACCTATCCGAGTCGGATTGCACTGAGTCGGGGTGTTAACGATAATTAATTTCGACCTTACAATATTATGCATTATTTTCATAATTATATCAAATTTTGATTATGTCAAGAGTCGATTATGACATGTGTTACTTATGGAAACTACACTCGAGAGCAATGCATCCGGGTCACTTAAAGAATGTTAAAAATCTCGGAAACTAAATGAAAGTAAAAAAAATATGAGTCACCATACATTTTATTAACACAAAATTACATAAAGAAAAAACTGCCGATCTCTCCTTAAAACAAAAATAGGAAACATGAAATTTTTGAAGTTTATTACGATTTTCTTGAATTTTAATACTTCGTATTGCCTCCTCGTGCTTCCATTACTGCGTTTACGCGGTTTGGCATGCTGTACACCAAGTTCCTTATACGATTTTGGGGAATATTCTCCCATTCCTCTGTGAGAGCAATTTTGAGCTCACGAAGCGTGATTGGGGGAGGGTTTCGTTGTTTTACGCATCTGCCTAGCTCGTCCCAAGCATGCTCGATCGGGTTGATATCCGGGCTGCGCGCTGGCCACTCCATACGAGTAATGTTCATCTCTTGAAGGTAGTCATTCACAATCCTACCTGTATGAGGTCGGGCATTGTCATGCATAAATATAGCATCCTCACCTAAATTGACCATAAATGGACCAACGTGATCATTGAGGATTTCTTCCACATATCTTACGCTAGTTAAAGAGCCGTTTTCTATGATCACCAGCTCTGTGCGACTTTCAGAAGAAATTCCGGCCCACACAAGTACAGACCCACCACCGTAGGCTACTTTTTCTTCGATGCATGCTTGCTTGAATCTTTCCCCTGGTCTTCGATACACTCTGTGTCTTCCATCGTGCTTGTAGAGCATAAATTTTGATTCGTCGGAGAACATAACTTTTGACCAATCTTCAATACTCCAATTTACGTGGCTCTGGGCATACCTTAGTCTCGAAATACGATGCCCACGCTCCAGTTTAGGGCCGTTTGCAGGTCTAAGGGGTTTTAAGTTAGATTCAGCAAGCCGACGTCTTACTGTCCATGCACTTGGGTTACTTCCTCCGAGGCGTCGAAACTGATTGGTGAGTTCAGTTCCTGTGAGAAAGCGATTTCGAAGCATGGTGTTCACCAAGTATCGGTCTTCTCGTGCTGTGGTACACCTGGTTCTGCCCGTTCCTGGTCTGCGTAGGTTAGAACCAGTTTCTTCGTAACGTCGGAGAACTCTTTGTACTGTTGACAGCGACACACCGACAGTCCTGGCTGTATCGCGCTGACTCCGGCCGGTTTCCAGCATTGTAAGTATTCTGGTGCATTCTTCAGGCGTAAGCGACATAATTTCAGCTTGATTAATGAATATAGAGCACTATCAACATGGTTTATGTACCCACATAAATGACAGATTACAAACAAAAGCAACACCAAATGCTGTAATTTCGTAGTTCCATCTTCGAAAGTGGCCCTTTTTCAAATTTGATTTTTTTATGATATAACTTTACAATAACTAAGATGTTTTAATACCTTCATTTAAGGAGTATTACATTGTCTACTAAATACAATTTATTGCATTAACCTAGCATTTTTAGTTTCCGAGATTTTTAGGATTCTTTAAGTGACCCGGATTCATTGCTCTCGAGTGTAATTATTATGAGAAATGTGGTTATAGAAAGTCATTTTATGGCAAATAAAAGTTATGGCTGTTGGGTTGGTAAGGCAAACGTTATTAGTATAAATGATAATAGTGCAAGTAAATATTATGATCGGGGATGATTATGGCAAACAATAATAGTGCAAATGAATTTATGGAAAACGAGAGAAGACCCAGTAAAATGGCAGACCTAGTCATAATAATAAACAATAAACTTCAATAAACAATAAACAAATAAAAATAAACGTATAAAGATTCGCTTGTAACTAGTTGTATTGTAACTGATAAACTCTAAAACGATTACAAAAATTATTTCACCAGAAGGAAAATTGTTCTTAAGCAATTATATACCCGAAACTATCGGAACCGGGCTAAGAAGTGTACTTATAGAAAATGGCTATAGAACTTAGGGCTAAGATAAGATACTTTTTGGAAATAGTGTCCTTATAATGCATAAAATGCTACATGCATACATATAAATGCTACAATGACGTAGATTCCATGCGCACGTCCTCAATGATATCTAATAAAACTAGATACAAGTAATTTACAGTGTTTTCTATTTTATGTATTTTAGGAAAAGTTTGGTATGTTTTAAGGTAAAATACGTGGGTTTTATAGATTGGCACACTGATATAATTCATACTGGGTGACTTGCATACCAGTATGTGTATGTTCCTATGCCGTATAATATTTGATTTTCAAAGCGCTTTGCAAACGACGACGGTGTGGGCAGGGCCGGGCAATTTCTCCGCGCACGATAGCTCTAAGGGAATCCTATACTACCAACGCACACGAAGGGCAAAAAGACCGCGCCGCAGTTGCCTGCCAGGCGACGCGGGCCGGCTAGATCAGTCTCTTCGCTAGAACGAACGTCATGAACTAACTGCCTTCGCCCGTCGTGTGCGTTGTGTTCGCGGTGGGGGCAGTCACGGGCATCGATGGGCAGACGCGGTCTTTATTACGTCGCGGGCAAACAGTCCGGTCCGCCCCATCGTCTGCCTAGCGCCCTGCCTCTGTGGCGCAGTCGTTAGTGTAACCGCCCGCCGCGCTGGAGGTCCTGGGTTCGATTCCCGGGTCGGTCCAAATATTTGTGTGATCCACAAATGTTTGTTTCGGCCTTTGGGTGTTTCCTATCTATACTTCTAATAAATCTGTAGAAGTGAAAATTCTGTACATTCAAAATATAAAAAAAATAAATAGCAGGGGGTGTTACTAGACTGACACCGAAACCAAAAATGTGATAAAAAAAAAATTGTCTGTCTGTCTGTCTGTCTGTTTGTTTAGGCATCACGCAAAAACTACCGGTTCGATTACGATGAAACTTAGTATAATTATTCTTTGACAGCCTGGGCACCACACTGGGTACTTTTTATCCCGGAAAAGTATATAGAATTCAAAGCAAACTTAATTTTGCAGTTCGATCCCTAGACCCAAAGTTATTATCAATTATTGCTTAAACGGTTAATGGTAAGATGATGAAACTAAACATGAGCGTTGTTTGTTACAATTTGAAATAAGTAATTTTAACATTTTTGCAAATTCCACCTCCAAAGGTAGAAAAAAGGAGGGTAAAGTTTGTATGGGACAACGTGATTCCTTGGTCCGATCTACTTAAAATTTGGCATATAGCATTATTGATGGAAGACGTGTTTCGTATTTTATTGAAATTTAAACTATAACGAGCTAAAAAGGGAATGTAAATTATTTTGGGGCTGATTTTCTCCGGAGTTGATATCAATACTCCTTAAGGGGACTGGTTGTCAAAGTTTGCTAAAAAGAGGTGCAAATGAAGACATCCTTCTCGGTATTAGTATACGAAAAATGATAGCCAAAAGTAGATTTGGAATCTAAAAGATGTGTATCAAAAGATGGTTTTATCAGAAATTGTGTATTTATTATAAATAATTGGTAAAACATCATTGAAATAGCCCATAATTTTTTAGACGAAGACGTTTTATGACATCTATTTATTAATGAATGATAATAAAATTTATATCAGAGACTAAAGAAAACATAGACCTCTAAAATGGTTTTCTTCAATTTTGAATTAGTATAAGTTTAACTAATTATAACTAATAATGTATTCAAAGAATACATCACATTGCTGCTTCCCCGCGCTCGCCCGAAAATCTAGTGCGGGGGGAGTCGTGTTGATAGACGGACGTGTGTCGCTCTGGTCTGCAAAATATTCTCGTAAAATGTTATATTTTCATTCATGTACAGAGTAATGCGTGTAACAGAGCCCGAGTTACACAATGCATACTGCATTACATGAGAATATAATGCATTTGAACTTATTTTATGTCATGTATTGTTTTATTAAATTACTTCGAAAGATAGTCATGCTAATATTGTAAGCGGACTTAATCGTTTCAAAATATATAAATGAAGAAATATTTGTGGACATTCCCACACAACTTAAGCTATTATAACTTTGTGCTAAGGGATATAGACAACTGATGAAAATACTTATATTACAGTTATTATTAACACACTGCTTTTTTTGAGACACTGCTCTCAACCGTCAATTTTTTCAGCTTATTACGTCTTGGGGCGACGTAGGCACCATCTACCGGCAACTTGGTTAAGGTAATAAAGAGAAAGAGTTGACGGTCGAGAGCAGTGTCTCGTTGGTCCAATGGTGAGGCCGTCTGGTCCGGCAAACCAGAAGACGCAGGTTCGAATCCTGCTCGGGACCAAAAATTGTTTACAATTATTTGCTAGACAAGTAAGTCTGGAAATGATCTGCTGGCTCTGTAGGATTCTCAAACAATTTGTTATGATTTTTTAAGTCTATATTATAGTAAGCAGAGCACTAAAAAGAATAGCCCGCCGAGTTTCTTGCTAGTCTTTATCTATTCATAATATTAAAACTGTTGAGGGTCGAGAGTCTGAACATGGAAGCTATTTAAAAAAAAAGAACACGTTCTCTAATCGATACCTACTTAAGCCATAATGAAATTTAAAATTTTCATGTCCGTCTGTATTCCGAATACGTATCACGCCGAAACTACTGATTTGAATGAAAATTGATCCGAGGAAGTTCAGGAGTTAGAGACATCTCAACTTCTCAAAACCTAGAATTCAAGAGTTCCTTTGAATGTAAGGGTAAATCTAAACCGGCGTGTTAGCTTTATCATTATAAGAGCTTAATGATTAAGTCCAGTGTTAAATATTTCGACCGTGCCGAAGGCGTGGACTTCAATAAATTATTTTAGAATAGATTCTAAAACAATTCAGTCCACGCCCACGTTCTTTTATGATAAAGCAAACAGGGCAATTTCACTCACCGCTTCCTGAGTCTGATGAAAAAATACCTCCCCTTTCATCGTAAACAAAGTTATGAGGGTCAGCTAGTTGCATACATACATAAATATGGTCACGCCTTTATCCCCGAAGGGGTAGGCAGAGGCATATTATTATGTCCCCACATTTCACCTTTATAGAATTTGTCCCACGTAATAGGCGGTGAGTTGTATTGCCGTGTTGAGATAGACAGGCGCAGGTTGTGACTGCCTGCTGTTAAAATTAATCAAGCCGCCAAAACGGCCTTCAACTTCGCTTAACGACTGCCATTTTACGGGCAACCAGGACCAACGGCTTAACGTGCCTTCCGAAACACGGAAACGACGCTCAAATAACTGTCACAAAGTGGTCACATGGATGGTCACCCATCCAAGGACTGGCCATAGTGAATGAGCTTACTACAGTGATCGCTTACAGAACACTGACTCCGCGGTGCCACGAGCGCTTCTTATTTATACATAACTAGCTGACCCTCGCAACTGCGTTTACGTCTATTTTTGTTTGTTTGTAATAATAAAATGAAATGAAATTTTGTTCCAAAAGTAACAAAAATTTTAAGCGAGTGGAAGACCCCCCTTTCTGGATTTGTAATAATTTAAGTACAAAACAATGAATATATGAACATTCGTCTTTGTGAATTCGTCACATTTAAGTTTTACGTAATGATCAATCACATTTTTTGCAGTGTATTTTTACTACACTTAAAAACAAAGGAAAATTGAAATACAAACGTGCCTTTGTTTTTAATTTTCTTTTCGCCTCTCTCTATAAAATAGAGTGCAGAGGGGCTTATGGCGAGACTTTGTCTGTAGTCTGTGACTCTGTTGCATTAAACTACGTCACTAGGTCACGTGGATCATCTCTTCAAAGTTTGAAATAAAACAAAAATGACATCGTCAATCGGATTGAACTCTCACAATAAAAGTTTTAGAGAGGGGCAGTCGGGTGAGACCGTCTCACAGCTTCTTGTTTATTTGGTGAAGCGAGGAACGCATTTCCGCTACTATTTTTCTTCTTCTTCCGTGGTTCTCTTACTCAGATGTCTCTGTAGTTGCGCTACTCTATGTTAGCGAGTCATATCGCCCATTTGCTCAAGGTCGTTAGCCCTGGGTATGGCCTTAAATACCCTTATGTTATACTTAAATTACTTTTTATTTTGACACATAATTTGTGAAAGCGTTGTCATTTTATGTTATATGGTTTTACTTCAGACTTCAAAGAGATGATTTTACTACACAGCTATAAAGTTAAATAAAAAGCGCTATTTTGGTATAATATTAACCAAATATGCTATACAGAAGTATTATTGCTAATTTATTCAAATTTTGTGTGACAAAAATACATTTGTGAAAAGAAGAAGAAAATTCTAAGATTGCTAGCCAGCAAAAATGAAAGACCACGCTTCAGGTAGTATCCACTGGTCAATAAAATAACACTGCATGTTACCATCTTCGCCCAATCCTTACGACAAGGATTGTCAGCAGACTGATCATGGAAGGCATGAACTTTATTCTACATAATAGTAGGTACTGACTGCATTCTGTCAGGAAACGGACTCACTAAGTCTTTGTAAAATACGGGAATGGCCTCTACGAAGACTACATTCGACAGGACTGAAAACAGCCATTACAATGAATATGAACGCCAGGTCGTGGTTGGACCATCTGTATTAGGAGGACAAAGCCTACAGTAGGTCGGTTTGTCCAAACTTCGTAGGCCGGGACTACCTGAAGAAGGAACTAAGTTACGATGTCAATCGCTTAGAAGAGACGTTGTGTCAAGTCGTAGTTTAGCCTCCATGAATTAAGAAATGTATTTATACTTGGCTCATTATTATGCATTATGAATTTGTTAATCAGAAATCTATCTAACTAGGTATTATTATAAATGCGAATGTTTGTGAGTGTGGATGTTTGTTGGTACTCTTTTACGCTGTAACGGCTGAACGGATCTGGCTGAAATTTGGTGCATCCTGAAGAGATATGTTATAGTCTAGGAACAAAATTTCATGCAGGTGATAGATATGCTTATACCTATGTAAATTACTTGGTTGACCGTGCTGGTTCGCGGAAGAGTAGAAAATAGTGTTTTTCTGCTGTTTATATGGCAACCCATTAGAAAGAACCATTATTTATTGTACGGTAAACATTTTAATCTTCTGTATGTAGTTGGCAGTACTTTGTAACAATTTAGCCAACATGCAAAATAAAGTTCCGTTTCACGACAGTTTTTGAGAAACTGTGTAGTACTAATTAATTAATATTGTTTTATAGCATATAGATATAAAATTGTAGAATAATAATAAAATATATATGATCAGGTTAAGAATCGTCTTTGTGAAAAGAAATATGTAGTAATAGTGTGTTAATTACCTATTTTGCATCATTGATGTTTCCGGTAAATATCGATAGTTATTACATGGAGTAATGTATGTTAAATGCAATGATATAAAAACTATAGATACGTTATAGACACTTGAAAATGGCAACACGTAAAGTAGGTAATTACCTGAAAATCTTTGACGCGGCTGTAGGGTTAGCGAAAGTTCTATTAGCACTCTTTTAAATTCTTTTAGTAAAGAAAAGTCGAAAAAAACATTCCTTCATGTATCTTCAGATGATACACAAGCTACACAGCAACTGTTCAATACAAAAACGTGTCATTTCATGCGTAAGTACAATAGAAATAATAGCGGCGTTTTCCCTGAAAGAAAACGCATATTAAAATACTTACCTAATTCGAAGCTTATATAATGAGATAGGCATATCCGTTACCCGTAGGCTTATCTTACTCATGTTTGATGACGTATTTCCGTCGACTCAGCAGGCAGCGCCACCTGTGAACTTATAAATGCAGATGGCGTCCATTTTGTCCTCATTGGCTTTTATTCACCAGGCAGATTTAAAAAGTAAGCTTCGAATTAGGTAAGTATTTTAATATGCGTTTTCTTTCAGGGAAAACGCCGCTATTAAAAGTACTTGACCGTAATTCGAAGCTTATATAATGAGAAATGTTTGTTTTCGCCTGGTGAGTGACGGAAACGCCAATGTGATTCTAATTTATTTTTAGGAAAATAATATTATAGAACGTTGTATATATGGTATCTAGATTTATAATCTTTACCATCTTGAACAACTTCAAATGTAATCTTAAACAGACTAAATATATAAGGAATCTTATTTAAGGAGTAGTAAGTATTCCTTCTATTGACAGGATTAAATAATTGCGAATTATTATTATATTTGATTGGTGGTAGTAGCTGACATTATTACTCGACGATAACATTTTTTGAAACCCATCGTCAATTACCTCGTGTTAAGGATTAATTTGATCTTACCACCACCACCAATTCTTAGAAGCTGCTGTTGACCGGGTAGTGCCGGGGCTAGAATAGTTGGAGAACCTCTAACAGTCATAAATAAACTATTTGACTGTGTAGTCTCATATCGGTTACTCTGATATCCTAATTTCTATCTAGAATAAAGGATTCAATTGATTAGTCGTAGGTGTTATCTTTGTTTACAATAGTTTTCCAACCAGATTGTCTGAAATGAAAATTATCAGTTTCGGACTCTTGATTCGGGCCTAAAAGTAGTACCTATGACGTGAGTTAATACAATCGAGCAAAGTTAGATCGTGGTTGCGGCGACCTAAGCATAAAATCACTATGACGAGAAACCTGAAAATGTTCTCTGTGTATCAATACTTGGTAATATTGAACTAAGTCATCAATCCCAATATCAATCAATATGTGACTTAACTTTCTTTACATTTTTTAAAGAGATCGACCAAGATATGTTTAACCAAAACATGCGAACTATGTAAAGTTGACTAACGGTTTCTATATTATCAAGAACAGCAACAACAGATTTATGTAACAGAATCGTATTATATAATAACCATGAATAAAATGCAAGTCGGTTAAAACTGTAAAATTTATAAGTATCTTAAAAGGTAGGTCTCAAGGAGCTCAATAGTAGAAGTTTTTGATTTAATATCTGTTATTTACCTCTTCGCCCCCCCCCCCCCCCCCCACATTTCCACAGATTCTCTATGTGAGGTGGTGGGAGACCTGTCGAGGTGTTTATTGGAAGGAAAGAAATAATGTCTATTAGGTTCTTTTGCAGGTTCTGCAGAACGAATGGAGCTTACAGAGCTCTCGCTTTGAGATCTGCCCTCTATTATTACCTTGTGCCATCGCGGCACCACAAACACTCCTGTTGACCGATTAAGGTGTGACAGCATCTTGGGTATTAAAAATGGTGGTGGAATCCACACATTACAAACAGGCCTATCATGTAGTGTTCTCCATTTCATAATAGGAATATTGTTTGTAGGCAATCTTGCCTTAGTGGTGTTTGAAGCAAGGATGCTCACAAAAAATACCCGGAGGAGCTGATACATATGGTATCGGCTCGGAATGCAGTGTATGGTGAAGTCAATTTGATGTCGGACCATTACACGCAAGCTGACGAGTTAAGTTCGTCAAGGGAATTGATTTGGTCTCGTCCCTCTGGGGGGATGGACTACAACTGCTTTGAATGAGTATAGACTGTAACACAGTACCGGTATATGATTTCGAATCATGTGTAAGATTATCAACATCTCTCTTTGATGCAGTGCAATCTTTGTTATTCTGGGCCCTCGAGCCTGTTAGAGAAATGTTTTCTAGCTGGGCTCCCAAGCGAAATCTGACGCGTGGTAAGAAAGCATCTCGGATGGAAAGCTTGTAAAATTGTCGAGAACCGGTAATTGCGGACCCACTATTGGAGTTCCACTTGTACCACTCCGTGCACTACTATTTTCTTCAGTGGGTTGTCGGTTAGGGGATTGACCGAATGTGACGCTGAGGTAAAGCTACCTCTAGGCACTGCGAAAGTGGTAAAAATTCAAAAGACCCACCAAGTTTGAATTTTCTTTAAAAGAACTAAGTTTCTTTGATTTGGAATTAAATAAATCTTCCTTTTATGTCTAATATCTTTTCTTTTGGTATTGGACTTTCAGATAGTTCTATGTCTATCGCATAACGATATGAGAGGTTCTTTGGGAACCTATTATTGTTTTCTCCCAATTGTCTAACCATCCCTGGGTTTGAAGAGTTTTCAAGGCTATTTGTACGTGTTTGTGAAGAGTAACAGGATTTTGATGCGCAAAATGAGATTTTGTGTAGGTAGACGAGTATTTGAATACTCTTGTTCTATAGAAATCGGGGCACCCAGATGGTGATAACGAAAATGTTTTGGGTGCGGCTTACCCGAGCGGAAGACAAGAATGTGCTCTGAGAAAGAATAATGTACACTACATCAGCTTTACCATGAAAATAAGCTTGACTGAGATGTATTTTGCACATCCAATCTCGTGGTTGGAGGAAATCTGGTAAACGGAACATGCTGAAAGATAGAATTATTCTGGCTTCACAAAGGCGTACAATGTCCTAAAACTGAATTGTGAAAAACCCATCGCTATTTGAAGTTAGGAAAAGTGGAGAAACCAAACTTGGTGACAAGGGAACTGTTTTAGAGTGCCTTGAGCATTCAACTTTTGAACCATTGCACAATGTGGTCATTTCAGTTAAAAAGGAAACCTTTTTAAAAAGAGATCGTTGTATGGATTCTTAAGTATTTAAAGCAATTAGTATTCCCCCTTAGTCAAGTTTTCCATAGCATTTTAACATAAAGTGAAAATTTACAACTTTATCAGAACGGGACTTGAACAGAGTTCGGTGTAAATTTAAATGTGGGAAGGTTATCAGTTTTGAGCAGGATTCGAACCTACGTCCTCTCGAATACCGTGCAGGACGGATTGGAGTTTCTGGATAAAGAGAATGCGGTACCCTTTTATAAATTTAAAACTTTTTGGTACTCTCGTTCCTTACCAACGTATTTTGTACAGAGTTAACTGACCGACATAGAATGACAGGGTCATATCATTTAGTGTTTCCTTTGCTGGTGTGGGCAGAGGATGTTAGACCTCTTCTCGTCTCTTTGAGAGCCTCGAGCTCGGAAATTTCGTAATTGAAGGGACATCCTTGCATGGTTACTTAGTATGTTATCGTACGCCTGGTTACTATCGTATACCCAATTATTATAGATACACAATAATGTACATACCCCTCGAGGGTGGTAACTGGTTAGTGTTTCCTTTGCTGGTATGGGCAGAGGATGTTAAACTTCTCAGTCTCTTTGAGAGCCTAAAGCTCAGAAATTTCTTAATTGAAGGGATATTTACTGTCGTATGCCCAATTATTATAGATATTGTACACACCCCTCGAGAGTGGTAACTGTAATACAGGCCTAAAAAGGCTCTTGGTACAATGGAATCTGGACTCCATTCGATGGAGATCTGATCTTGACGCCTGATCCTCTCGAAGGCTGGCGAAATGATTTGGATGAACTTTTTTCGGGGTCATCCTTTTTGGAGATCGAAGACCAAAATGCATGCCTTCCCGAGTGCCGTTGAAAAGGCTTCAGCCTCGAAAATGTATGTGTTTGAAGGCGATATTTTATCAAGGTTCATTTTTAAGAATTGGGTCTTTGACAATTCTGAGAATAATATATGAAATCAGATCTATGGCCGCAGGCCATTTGTAATAAATTGATAAAAGATTTATGGAAATCCTATTATTAAAGTAGGTCTTCAATTTTGTCATAAATATTTTCGAAGAAACTTAAGTTTTTCAAAAGATTCTCTTTGTTTAAAAAAAAAATACAAAAGGTTTTGGCAGCAAAAGCCTTTTGGCAGAAAGAGCCTTGTCAGCTTTTTCAAAAAGTAGCAGGGATTCGAATTGTCGGATCTCCCCGTTTTTGTTTAGGTTGACGAACCCAGGACTATGATTTTACAATAGTGGGTATCAGCATATCATCTCATCTAGGCAATTTGTCACCAAAACGTGTCTATCAACCTCTTAGGTTATACTGTGTCTTAGGATCTTGGGTAACCGAAATCTCTTTTAATGCTGTCCCTATATAAAATACGAAGCAAGGATGATTGTTTCTATCATCCTCCTAAAATAAACTTTTAACTGTGAAGAAATTTACACTTGGTCAGGACCAGTGTTAGGTAAATGAGAAATAACTCACCTATTTCCATCATCCTTATCTGGTTTAGTGGAAGTCGGCTTCTTTTACTCCACTTACGACAATGCACGTGGCGTCGCGATCGCCCTAATTTGAAGTTCGAGCTAAATGAGCTGGAACTGTAGCTATTTGACGTACCTAATACAGTAACTGGAGCTCAGAGCGCGCTTCTGAAATACTCCACTTGGAATTAGCTCACTTTCTAAGGATGGAGGATTCATTTCTATCAAGAAACCAAACTAAAAGAAATAGTTTATGTTAGGTACCTAAAATTTAAGTACTACTTTCATGGTGAACATTTAGTTATTACTTTGACACACTCGTACGTATTCAGAAACTTGGGATGATTACGATTTTACCCATAATAGGCCATATTTTTACATGTATAGGAACATCTAGTAATTAATGTGCCTTTATGTGGGTAGGTATAAAAATATTTTGAAAATATTTTCTATTTTCGGCGATACTTACGCTGTACATACACGAAGCAAATAATATCTAAAAAAAAAAGTATTAGTACCTATGAATACAATCTATAAAATCAGTTTGATATTAGCTGTAACTAAAGATATTAAATAAAAAAAAAAAACTGCAACCTCGAAAGGTTTACGTGCTATTTTAAAATAATAGGTTATTTCACGTTATGACGTATCACACTCATATGTGATCGTAAAAATATGAAGTAAAAACATACCTGAGATTTAAACGAACGGTCAAACCGTTAAATATGTCTGTAGGTTCACTTACTTCAATCACAAGTCACTTGTTTTAGATTCACTGTATAATATTCAAACGAACGGCAAAGCCGTTAAATAATTATTTCTGTAAATTCACTTACTTCATCCCAAGTCACTTTTTATAACTTTACTAGGTATATAACTAGTAACTAGAAAAAATAAATGCACTAGCAGGTGTTCCTGCTATAACCTTTTGCTACGGGAATCAAAACGCCAATGAGGACAAAATGGACGCCATCTGCATTTATAAGTTCACAGGTGGCGCTGCCTGCTGAGTCGACGGAAATACGTCATCAAACATGAGTAAGATAAGCCTACGGGTAACGGATATGCCTATCTCATTATATAAGCTTCGAATTACGGTCAAGTACTTTTAATAACATGATTTCATTTTCTCGGATCGATAAAATGGCGGCAAGCATAATGAATGCACAACAAGAAAAATTGTACTCTATAGTCTGTGGTTTGGCGCCCGCGACCCGTAAAGGGGATGTCGGGGAGATTTTGTACTAATTTTTTATTTTGCTGTTTGAATATTTTTTTATTTAGGGAATTATATTTCTTTAAAAATAGTAGATTGTATAACAAGGGGGCAAAATAGTATTTTTACGGCGAGGGCGCTACTTTGAATCACGAGCGAAGCGAAGGATTCTAGAATAGAATCCCGAGCTTAGCGAGGGATTCTAACGTAGAATCCTGAGCGTAGTGAGGGATTCAAAGTACACCGCCCGAGGGAAAAATAATTTGCCCTCGAGTAATATACTCTACTTTTCATTCCCTTTCTATGAGAAAAACGTATAGGTACTAAGTTTTGTACGACGTAGATTCTAAGTATAGTTATTGTTCCAGGAGTTCATGGATTGTCACTTTCATAACTTGACTTATTATATTTGCAGAATACAAGAACAAGAACAAGAACATTAATAATGAAGAACACGAACAGATAAATGGCGCTATTTAGTTTTTTTTAGTGAGCTCAGGATACCGCGCTGTGCAGCCAAGCCAACATTTACCAGCCAGTAATTCATACAATTTGCGTTCTATTTCTAAGAAATTTTCAAGTTCCAAATTCAAATCCTTTGCCGCCCGCTAAAAAGCTCTTAACAGAAAAGAGCTATTTTGCGCCCCGTTATCGTGGTGCAAAGTGATTCTTTTCGAATAGAAGGAATGAAAAATAATGAAACAGAATAATACTTAATATATTATGATTATTAAAATGATTATAATACAAACATTTGGATTACTTACTAGGTACTAAATTATTACTAAGATACCTATTAAATAAATGTTTCTGTATGATATTGTTATATTTTTATTATATGACTTAAATTACGTTAATAATTACTAATCCGATAAACTACATTAACATTTTATAAATTTAAATATTACGTACCTACTTTACCCGTAAATACATTAATCATATTATGTCTGAGTTAGTGAAATTCAAGTTTCCCCTTTTCCCCACATTCCTCTGATATTGACTTCATGCATGATACCACAGATATTTTATACAATTCTTTTTTCAAATTTATAAAATTTTAGCTGTTTTTGAAAGCCGCAATGTTCGTGTATAACGTGTCTATACTGGTTGAATTTATAGTCGTTCTGGACCCGAGAGGGGGTTACTCGGAATCAATAATGGAACCATTTCGGAGTGTCAAAACAGCTGTGCAGGTTATAATAAAAAAATGACTTCTATGTAATCTTTATCACTCGTTCGAGTTGAAACATTAGTAGCGCTTCGATTATTCATTGAACTTTTCAATGAATGAAACTCCGAAACCCATAGGTACCTACGCCGCGGCGCGTGTCTCCATGTGATCAGTTCATTGACCGAATGCATCGTTTCGATAATAATAGGTACTTAGATAATAATAAAGGACTCCAATTTCTCCTTCATACTTTACGCGGGCTTAGGACCGTCGGAAATACTTTAATATTGTTCTATTTTACGGTGAATTAATAAGGTTTATGTAATAATAATGAAAATAAACACGAACAAATAGGGAGTATTTCCGGCGTATTTAAAAAATTGGAGCTATTTACAAAATAATCAACTTAAATACCTAGACCTACCTATTCACAGTTTATTTACACTTCCCTGTACCTTAGCAACTGCTCAAAATGGAGTCCATAACGTTCGATACACAAACGGGCACGTTTTAGGCTATTGTCTTTTAGTTTATTCAATGTGTCTCTGTCACTTTTCACTATTTCAAAGGCGTCCAATATCGCACTGCGTAATTCATCACGAGATTCGTACTCTCGAATGTAAACTAATCGTTTTATTTCCGACCACAAATAAGAGTCGATAGCGACGACAATACTGCGCGCGAGTTATAGTCGAACTGCGCGCCGCGGTCGCCGGTCGGCGGCGCGGTCGGCCGAGCGTATTTACCTACCTACAAGACGTAACTAGTCGAGTACCTACCGACGTTACTTGGCAACGAGTCCACGTGGACTGATGCGTTCATGCGTTGTGATTGGTCGTATTTTCCCGGCGCGGTGACTCTTCATACTGATTGGAACGTTAGACATTGAATGAAAAATTGTAGTAGAAAATCGTAGTAAACGTATTTCGTGAAATTTAAAGGAATAACCAGGTGTTCTCGTTTTGATTTTGGCAAACGATGTAGATTTTGACATTTTCGTAATTTTTTATTGTTGATTTTCAAATTGACAGTGCCGATCGGTTCTGTTATCGAAACTGGGCCTAAACCTTTCCGTTCCAAGACGACTATAAATTCAACCAGTATATAATACGTCTTTGGTTAAATGTAATTATTGAATAGATACTATGATGTTTTACATTTATAATTAAATTAAGTTATTTTAGACGTTACTTTGTTAGAAAATGTCATTGCCTCATTCGATTCAATGTATTGGGATATTATTTGACACTGTTTACAAGGGCAAACAGTGTAGTGATGTTTGGGCGCCAAAAGTATAATATAAAAGGGGATACTTAATGTTAGGTCAGGACAGTCAGTCGCTGAGCAGCCGTCTTAAGGGTACGGTCCTCATTAATAACTTATGTAATTTATCTGATCTGATGTGATGTGTAATATATGTGTTGAAATTAGCAGATGCCATAGACCTATTTGTTTATTCAATGTGTCTCTGTCACTTTTCACTATTTCAAAGGCGTCCAATATCGCACTGCGTAATTCATCACGAGATTCGTACTCTCGAATGTAAACTAATCGTTTTATTTCCGACCACAAATAAGAGTCGATAGCGACGACAATACTGCGCGCGAGTTATAGTCGAACTGCGCGCCGCGGTCGCCGGTCGGCGGCGCGGTCGGCCGAGCGTATTTACCTACCTACAAGACGTAACTAGTCGAGTACCTACCGACGTTACTTGGCAACGAGTCCACGTGGACTGATGCGTTCATGCGTTGTGATTGGTCGTGTTTTCCCGGCGCGGTGACTCTTCATACTGATTGGAACGTTAGACATTGAATGAAAAATTGTAGTAGAAAATCGTAGTAAACGTATTTCGTGAAATTTAAAGGAATAACCAGGTGTTCTCGTTTTGATTTTGGCAAACGATGTAGATTTTGACATTTTCGTAATTTTTTATTGTTGATTTTCAAATTGACAGTGCCGATCGGTTCTGTTATCGAAACTGGGCCTAAACCTTTCCGTTCCAAGACGACTATAAATTCAACCAGTATATAATACGTCTTTGGTTAAATGTAATTATTGAATAGATACTATGATGTTTTACATTTATAATTAAATTAAGTTATTTTAGACGTTACTTTGTTAGAAAATGTCATTGCCTCATTCGATTCAATGTATTGGGATATTATTTGACACTGTTTACAAGGGCAAACAGTGTAGTGATGTTTGGGCGCCAAAAGTATAATATAAAAGGGGATACTTAATGTTAGGTCAGGACAGTCAGTCGCTGAGCAGCCGTCTTAAGGGTACGGTCCTCATTAATAACTTATGTAATTTATCTGATCTGATGTGATGTGTAATATATGTGTTGAAATTAGCAGATGCCATAGACCTATTTGATTGATTGTATTCAAGGTTATTTTATCATGCCCATGGCTTGGTTTAAAAGATAATGTATAGGTAGATACTATCCTGCTGAACTATTTGTAAAGATATGACCCGTGTTGCTATTAATTGTAATGACGTGTACCAACTATCGATAGAATTAGATTATAATTATCATAAATAGATGTATAGCAATTAATGTGACTTTGAAAAGAGTGGCCGTGAGTTTTATTGCCAGGTTCTTTCTCATAGGCTCTACCTATTGCGAATCTGGCGGTAAATGTAGAATCGAAAATCTTGACGAGAATAAAGATATTTTTATCTCATTTTCATTTCTTTTCATTTCATAACTTGTTAGCTAGTACCCTCCTTACAGAATATACCTCTGGCTATCCCTTCGGGGATAAAAGGCGTGACCGTATGGATTGATATACCTACCCTCTACGAGACGAATCTAACACAGGCGAAGCTGCGGGCATCAGCTAGTGTATAATATGTAAGTATTTACAAATATTCGATCTCATAGCACAAGCTTATATTAGCTTAATTTGGGCTAGATGATGTTGGGTGAGAATGTCCACAAAAATTTATTTATTATTTAACTTTAAGTTGTATTTTTTTTAATAATTGTGGTCGATAGTATCCACATTCACGTTTAATCAACTTTTTAAAATACTGACTATTTTTCAGTGTTCCAACTATTGTATTACTAATACGAGTAGATTTGAATCGAATTGAAAACCTCTTGTTTAAAACTGGTTAAAGACAACATAAATGATTTCCAAATTGTTCTACTTATTAATTTTAGTAATGGAATAAAACCAAAAATGAATAGTATAAACAAACATTACATAATAAAACTCCAAAAATACAATAGAAAGACAGACCGGGTCATCGTGGCAATAAAACATTATTTACCAAATTTCGCTGCAGCTGGTGACTCTCCTTAAATAGCTGTCTAGTTTGATCGTGATAAACACAAGAAAATTAATTAATTAAACGACAATATTATGACAATAAAACTACAAACCTAAATTCTAGTCTATAAATTAGGATGCTCGATCTAGTATCCTGAATGCTTGTCTCCATAAATAAGCCTGTGTTAATTAAAGTTGGCAACACCGGTCAACCTGACTTGTGGTTGAACTAGTGACCTGTATTTATTATTGACCATGGCAACATTTAGTTTCTTTTTATATTGCGTGTGATTTATTGCATAATTCGGAATGTCGATAAAAAATTGAGCATATGTATTTAACTTGTCACAGATTAACTTATTGGGCTAAAATAACTTACTAGCCGATGCCCGCAGCTTCGCACTTATTCATTATCCCGTAGGAACTTATTTCAAGGACAATAACTAGCCTAAGTGTTATTCCAGACTGTAAGTATCCCTGTACCAAATTTCAGTCAGATCCGTTCAGCCGTTCAAGCTTGAAAGAGTAATACACATCAACACATCTACACTCACAAACTTGCGCATTTATAATATTAGTAAGCAGTAAGATATAATAACAGATTAAGAGTAAGTACTAACTTAGTGAAAAAATACATAGTAAAAAAAAGTTATGCTAAAAGTACGATTATCTCAGTCAGTAAAATGACAAGTGCAACTGTCACTTATACTGAATTTAGTACTGAATTTTCATTCAAGAAATGTCATTTTATTGTCTGAAATTAATAATCATAGTAGTTACTTAATGGTAAAAGTTTCTTCTTGTACCCTGTAGTGTTAGTTCACAAGAAAGACAAGGCTTGAATTTTTGCGAGAAATAATAATAATTTTAAAATGAGACATACTCATACTAAGCAAGTCATTTGGTAGTTTTACTTGGTAAGTTTTTCGGGAGTTTTGAAAATGGCAATACTTTGATGTGCTCTGTACGAATTTCATCTTTGCCGCTAGTGCCGCCATATTGAAAAATTGGCGAACAAAAGCATTATTTATATTGGAAATATCTCCTTCTCTGCTTGTCCTTCGATAACAACATACATGTTAAGAAAATTAATCTAAAGAAATTTCTCTTCTGTTCGGGCCACACTAAGGGGAAATGCCATTAATAATGGCGTTGATGAACGTTAAACGTTAGTGTAGCCACCGAATTATCGCGATAATTCGACAACGGCATTCACATTGCCGTTTGACGTTAGGCGATAGCTCAAGTGGCGGCACATCAAAGAGAATTATTACGTTGAAGCGGCCACACTACGCGTGTCAGTGCGCACCGTGAGAGTGTGACCGTTTTCAGTATTTTAATACCTTTTCGGTATATTTTATTGACTTTTTTCGATATCAGTATATTAATGGGTATATTGGAAAAAGTCAGTATTTTTGGGTATATTTTGAATAAAAGGTTAGGGTAAAGGTGCTCCCTCACCGGGAGCATTCGCCTGTAATGTAACAAATTAGATTCGACTTTGAGCATTACGTTACGGCGGCCTGCCTCCCTGACCGACGAGCGTTCGCGTGTAATGTAACATTTATAGATTCGACTCGAGCATTACGTTACGATGCTACCTCCCTGACCGACACGAGCATTCGCGTGTAATGTAACATTTATTATAGACTAGCTGATGCCCGCAGCTTCGCCTGCGTGAAATTTTGTTCTCTTCTCCGCGTCTCATGGGAACTTATGCCCGGGATAAAACTTGTATCATTTCAGACTATAATCTATCTCTGTGTGACTACATGATAATTTTGCAATCCAATATGGCCGCCGCGCCGAAATCACAAAATTTCATGATGGGTATCGTTTAAGGGGGTTTTTGGTATGCTGAGTACGAATTTCGGGTTAATTTAGAGATCCAATATGGCCGCCGCGCCGAAATCACAAAATTTCATGATGGGTATCGTTTAAGGGGTTTTTTGGTATGCTGAGTACGAAATTTATGATAATTTTGCAATCCAAAATGGCCGCCGCGCCACTATTACAAAATTTCATGATAGGTATCGTTTAAGGGGTTTTTTGGTATGCTGAGTACGAATTTCAGGTTAATTTAGAGATCCAATATGGCCGCCGCGCCGAATTCACAAAATTTCATGATGGGTATCGTTTAAGGGGTTTTTTAGTATGCTGAATACGAATTTCGGGTTAATTAAGGGATCCAATATGGCCGTCGCGCCGTTATCACAAAATTTCATGATGGGTATCGTTTAAGGGGTTTTTTGATATGCTGAGTACGAATTTCGGGTCAATTTAGAGATCCAATATGGCCGCCGCGCCATTATAACAAAATTTCATGATGGGTATCGTTTAAGGGGTTCTTCGGTATGCTGAGTACGAATTTTATGATAATTTTTGCAATCCAATATGGCCGCCGAGCCGAAATCACAAAATTTCATGATGGGTATCGTTTAAGGGGTTTTTTGGTATGCTGAGTACGAATTTCAAGATAATTTTGCAAAATTAACCCTAAATTCGTACTCAGCATATCAAAATTCCATTTATACGATATGCTACATGAAACTTTACAACGGTGGCGAGACAGCCATATTGGATAGCAAAATTTACCTAAAATTCGTATTTGGCATACCAAAAAACCCCATAAACTATATACAACATGAAATTTCACAACAGTGGCACGGCGGCCATTTTGGATGGCAAACGTTAACCTGAAATTCGTACTCAGCATACCAAAAAACCCCTCATACGATATACAGCATGAAATTTTACAAAGGTGTAAGGCGGCCATCTTGGATTGCAAAATTGACCTTAAATTCGTACTCAGCCTACCAAAAAACCCCTTAAACGATACCCATCGTGAAATTTTGTGATAACGGCGCGGTGGCCATATTGGATCGATCTCTAAATTGACCCGAAATTCGTACTCAGCATATCAAAAAACCCCTTAAACGGTATCCAACATGAAATTTTACAACGGTGGCGCGGCGGCCATCTTGGATTGCAAAATTGACCTTAAATTCGTACTCAGCCTACCAAAAAACCCCTTAAACGATACCCATCGTGAAATTTTGTGATAACGGCGCGGTGGCCATATTGGATCGATCTCTAAATTGACCCGAAATTCGTACTCAGCATATCAAAAAACCCCTTAAACGATACCCATCATGAAATTTAGTGATAACGGCGCGGCGGCCATATTGGATCTCTAAATTAACCCGAAATTCGTATTCAGCATACCACAAAACCCCTTAAACGATACCCATCATGAAATTTTGTGATTTCCGCGCGGCGTTTATATTGGATCTCTAAATTAACCCGAAATTCGTACTCAGCATACCAAAAACCCTCTTAAACGATACCCATCATGAAATTTTGTGATTTCGGCGCGGCGGCCATATTGGATTGCAAAATTATCATGTAAAACAGCTGGGTGTGGGGCTCCCGGTTCCGGAACGGGGCCGTCCTACCCATTAAACCTGGTGGTATTCCTTCTCCCTATAGCCGGGAATCCGGAAAGCCGGGAAAATCTTTGGAAATTCTTTGGCTTTCGGCCGAAAGCCAAAGAATTTCCAAAGATTATTCCCGTCGAGAACCGTTCGGCGTCTCTCCTCGGGGGAGCAAGATGGGAGGTTCCCCCGGAGCTCGCTAAGGACCTGAAAAAATAAAAACCCAATTCCTCATCGCAATGATTTTTTTCTTTGTAGGGTTTGTTGCAATAACATTCGGTAAATTTTTTTTACGAAGCGTGTTGCAGGTGAATGACGTTGAATTCAATCCTTCAAATAAAATGTTAAATGTAAATTCTAGGTTCTTCTTTTATAAAAATAAGGTAGTAATTAAAGAATAAACACGTTTTGATAATCGGTATTTTTATCGGTATATTTTCTCTGTGCCAGTATTATATATAGATACATTCAGTATATTTTTAAGGAGCTAAAGTATTTTTGTAAAATTTAATTCGGTCACACTTAACGTCAATTTTAACGCCAAGAATGGGCATTCACGCGAGAATTATTACGTTGAAGCGGCCACACTACTCAAATGATGACGTTAAGAATTAACGCCATAATTAGCGCAATATTTATCGCGATGATGGGCATTGACGTTTTCTTTAATGTGGCCCCGGCTTTCAAATGATGTTACTGCAACTTTTTGTAAAGTTAATAGTTTCGGCGTACAAGCGCTGCGCAACTGCTATAAGTCGCGATCTTTCCAATGTGGCAGCAGCAAAGATAGTATACGAGGTGGCAAAGTTGAAATTCGTAAAAATCACATCAAAATCTATAAAATAGCCAATTTTCAAAACTACCGGATAATTTTACAGCTAAACACCGAATGACTGAACTATACTGCCTAGAACGCAAAATATGTTTTATAATATTCTACAGAGCACAGGCTTTTTTAATGAATATGCCTTAAAACTCATTAGACACTGGAGTCAATTTGTTCATTGACAAAATTGACTTTCATCAATGTTTTAACGTTTTAAAGTTTGTGTAACAGATTATAAACCGTTAAAGTTCGGTTCCAATGGAGATAGAATATCATGTACATCAAACTGCCCTACGTTATTCTCACTACATACTCCATTCTAGGTTGGCTGTAAGAGATTGCCTTGTGCGATAAGGCCACCAATTGTTATACCAATAAGTTAAAATTAAGCTATGCAAATGTATTTCCTGGTGTGCAATAAAGAGTTTTTATGTTTTTTTTTAAATGTTTTATAGAATAATTTACAAAAATCTATATTCTTTTGTACTCGGTACCGGGTTTGAATCCCGAATCGAAACAAAATATAATTATTAGTGAAATCCGCCATTTGAATGATTTCTATGTTCATTATGTATGTATACAAGAAAATGTTCAGTGTTTATGCTTATCAGTGTCTAGGTATCATAGCTTATTTTAGCTTAGTTAAGGTAGCCCCAAACTAAGTTAATAATAAGCTATGATAGATGACATTGTGAGAAAATGGTTCACTGGTTACTAATACATATTATAAAGGCGAAAGTTTGTGAGTGTGGATGTTTGTTACTCTTTCACGCTCTAACGGCTGAACGGATCTGGCTGAAACTTGGCACAGGAATAGATTATAGTCTGGAATAACACATAGGCTACTTTTTATTACGGGAATAAGTTCCCACAGGAAGCGGGAACGGAAACAAATTATACGCGGTCGAAGCTGCGGGCATCAGCTAGTATTTCTATATTCCTTGATTCTTGTAAGTGAATCTCCACTTCCTAGTTTCATGACGTTCAAACGAACCTCAAATACAAGGAAAATATTTTGTCTGACTGCACATAAGACTGATATAAAATTTCACAGTTATTTTTATTCACTTTACCGGTAACAATGGAGATATTCGATATTATTGTAAAACAAATCCGATGAGTGAGTTGACACAGTTTTATTCTGTAAAAATATGTAAAGAAGTTCGAGGCGCATTCGTTGGCCAAAGATTCCGTACAGACTTATTTATAGGCACGTAAGTAAGACTTTATATAAGGTTTAGGATATATAATGTCATCAAGCAAAATCTACATAATATCAAAAATTTACATAATGTTCAAATGTTTTAATTATATGATTCCTTAAAGTTGTAGTATTAGACGGTATTACTTGTCAAATTAATAGTTCAGGGCAACGGAAAATACTCTGTAAATGTTGTGTAGAAATATATTTTATATATTTTACTGCGGAATATCTATTTTTTATATTTACTTAGAGGCTTTTTTTTTCTTTTAAGAAGCGCTCGTGGCCCCGCGGACTCAGTGTTCTGTAAACGATCACTGCAGTAAGCAACTTTCACTATGGCCGGTCCATGGATGGGTGACCATCCATGTGATCACTTTGTGACATTTATTTGAGCGTTTCCGTGCTTCGGAAGGCACGTTAAGCCGTTGGTCCCGGTTGCCAGGAAAATGGCAGTCGTTAAGCTAAGTTGAAGGCTTTATTTTAACAGCAGGCAGTCACAACCTGCGCCTGTCCATTTAAACACGGCAATACGGCTCACCACCTAATACGTGGGACAAATTATACAAAGGTGAAATGTGGGCATATAATATGCCTCTGCCTACCCCTTCGGGGATAAAGGCGTGACCATATGTATATGTATCTTTTTTTTTCTTCTGCAAGGGACAACCCGATACCTTCAACTTTACCTACATACTTATCGGTCTGATACTTATCGATACGAGAGATCCGTTTTTTTTTTGAGGTACGCAACCCAAAAAATAACACGGAACGGCGTTCTTTGATAAAACTTGATATGACACCCGAGGCTTTGAATGACGTATATTTGACTTAGTAAAAATTTCTTACGATTATATTACTGACAGTGAGACTGTACTCTAACTCACGTGGTAAGCCACGTTGACGCTCAACGTGCGATGATACTAAATTGTCTGTGGTCAACCGTAGATTAATACCAATCAAGCTATCTGGCAATCTTCTGAAGTTTTACGAACTATTATATAGTTATGTCTTTATATCCCCGAGAGGATAGGGTGAGGCGTATTACGTAATTTCAGTTTAAAAGAGTTCTGTTAGTCTAACGTAACTCAACCTATTTTAAACGGGGCAAAGTCAAAGTCAAAGTCAATAAACATTTATTTCGCATAATCCTAATACATAGGCACTTGCGACACGTCAATAATTACAAAGTAAAGTCATTACCACGAGTTCGGAACGCGGCCCGCTTGAGAAGAACTGGCAAGAAACTCGGCAGGCTTTTCTTTTTGTGCTCCCTGCTTGTTGCTGGGCCACCAACAAGATTGAATCATGGTGTCACGGGCCACAAGCCATATTTACTTAGGGTTCAAGAGGGAAGGATCTCTGCGAGAAATTTGCGAACGTTATAGCGGTATTCGTATTCCATAGCCATCACCTGACACTATACTTAGGAATGAATCCGCGATGCCCCAACTTTATCTGATATCATTTCGAAATTTTGTAATTTATTATGGTTTTTTTTATATCCTACATTTATGCTATCTCGACTGCTACCGACTAAAACCACACAATGACATACAAGTGTCTATGGCTGGGAGTCCCGGGTAAGCAATCGGAAAGATGTCCCGGGTTTTTATTATTATGCTGGGCCGAGTAGATCGATACACAATTGAACTATAACATTTTCTTCCAGTCGGTGTCAGACCCTAAGGCCCCCATGCGCATAATTTTTCCAAGAATTTGAAAAAGCGCCTGATAGAATCGCCTGGTGACCCAAGGGCTGACAGTTTTCTCGCTCAGGGAATAGGTATTGCTATTCAAAGGGGGAATGCTTCTAGTCTTTTGGGCACAATGACACGGGGGTATATTTAGGTTCAGTTTAAATGGTAATAATGTAAATATATATGTAATAATTATGTTTGACTGTAATTTTTAACAATAAATGTATTATCATAACGATTTATTCATACCTAAACAGCCAACATTAAGAAAAAGGTTGGAGCTGGTGCAATGAATGTGATCCCACCTTAACCTTAGCTTATCTGACCTTTACGAAGCTTCCAGAATGTCCAATTATATTAAACGAGCTAGACGTGAATATCCATTGAATGGTCTAACCATGGTCTGTCTGTATATCTATACAGTGCCATGGTGGATGGTTGAACGGGTTCGATGACCGGGCGCGGCTCGTGGAAAACTTAGAGGCTGCGGCATAATTTATAGATTGGTAGTGACATTCTTGAGTAGTGGGAGGCTTTAGTTAATTGAACGATATACGGGTGACAGTATTGGCAAGATACAGGGTAAATTTTCCAATCTGTACATAAACGTTTTCAAGTTCGTTTTTAAACGATTTCAATATGGAATATTTAGTAAACTGAGCTCACCAAAATATTCTCATGGGGTATCCTTCCGTGGACTTACCCGGGGCTGTCAACCGTAGACTGTTAGGTTGGTTTTTATTCGGTAGGAGTCATAGCATTGATGTAGGATTTTCCTAACGTTAAAAAACTTACTAAAATATCGCCGCCCTCCTTTAGGAAAGTCATGTCGACCTCTAGCGATTGCGAGCCACTTTCAGAGTCCTTATGAATTCTTTTTCTTTTACGTGAGGAAAATCCATCATGGATGTGAATTACCGACTAAAAACCACACGTTACTTACCTACTTGCTAACGGTTGGGAGCCCCGGGTAAGCTTTTGGAAATATATCCCCAGGATTTCCAACAGACCTTTGCTAAGACTGCGGCCGCACCTAGGGGGTTTAGGTGCTATCCCGCGTCTTTGGGAGTTGTTCGGGTGTTATTCCGCTTCCTGAGTGTGTGTGGCCTGAGTGAAACTATCACATCACGCTGCCGTCATAGACCTGCTTCTGTAAGGACGGTGCGCAGCCCTCTCACCGTTCTCAGGCCCCCGGTCATGGAGGTCGATAGTCTTGGGCGAAGACAAGTCTGCGGTGCCCCGTCGCAGACTGCGGCGCTCGGGTGGGAGAGTTCTCATCCGCTCACTCCCCGCCACCTCTATCACGAGCATGACCTGCTCACAGAAAAACAGTCCACAAGACCAAGACCACAAGGTCATAGCCCTCAAGTTAGAGACATATATGATGTGTCTCTTTCTGCTTCGGTTGAAGAACCGGGGGCTGTAAGATAGGGCAAACACGTGTGGTGACAGGTCGTTCAAGGTTTTTATGGTTTCACAGAGACACGATCTCTTAAATCACCTAGTTCTGGCGACCCAATAGTCCTTCAGTGCACCAACTTTATGCAGCGTAAGGCCCCAGCTTGAGGACCACGGTCAATAGACTTGAGAACCAATGTCGTCATGGTTTACCATCAGGCGTAATATTGGCGAGCTACATATGTATATTTAAAAAAACCAGCCTAGTGCGAGTTGGACTCCTATGCCAAACTTGTTTTTTTTTAGGTTTTCGTACCAAAAAACTCCAAAAAATCACGTTTGTTACATGGTAGTCTCTCATAATCCACCTTTTTTACTGATTGTAGTATTTGTTTTTATAGCGGCATCAGAAATACATAACCTGAAAAAGGTTCAGCTCTCTAGCTATCACGGTTCCTGAGATACAGCCTCATGACAGACAGACACACTGACGGTGAGGTCTCATAGGGTCCTGTTTTTACCCTTGGGTACGGGACCCTAAAAAGCATCGTCCTACAGTCGGCAGCTTACTAGTAGATGATATTGCCTTATGCTCTACTATAGATCTTGCGAGGCTCTTTGCGTCATAACCCATTTTAAATAAACATTGTCCCAAAAATAGCCATAACTTCAGAAGTTTTGCAATGACATTTTGTCATTTGCCAAAGTTTGCTACACGCCGAATGACATTTCATAACTTTACATTGGAATATGAACAAAGCTAAAAATTCTAAGGCTAAAAATAAATAGTAAGAAAGTAATTATTCTCCCTTCAAACTGGGTAAGTAATGTTCGCAGTATTTATGAAATTTTGCTCAATACGCCCCTCTCTGTTTCAACACGGCAAAAGGCTGACCAATTATTACCTGTGACAAAGTATGAATGATGAAATCTGCATGTATAGTTCGTCTTTCTACTGAAGCGCTCGTAACTTCGCGGACTCGTGTTCTGCAGTCGATCACTGAAGTAAACAACATTTGCTATGGCCACTCCTTGAATGGGTGACCACTACGGGACCACTTTGTGACATTTATTTGCGAGCGTTTTCGTGCTTCGGAAGGCATGTTAAGCCGTTGGTCACGGTTGCCAGTAAAATGGCAGTCGGTAAGCCAATGAAGGCCTTATGGGCGGCTTAGAAAATTTCTACATCGGGCATTCACAACCTTCGCGGCTGCGACTTCGTTTCAACACGACAATGCGGCTTATCACTTTTATTACGTGGGAAGAAATCTAAAAGGTGAAATACTGCTTACCCTTCCGGGGATAAAAGGCGTTACCATATTATTATTTAAATAATTTATTAACCATAGAAACTTTTACCTGGGATCGCTCTGCCAGCTTACAACTTGCAACGCTGGATTCTTCAAGCGCAGCGTAAAGGGGGGTATCCTTCCGAGGGCTTACCCGGGGCTCCCAACCGTAGGCTGTTATACGTGAGGATTTTTAGTCGGTAGGAGTGCGGCATAGCTTCTATAGGGATTTTCCCTCACGTAAAAAAAAGCGTTGCTGAAGAATCACATCATTGGGTCGCCAACTTGAGAGCCGTTATCCATAGTCGTGTGGACTGGAAGAGTATTGACCTTCTATTCGCTAGATGTCACAATGTCTTTCCTTATGGCGGGAGACGTTCCGGAAGCTTACCCAGGGCTCCCAACTCTAGGCTGTTGGGCAGGATACGTGTGATTTTTGTCGTTAGGAATCCGGCATAGCTTATGTAGGATTTTCCTCACATAAGAAAAAAAAGTTGGAAGATGTCATTTTGGCGCTATTTATATTTTTTTTCATCCGTGCAACGTGTTGAAGCTTGTGCAGTATTCAACTAGTACCTGCTTCATAGAATTTTTGCAGTTGATTTCCATTCGTACCAATGTTTACAGTCTATAAGCGGTTGTTTTGAAACCAACTCGGTCATTGGAAACTGTTTCAGTAATTTCCGAGTGCAGTGTGGGTGCGGTGTGTCAACTGCCCTCAAGTGCCCCCTATCGAGTGACGTCAGCATCAATACGAGGTTGTATTGTAATGAAGATTGTAGTACGCTACGTGTCTACGCATGTTTGCCTTTAGTTCATGAACTTGTCTGAAGGAAAACTTTTTCAGAAATTACGTCTTCGCGTTCTTCAAGTGTCATCAAAATTTCAGCTAGCGTGAAGGTAGGTACACTCATGTCCAAATTTATTAAAATGGCTTCATTTTAATAGGTAACATTTGACGTCTGTCAGTTTTGAATGAATGAATCGACACAGACTTGAAAGATATTTTTTTAACGTGATGAAAAATTCCCATGGATGCTATGCCGGACGCCTACCGACTAAAAGACCTCACGTAACGCCCAACAACCTATGGTTGGGAGCCCCAGGTAAGCCCTCGGAAGGATATCCCAGGACTCCCAACAGACCCACGGCCGCCACTGCAGCCTCGCCTAGGGGCGGCTCTGGCGCCATCCCGCGTCTTTGAGGGGCTTCGGGTGTGATCCCGCTTCTAAGGGGCGGCGTGCGAGAATCCCTCACGCCACGCTGCCGTCATGGGCCTGCTTCTGTAAGGACGGTGAGCGGCCCTTTCACCGTCCTCAGGCCCCGGTCATAGAGGCCGATAGTCTTCGGCGAAGACACGTTGACGGCGCCATAGCCGCCGACTGCGGAACTCGGGTGGGAGAGTTCTCTCCCGTTCCCGCTCTCGCTTTCACGAGCATGACCTGTTCGCAGAAAGAGGGGGCGCAGTCCTACTTACTCCTGTTGGAGATCATGGCTAGCACCATGGTCTCGAGCAAGAGAGCGGACTTGAAGATATGTGAATTTTAAAAATCATCAGGCGAATCCGTGTCCTATTATAATTTTTCTATCGTAAATTTAAAGAGCACAATAAGACAAGTAGGTATGTTAAATGGTTGTGAAATAAAATTATTGTCAAAAATGTTACTTTTAAAAATGACTCCACTTTGGTCTGTTAATATCATCTGTTGGCTTTTTTCGAGCCAATCAAAGCTATCTTCAGAATCACTGACATTTAATATCACCACAAAAATGATGGAATAGTTCTTCAAAAATAGCACTATGGGTTTTGGCAAAACAGTTTCGAAATACGATGCAACTACACTATTTACGTGGTCGACTTCCATGACGTAGCCACAAAAGACTGCTCCATTCCAGAACTTCAAAGCTTCATGGCCAGCAGTAAAAGTCAGTTGGTAATGAACAACGTGACGTATACGTTTGTGCAACGATTTTACCATTGTGGTACAAGAATAGGGCGTGCACATTGTCTACTATAAACTATTTCGAATTTACGAGATACCATTGGGTAGATGCTGTAAATAGAGTTACAGATTTTAGAATCGTGTTTCTGGTAGATATAATAGAAAAGGTAGGTACTTATTTCCATTGAATGTCTCGTATCACCTTACAAGCCCGGGTTCTTGAAGCGTAGCATGAAGAGACATACGATTGGGCCGCCAACTTGACGGCGGCGGCTCAATAGACTCGTAGCTTTGACAGTGACTATCAACTAGCTTGACTGCCTCTGTGGTGTAGTCGGTAGTGATACCGCCTGCGGCGCTGGAGGTCCTGGGTTCGATTCCTGGGTCGGTCCAAATATTTGTGTGATCCACAAATGTTTGTTTCGGAGTTTGGGTGGTTTCTATGTATAATATGCATGTATTTAGAAATACATAAGTATGTATACCAGTCGTCTAGATCCCATAGCACAGTCTTATATTAGCTTAATTTGGGCTAGATGAAGTTGTGTGAGAATGTCCACAAATATTTATTTATTTATTTATTTAAATATCACCATGGCTCAGCCCAGGTTAAATATCATAGAAGATGACAGAGTTGTCGATAATCACTTTAAAAAGACGTGTAGCCCTTCCAACAATTTTCCGGTGTCCAAGCGACATAAACTATTGCTTCATATGCTTCTCTGCTACCTTAGTATTATAAAAACGATGGACTGGCGAAAAAATAAGGGTTCATTGGTAACTATGGAACCTTAAAATTTGCTACATCAAGTAAACATTTACTCACACAAATACTTAGATTTAAAATAAGGTACAATGAACTCTCACGATATTCAGCTAAATCCCTCACAAACAGATTTCGCGGTATTCATATAATATTCAGGCTTTGAAATACTGGAATTGCGGTTGTAATTATTCTGCAGGATTACTTTTGAGCCTCCGACGGAAATAACGGGTGGTGTTATAAGTTTAGCATGTGTATCTGTCTGTCTTCTTTTAACGTGAGGAAAATCATACATGGATGATAACAGCCTACGGTTAGGAGCCCCGGGTGAAGCGTAACAGACAGACAGACAGAGTTACTTTCGCATTTATAATATTAGTAGGGTTTAGTAGGGATAAACAATGAAATTGGGGGCATTTTGTCACACTTCACTCGACACGTCCTTCTCTTGTCGCTCGTACTTCAAAACTGATTTAGAATCCTAATAGAATCGCGAGCTTCGGCGACTGAATATTTAGGATATGATTCAGGAAAAAAATCTCGTGATCCGCAGTCGTACATTTGACCTCTTTTTTTTTTTTTAAGCTATTGCATAGCTTCTATCGCGGGCCTTGCGTGGAGACCGAATCCAGAAATTGTGTCACGAAAACGAATCACACTCTCGGCTACCTTCGGCCACGTTCGTGTATCTTGCACTTCATAAATTTTTTGTTTACGTCAATTATGAACTCTGCAGTCGTTATATATTATGTCAAATAATCCAAAAATTTATGCTTGTACCCAGAATCGATCTTGCGCCTTCTTCGTACCGATCCGCGTCTTAACCACTCGACCAAAGTTGAATTAAGAGTGCTGGTCGAATTTAGAGTTCTTAATGTGAAATGACAATTTCGATGCTGTCAATAACATTAGTTGTTGTCAATTTACTTCGTCTAAATAAAAATTCGACTATAGGCCTCTTGGATATCCTGCCGAAGCTACGGCAACGCCAACTGTCGGTTAGCGGCGACAACTCGAGGTCGTTCTTCACATAACAGTGAACATTTGATTTGCATATAAGTCGCTACAAATTTGAGATTATTGTTTTGTTTAACGTAAAAAGAAATTGTTTTCGTAATATTATGAGTCGAATTATAATCAAGTGTGGATTCCAGAATATTTATGCAGAGTTCTTTTGCGAAAAATCTGTATCGAAAGTTCGTAGTCGTTAGTAAATACACGAAACAATGAGATATTCTTTCAATTTCATTGTAATTTTTGTACGTAAATATTTGTAAGATTATCGCATTACTAATAACACGATGATTAAATCAATTAATTATTAATTATAGGGCATAATTATATCAAAACCAACATGTTCAGGAGGTCGTCGATATTCATGATGCAGCTAGTGGAGAACAAATCATCAGTGGAAATAATCCACCGTACGATGTGAAAGTAGTGGTATCTATGTTTTAATTATTAAATCAATCAATAGTTGAATAATAATCTGAAAAAAATCTATTTACAACAACTTTTCAACCATATACATGCAAAGCAGAAATGGAAAATGAAGATGTATCTCCTTATCAAAGAAATATAAATAGGTTTCGAAGGAATAAGTATTGGTCATTGAAATTAGATTTTCAGTAAACTGCATTTTTCATATCGGTATAAAGGAACATTTACATTTTCTTGTAATATATAATAATTGGTGAAGAATATTTCATAAGAATAAGCATGAAATATCGAATCAATAATAATTTTATTCATTTAGGTATTATTTATTTAATTGTTTTTCATCTATAATATATTATAGATAATAAAACAAGGAAATAAAAAATAACTTGCACGTGATTCTCTAAAAATGTCCATACGAGATTAAAAATTAAACATGATTAACATTGTGCATGTTTGTTTCGATATTTATTTGTGCTAGTAAAATAAAATAAGTTAAATAATAGTAAAATAAAACATACAACCCACGAACAGAAAATTTTACGTTTGTATAATGTTCGATACGTTATAATTATCAAATCGTTATATTATTTATAATTACATTATTCTGACGGCTTTTATCCACTCATCTCTTTTTTTAATTTCCCAATTTCGTCTCGGAAACGAATAAAAAGTCAATTCCCGATTCCGAAATTGGGAATTCTTGCATCTCACAACATAACAGTATCTCGTACCACCCATTTTTAGGGTTTCGTAGCCAAATGGCAAAAACGGAACCCTTATAGATTCGTCATGTCTGTCTGTCTGTCTGTCCGTCCGTGTGTCACAGCCACTTTTCTCCGAAACTATAAGGCCTATGCTATTGAAACTTGGTAAGTAGATGTATTCTGTGAACCGCATTAAGATTCTTATATAAAACTAGAAAAAAAGCAATAAATTTTGGGGGTCCCCATACTCAGAACTGAAACTCAAAATGTTTTTTTTCGTCAAACCCATACGTGTGGGGTTACCTATAGATAGGTCTTCAAAAATGCTATTGAGGTTTCTAATATCATTTTTTTCTAAAGTGAATAGTTTGCGCAAGAGACACTTCCAAAGTGGAAAAATGTGTGTCCCCCCCCCCCCCCCTCTAACTTCTAAACTAAGAGACTGATAAATCTAAAAAGAATATATGATGTACATTGCCATAAAAACTACCAGCGAAAATTATTTCGAACGAGATAGAGGTGGTAGTTTTTTTTTAATACGCCGTAAACCACAATTTTCGGTTAGAAAAATCACTACCACTGGGAACGTGTTAAAACATCAATCAAAGTTACAACGCACTATAAGAACTTTTATATTATGTTACTTGCTGCTACGAAACCCTTCATGGGCGAGTCCAACTCGCACTTGGCCGGTTCTTTTCGTTTTTTGAGAGACCACTTTTGAACGTTTTTGAGAGAATTACAAACGTAAACCGTACAGCTGACCGCACTCTAACGTCCGCGTGTTGCCTAAATCGGCCACAACGCGGCGCCACTAGAGTTGTCCAAGAGGCGTATAGGTGTATAGGTATTCATCATCTATGTACAACAGTGAACTGTACTCGTATAATTTGTGTAAAAAGTGTTTTAAATATGAATAAACAAAGTGCATTTATTAATGAAGAAAGTCACGAAAAATAGTGAAAGAAAATGAGTGAGTACTCTATATACATACATTTTATTATTATTAAAAGTACTTGACCGTAATTCGAAGCTTATATAATGAGATAGGCATATCCGTTACCCGTAGGCTTATCTTACTCATGTTTGATGACGTATTTCCGTCGACTCACCAGCAGATGGCGCCACCTGTGAACTTATAAAAGAACATGGCGTCTACTTTGTCCTCATTGGCGTTTTGATTCCCGTAGCAAAAGGTTATAGCAGGAACACCTGCTAGTGCATTTATTTCTTCTAGTTACTAGTTATATACCTAGTAAAGTTATAAAAAGTGACTTGGGATGAAGTAAGTGAATTTACAGAAATAATTATTTAACGGCTTTGCCGTTCGTTTGAATATACAGTGAATCTAAAACAAGTGACTTGTGATTGAAGTAAGTGAACCTACAGACATATTTAACGGTTTAACCGTTCGTTTAAGTCTCAGGTATGTTTTTACTTCATATTTTTACGATCACATATGAGTGTGATACGTCATAACGTGAAATAACCTATTATTTTAAAATAGCACGTAAACCTTTCGAGGTTGCAGTTTCTTTTATTTAATATCTTTAGTTACAGCTAATATCAAACTGATTTTATAGATTGTATTCATAGGTACTAATATTTTTTTTTTAGATATTATTTGCTTCGTGTATTATTTGCTGTGTATATTATTTGCTTCGCGTAAGTACCACCGAATATAGAAAATGTTTTCAAAATATTTTTATACCTACCCACATAAAGGCACATTAATTACTAGATGTTCCTATACATGTAAAAATATGGCCTATTATGGGTAAAATCGTAATCATCCCAAGTTTCTGAATACATGAAAGTAATACTTAAATTTTAGGTACCTAACATACCTAATACTATTTCTTTTAGTTTGGTTTCTTGATAGAAATGAATCCTCCATCCTTAGAAAGTGAGCTAGTTCCAAGTGGAGTATTTCAGAAGCGCGCTCTGAGCTCCAGTTACTGTATTAGGTACGTCAAATAGCGACAGTTCCAGCTCATTTAGCTCGAACTTCAAATAAGGGCGATCGCGACGCCACGTGCATTGTCGTAAGTGGAGTAAAAGAAGCCGACTTCTACTTAACCAGATAAGGATGATGGAAATAGGTGAGTTATTTCTTATTACCTAACACTGGTCCTGACCAAGTGTAAATTTCTTCACAGATCAGAGGTTAAATTACGAGGATGATAGAAACAATCATCCTTGCTTCGTATTTTGTATAGGGACAGCATTAAAAGAGATTTCGGTTACCCAAGATCCTAAGACACAGTATAACCTAAGAGGTTAATAGACACGTTTTGGCGACAAATTGCCTTGATAAGATAATATGCTGATAGCCACTATTGTAAAATCATAGTCCTGGGTTCGTCAACCTAAACAAAAACGGGGAGATCCGACAATTCGAATCCCTGCTACATTTTGAAAAAGCTGACAAGGTTCTTTCTGCCAAAAGGCTTTTGCTGCCAAAACCTTTTGTATTTTTAAACAAAGAGAATCTTTTGAAAAACTTAAGTTTCTTCGAAAATATTTATGACAAAATTGAAGACCTACTTTAATAATAGGATTTCCATAAATCTTTTATCAATTTATTACAAATGGCTTGCGGCCATAGATCTGATTTCATATATTATTCTCAGAATTGTCAAAGACCCAATTCTTAAAAATGAACTTTGATAAAATATCGTTTTCAAACACATACATTTTCGAGGCTGAAGCCTTTTCAACGACACTCGGGAAGGCATGTATTTTGGTCTTCGATCTCCAAAAAGGATGACCCCGAAAAAAGTTCATCCAAATCATTACGCCAGCCTTCGAGAGGATCAGGCGTCAAGATCAGATCTCCATCGAATGGAGTCCAGATTCCATTGTACCAAGAGCCTTTTTAGGCCTGTATTACAGTTACCACTCTCGAGGGGTGTGTACAATATCCATAATAATTGGGCATACGACAGTAAATGTCCCTTCAATTAAGAAATTTCTGAGCTTTAGGCTCTCAAGCTGAGAAGTTTAACATCCCCTGCCCATACCAGCAAAGGAAACACTAACCAGTAACCACCCTCGAGGGGTATGTACAATATTGTGTATCTATAATAATTGTAATATACGATAGTAACCAGGCGTACGATAACATACTAAGTAACCATGCAAGGATGTCCCTTCAATTACGAAATTTCCGAGCTCGAGGCTCTCAAAGAGACGAGGAGAGGTCTAACATCCTCTGCCCACACCAGCAAAGGAAACACTAAATGATATGACCCTGTCATTCTATGTTGGTCAGTTAACTCTGTACAAAATACGTTGGTAAGGAACGAGAGTACCAAAAAGTTTTAAATTTATAAAAGGGTACCGCATTCCCTTTATCCAGAAACTCCAATCCGTCCTGCACGGTATTCGAGAGGACGCAGGTTCGAATCCTGCTCGAAACTGATAACCTTCCCACATTTAAATTTACACCGAACTCTGTTCAAGTCCCGTCCTGACAAAGTTGTAAATTTTCACTTTATGTTAAAATGCTATGGAAAACTTGACTAAGGTGGAATTAGTGAAATTTAAAGCAATTAGTTGCTTTAAATACTTAAGAATCCATACAGGTTTCCTTTTTAACTGAAATGACCACATTGTGCAATGGTTCAAAAGATGAATGCTCAAGGCACTCTAAAACTAGTTCCTTTGTCACCAAGTTTGGTTTCTCCACTTTTCCTAACTTCAAATAGCGATGGGTCATCCGCCCAGAATTCAGTTTTAGGACATTGTACGCCTTTGTGAAGCCAGAATAATTCTATCTTTCAGCATGTTCCGTTTACCAGATTTCCTCCAACCACGAGATTGGATGTGCAAAATACATCTCAGTCAAGCTTATTTTCATGATAAAGCTGATGTAGTGTACATTATTCTTTCTCAGAGCACATTCTTGTCTTCCGCTCGGGTAAGCCGCACCCAAAACATTTTCGTTTCTCACCATCTGGGTGCCTCGATTTCTATAGAATAAGAGTACCTATTCAAATACTCGTCTACCTACACAAAATCTCATTTTGCGCATCAAAATCCTGTTACTCTTCACAAACACGTACAAATAGCCTTGAAAACTCTTCAAACCCAGGGATGGTTAGACAATTGGGAGAAAACAATAATAGGTTCCCAAAGAAACCTCTCATATCGGTATGCGATAGACATAGAACTACCTAAAAGTCCAATACCAAAAGAAAAGATATTAGACATAAAAGAAAGATTTATTTAATTCCAAATCAAAGAAACTTAGTTCTTTTGAAGAAAAATCAAACTTGGTGGGTCTTTTGAATTTTTACCACTTTCGCAGTGCCTAGAGGTAGCTTTACCTCAGCGTCACATTCGGTCAATCCCCTAACCGACAACCCACTGAAGAAAATAGTAGTGCACGGAGTGGTACAAGTGGAACTCCAATAGTGGGTCCGCAATTACCGGTTGTCGACAATTTTACAAGCTTTCCATCCGAGATGCTTTCTTACCACGGACGCGTCAGATTTCGCTTGGGAGCCCAGCTAGAAAACATTTCTCTAACAGGCTCGAGGGCCTAGAATAACAAAGATTGCACTGCATCAAAGAGAGATGTTGATAATCTTACACATGATTCGAAATCATATACCGGTACTGTGTTACAGTCTGTACTCATTCAAAGCAGTTGTAGTCCATCCCCCCAGAGGGACGAGACCAAATCAATTGCCTTGACGAACTTAACTCGTCAGCTTGCGTGTAATGGTCCGACATCAAATTGACTTCACCATACACTGCATTCCGAGCCGATACCATATGTATCAGCTCCTCCGGGTATTTGTTGTGAGCATCCTGCTTCAAACACCACTAAGGCAAGATTGCCTACAAACAATATTCCCATTATGAAATGGAGAACACTACACATGATAGGCCTGTTTGTAATGTGTGGATATTACTTCCACCACCATTTTTAATACCCGAGATGCTGTCACACCTTAATCGGTCAACAGGAGTGTTTGTGGTGCCGCGATGGCACAAGGTAATAATAGAGGGCAGATCTCAAAGCGAGAGCTCTGTAAGCTTCATTCGTTCTGCAGAACCTGCAAAAGAACCTAATAAACATTATTTCTTTCCTTCTACTAAACACCTCGACAGGTCTCCCACCACCTCACATAGAGAATCTGTGGAAATGTGGGGGGGGGGGCAAAGAGGTAAATAACAGATATTAAATCAAAAACTTCTACTATTGAGCTCCTTGAGACCTACCTTTTAAGATACTTGCATTTTATTCATGGTTATTATTTAATACGATTCTGTTACATAAATCTGTTGTTGCTGTTCTTGATAATATAGAAACCGTTAGTCAACTTTACATAGTTCGCATGTTTTGGTTAAACATATTATCTTGGTCGATTTCTTTAAAAAATGTAAAGAAAGTTAAGTCACATATTTATTGATATTGGGATTGATGACTTAGTTCAATATTACCAAGTATTGATACAAAGAGAACATTTTTCAGGTTTCTCGTCATAGTGATTTTATGCTTAGGTCGCCGCAACCACGATCTAACTTTGCTCGATTGCATTAACTCACGTCATTGGTACTACTTTCAGGCCCGAATCAAAAGTCCGAAACTGATCATTTTCATTTCAGACAATCTGGTTGGAAAACTATTGTAAACAAAGATAACACCTACGACTAATCAATTGAATCCTTTATTCTAGATAGAAATTAGGATATCAGAGTAACCGATATGAGACTACACAGTCTAATAGTTTATTTATGACTGTTAGAGGTTCTCCAACTATTCTAGCCCCGGCACTACCCGGTCAACAGCAGCTTCTAAGAATTGGTGGTGGTGGTAAGATCAAAATAATCCTTAACACGAGGTAATTGACGATCGATTTCAAAAAAAAAAAAAAAAAAAAAAAAGAATTGCGTGTACTTAGTGTACACACGTAAGAAGTGAAACTTCTTCATAAACTTAATTTTGACCTCACCTTAAATTAAGTCAAAAAGTACAAAAGTACAAAAGTCCAAAAGTCCAAAAGTCCAAAAGTCCAAAAGTCCAAAAGTCCAAAAGTCCAAAGTCCAAAGTCCAAAAGGCCAAAAGTCCAAAAGTCCCAAAGTCCCAAAGTCCCAAAGTCCCAAGGTCTCAAGGTCCCAAAGTCCCAAAGTCCCAAAGTCCCAAAGTCCCAAAGTCCCAAAGTCCCAAAGTCCCAAAGTCCCAAAGTCCCAAAGTCCCAAAGTCCCAAAGTCCCAAAGTCCCAAAGTCCCAAAGTCCCAAAGTCCCAAAGTCCCAAAGTCCCAAAGTCCCAAAGCCCAAACTCCCAAAGCCCAAACTCCCAAACTCCCAAAGTCCCAAAGTCCCAAAGTCCCAAAGTCCCAAAGTCCCAAAGTCCCAAAGTCCCAAAGTCCCAAAGTCCCAAAGTCCCAAAGTCCCAAAGTCCCAAAGTCCCAAAGTCCCAAAGTCCCAAAGTCCCAAAGTCCCAAAGTCCCAAAGTCCCAAAGTCCCAAAGTCCCAAAGTCCCAAAGTCCCAAAGTCCCAAAGTCCCAAAGTCCCAAAGTCCCAAAGTCCCAAAGTCCCAAAGTCCCAAAGTCCCAAAGTCCCAAAGTCCCAAAGTCCCAAAGTCCCAAAGTCCCAAAGTCCCAAAGTCCCAAAGTCCCAAAGTCCCAAAGTCCCAAAGTCCCAAAGTCCCAAAGTCCCAAAGTCCCAAAGTCCCAAAGTCCCAAAGTCCCAAAGTCCCAAAGTCCCAAAGTCCCAAAGTCCCAAAGTCCCAAAGTCCCAAAGTCCCAAAGTCCCAAAGTCCCAAAGTCCCAAAGTCCCAAAGTCCCAAAGTCCCAAAGTCCCAAAGTCCCAAAGTCCCAAAGTCCCAAAGTCCCAAAGTCCCAAAGTCCCAAAGTCCCAAAGTCCCAAAGTCCCAAAGTCCCAAAGTCACAAAGTCCCAAAGTCCCAAAGTCCCAAAGTCCCAAAGTCCCAAAGTCCCAAAGTCCCAAAGTCCCAAAGTCCCAAAGTCCCAAAGCCCAAACTCCCAAAGCCCAAAGTCCCAAAGTCCCAAAGTCCCAAAGTCCCAAAGTCCCAAAGTCCCAAAGTCCCAAAGTCCCAAAGTCCCAAAGTCCCAAAGTCCCAAAGTCCCAAAGTCCCAAAGTCCCAAAGTCCCAAAGTCCCAAAGTCCCAAAGTCCCAAAGTCCCAAAGTCCCAAAGTCCCAAAGTCCCAAAGTCCCAAAGTCCCAAAGTCCCAAAGTCCCAAAGTCCCAAAGTCCCAAAGTCCCAAAGTCCCAAAGTCCCAAAGTCCCAAAGTCCCAAAGTCCCAAAGTCCCAAAGTCCCAAAGTCCCAAAGTCCCAAAGTCCCAAAGTCCCAAAGTCCCAAAGTCCCAAAGTCCCAAAGTCCCAAAGTCCCAAAGTCCCAAAGTCCCAAAGTCCCAAAGTCCCAAACTCCCAAACTCCCAAAGTCCCAAAGTCCCAAAGACCCAAAGTACCAAGGTCCCATCCAAAAGTCCAAAAGTTCAAAAGTTCAAAAGTCCCAAAGTCTCAAAGTTCCAAAGTCCCAAAGACCCAAAGTACCAATGTCCCATCCAAAAGTCCAAAAGTCCAAAAGCCCAAAAGTCCAAAAACCCTTAAATGACATGCTATCCCTGGATAAAGTACTCTTAATTCGAATCCACCGTGGTGGGGAACAGAACAAAGATGGCGCGTAACCAAAAATCGTGACGTGACGTGACGTGACGTGACGCAAATTTTTTTCCAACGCCGATAAAGAAGTTTCACTTCAAAAAAAAAAAAAAAAATTATCGTCGAGTAATAATGTCAGCTACTACCACCAATCAAATATAATAATAATTCGCAATTATTTAATCCTGTCAATAGAAGGAATACTTACTACTCCTTAAATAAGATTCCTTATTTAGTCTGTTTAAGATTACATATGAAGTTGTTCAAGATGGTAAAGATTATAAATCTAGATACCATACATACAACATTGTATAATATTATTTTCCTAAAAATAAATTAGAATCACATTGGCGTTTCCATCACTCACCAGGCGAAAACAAACATTTCTCATTATATAAGCTTCGAATTACGGTCAAGTACTTTTAATAGCGGCGTTTTCCCTGAAAGAAAACGCATATTAAAATACTTACCTAATTCGAAGCTTACTTTTTAAATCTGCCTGGTGAATAAAAGCCAATGAGGACAAAGTAGACGCCATGTTCTTTTATAAGTTCACAGGTGGCGCCATCTGCTGGTGAGTCGACGGAAATACGTCATCAAACATGAGTAAGATAAGCCTACGGGTAACGGATATGCCTATCTCATTATATAAGCTTCGAATTAGGTAAGTATTTTAATATGCGTTTTCTTTCAGGGAAAACGCCGCTATTACCTATCACCAATGCAGTATTATTTTTTGTTTTGTTAATTTATATATAATACTGCTATAAAGATAACCAAACCCGGGAGTACGTTCCCATGGGAAGCGGGAAGAAAATTTCACGCTGACGTAGCCGCGAGCGCCATCTATCTCATACCTATGTACTTTAAACGTGTCATAAAAGTCACAACAATACCATGCATGCATATTTCAAAGAATGTCTATTATTACCATAGATTTAGAATTTTTCGCTACTATTACCATAAAATTTGTAAAAATAGTTTTTAAGTAGATAAGAAGAAACCTATTGTTTTATCTTTTAACTAACTGACCCTCGCAACTCTGTTTACGGCACACAAGGTCTATGAAATTAGAGGTATTTATTAATCATACTTATCAAGTAGCGTGTGAATCTGCCCTGTTTGCTTAATCAAAATAGAGCTTAATGGTTAAAGCTATTCCTCAGTATAGAATTTTCCTCAGTATAAACAATTTACATACAAACACCGGCGTGTTAGAATTTTATTACATGTATCAATGTAGTAGACGTAACGTGTATAAAATGACATCAATCAAATGTCATCAATATTCTGAAAAGAAATTAAAAATAGAGTTCACAAACTCTTTTGAAAATACATACTGTAGGTACCTACCTTAGAGGATCGTTATGAAGATAGCAGGATAGTTAACAACCATCAATAGAAAATAGATGGTTTAATGCTGAATACCGCAAAGAGCAATCGGCGCGGCATAGAATGGGGCCTATACTGGTATCCTGGAGGATTTAAATGATGCCGATGTCCTGTGCCTGCTGAGGCACACACACGCCGTCATGCATGTCTGCAGGACAACGTGCAGGACAACGTGCAGGACAACGTGCAGGACAACGAGCAGGATGAGGCAGCGAATGGCTGGACTGAAATTAAAATCGACAGACGCAAGAGATGTGGTGGAGGAACTAATTCACGTACCTCGGGAGTGTCGTGTCAGAAACTAATGGGATAGAAGAGTACCCTACATCATTTCGAGTCTCGCCAAGGCCAGAACAACCTTTACACAGCTGCGCCCCGTAGGCAGTTGCGAAAATGGACACGAAGAGTGAAACTCAAAACAAAGTAAACGTTAAAACTGTACTGCTAACTGCTATACGGATGCGAGACATGGAAGGTCACTAAAGACATTTCGCACCAGCTACCAGCTATAAGTCTTCGTCAATCGCTGCCTCCAATGGATCCTCGGTACATACGGGCCCGAGAACATCACGAACGTAAAACTATTGGAACGCTGCAGTGAGACCCCTATCCACCAACAGATCAAACGTCGGAAGTGTAGCTGCTGCGCTGGATTGGACACACGCTGCAAAGGGACCATGATCACATCATACCAAGGCAAGCCTTACTGAAACTACTGGTAGGGTTTCAAAAACTGTTCGATAGTAAGTAGGTACATTTATTGATAGTGGCTATAGGCTACATAACATAATGCTAAGATTAATAGGAGCGGTGCAGCAATGAGGAATGTTTCGAAAACGGAAAACATTTAATCGTTATAAGAGTATCCGTTGCGCCACTGCGTAAATGGTTGAAGTTACATAAAAATAATTTATTACAAAATAATTGTTCTTCTTAAAAAGTTCTAAAACAAAATACCTATTAAGCTATTGCATAGCTTCTATCGCGGGCCTTGCGTGGAGACCGAATCCAGAAATTGTGTCACGAAAATAAATCACACTCTCGGCTACCTTCGGCCACGCTCGGCCACGTTCGTGTATCTCGCACTTCATATTCCAACGTGTACACGTGAGCGTTTGCATAACGTGTACCTATGTAGGTATATGAAGTGAAGTAGGGTGAAGTGGGGTGGGCTAAGGTGTGTAGGGTGGGGTGAAGTGAAGTGGGGTGTGGTGAGGTGAATTGGTGTGAGGTGGGGTGGGGTGAGGTTAGGTGGAGTGGAATTTTGGCCTTTTGGACTTTTGGACTTTAGGACTTTTGTACTTTTGGACTTTTGGCCTTTTGGGCTTTTGGACTTTTGGACTTTTGGAATTTGGTTTTTTGGACTTTTGGACTTTTGGACTTTTGGACTTTTGGGACTTTTGGGACTTCTGGGACTTTTGGGACTTTTGGGACTTTTGGGACTTTTGGGACTTTTGGGACTTTTGGGACTTTTGGGACTTTTGGGACTTTTGGGACTATTGGGACTTTTGGGACTTTTGGGACTTTTGAGACTTTGGGACTTTTGGGACTTTTCGGCCTTTGAGGACTTTTGGGTCTTCAAAAGTCCAAAAGTCCAAAAGTCCAATAGTAAAAAGTCCAAAAGGCCAAAAGTCCAAAAGGCCAATAGGCCAAAAGTCCAAAAGCCCAAATGTCTACAGTCAAGTAGGTACTTGGTACTTTACTTTGTTGAACATAGGCCTTAAATTGGTTTTATATTAAAATACCAGAAATCAAAATGCCTTTACTTAAAATGCATTAGACCAAAATACCCGAATTCGAAATACCTTAACATTCAAAATACCTTATTTCAGTACACCTTACCGCAAAATGTCTAAATTTAAAATACAAATAATCATTATAATATCAGAATTCAAATCGGGATACTCTGAGTCGGGGTGTTAACCAATCACAGATATATAGCATCCTTGTAGGATTTAAATCATTTTAAAAAAAAGGTATTTTGCGTTTGAACATTTTAAGATAAGGTATTTGATAAATTTATTTTTTGGGTTTCGGTTATTCGACCGTAAGGCATTTTAAATTATCTTACTAATATTATAAATGCGAAAGTTTGTGAGTGTGGATGTTTGTTACTCTTTCACGCTCAAACCGCTGAACGGATCGGGCTGAAATTTGGTACAGAGATACATTATAGTCTGGAATAACACATAGGCTACCTTTTATTCCGGGAATAACTTCCCGCGGTAACAAATTTTACGCGGGCGAAGATGCGGGCATCAGCTAGTATTCTTATATAGAAATAATTATACTAGCATAGTTGGTAAAAAATGCTATGTAATTGCTTTACCGCGGCAGTCCCCGAGTGCCACACGTCTTTTTTTTTCTTTGTTATGCTGCATCGAGGCAATCTGTTATACAACAATAGGCCACTCATCTGTCCGATGCAATTCATCTGACTATGTCATTTGAGGTGGAGCGGCATTACACAATTGGGTGCCTCACTCCATACTGGCAAATCTAATTCGCAGTGTTGGCACGCTACGTCTTCTCAATCTTCTGTGCCGTGAGCTTCCATCGCCCCAAAGGTTCAGAACCAGCACATTTCTATGTTTAGACGGCCTCCTCTGGTACATAACACCGTATCGAGTCACTTCTTGTCTGACCGTGGGCAGCTTCAAATCCTGATATATATATCTGTTGCTTATACACTGCGGGATGTTGAATATGGCTCGGAATGTTTTAGTTTGGAACCTCTCGAGGATATCGATGTTGCTATTGCTGGCCGTGCCCCAGAGTTCAATTCCGTAGGTCCATAGGTCCATATTGGCTTCAAAATTGTTTTGTAGACCGTGATCTTACTGTCCCTACTCATTTGTGAGTGTCGTCCTATCATCCAGTACAGTTCCCGCAGTTTGGTGTCTAGTTGCTTCCTCTTGGCCCAGATGTGTTTTCGCCATGTTAGCCTTCTGCCCAAGTGCATGCCCAGGTATCGAGCACTTTCATGTTGAGGTATGGTCTCACCATCGAGCAATATCGGTGGGCAAGTTTCCCTTCTTAGAGTGAATGTAACATGCACCGATTTGCTTTGATTCTCCACGTTTTAAGGCGAAGTGGGAGCCGGTCTCGAGAGATTTCGAGGGGCTGAAGCAGACGCACGATGCTAGGGGCACTCCCTGCGTTCGATATGTTACCACGCGGTCACCCGTTCAAGCTAGGCAATTTATACAACGACGAAATTGACAGAAGTTCAAGTTCACAATAATTATTCATTATGTCAAACAATCCCATATTCGATCGAGTGCAGATCAACCGTTTAGATCTTCTACTTGTATGCTACTATGTAATTGTATATTATGTAGGTACTTAATGAAATTATTTTTAAAAAGAAGAATAGAATAAAATATATTAGAAGTACAACGTTATTCATTAATTACCTACAAGCTGATGCTCGTGCTTTCGCCCTATTGGAATTTTGTTCTCGTGCCCGCATTCCATTGTAACATATTCCAGGGATAAAAGTATGTGCTATCTATACTTATATTATGCAGAGGAAAGATTTGATTGTTTGTTTCCATCGAATAGGCTCCGAAGCTACCTACTGGACTGATTTGAAAAAATCTTTCAGTTTTTTTTAAAATATTTATTACTAGTAGATGCGCGCGGCTTCGCCCGCGTGAAATTTGGTTCCCGTTCCCGCTTCCCGTGGGAACATTTTCCCGGGATAAAAAGTAGCCTATGTGTTATTCCAGACTATACTCTATCCCTGTACCAAATTTAAGCCCAATCCGTTGAGCCGTTAGAGCGTGATTGAGTAACAAACATCCAAACATCTAAACATCCAAACATCTTCACAAACTTTCACATTTATAATATTAGTAGGAAGTAGGAAGTAGGATGACGTCGCCACCAGTCTGATGGTAAGCCGTGGCGCATATAGCGATTGGGGGCCAGTCTCACAGTCCTTAAGACTTTCGACAGTGGACCTCAAGTTGACGGTCCTGTGATGTGCCTCTTCACGCTCCTTTTGAAGAACCCGGGATTGTAAGATGAGGGAAAAACGTGTGCGGGCAGGTCGTTTCATGTTTTTATAGTTCGACAGAGGAACGATCTTTTGAAACGCTCGGTTCTGGCGAAAATTCTCTCCACTGTGTATGAGTGGAATCTCTGCCCGGCACGCGTTGTTCGGGATCGGAAAGGAGATGGTGGGATCAGGTTAAAGAGCTCTTCAGAACATTCACCGTGATACATTCGGTAGAAGCCAGCCAAGGACGCTATGGTTCTTCGTTGCGCTAACGGTTCGAGGCATCCCGTCACCTCAGGACAACCAATCATTCGGATAGCACGTCTCTGCATAGCGTCTAGTAAGTACCTCGTGGATTCATCCCAAAGGTGAAAGCAGTATTCGACGCAAAGGCGAAAAGTTTTTATGAAGTTTAAAGTATACTAATGGTATTAAATGCCGTAAGGTTGATAAAAGGGTACGACACGATCTCCATTGAGACGTCATATCTCCGAACGTAATGAACGTCATAACCGAAGCTGTACGAGTCAGCTAGTATAATTAATCGAATAGAAAGCACGGCTGATTGCCAGCCCTGTAAAGAACGCAGCAGGGAAAACCCTGAAATCCCTGGGACATCCTTTCGAGGGCTTACCCGGAACTCCGAGCCGTAGACAGTAGTCAGGCATTATGTGGTTATATATATATATATGGTGGCATCCATAAAGGATTCCCACAAGTAGAAAAATGATGCAGGGCCGCCCTAGAACAGCGCCAGGTCTGGACGTGGACATTCTCTCACTGGAGATAATAGTGCGAGGCCTTGGTTGTCAAGGTCTGTCGGAAATTATGGGACATCCTTCCGGGGGTTTACCCGGGGCTACCAGCCGTGGGCAGCGGTAGAGCAAAGTTTGGTTTTAGTAGGTAAGAGTTTGGCATAACATCCATGAAGAATGGGTACGTATCATAATGCATAAGTTTAAAATCTATCAGTTTACATTGTATAAGTTCAAAATATATAAAATCAAAAAGCATAATAGTCAGAAGAAATAATCATCAATATGCATAGTTTTCACACGTAAGAACGAAGATGAAAATTAATTGAAGATGGAATACATTATTTCAAACCAGCCGATGTCGCGTGGTTTCACGCATGGAAATACGGGAATAAAATTTAGTCTATGGCATCCGGGATAGTGTAGCCTTCCAACAGTGAAATAATTTTTCAAATCAGTTTTGTAGTTTCAGAGCCAATTAAATGCAAAAAAAACGAAAAAATAAACAATTAAATATTTTAGCCTTTATGAATATAATAATTATAATAGACGAATAAATAAAAATCTCTTATCTCATGCCTACCGTAAGAGATTTCTATATAAATAAATAATAAATAAATATAAATATTCACGGACATTTCACACAACGCTATCTGATCCCAAAGTAAGCTAGGAATAACCTGCTTGTGTTATGGGTATCAAGACCACGGATATTAATACTTATATACTTTCTAAATACATACATATTATACATAGGAACACCCAGACTCTTGAGACAAACATTTATGGGTCACACAAAGATTTGTCTCCGGTGGGAATCGAACCCACGACCTCCAGCGCCGCAGGCGGTATCACTACCGACTGCGCCACAGAGGCAGTATATATAAATAACTAGTGCCTATGTACTTTATTCCCTCTCTCTCTCTCTGTGTGTTATTTCATTTTCAAATTCTTTGTGTGTATGTGTGTATAAATTTAATAGATAAATGAAATAAATAATTAAAAAATCGTTGTACTATTGAGAACAAATACCTACCTAGATGATCCATCACCATACATTTATAATACATCACCATATGACCATACACCATACATCTATAATAATTAATAATAATATTATAGGTGTTTGATATAATGAGTACAGAGATATGGAAATAGGAAAATGCTAAAATATAAACCGTGACGACGAACTTAACTTTGAGACGGGTAAGAATAAATCTTCTGAACTTATTTATAATGTGGCATCACCCGGTCTAAGCATTGGCAGAAGTATGAAAAGAAACTATTTATTTCGATAAGTTTGTAGTTACTTTTTCACGTAAACTCCAAGGTAATCACCCGAACAGATTCGACAATCGTATTCCCTTGAGTTTCTGCCATGAATACTTTGTTTGTTTTTTTTATTCATCATTTACGTAAGCAAATTACGTCAGCGGACGCGACAAAGTTGTATACGGGTGTCCTCAACGAGGCCTGTCGACCGACTGAGCGAAGCGCTGTGGTGTAGTCGATCGCGGGAAATGCACTCCTGCTCAACAATACGTGTTCATATAAAGAAAATATGTCTATAATTAAAAAAATAAGAGAATATCGTCCCGAAGGAACTTATTGGGAACACGTAATGAAAATATCACGTAGTACATTATATAAATAAGGAATAAAATCGATTATAATCAAGGCAGTCAGAGGAAAACGAGCAAACTTTGAGAGGTTTTTCTATCGAGCCAAATTTCCACAATCGTGTTTTGGAAAGCTGACGACCCTTGTCAATATAGTCAATAATCAATATACATAAAAAAATATATAAAATTTTTTGTTTAAGCCTTTGAAAAATTGGTTCGAAAAACGTCAAAATGTGTATTTTGAGACTCATTTCGCCTTAAGCCATGTCTTTATTTCAAGGAGGTGGTTCTGAAGCTTTTCTTAGGCCTTATCGGGGTCTGGACTGGTGGCCAACACGGCAGTGTCGTCGGCGTAGGTTGCAACTATGGTGGTGTCCGCTGTTGGTAGGTCAGCAGTGTATATAGTATAAAGGACTGGCCCCAGAACACTACCCTGCGGCACACCAGAACCTATGCTTTGTAACACCGAGCATTCACCATTGACCTTGACCTCGAAGCATCGATCCCTTAAGTAAGATTCCAGCAATTGGAAGAATGAGTGTGGCAGTAATTTTTTAATTTTAAAAAGTAGTCCTCTGTGCCAAACTTTATTGAAAGCCTGGCTCACATCCAGGAACACAGCAGAACAGTATAGTTTCCCTTCCAAGGACCTGCTTATCATGTCCGCGAGCCGGTGGACTTGTTCTATTGTTCCGTGCCCTTCACGAAATCCAAACTGATGAGTTGGTATTATATCAGTTAGGTGATGTTTCATCCTCTGCAGTATTATCTTCTCAAATAGCTTTTTTTTTTTTTTTTTTTTAACGTGAGGGAAAATCCTCATGGATGTTATGCCGGACTCCTACCGACTAAAAAACCTCATGTCACGCCCAACAGCCTGTGGTTGGGAGCCCCGGGGAAGCCCTCGGAAGGATGTCCCAAATTCTCAAAGAGCTTGCCTATGTTTGGTAGGAGGCTTATTGGTCTATAAGATGCAACATCGTTGAGCTGCTTACCAGGTTTAGCCAGCATTTTTATCTGTGCTATCTTCCATTGCCCAGGGAAGTAGGACAGTCTGAGGCAAGCATTAAAAATTTCCACGATTGCGATGATTCCCTTATTAGGTAACTTTTTCAGGAGGGTATTGTCGATGAGATCATAACCGGGAGATTTACCTTCCTGCAGCTGATTGATTGCACTCACAACCTCTCTAAAGCTGGCGTATTTACCTACCTCTGCACAGTCTTCGGTAACAAATTTCTCACCCTCCGGCCCGGGTACCGGAGAGCGCCGGGGGTTAGCCGGGTCGCATGACAAATTACTTTCTTTATCGGACATTTTAATTTTATTTTACGAATTGGGAAAGTCTCAGAGCACTTTCCCAAGGTGCTCTGGCCAAGCATTTCAGAGGGTATTTAGTGCCTCTTGGCCTGTGGATGCCAGTTGTTCAGGATAGTTGACCGCCGCCCGATGCTCGGCGTTGTTGCTGTAAGCCCTACGTTTTTTTTTATTAATTTCTTTTTTGTTTCTTTTCTCATTTGTTTTTTTTAATTTTTTTTAATTTTTTTTTGTTTTATTTTTTTTTTGTTTTTTTTTGTTTTTTTTTTGTGTAGGACTCTTGGTTTTTATGCGACTAGAAAACTTTAAATTATTGTTGCAGTTGGTCCCATGTTTTCCTGCACCAGTCTTTTTAGGGCTCACTTGCTTCCCAAGGCCGCTGTAGCCTCTTCCAGCTGGTTGCCCAGCTGGGTGTATGGTTATCCCGCCATTGCTCGGTCGCCAGAGCCTCGTCTGTTATCTAGCATGGAGCACCACGGCGTGGTATTTGCCACGCCGCCACCATACGGCGCGTGCAGGTGAGGTTGACTTTTGGGGCGGTCGGATGTTATGACCGTTCTCTCCTTACTCCCCATTTGACCTCTAAACCGTTTTATTCCTTTATATAACTCTTTGACTATTTAACTGTGTTAGATGGTCTAAGATATAACTAGTCCTCAAATTATCAATCTTTTTAGTGATTGAATTGTTGCATTATTATAATAATAATAATAAATATTTGTGGACATTCCCAAACAAGATCATCTAGCACAAATCAAGCTAACATTTGGATCCCTTTTATTCATAGATAAGGCATATCCTTATATAATTCCAAAATATTTTGGATCGTCTCCTTTTCGGTCGTCATTTTGTTTGGAAGCACAAGACAAAACGTGCTCTCTTGACGGCAGGTGAGCGGCGACCGAGACTTCTGAATGAGGGAATGTGATTACACTCATCCTATTTAGCCAGTTAGGACGTGGAAAACCATCCTTTTCCTAAATCGTGTCCTAATTAGGACGCTGCTCATCCTAAATTCGATTAAACTTAACTGAATTAAGGACATTCTAAATATCGAATTCTAAATTTAGGAAGGTGTTATACCCCCTTAAGCCCTGAAGAATACCCCAGGAGAGTAGGTATCTGTTTATCTGTCTTTGACATTATAGTTCCCCAAGGATCATCTATGATTTTTTTTCCGAAAGCTGATGTAATCAATGTCGTTCTTTGATATACATTTTCAAGATTGTCAGGACTTTCTTAGTGATGAAGAGATTTTACTAAAAATGATAGCTGTTAGCTGTTATCTAGCATGGAGCACCACGGCGTGGTATTTGCCACGCCGCCACCATACGGCGCGTGCAGGTGAGGTTGACTTTTGGGGCGGTCGGATGTTATGACCGTTCTCTCCTTACTCCCCATTTGACCTCTAAACCGTTTCATTCCTTTATATAACTCTTTGACTATTTAACTGTGTTAGATGGTCTCTAAGATATAACTAGTCCTCAAATTATCAATCTTTTTAGTGATTGAATTGTTGCATTATTATAATAATAATAATAAATATTTGTGGACATTCCCAAACAAGATCATCTAGCACAAATCAAGCTAACATTTTGATCCCTTTTATTCATAGATAAGGCATATCCTTATATAATTCCAAAATATTTTGGATCGTCTCCTTTTCGGTCGTCATTTTGTTTGGAAGCACAAGACAAAACGTGCTCTCTTGACGGCAGGTGAGCGGCGACTGAGACTTCTGAATGAGGGAATGTGATTACACTCATCCTATTTAGCCAGTTAGGACGTGGAAAACCATCCTTTTCCTAAATCGTGTCCTAATTAGGACGCTGCTCATCCTAAATTCGATTAAACTTAACTGCATTCAGGACATTCTAAATATCGAATTCTAAATTTAGGAAGGTGTTATACCCCCTTAAGCCTTGAAGAATACCCCAGGAGAGTAGGTATCTGTTTATCTGTCTTTGACATTATAGTTCCCCAAGGATCATCTATGATTTTTTTTCCGAAAGCTGATGTAATCAATGTCGTTCTTTGATATACATTTTCAAGATCGTCAGGACTTTCTTAGTGATGAAGAGATTTTACTAAAAATGATATATCCCGATGGATCTGAAATTCGGTAAGTCATCTGTTAGCGATGGTATTTTTTATTATAATATGGTACCACGTTGCTGCATCAAAAGTAACTTTTTGTTGCAATATGGAAGTAGACTGCAGGGCCCAACTCCTCGGATAATTTCATGTTAAGCATATTAGAACCGCCTTAATGACTATTTATTATTATTTACTAAACTTCGTATGCGATATTCGAAGCGCTCGTAGCCCCGCGAACTCAGTGTTCTGTAAACGATCACTGTAGTAAGCAATATTTACTGTCGCCGGTTACGGATAAGTGACAACATGACCACTTTGTGATATTTATTTGTAATGGTTTCTGTGCTTCAGAAGGCACGTTAAGCTGTGGTCCCTTTGCCAGTAAAATGGCAGTCGTTAAGTCAAGTTGAAGACCTTTATGGGCGGCTAGAAACGTTTCAACAGCGCCAGCGGGCAGGCACAACCTGCGCTCGTCCATATCAACACGGCTCACCACCTATTATGTGGTGGGACAAAATTAAAATAGTGCGCCTTTTATTCCCCTTCGGGAATAAAAGGCGTGATCATATGTATGTATGAACTTCATAAACTTTTTAGTTCAGTCTACGCTGCTGAGTTCTTGTGTGTTATTGAAGAGCTTTCGTCGGTCTTATTCGCAATTGTTTAAGATTCATTTCGTAACCCGTAACCTTACAAATTCTCCTCCTGATTCTAAAAGTTGACTTCATTTGCGCAGCAGTATTTCAAATTCAAATATAACATTGCAAGCAGACATTGATTTACAAGGTAAACCTTGGCTAATCAGTTGAACAGTTTAAACCCTGAATCGATTACGAAAGGAATTCGTAACGATTGTAAGCTAATCGAGATGTACTCAAACATCGAATGATTTATCGCTTCAGTCCTGGTTCACGTGATGTCCTATATCACGTGGGATTTAAAATAACTTCTAAGTCTAGTTCTGAGCTCATGAAATCATTTCTAGAAACGGCTTACTCCTCCCAAACGGCTTGACAAATTTTTATTAAATTTTATACATAAACTAGCTGATGCGCGCGGCTTCGCCCGCGTGAAATTTGGTTCCCGTTCCCGCTTCCCGTGGGAACATTTTCCCGGGATAAAAAGTAGCCTATGTGTTATTCCAGACAATACTCTATCCCTGTACCAAATTTCAGCCTGATCCATTCAGCCGTTACAGCTTGATTGAGTAACAAACATCCAAACATCTTCACAAACTTTCACATTTATAATATTAGTAGGATTCGTTAGGTCTGAAAATCGGTCGTATTTTATTTTTCATATTCCTTAGTGATAACGGTGGTCTGGAACAGCATTCCACGCGTGCGGAGACGCGTGCTGGCACATCACAGGGCTGCCAACTTGAGGACCACTGTCAGAAGTCTTACGGACTGTGAGAATGGCCCCCAATCGCTAGATGCGCCACGGCTTGCCCTCAGTTGCGAAGTAAATTTGGCAAACTTAACATAAAAAAAATGATCGAACGTTTTGGAGATCTTTGGGAGATGCCTTTTAGGATATTTAAAAAAAAACACATAAGAGACTACAGCTGCCTATTCGTTGTAGGCCCGAACGTCATCCTTTATGTAGGCAGATGAAAAAGCATTCAATTTGGTTTGAACCCCGGAAATCGTCATAGACCTTGCTAATGCACAAAAGTTAAAATTCTTGTATACTTTAATCTTTTAAATATTTAGGCAAATTGTCTAAATATTTAGATTTCAGCACACGAATTTCACCTATGTGAAATGAGCGTTGTATGCAAAAAGTTGTGAAATTGGACTCCAATCTTCAAAGTTCATACAATAAATACACAATACTTAGCAATCATTGTGTCATCCAAAGTGCATTTTCACGCAAGAATTGCAGCGTTAAATGAGACTAATGTAGCATCACCCACACAACTCTCGTGCCCCCCTTCCCTTGACATTTGGGAATAAGGAGAATCCACACATATATTCACTGAATTCTTCATAAAATATGAAGATTTCAGTGAGACTATTTATCAGCTCCAAAAGATTCGTTCGTCTCGCACAAGCTCATCGTGAGACACACAGTGTAATAAAACATGTGGGTACAATTTTAGGTGTCTTTATTCCTTCTTTTTTCTTTTTGTTTAGTTTACCAGAATATCTCACAAATTTTGCGCTATCTCGCTCTTTACATGTCAATCAATCTGTTTTCATTGTCTTTTTTTGAGACAAAAACACTTTGAGTTCAGTTGGTTTAATGACTGGTTCTGGATGCTAAAATTTGTAACTACATTCCTATGGCTACGGGCGCTCGTGGCCCCGCGGACTCAGTGTTCTGTAAACGATCACTGCAGTAAGCAACTTTCACTATGACCGGTCCATGGATGGGTGACCATTCATGTGATCACTTTGTGACATTTATTTGAGCGTTTCCGTGCTTCGGAAGGCATGTTAAGCCGTTGGTCCCAGTTGCCAGTAAAATGGCAGTCGTTAAGCCAAGTTGAAGGCTTTATTTCAACAGCAGGCAGTCACAACCTGCGCCTGTCCATTTAAACACGGCAATACGGCTCACAACGTATTACGTGGGACAAATTATAAAAAGGTGAAATGTGGGTATGTAATATGCCTCTGCCTACCCCTTCGAGGATAAAGGCGTGATGATGAACCTGAACATTCCTACATTCCAAGTAAACAGAACACGTATTAAAGTATTTACAGATACAGTTATAGATATATAACTACCCTCATTTCAAAGGTGTACCAGAGCAGAGCAGGCCATCCACGATGAAACGGTTACTTGCGCCGTGACACAGCTGGCACTTACTCAAGTATGCACGCAAACATAGAGTTGAATGCTATATTGCACATCATTCAAGTGGAAAGAAGGACAGATTGTATTTTGACTAGCTGATGTCATGCTGTTTCACCCGCGTAGTTCCCGTTCCCGTGGGAATATGGAATTAAAATATAGCGTACGTCACCTGGGGATAGTGTAGTTTTTAAAGAGTGAAAGAATTTTTCAAAACGGTAGTAGTTTTGTAGCCTTTTCAATTCAAACAAACAATCCAAACTGTTAATGCATTGAATAGGTTCCAAAACTACTGCATTGAATAGGTCCTAAACTTCTGGCGGGTCAACTAGTAACATAAGTATGTAACTAGTTGTCCCGAAAAACTTTGTACAGCCTTAGAATCTAATTACTTTCCGGTACGAAATTTATTTTATAAATACCTGCTCTTGACATTAACGAATACAAGAAAAAAAACTCGCGGTCCCGCTGCTTACACGTGATTTCGTTGCCAATGCAATTAGGGTTTTTATAATAATTATGTATACTTACAAGATGATAATTTAATTTAATCCCAGTGTGGATTGTAACACTCTGCAATACTCACCAACACATTATCCATACGTTCTAGTATAATACTCTCTTTTTGTCTCGTGATAACGAGGATTTCATACATTAAGCACATTAACACAAAGATATTAAACTCGATATATTTCTGTCGTTTTATTCCGTGTTTACATCCAGTCACAATACTACACATACACATAGGTTAGACGTCGTGAATCTGACATTGTCATTTTGACAGTGACAATGACTGATCCTTGTCAACGAAATAGTTTAGGAATAAAAAAAAAGAACATAAAAAAAAATAGTTTTATTTAGTGTACAATAAATCTAGATTAGAATAAATAATAGGTATATTAAATTAGTAAACAGATTTGGAACTAATGATAATTTATATATAGTTTACGAGCGGATCAATTTCGGAGTGGTCACACCAGAATTCACGTTCCGCGTAACGTAGAACATTATGTCAAATAGTGGATAAAATATTCGCTTAAGAGGATAGGATGGTTAATGTACAGGATAGTTTTAGCTTCAGTTAATGACATGGCGTTAATGCGATAAAGCCCTAATCGTGTATGGCGTATGAGAGGTGGAGGAATAAAAGTCACGAACGGAACGTGAGGGATGAGTGAAATGAAACGGACCGTAGATGTAACTGACCAAGCGGGTTTGGCTTGGTGGGAAGGGGAAGAGACGAAAAGCAAAGATGGAGGCAGTCGGCATTTTTTTCTCTCGAGCGAGAAGACCCGTAAGGTGTCTCTTCAAGAGCAATTCGTACCATCACAGGACCCGCAAAAAGGTATTTATAAGCTAGATAGACCTTGTAATAATCGCGGTCTGTGAAGTGCGTGCTGATTGCTAATGACGCGTAACTTTTGTTGTAGCGGGTCTTTGGAGTACCTACCTATTATTGCTGGGAATACCTGCCCGTCCCTTGGCGGAATCCCAACACGGAGGAATTCTTCCCCGTGAACCCATCAGCGTGGGACGCGTGATCCACAGACGGGACTGCGCGCCGCTGACGAGCCCGGCTTTGTAGCGGTAACCGGTTCTCGCACCGGCATTTTTTATTCTCTTTTTTGCGCCACGTGCATTTCTTTTTCACTACTTGGCACCAAGGAGGGCCACCAGGATTCTTCTTATACATCCATACGCGAGGTTGATTACTGCATCTCGTTGGTTAGCGGTGCCTACGCGATAGTCCACCGACAGTTTAACAACGTAGTTCACCTTCAGGAGGCTGCATAACGATCCGAGAATGTAACTAGATTTATTTAGCCTTTAAATCATAGATTATAATAATGTTAACCAGAATGGATCCATCTCTAGGTCGCTAGATTAAAGTATATTTTGTTAGCCACGTCACAAGGTGATGTTTAGTTAATTGTGTCAAATGAAATAATTTCATCGCATCGGCGCAAGAGCCGGCCAGGTCAATAGATCTGATATAAGTTTATAGCAAGTAAGTAAAGTGTGTGTAGATATAAGTATTCTAACTGGAGTAATACTGGTACATCCTGCCATATATATATAGGCTAAGTAGTGCGTTTGATATACCACAAGGCCTATGGTTTTTGTATTGTAGACCATTAAACGTGGTGATAATAATATACACTGGTTTTTCTTTCACGAACTCACTGCAACAGGGGTTTACTAGCCAGACAACACGGCCCTTAACCTAAAAGGTCCACTGTATCTCCGGCTGCTGTTATCCAGGTAATCTTCTTTTACAAATCAAACTATTGTAACACGGGACTTGGGAAGTCCACACCGACACCCTTGACGCCCGTTACGTTACATGGCGCCCGAACTTTATTTTATTGTGATTACCTATTAAAGTGCTGCATGTACAGCGCCTGAATTCAATTGAAATTAGTTGGTAACCATTGTTGCAATTGAGCTTCGGGGGGGAATTTCCTTTGTGTTTATCTTTTGAGGGATACAATTTTTATTGTTGTATCTAGGCTTGAAAGCAGTAGCTTTACTTTAAGAAAATTAATAGTTCATACTTCACCGTTCCCTCAGGAATATGTCAAAATTTTAAATATTGACATATTGATGGTTTATAGATATTGAATCTGGTCACTCACCCTATTAAGAATTCATATCCGTGAAGACCAGACCACAAAATGTGTAAATTTTGACTTTTTTATGCAAATTTAAGTTTTTTTTTCTTTAACAAAAGTTTCATCCAGAACTAACAACATTTTTTAATATTGACATCTGGATGGTTTAAGTGTTTAATATAATTGCTTACACTGCTTAGAGTTAATGACAGTAAGAAACCAAACCAAAATATGTGCAAATTTTGTTTTTGTGAACAAATTTGTGTTTTATGAGTTGTCGTTCTCATCCCGGCAAAAATCAACTTTTTAAGTATTAACAGATTGGTGATTTTTAAACTTCTATCTGATTCGGTGCACCATTCTGCATTGATAAACACTAGGACCAGATAAAGTCTTGTGTCAATTTTCGGTTTTGTGAGCAAATTTGAGTTTTTTTGTCTTATCGTTCTCCCGACAAAAATCAACTTTTTATATATCAACATATTGGTTGTTTTTATAGTTTTATCTGATCTTGTACACCCTTTAGAGCTTAAATACACAAGGATCAGGACTAAATAGTTGCAGGTTTTGTTTTTATTAACAAAATTGAATTTTTTCATAGTAATTTTTACGAACATACTTTTGAAACATAACTTTGTTGTTATTGTGTCTGTGGCATTGCTACAGTGATTATACCATTACTACTACTACTACTAGAGCATTTTAGGCTAAATACAAACTAGATATTAAGAACTTATTTATAAAAAATGTCAAAAACTCCAGATACTGATGCAAGTGAATTTGCTTCACCGGTGCATGGTCGGAACGTTATGCAGGTAACTTCTAGCCCGTATACACGACCTTTAGAGGTACACATACCTATGGATACCGTAAATACACGTCCCCGAGTCAACGTGAACCGGACTTCATCTTTGGCTCCCGAAACGTTTACGACATCCATAGTCTCTAATACGACCACCCATTATGCTGCCTCTCACAGCAACACACAAGAGACATACGTGGCACAAGAACCGATAGCACACGCACATAAGACATTCCCCATTAAAACTAGCGAAATTTTTGACAACATGAACCAAGGTAATGGTATAACACAAGTAGTTGCACCGCCCCCCAGTGCGCATGTGTACTACAAATCATTGAATTTAGCTTCCCTTAAACTCAAGTATAACGGAGAGTCAGATATTGACGACTTCCTCCTTAGGGTTAATGAAACACGTATCGCACGACAGATTGACGATACAACATTAGTAAGAGGTTTTTCAGAACTGTTATCTGACACCGCACTCAAGTTTCATAGAACAATCCAACATAAAATTAACTCTTGGTTTGATATTTGCGTTGAATTTCGAAAATTCTTTCAATCAAAGGATTACAACTACAACATAGAGAGACAAATTCGTGAAAAAAAGCAGAAGCTAGGTCAGTCTGTATCATTCTTTATTTTAGATATCCAGGATTTAAACAATAGACTAACATATCCTATTACAAGCGACAACCTACTTGAAATTATAAAACACAATTTGCTACCTACATACGCCCAACTATTAGCCATCAATGATATTACTACCTTTGACCAATTGGTCAACGTGTCCAAGAATTATGAGGCTTATTCTGGTGTTTTATGTCAATCTAAACCGGTTGGCAAGCGCGAACTCAATGCAGTCAGCGTCGGCAAATTACCTGACAGGCGCGGCTCACCTATTACTTGCCTTAAATGTAAAAAAGTCGGCCATAGTTATAAGGTGTGTAGGTCAATACCAGGCATAATATGTTTCAAGTGCGGTGCTAAGAGGGTGACGATTAGGAACTGCACCCAATGTAACACAGGCTTGCGCTCGCAGTCTACTACACAGACACTTAATAAAAAAAACTGATGGGGCCCCCGAGCAAGTCGTTACACACACAAACAGTCTCTTCGCCTGAAATATCGTCATTCGTAGGGGATAATCGGTTGTTTGTTAAATTCACAATAAAGGACCGTAGTTTCGAAGCATTGCTCGATCCTGGGGCACATTTATCAGTTTTAGGTGCGAATAAGCATCGATATTTTCAAAGACTCGGATGGACATTACATGCTAGGGATGCTTCAGTCGTGCCAGCAGTATTTTTAGCGGATTTATCACAAATTAAAGTCATTGGCATAATGTCTTTGCCAATAACTTGTAATGGGATAACTGCCCACTTTAATTTTTTAGTTTGCCCTGACATACATCACGAAATCTTGTGCGGTATGGATTTCGCTGATGCATTTGGTCTAGTGGACATTTTTAAGTTTGGAGATGTCGTGAGGAGAGGCAACTCCACAAGTTATAGTGCTTGCAGTGCGTTGTGTGAGGTGAAAGCTTTAATACCCAGAGATGATCTAACATCTCAACAAGCCAAACATCTACAAAAAGTAATGAATGACTTTGAGTCAATTTCATCAGAAAAAAAAGGTTTAGGGAAAACGCATATCGTTACACATAAAATTATTACACAGGGAGAGCCTATTAAACAAAGATATTACCCTTTATCGCCTGCTAAGTTGACAGCATTGAATAGGGAGGTGGACGAGATGTTGAGGCTCGATGTCATCGAACCGTCGAGGTCACCATGGTCCAACCCGGTTGTCATGATCCCAAAGAAAGATGGATCATGGAGATTCTGCCTCGACGCGCGTAAGCTCAATGATGTCACGGTTAAAGACTCGTACCCACTTCCTTATATAAATTCGATTTTGGACAATCTGCGAGGAGCACATTATCTTAGTTCAATTGATTTATCATCGAGTTTTTGGCAGGTCAGTTTGTCAAGTCAGGATGGAATAGACGGCAAAGGTACTTCTTGTGAGAAAACAGCTTTCGTAGTCCCTAATAGAGGTCTTTTTCATTTTAAAAGAATGCCATTCGGATTATCCAATGCGGGAGCTGAAATGCAAAGGCTAGTTGATTCGCTATTTCTGCACAAATTTGACGGAAAAGTTTTTTGTTATCTGGACGATCTTCTGATTGCCACAGAGTCATTTTCTGAACATATGGAGATACTTGCTGCTGTAAAGAAGTCGCTTAGTGACGCTGGTCTCACTATCAACTTAAAAAAGTGCGAATTTTGCAAAGGAGAGCTTAGATACTTGGGATACATCATCAATACACAAGGTTTGCGCACTGACCCAGAGAAGCTGAGCAGCATTCAGAATTTCCCACAGCCTAAAACTGCCAAGCAGCTACGAGGATTTATAGGTCTATGTTCATACTATCGTAGGTTTGTTAAGGATTTTTCCACCATCATAGCACCTATGACAGCGTTGGTAGGTAAGAAGAAAGGCAGTGACGGCATCCAATGGTCCGAAGCAGCTGAGGATTCTTTCAATACCCTTAAAAATGCTTTAATAACAGCTCCAGTTTTGGCGTCGCCAGAATTTTCGAAACCTTTCGTGCTTCATTGCGACGCATCATCCGTAGGCATTGGTAGTGTTTTGACGCAGGACATAGATGGAATCGAGCGTCCTGTGGCTTTCTTTTCACGTTTACTGGCAAAACCTGAGAGAAATTACAGTACAACAGAGCGTGAACTGCTCGCGGTAGTGGATTCCATAAATCATTTTCGTGCTTACATAGAAGGTACTAAGTTCACGGTCATCACTGACCATATGAGTTTAAAGTGGCTTAAGTCTTTAAATAACCCCTCAGGCAGGTTGGCCAGATGGGCAATGCAGATATCCACTTTTAATTTTGACATTTGCCATAAGGCAGGTAAGCTTAATGTCGTACCAGATGCACTATCCCGAATTTCGGTCGATGCTATTACTTTCAATCAAGAACTTTCTTCAACTTCTGATGAGTGGTATAAGAAGATGTATAACGGCTGTAAAACTAAGCCTACTCGTTTCAAAAATTTTCAGATCCTAGGCAACAATTTGTTTAGATTTTGCAAAGGTGGCTCTTGTACTTCAAAAAACAATTGGAGGTTAGTAATTCCTAAAGAGCTGGTCGATGAATGCATCAAGGAAAACCATGACTCCTTCTGTAGTGTACACCCAGGAGTTCAAAAAACGTATTTGAAAATTAGGGAACATTATTATTGGCCAAATATGTTTGAAAATGTTAAGGAATTTGTCACACGGTGTGACAAGTGTAAAGCATATAAACACTCAAATTCACCACCTCACGGACTCATGACAAATCAAAAGGAGGTGGACGTTCCGATGCACACGTTGTCAATAGATATTATAGGCCCATTACCTAAAGCATATTCGGGTCATATATACATTCTGTCAGTTGTAGACGTTTTCTCAAAATTTGTATGGCTTCACCCCCTCCGTACTGCAACCACTCAAACGGTCACTTCATTTTTGGAAAAGGAATTGATCTTGAAATGGGGAACCCCCGCGATTCTTATTTGTGACAACGCTACCATATTTAAAAGCAAATCGTTTAAATCATTTTGCGATGGATATTCTATCCCTCGAATTTTCTATACGGCGCATTATGCACCGCAAGCGAATACAGTCGAACGGTATAACAAAACCGCTGAAGTCTGTTTATCCATACTAGTTGAACAAGATCAACGTAATTGGTCCAAATACCTTCAGCAAATTCAGCTATCACTGAATAGCACGGTGAACCTAGCAACGGGATACACACCGTACTTCTTAGCCACCGGTCGTGAAATAGTCACTGACGGTCAATTCCATTCAATTCTTAGGGATTTACCAACATCAGCTGATGATCTGACCATAGGCGATAGAAGCGCAGCGGCATCATCGTTGTTGGAATTGGGAAAAATTTTTGACAAGGTAGTAGATGCATTAACTCAGGCGTACCAGAAAAATTCACAACATTATAACCTAAGACGACGACACTTCACAGCGAAAATAGGCGATGTGGTCTGGCGAAGGAACTTCGTACAATCTAACGCAGCGAAGTATTTCTCCGCCAAGCTGGCGCCGAAATTTGTGAAGTGCACGGTTGAAAGGAGGTTGTCATGATAGTGTATGAGCTACGCGAGTTATCGTCAGGATCTGTTGATAAATTTCATGTAAAGGACATCTTGCGTGTAGATTAAATTATTTACACACCCTGTCCGATATTGTTGCTTGTCTAGTGGTATTTACTCCGAACCCAAGATTTTTTTTTTTGATCGTAGGGCTAGGCAAGCATTTATCGAAACTAATGTATGCAATTAATAATTGCTTTGCCGTTTGTGTTTTTACATTGTGTTCTTATTCTTACAGTTAATGTTTATATGATATGATACTTAACAACGCATGAGCAAAAAAGTTGTTTTTCTTGACAGTCAAATGATTGACCGACAGTACGATTGGCCAAAGTATGAAAAACTCTTACAGAATATAAGACTGATGAATGACAGCATGTAAATAATTATGGAATGATAGGAGCAAATAAGAAAGGGAAGGATAAGTGCATGACTGAATGATAGGTGGAAAATAAGCTTTAAATATTATTATATGTATTATTATAATTATTATTAATATGGAAAGGATGACGAATGAATGTACATAGATAAATATGAAATACTGTGTGAGGTATGGAAGAGTGAAGTACGCGTTTTGAAAGGAATACCTATCCAGCTGTGATCATTCTAAAGGGCAGTCAGAAGAATAACTATTGCTAGCAGCGTTCTGAAGTTTTATTCTTTTATTTCTCGGTATTTTTTTAATCCTTTTTGGAGTCGGTTAAGTAACCACTTTTTCCCGGTTACCCCGGCTGTTTCTTTCGGTAAACCTGTCGGTTTACCTCTTTTCCCGAGAAAGGGGGTATTGTAACACTCTGCAATACTCACCAACACATTATCCATACGTTCTAGTATAATACTCTCTTTTTGTCTCGTGATAACGAGGATTTCATACATTAAGCACATTAACACAAAGATATTAAACTCGATATATTTCTGTCGTTTTATTCCGTGTTTACATCCAGTCACAATACTACACATACACATAGGTTAGACGTCGTGAATCTGACATTGTCATTTTGACAGTGACAATGACTGATCCTTGTCAACGAAATAGTTTAGGAATAAAAAAAAAGAACATAAAAAAAAATAGTTTTATTTAGTGTACAATAAATCTAGATTAGAATAAATAATAGGTATATTAAATTAGTAAACAGATTTGGAACTAATGATAATTTATATATAGTTTACGAGCGGATCAATTTCGGAGTGGTCACACCAGAATTCACGTTCCGCGTAACGTAGAACATTATGTCAAATAGTGGATAAAATATTCGCTTAAGAGGATAGGATGGTTAATGTACAGGATAGTTTTAGCTTCAGTTAATGACATGGCGTTAATGCGATAAAGCCCTAATCGTGTATGGCGTATGAGAGGTGGAGGAATAAAAGTCACGAACGGAACGTGAGGGATGAGTGAAATGAAACGGACCGTAGATGTAACTGACCAAGCGGGTTTGGCTTGGTGGGAAGGGGAAGAGACGAAAAGCAAAGATGGAGGCAGTCGGCATTTTTTTCTCTCGAGCGAGAAGACCCGTAAGGTGTCTCTTCAAGAGCAATTCGTACCATCACAGGACCCGCAAAAAGGTATTTATAAGCTAGATAGACCTTGTAATAATCGCGGTCTGTGAAGTGCGTGCTGATTGCTAATGACGCGTAACTTTTGTTGTAGCGGGTCTTTGGAGTACCTACCTATTATTGCTGGGAATACCTGCCCGTCCCTTGGCGGAATCCCAACACGGAGGAATTCTTCCCCGTGAACCCATCAGCGTGGGACGCGTGATCCACAGACGGGACTGCGCGCCGCTGACGAGCCCGGCTTTGTAGCGGTAACCGGTTCTCGCACCGGCATTTTTTATTCTCTTTTTTGCGCCACGTGCATTTCTTTTTCACTACTTGGCACCAAGGAGGGCCACCAGGATTCTTCTTATACATCCATACGCGAGGTTGATTACTGCATCTCGTTGGTTAGCGGTGCCTACGCGATAGTCCACCGACAGTTTAACAACGTAGTTCACCTTCAGGAGGCTGCATAACGATCCGAGAATGTAACTAGATTTATTTAGCCTTTAAATCATAGATTATAATAATGTTAACCAGAATGGATCCATCTCTAGGTCGCTAGATTAAAGTATATTTTGTTAGCCACGTCACAAGGTGATGTTTAGTTAATTGTGTCAAATGAAATAATTTCATCGCATCGGCGCAAGAGCCGGCCAGGTCAATAGATCTGATATAAGTTTATAGCAAGTAAGTAAAGTGTGTGTAGATATAAGTATTCTAACTGGAGTAATACTGGTACATCCTGCCATATATATATAGGCTAAGTAGTGCGTTTGATATACCACAAGGCCTATGGTTTTTGTATTGTAGACCATTAAACGTGGTGATAATAATATACACTGGTTTTTCTTTCACGAACTCACTGCAACAGGGGTTTACTAGCCAGACAACACGGCCCTTAACCTAAAAGGTCCACTGTATCTCCGGCTGCTGTTATCCAGGTAATCTTCTTTTACAAATCAAACTATTGTAACACGGGACTTGGGAAGTCCACACCGACACCCTTGACGCCCGTTACGTTACAGGATGCTCCAAATTCTATGCGAATCGTCTTGAAAGATATAAGTAATATCTCTATTTATTTTTATACCCGCCTTTTCTAGGCTTACGAGGGGATAGCACGCGAAGGACTTCTGAAATTTTGAAGAAATAGAAATTGAATAAATTTTGTTACTATAATAATTTACTAAATGTTATTTAACTTAACAAGTTTAACATTTCTCTGAGCTTTTCTAACAATTTTGGTATTTTTTAAAAAAATCCACGAAGAAAATTAATGATTTCGATGTGATGGCCTCGTTGAATGCTTTTCCACGTCACGTTTGAAGGTCTCAGGAAACAAGGAAGATGAAAATCTAATTTACTTGATGTTTGGTAGAAATAACGTTGTTAAACTGTAAACAAGGTTAATGTTAATTAACTTTCTAAACTTCATAATGGTTTTTTTTCAGCCCCGTAAGAAAGTGTTTATGTTAAAGTGATTTATTGATACAAAAAAATTATGATAAATTAAGTGACATAAAATTCCTTCTTTAAAGTGAGAAAATTGCCTCGGATGTGGATCGTAAGAAAATAAAATCGAATAAATGCAAGTTTATTTCAACGGAGACGGAGTAGATATTACAAAAGATGTGGGACTGAAAAAAAAGCTAAAATTGTGCTTTCGGATTCAAAATGTTTTGTTGTCATCTAATATTACTCGCATATATTATGCTACTTGCCGTGAGCTTCAGCTTTACCAGATATATTTATTGAATTACTTTATGTTGCTATTTAAAAAAAAAACATTCTTTGTGGGTGCCTAGATTATACGTTACCTATTATACCTTATCATGCTTACCCTAGCTTACTCTAAAAAATATTCTTTTCTAGGTATAGTCCTGTGACTATGCCTAGAAAAGAATATTTAAATAAATAAATAAATATTTTCGAACACTTCACACAACGCTATCTGATCCTAAAGTAAGCTAGGAATAACCTGCTTGTGTTATGGGTATCAGACCACGGATAATAATACTTATATACTTTTAAATACATACATATTATACATAAAAACACCCAGACTCTTGAGACAAACATTTACGGGTCACACAAATATTTGTCTCCGGTGGCAATCGAACCCACGACCTCCAGCGCCGCAGGCGGTATCACTACCGACTGCGCCACAAAGGCAGTCGGTGGTTTTGGCTGGGCTTTGATAGGTTAGTGAGTCGCCGGATACATCTCACAGTTTGGTGGTCATCCTAATCAGGATGCACGGTTCAGTTGGACATATTTATTTATTGCTTTCCAATAAATCAACTTTAAGTATCCCTGCTCTATGTACTTAGGAATCATTCTGTTTTGCAACAGTGACCTACATTCATAGAATATAGGTTGTTATATTCGTCTAAAAACAGGAATATAAAACGATGCCCCTATTTAAATATTAACAAGAATCAGTTAATCTAGGGCAAGGCAGACCCACCGCACTATAAAACTACGCTTCCGGATGAGTTCTAGGGATTTTACCCTTCTGCACAAATTACCATCGACACTACTGACTGCAGAAGGGAAAAAAATCCCTTTGTCACCACTGCTAGCGTCGTCTTGTAGTGCGGTGGATAACAAGGCAAAGATACTCAAGCCCTGATTGTATTTTCAGAGTCTATTCGCGTTTTCCTTAAAGACACGCGTGTGAAATCACAACACAACAAGAAGCAAGAACAAGCCAGAACAGTCTTTTAGTCGGAACGAGGTAGTTCTATGGTCTCCGGTACCTAGTGCTTCCTGCGGGAGAGCACCGACACACGTTGCTGCTAAAGACATTGCAAGCTCTAGGCTCCTATCATAAGGAGTGTTGTTGGTCTCGGCATAAGTGTCGCAGATACTATGAGTGGCCTCGAGTACCGGATCCTGTGTAGAAATTATCTTTAGCACTAGGACATCCTTTCGAGGGTTTCCCAGGAGCTTCCGGCCATAGGCATTGGGATGGCACCGTTGGGTTTAGTCGGTAAGAATCCGGCATAGCATGCATGAGGGTGTTCTATTTTGCATACATTGCTTCTTCCCAAGAAAGAGCAGAATTGTGAGATAAGACACTAAACATAATTAAAAGCAGAGCGTAAAAAACTAAATTAAATTACGTCAATAGAAAATGACGCAAAAGCGATATCTACATAATATTCTAGAGACTGATCTCATTATCATACAATAAGACATAATCAAGCCGATAGGACAATTACAATGCTCATGCAATCTTGTTCACGAATCGTTCTAGATCGACATTAACTCACTGATTTACAGCGCTCAACGAAGCCTAATGAGGATTATGAATCACGTGATAGTGACTGAAACTAGAACGCAGTTTATAATAGGTCAACATAACATATTGTTGAAATAATATACTGGGTGTTTCTTTTAGGGTGTCAAGCCGCCACTAGCTGGTAGCAGGGTTCCATACCTATCGATTTAAGCCCCATGTATGTTCTACGATTTTTTGTAGTTTTCGAGATATAATTTTTTTCGTTATTTTTTATAATTACGTGTCCACGACTTTTCTTGGATATTTTTTTATTATTATAATGCCTATTGATTGCAGTATTATGGACAAAATAATCTCCTTCCTAACTTTGATACAAGATGTAAAAATTTTAATCGATAATAAAAAATTAGGGAATTATGCAGAACATTATATCTCGAAAACTACAAAAAATCTTAGAACTTACATGGGGGTTAAATCGATAGGTATGGAACCCTGCTACCAGCTAGTGGATGGCGGCTTGACACCCTAAAAGAAACACCGTGTATAGAGAAAATGAAGGAAAATGTAAGTCTAGGATTAGGTACACGATTTGCATTACTGATTTTGATAATATTTAATTTAAAGTGAAAAAAGACAACTTGGCCCACACGGAATTTGAACCCACAACCTTTGCCTAAACCGGGGCAATGCTCTGCCACTTGATTTTGATAAAACAAACTCAAGACGAATGGTAGCGATCATTGTACAGGAAACTGTGATGATTTTCACAGAACACTACTCTTCAAGAGCCCTTGGAAAACTACAGTCAAAGTACCAAAGTTATCTTACAGCAACTATTATATTATCTTTGCTTACAGCCAGAAGATTCAAATTTTATGGCCGTGCATATTGACAACGACATTTGTACTGTTCCACAATTTATTATTATAAACCTGACCGGTTTCGCTTTAAAGGTCTAGATGGTAGGACAAGGTACTACCTTGTCCTTCCATCTAGACCTTTGAAAATGCTGTGAAGCGAAACCGGTCAGGTTTTTATAATAAATATTGTGGAACAGTACAAGTGTCGTTTTCAATATGGGCAGCAAGTTCCACCAAGTGCCATCAATCGACAGTATACATAATTTTATAGCCGTACTTTCTTACGTCAACTGTCAATCATTATGCGGAACAGACGTTCCATTAAAATTAGAAAGAATAAAAATAAATACAAAGGCATGACTGAACTTGGAAGCGAGAGCCCTTGCGTCACTGTTCAGATGGCGCAAGGAGGCGCTGGAGCGGGGCCAAAGGCCTGCGTCTCGAGAAATCGAGGCCCAGCGGACCCTGCTCCACCAGGAAACCCTGGAGACATGGAAGATGCGACTTGAGCAACCAAAGGGGGGATTCGCCACAATCGCGGCCGTCAGACCGGTCATGGACGAGTGGCTGGAGAGAAGACACGGTGCTCTCTCCTACCGGTTGACACAGATGCTTGCCGGGCACGGTAGCTTCGGTAGGTACCTGTGGCGAAAACACCGGGAAACCACGGCCGAGTGCCAGCACTGCGAGGACCGCAGCGATGACACGGCGCTCCACACGCTGGTGGAGTGCACGGCGTGGGCACAACAGCGACAGGTCCTCGTAGTGGGTCTGGGCGTGGACACTCTCTCGCTTGAGGCCATGGTACGAGCCATGCTCTCCAGCGGGAGTAAGTGGGACTGTGCCGCCTCTTTCTGCGAGCAGGTCATGCTCGCGAAGGAGGCGGCGGGCCGGGTGCGGGAGAGAACTCTCCCACCCGAGTTCCGCAGTCGGCGCCCTGGGCGCCGCCGACGTGTCTTCGCTGAGGACTATCGGCCTCCATGACCGGGGGTCTGAGGACGGTGAGAGGGCCGCTCACCGTCCGTACAGAAGCAGGCCCATGACGGCAGCGTGACGTGAGCACTCACGCACGCCCCCCCTTAGAAGCGGGGTCACACCCGAAACCCCCCATAGACGCGGGATTGCACCCGAACCACCCCCTGGGCGAGGCCGCATTGGCGGCCGTAGGTCTGTTGGGAGTCACGGGACATCCTTCCTGAGGGCTTACCCGGGGCTCTCAACCATAGGCTGTTGGGCGTTACGTGAGGTTTTTTAGTCGGTAAGAGTCCGGCATAGCATCCTACGAGGATTTTCCCTCACGTTAAAAAAAAAAAAAAAAAAAAAAAGGCATGACTGAACTACTTATTGTACCTTTTACACGAAGCTACTAAAACCACATGGTCCTAACCTAGTTTTCTATCGCTGGGCACATCATTGTACAGGAAACAGTAATCATTTTCACAGAAAACTACTCTTCGAAAGCCCTTGGAAAACTATAGTCAAAGTACCAAGGTTATCTTACAGCAACTATTATATTATCTTTGCTTACAGCTAGAAAAATCAAATTTTATGGCCGTAGTTTCTCACGTCAACTGTCTAATCATTATGCGGAACAGACGTTCCATTTAAATTAGAAAGAATAAAAATAAATACAAAGGCATGGCTGAATTAATTCTTGTACCTTTTACTCGAAGCTACTAAAACAACATGGTCCTAGCCTAGTTCTCTATCGCTGGGCGCTTCAGGCAACTTCTTCGAAAGATGTCTCAGGATTTCCAACAGACTTTGACTATCAAACAGATAGCAGAAGTTAGTACAAAGCAGCTATAATATGGAACAGACTATTTCTGGGCTCGATGGAATGACTGCAGCGCCTGGAGGAAAGAGACACGTCTAGAGTTTCAGTCATGGTTTCCATAATCAGCAAATGAGTGACCGTCAAGTTCCCAAAAGTATATTTTTTCACCCTGCGATAAATTGGAGGAAAATAAGTGTGTTAGTTAGGAGCTCCAAGGCATTTAAAATGTATTGTTATGTATTCTGGATCTACAGCAAAAGTCTGCCAACGATAATCTCTCTACCTAAAAGCATTATTGCATAAAAAAGTTGTTTACAAATCAATTTGAACCTTACCAAACCAATTAACTGTTGTATTCCGTATTTTTTAAACCAATTACCTTTCAAGATCAAGTTTTCTACTGTCTCGAGATAAAAAACTAATAGGAAATGCAATTTCTGTCTAAGAAAATTAGCTAGCTTTTTATACCACTAAAGGGGCAGACAAGTTTACGACCCATTTAACGGAAATTGATTACTTTAGCCTATGAGAGTTTGCAACGCCAGAGGTGCTACCCTCGCACTATCGACCCTGCAAGAACCTTCTAAGAACCCTATGCTGTAGGCGTTTTTTTCTTTTTTATAAATTTAGCTCGCCAAATTGACGTTGCCACCAGCCTGATGGGAAGCCGTGACGCATCTAGCGATTAGGGGCCACCTCTGACAGCGGTCCTCAAATTGGTGTCCTTGTGATGTGCCTCTTCACGCTCCGCTTGAAGAACCCAGTATTGTAAGAGGAGGGAAACACGTGCGCTGGCAGGTTGTTCCAGGTTTTTATGGTTCGACAGAGGAATAATCGAAGCAAGGAAATCATTGGCATTATATATATTGCACTTCGTGTTCAACGTAAATTCATGCAAGTATAATAAATAGGTACCTACCTAACCTACCCAATAACTAACACCGCAGCAGACTTCACACCATCTAAATCGGTATTTCAATGCACAGTTTCGAAATCAAGACAACGAGACGGAGCAAGCATTCCAAAATCCTTCAGTATGAATCACAGGACGAAATTAGCAACGCAGATAACCACATCAGTTTAAACTGCACCCATACTTTTATCAGCTTAATGTAAAGTTCCAGACGCTTTCAGTTTTTAGCGTTCCGTACCCAAAGGGTAAAACGGGACCTTATTCATGAGATATCGCCTCTGTCTGTCTGTCCGTCAAGAGGCTGTTTCTCAGTACCTAACCGTGATAGCCAGTGAGCTGAAATTTTGACAGATCATGTATTTCTGTTGGTGCTAGGTGCTCTAACAACAAATATCAGAAAAAAAATTAGCGATGCTGTCATACAACAGACATGATCCTTTTCCGGTTTTTGGTACGGAACTCTACGTGCGCATGTCCGGCTCGCACTTAGACAGTTTCTTTATAACATTACCAGCTGATGCCTGCGGCTTCGCTTGCTACCTCGTTTCACCCGCTTATAGTAATGAATTTTAAAAATAGATCTGTAGGTTTCAAAAAACTAATGCGGAAATTCTTATTTTTCTTCTATCGTAGTTTGACTGGGCCTTATAAAAAAGTATAAATAGATTAGATACATTGGCATACTACAATAGACTGGCTGTGCCGTTCGGCTCCGCTTGAAACATATTTTGATCTCCATTTGCAAGCTCTACCCTTGCTCTTACTTAATAAGTTTTAGCCCATCTCTATAAAATAGAGTGCAGAGGGGCTTATGGTGAGACTTTGTCTGTAGTCTGTGACTCTGTTGCATTAAACTAAGTCACTAGGTCACGTGGATCATCTGTTCAAAGTTTGAAGTAAAACAAAAATGACAACGTCAATCGGATTGAACTTTCAATTTCACAATAAAAATGTTAGAGAGGGGCAGTCTGGTGAGAACGATCTCATGGCTTTCTTGTTTAAATGTAGGGAAGTCGGCCCGATTGGTTGACATTGAGGATTACCGCTGCACTGAATTGGGTAGTACAGATATCTGCGGGTAGTATACGTCATAGACATACCAAATCCTCGGGGTGTGAATTAGGGTGATAACATTTTTATTCTGCCTGGTCACCAGACGGGTAGGTAAATAGAGTCGGCTGCAGAAAAACGTAAACACGGCCGCCCTATAAGGATTGAATTTTCTCGGAAAATCTTAAATATATTTTTTTCTACGACCATTTGGTAATTTGCTTAATACATAACCACATAAAGACGTAAGTATATCTAGCACTTCAGACTCGCAATACACTACTCATTCCTGCCAAACCGTGTTACAATGACCATTTCCACACGGGTATATAAGTAGTAGTAGTAGTAGTTTATTTATCCATTTTCGGATAGGAAAAGGCAATTTGAGCCGTCAGTGGCATAAATAACTATTATGAAATATGGTGTAGCTATGGAATTACTCAAATTTAATAACCATAATAAATTTCATTAAAATACACTCGAGAGCAATGAATCCGGGTCACTTAAAGAATGTTAAAAATCTCGGAAACTAAAAATGATAGGTTAATGCAATAAATTGTATTTAATAGACAATGTAATACTCCTTAAATGAAAGTAAAAAAAATATGAGTCACCATACATTTTATTAACACAAAATTACATAAAGAAAAAACTGCTGATCTCTCCTTAAAACAAAAATAGGAAACATGAAATTTTTGAACTTTATTACGATTTTCTTGAATTTTAATACTTCGTATTGCCTCCTCGTGCTTCCATTACTGCGTTTACGCGGTTTGGCATGCTGTACACCAAGTTCCTTATACGATTTTGGGGAATATTCTCCCATTCCTCTGTGAGAGCAATTTTGAGCTCACGAAGCGTGATTGGGGGAGGGTTTCGTTGTTTTACGCATCTGCCTAGCTCGTCCCAAGCATGCTCGATCGGGTTGATACCCGGGCTGCGCGCTGGCCACTCCATACGAGTAATGTTCATCTCTTGAAGGTAGTCATTCACAATCCTACCTGTATGAGGTCGGGCATTGTCATGCATAAATATAGCATCCTCACCTAAATTGACCATAAATGGACCAACGTGATCATTGAGGATTTCTTCCACATATCTTACGCTAGTTAAAGAGCCGTTTTCTATGATCACCAGCTCTGTGCGACTTTCAGAAGAAATTCCGGCCCACATAAGTACAGACCCACCACCGTAGGCTACTTTTTCTTCGATGCATGCTTGCTTGAATCTTTCCCCTGGTCTTCGATACACTCTGTGTCTTCCATCGTGCTTGTAGAGCATAAATTTTGATTCGTCGGAGAACATAACTTTTGACCAATCTTCAATACTCCAATTTACGTGGCTCTGGGCATACCTTAGTCTCGAAATACGATGCCCACGCTCCAGTTTAGGGCCGTTTGCAGGTCTAAGGGGTTTTAAGTTAGATTCAGCAAGCCGACGTCTTACTGTCCATGCACTTGGGTTACTTCCTCCGAGGCGTCGAAACTGATTGGTGAGTTCAGTTCCTGTGAGAAAGCGATTTCGAAGCATGGTGTTCACCAAGTATCGGTCTTCTCGTGCTGTGGTACACCTGGTTCTGCCCGTTCCTGGTCTGCGTAGGTTAGAACCAGTTTCTTCGTAACGTCGGAGAACTCTTTGTACTGTTGACAGCGACACACCGACAGTCCTGGCTGTATCGCGCTGACTCCGGCCGGTTTCCAGCATTGTAAGTATTCTGGTGCATTCTTCAGGCGTAAGCGACATAATTTCAGCTTGATTAATGAATATAGAGCACTATCAACATGGTTTATGTACCCACATAAATGACAGATTACAAACAAAAGCAACACCAAATGCTGTAATTTCGTAGTTCCATCTTCGAAAGTGGCCCTTTTTCAAATTTGATTTTTTTATGATATAACTTTACAATAACTAAGAAGTTTTAATACCTTCATTTAAGGAGTATTACATTGTCTATTAAATACAATTTATTGCATTAACCTAGCATTTTTAGTTTCCGAGATTTTTAGGATTCTTTAAGTGACCCGGATTCATTGCTCTCGAGTGTATATGGAAGTGTTTTTCAAAAAAAAATTTCAATAAAAAATAAAACCGACTTCAAACAAATCCTGAAAAATAAAATTTACTTAGCACAAAGTAATATGTATTTTGATTTATCAGATTTAATTCAATATCATATTGAAGTCGGCGCCAAGTAAACCCCTAGTTTTATGTAGGTATTATTCATGGCACCAACTTCAATATTATATTGAATAAAATCTGATAAATCAAAATACATATTACTTTGTGCTAAGTAAATTTTATTTTTCAGGATTTGTTTGAAGTCGGTTTTATTTTTTATTGAAAAATTTTTTTTTCATTATTTTAAATGACGGGCGAACCGAAAGATATATCTATCTAGGTGAAAGTTCTCATCAATACAAATCAATCAAGCCCAAACTTGTGTTTGGGCTTGATTGATTTGTATTGATGATTTGTAGCTGCTGTAAATCGTTTAGGAATTCCCTCGACTGTCTTTCGCTTCCATCATCAGATGGACTCCAGACATTCATTAAATTGTAGTACATTAAAGCACTGAATTAAAAAGTTAACAAACGCACTAGTTGTCCCTACAATTTTCGGTGGGTGCCCTCGATTTCTTCTGAATCCCATCATCAGATCCTGACTTGGTGAAATTGGGACCACCTCAGAAGTAAACTCTATCCAACAAAAAGCAGATTTGAAGTCTATAATTGACGAAATATCGGTAAACATACATAAAACATTAAGAACTTCCTTTTTTTTAAGTCGGATCTATCAATCTAGGTGTAAAGTTCTCATCAATACAAATCAATCAAGCCCAAACACAAGATAACTGCTGTAAATTGTTAAGAAATGCCCTCGACTGTCTTTCGACTCTATCATCACTCCAGTCCAGACCTTGATTAAAGTGTAAAACATTAAAGCACTTAATTAAAAAGTTAACAAGCTCACTAGTTGTCCCTACAATTTTCGGTGGTTGCCCTAGTTTTCTTCTGGATCCCATCATCAGATCCTGACCTGGTGAAAATGGGACCATCTTAGAAGTAAACCCTACACAACAAAAAAATAAATTTTGAAATCCGTCTATAATTGATGGAAATATCGCTTAACATACATAAAAAAAAATACATACAGACGAATTGAGAACCTCCTCCTTTTTTTGAAGTCGGTTAAAAAGTCAGTTCTTACAGGGCGGCCCGATACCCTATTCTCTGCAGCTGACCGTACAGTGGTACGATACTTACATGGTCTTTGCCTATGAAATTGCCGTTTACGTATGAAAAAATAATCGATATTTTTTTATGTATTTTTTATTTGTACTCGTATTAATCGAAGTAATCACCCATGCAATCAATGCATCTTTGCCAACGCAGCGGCAGTTTAAAACGCCATTCTTAAAGTAATCAGCTGGATAACTGCAAGAAGTTATCCAAATTCTGGAAAAAGTAGTTGTCTGTGGCGCAAGGTCTGGTGAGTATGGCGAATGACGGAGAGGTTCCAACCCCAGTTCTTGCAACTTGGAGACCGTCTGCTGTGCAGTATGAGGTCGCGCATTGTCGTACAGAAGCAGCGGAGACGAGCGATTGACCAATGCTGGTTGGAGATGTGCCAGCTTCTCCATCATTGTGTTCAGTTCTTCACAGTACACATCTGCAGTACTTAATTCTCACCCCGTTTGGTAAAAAGCTGTGATGAATCACACGTGCGGCGCTAGACCACCAAACAGTGACCATCACTTTTCTACGGGTAAGTTTTCGTTTAGGGCATTGTTTAGGTGCTGAACCAGGATCCAACCAACTTGCTGAGCGCTTGCAGTTATCAAACAGAATCCATTTTTCTCATCGCAAGTAACAACGCGTTTCAAAATTCCTTCATTTGTGTGTCTGTTGAGTGTTGAGCAATGCAAGGCATGTCTCGACGCGTACTTCGCGCTGGCGATAATTTGAGTTCGTGGGGCACCCATTTATCAAGCTGTTTACCTTGCCAATTTGACGCAAATAACGCCAACCAATATTGTTTTGACGCTAAAGTCGAAAGCTGCTGCTAATTCAGCCGTAGATTGTGTATCATCAGCTTCGATTTTGGAAGCCTTTAATTCGTCATTATCGATCAAAGTCTTCGGACGACCGCGAGGTTCATTTTTCAGGTCAAAATTTCCAGAACGGAAGCGAGCAAACCAAAACCAGGCGGTGCGTTGGTTTGTAGTTTTAGCTCCGTAAACGTCGTGGATGTTGCGTGCCGCTTGTGCCGCGTTGCTGCCACGATGATACTCATATTCCATAATTTCACGATTTTTTTACGTATCCATGATGACGAAAAAAATTTTAATTCGATAAAAACGTCACACTAATCAATAAACAAATGACTATGTACTTCCAAAAAATGAATTCCATGTTTTTAAAATAAAATTAATTTGAAATTAGAATTCTTAGCCAAACAAAAATTATTTTGATTTCAAATGGCCAGTACTGCAGAACGGCAATTACATAATAGGTAAAGACCTATTATTAATACCACATAGAACAATACTTCCTAGAATAATACTACGCAGAATAAATACCCACTTAACATTATTACTCCTAAATATTCTTGTTGATATAATTTCAAGCTCGATTTCAGATTATCCACTCGAGAGCTTCTCAAGTAGGATTTCAAATGTGTACTTTATAAATAGTCAAGGAAAACTCTTCAGCGTAAATGCAAACGGAAATACTCACGTGTTTTGCACAAGGACAGTGTTTCAGTATTGTATCAATGTGGTGCATTAACTTTTTGATACGTAGGTACTTAAAATATACTTAGTAAGAGTGCATTAAACTCTCTGTAAATCTTTATCATTTCTGATGACTGAAATACACACATTGAAACAGAAACTAGATATAAGAATTTGGAAATAAATCATAATTTTATAACTATTCTATTATAATAATATTCATATAGTCTTCATAAATTCCTACATTTTTGTGGTTCAGTAGCCAAATAGCAAATCCGGAACCCTTATAGATTCGTCATGTCTGACTGTCTGTCCGTACGTATGTCTCAACCACTTTTCTCCGAAACTATAAGGCCTATGCTATTGAAACTTGGTAAGTAGATGTATTCTGTAAACCGCATTAAGATTTTTATATAAAATTAGAAAAAAAGCAGTAAATTTTGAGGGTCCCCATACTCAGAACTGAAACTCAAAAATTTTTTTTCATCTAACCCACACGCGTGGGTATCTATAGATAGGTCTTTAAAAGTGAGGTTTCTAACATAATTTTTTTCCAAAATGAATTTTTTGCGCAAGAGACACTTCCAAAGTGGAAAAATGTGTCCCCCCCCCCCCCCCTCTAACTTCTAAACTAAGAAAATTATAAATCTAAAAAACCATATGATGTACATTGCTAAAAAAACTACCAACGAAAATTGGTTTGAACGAGATCGAGTTGGTAGTTTTTTTTTAATAAGTCATAAACCGCAATTTTCGCCACGAAAAATCACTACCACTGCGAACGTGTTATAACATCAATCAAAATTACAACGAACTAAGTACAAAAACTTTTATATAATGATACTTGCTGCTACGGAACCCTTCATGGGCGAGTCCAACTCGCACTTGGTCGGTTTTTTAATATTCTAATACAACATACATTTAATTTAGGAATTACTTTCCATAGACGTTAGTAGTAACAGTCAGACTTAAAAGTTATAATTAGTATATATGTAGTTAAGTTTATAAAATAAACAATTACCTACTCTATATTTACCACAGCAGGTCTCGAGCCGACGTAGACCGTATTAGCAGTAGCGAGTCCCTATTGCAGCCAGGACGCTGTTGGAGCTGCCTCGAACGCGGCAAATAAATTAAAAACTGAAGAATTCGATGGTTTGAACGCTAGGATCTCGGGACCGACAAAAAATAGCGGCGAGATTTTTTTTTTTAATTATTTTGACTTATAATAATCTTGTTTAAAAACAATACTTTTTCAAAATTTGTTTTGTTGCTTAACTTGGTAATAGAGAAGAACATTTTAAAATACTAATTTTATACCACTAAGGTGGCAGGCAAGCATACGGCTTACCAGAAGCACTGGTGGTCACCGAAGCCTATGAACGTTTGCAACACCAGAGGCGCCACACTCGCGCTACCGACCCTGTAAAACCTTCAAAGGCCCCTTTTGAAGAACCCCATACTGTAGGCGTTTGGGAAAACCAAGGCAAGGAGATCATTCTAGAGAGAGTTTCGCACTTCAGGTGTAGTAAACGCCCATTCCATATGCTATAGTGACTAATTTGAATGAGGTTTACCGTTTTCTTGTCTGTCGCTTTTCTGGTGTAAAATGCTGTTAGTTATAACGTATTGTCATTATTTCTGACAGCATAGAGCCCTTACTGCTTTGATGTTCAAGAAAAGAGGTCGACAATTGCCGTAACTTTTTTAAAAATGGGTACTCAACGTTGTTGCAATTACTTTTTATGCTTCAGGTCGTTGCTCCAAAAAAAAATATTGCACTTTTAAACAGAGTGCCTGATATATCTTGTGATGACAGTTATAACCAAAAATGTATGTCACTTCAGAACATTTTTCATTTTTCATATTACTGCTAAAATTAACAACATTTCCTTATTCATTTTTAACATTGTGAGTGAGTTCATCTAGTGAGTTGGCAAGTAACCGTCTGCCAAAATTTTAATCTATCTATACTTATAATAAATCTGTAGAAGTGAAAATTCTGTACATTCAAAATATCAAAAAAAAATAGCAGGGGGTGTTACTAGACCGACACCGAACCCAAATATGTGTATAAAAAAAAAGGTTGTCTGTTTGTTCAGGCATCACGCAAAAACTACCGGTTCGATTACGATGAAACTTGGTATAATTATTCTTTAATAGCTTGGGCACCACACTGGGTACTTTTTATCCCGGAAAAGTATATAGAATTCAAACCAAACTTAATTTTGCGGTTCGATCCCTAGACCCAAAGTTATTATCAATTATTGCTTAAACGGTTAATTTATACGAGGATGAAACAAAGCATGAGCGTTGTTTGTTACAATTTGAAAAAAGTAATTTTAACATTTTTGCAAATTCCACCTCCAAAGGTATAAAAAGGAGGGTAAAGTTTGTATGGGACAACGTGATTCCTACTTAAAATTTGGCATATAGCATTATTAACATAATTGATGGAAGACGTGTTTCGTATTTTATTAAAATTTATACTATAACGAACTAAAAAGGGAATGTAAATTATTTTGGGGCTGATTTTCCCCGGAGTTGATATCTATACTCCTTAAATACTCTTATTTTTATACTTAAATTACTTTTTATTTTGACACATAATTTGTAAAAATTCAATACAGTTGACGATTTCATTTATGTTTTATTTCAAACTTCAAACAGATGATTTTACTACATAGTCATAAAGTTAAATAAGAAGCGCTATTTTGGTATAATATTAACCAAATATGCTTTATGGAAGTATTATTGCTAATTTATTCAAATTTTGTGCGACAAAAATACATTTATGAAAAAAGAAGAGAAAAATCCAGCTAGCCAGATAAAATGAAAGACCACGCTTCAGGTAGTACCTATCCACTGGTCATTAAAATAACACCGCATGTTACCATCTACGCTCAATCCTTACAACAAAGATTGTCAGCAGCCCTAAGCGACTCGTCATGGAAGGCATGAACTTTATTCTACATAATTATAGTGCCGACTGCATTCTGTCAGGAAACAGACTCACTAAGTCTTTGTAAAATACGGGAATGGCCTCTACGTAGACTACATTCGACAGGACTGAAAAGAGCCATTACAATAAACATGAACGCCCAGCTGATGAAATTTACAGTGTTATTACGTTACCAGGTCTTGGTTGGACCATCTGTATTAGGAGGACAAAGCCTACAGTAGTTCGGTTTGACCAAACGTCGTAGGCTGGAACTACCTGAAGAAGGAACTAAGTTACGATGCCAATTGCTTAGAAGAAAAGTTGTGTCAAGTAGTAGTTTAGCCATTGAATTAAGAAATGTATTTAATAAATAAATTTACTTACCTCATATTATTATGCATTATGAATTTGTTAATCAGAAATCTATCTAACTAGGTCGACGCGTCGTAGGCTTTTTTCTTTTTACGTGAGGGAAAATCCTCATGGATGTTATGCTGGACTCCTACCGTCTGAAAAACCTCACGCAACGCTCAACAGCCTATGGTTGTAAGCCCCGGGTAAGCCCTCGGAAGGATGTCCCAGGATTCCCAACAGACCTACAGCCGCCTCTGCAGCCTCGCCCAGGGGGTGGTTCGGGTGCTAACCCGTCTTTGCGGGGGTTTCGGGTGTGATCCCGCTTCTAAGGGGGGAGGGGCGTGCGTGAGTTCCTCACGTCACGCCACCGTCATGGGCCTGCTTCTGTAAGGACGGTGAGCGACCCTCTCACCGTCCTCAGGCCCCCGGTCATGGAGGCCGATAGTCCTCGGCGAAGACACGTCGGCGGCGCCCAGGCCGCCGACTGCGGAACTCAGGGGGGAGAGTTCTCTCCCGTACCCGCCCCGCCGCCTCTTTCACGAGCATGACCTGCTCGCAGAAAGAGGCGGCGCAGTCCCACTTACTCCCGCTGGAGAGCATGGCTCGCACCATAGTCTCGAGCGAGAGAGTGTCTACGTCCAGACCCACTACGAGGACCTGGCGCTGTTGCGCCCATGCTGTGCACTCCACCAGCGTATGGAGCGCTGTGTCATCGCTGCGGTCCTCGCAGTGCTGACACTCGGCCGTGGGGTCCCGGTGTCTTCGCCACAGATACCTACCGAAGCTACCGTGCCCGGTTAGTATCTGCGACAGCCGGTAGGAGAGAGTACCGTGTCTCCTCTCCAGCCACTCGTCCATGACCGGTCTGACGGCAGCGATTGTGGCGAATCCCCCCTTTGGTCGCTTAAGTCGCACCTTCCATGTCTCCACGGTTTCCTGGTGGAGCAGGGACCGCTGGGCCTCGATTTCTCGAGGCGCAACGTCGTAGGCTGGGACTACCTGAAGAAGGAACTAAGTTACGATGTCAATTGCTTAGAAGAGAAGTTGTGTCAAGTAGTAGCTTAGGCATTGAATTAAGAAATGTATTTAATAAATAAATTTACTTAGCACATATTATTATGCATTATGAATTTGTTAATCAGAAATCTATCTATATAAATAGGTATTTATATTTTTTAGAATTTAACCCTTGACTGACTTGTATTATATTGTATTTTTATTGACATGGAACGATATTGAATGTTATATAAATGGAATTTAATCTTTGACTGACTGGTATTGTATTGTATTATCCTATTAATTTATTATTACTATGATTTATTTGACGTGACTTGTAAATATGTTTTTAATGTATCGATATTTTATATGAATTTCTAATTGTATGGGTATTTTTAGCCTGAATTAAATAAATAAATAAATAAAAATAAATAAATAAATAAATATTGTTGGACATTCTCACACAACATCATCTAGCCCAAACTAAGCTATAAAGCTTGTGCTATGGGATCTAGACGACTGATATACATACTTATATATTTCTAAATACATACATATTATACATAGAAAACACCCAAACTCCGAAACAAACATTTGTGGATCACACAAATATTTGGACTGACCCAGGAATCGAACCCAGGACCTCACGCGCCGCAGGCGGTATCACTACCGACCACGCTACAGAGGCAGTCTTAAATGAATTGAATTATTATAAATGCGAATGATTGTGAGTGTGGATGTTTGTTACTCTTTCACGCTGTAACGACTGAACTGATCTGGCTGAAATTTGGTGCCTACAGAGATATGTTATAGTCTAGGAACAAAATTTCACGCAGGCGAAGCTGCGGGCATCAGCTAGTATATAATATATTGAAATGGCAGACGCCGTCTTCATCCTTAGAACAAATCACCCAGTCCATTTAACCCCCAATCAATAGCCCATTTTGTAGGTAGCATATTTTGCAATAGTTTAGCTCCCATTGTAGGTAGTCCATTGCCGTTCTTCTACATAAGGCGGACGTGAATTGTCTGCAGTGGGGATCCCATATCCCATTACATTAAAAATCTCAAAAGGCCTCTACGTGTTGGACCAATATGTGTCCAATGTAAGCCTTCCAAAGGACCGGGTATTTTTGTAAGAAAAAAAAGAAGAAACCCGTGAAGAAAGATACATAATATTGAAATTTAATAATGGCCGACGTCGCCACCGTCTTCAGCCCTTTCATAGCTCAGCATAACTAGGCTGACTGAAAAGTAATAGTTAAATATTTATCGGTCTGTTACAAAAAAAATGTTCAGAAATAAAATTGAAAGGTCGGCCAAAATGTCTGTCGTAGGTCTGAGAATGTTTTGTTCTCTGTTGTCTAGATCCTATTGCACAAACTTATAGTAGCTTAGTTTGGTGATTTCAAGTAATTGGCGTTGTGTAAATTTAAGATAATTTTCTTGAAAAGCACGTATGTATGCTAACCAATCATACATTTTAAATATGGAGAAGAATTAGTTTCGTATACATATAGGTGGAAAATTTGGTTGGTTCCGAGCAAGTTTCGGTGGCAGGTGGTTAAGGCGTCTGCACGGTATGCAAAAAAACGCAGGTTTGAATCCTGCTCGAAACCTATTCTTTTTCCATATTTTTTTTTTTTTTTTTTTTTTTTTAACGTGAGGGAAAATCCTCGTAGGATGCTATGCCGGACTCTTACCGACTAAAAAAAACCTCACGTAACGCCCAACAGCCTATGGTTGAGAGCCCCGGGTAAGCCCTCAGGAAGGATGTCCCGTGACTCCCAACAGACCTACGGTCGCCAATGCGGCCTCGCCCAGGGGGTGGTTCGGGTGCAATCCCGCGTCTATGGGGGATTTCGGGTGTGACCCCGCTTCTAAGGGGGGGCGTGCGTGAGTGCTCACGTCACGCTGCCGTCATGGGCCTGCTTCTGTAAGGACGGTGAGCGGCCCTCTCACCGTCCTCAGACCCCCGGTTATGGAGGCCGATAGTCCTCGGCGAAGACACGTCGGCGGCGCCCAGGGCGCCGACTGCGGAACTCGGGTGGGAGAGTTCTCTCCCGCACCCGGCCCGCCGCCTCCTTCGCGAGCATGACCTGCTCGCAGAAAGAGGCGGCGCAGTCCCACTTACTCCCGCTGGAGAGCATGGCTCGCACCATGGCCTCAAGCGAGAGAGTGTCCACGCCCAGACTTCTTTTTCCATATTTAAAAAGTTGTGTAAATTTGTCCTACAATATTTATTTATTTGCTAATTTTAGTAAGCAAGTCATAGACAGACTGACCAGGTTCACGAGACAGAAGACGTGGTTTTAACTATCATAAAATTTATACACAAATCGTATACAAACGTGTTCCAGTAGCATTGACATATATTTTGCTAATGGCACGAAGTGCCCTCTTTAACGTACAACAAAGAACAAACGCACTAAGAATAATATTATTTTGTTTTGATCAATTCAATGTGGCCTATTTTTTTTAAGATAAGTCTCGCAGTTGTTTTCTGTGATCAAAGAAGGTAGACGATCGTGAAAAATAAATTATGGGACATTTACACACACAAATTTGTCCTCATTCTATCCTAAACATATGTGCTTTCCTCAGCAATCTGGAGCATACCAAAAAAATGTGTTCATAAATTATTTTCTCGACATTTTTGACTCTGCAAATGCTTTTTCACGCCTCCCATAAGTAAAAATAATAGTCAAATTAATAAAACTGTAAAAGTAGCCAATTTCGTATATGAAGGGGTTCGTACCAAAAAACGGCAAATAAAATTACGCTGGTTAAATGGGGGCCCCCTTATTTGTAGTTATAGGGGCAACAGAAAGATATAAACTGTAAAAATTTCAATTCTCTAGCTATCACTGTTCATGAGATACAGCCTGATGGCCGATAGACAAAATCTCAGCGATATGGTCCCGTTTTAACCCTTTAGGTGTGGCACCCTAATAAGACACTTTGATAATGAAGTGTACGAGTAAGTCAGTGATCTGTAAATGATAACTGCGAGAGAGCACTGGAAAATGCTGTCTTTGATTTTAAACTTGTAAAAAAGCTATTTCTTAAAAAAATACAAGATAGCTGGATACTAAAAGAGCAGTCGTTGACCTGCCCAAGCAGTACTCATCATTACGAACTTTTCAAAGTGCCTACACATCGTAACTCCACCGAATATTTCATTGTAATGACAGTGATTTTATTACATCGGGTGGGATAATTGGAAACCCGTAAAGTATGGCGTTTTTATAACTTAGTTCAAAAGAAAAATTGTAATAGATATGAAACAAAAAAAAACATACATAAAAATAAGCATACTTTTTCCAAACCTGTGGAAATCCTCATGGATGCTATGCCGGATTCCTACCGACTAAAATCACACGGTGCCCTACCACGCCCTTCAACTAGGTGCGCTCTCATTAGGATAACCTCAGGGCAGTCAGGGCTCCCGGCTTTGCCATCCCAGTACATTAATCCTGAGCAACGCAAGTTTCAGGAGATGTCTGTACCATAAAAAAACAGATGTTTTGAATAACGCCAGAATGAAAAGCTATTATGAACTAACTGACGGTGATGTAGGTATTTGATCACCATAATAAGTTTTCCGATCCTATTTACCTCAATATTTTAAATTATCTTCAAGAACATCGCCATGACAACCTTTAGTAATTATGACCATACTCACTTCGTAGAACGTATATCAAGGCGAGTGTTCTGAAGAGATTCTTCAACTTAATCCCATCATCTCCTTTCCGGTTCTGAACAACGTCTTCCTGGTAGAGGTGCCACCTTTATATTGTATATATAGTATAGAGTAATAGTGGAGAGAATCTTCAGAACCGAGCGATCCCGACCCCGGGTTTATGTGGAACGTGAAAAGATGCATCATTGAGTCACCAACTTGAGGGCCACTGTCAATAGTACCGAGGTCTGTGAGAATGGCCTGCAATTAACTAATCCGGTGTACGTCATTTTGGCAATAAAAAACATAATATCGAAGGCGAAGTTTCAAAACATAAGCTAGTCAAAATGTTCCAAAACTATAACCTAAATACAATCTATTTCGTTTCATAAGGTATTAAAATGTCCAATATGTTCATATTATCAAAATGTCTATTTATTTAAAGTAGAAAAAACTAGTCATAACACCTAATATCCACCCTCTCAAATGTCCTTATCTGTCCCAAAAACACTGACCCTATTAGAATTACAACGCTTTGCCACGTGATTCACAAATGGAGCAATTTTGCGCTCGACAGTACACACCCTGAATTGCGACGGACGAAGTCTCGTGTTCCACCTGAGGCTGTAGTGTGTAATCTGAAACAAACGTGACTAATATTAACATTGTACTGACCTATTTTGAGAAGAGTACACTTTGCATGAGATAATATTCCAGTTCGATTTTATGAATCCTGATTATGGAAATTGAGGCACTCCGGCGTTGGTTACAATTTTATGGTTAATACTGAACTTTATGACTAATAAATTTAATATAATACCATACTACTAAAAGCCATCTATATCTATACTAATATTATAAAGTTGAAGGGTTTGTTTGTATGTTTGTTTGAGCGCTAGGATCTGTAAAGATTTCGGTCTTTTTCGCGTAAAACTTTTAAACGAAGCGAGCCATCCCAGAACGAGTGAAAGAGCACATAGCAGCGGTCAAGAACCACCAAACGGAAAAAGCACCCAAATCATCCCCTAGGTGAGGTCGCAGTGGTAGCCGATACGTGAGGATTTTTAGTCGTTAAGAGTAGCATCCAAGTAGGATTTTCCCTCACGTAAAATAAAAACGGAAAAATCTGTTACTATCGGGGTCAAATCACTGGATAGAGTTACATGAACCGGGAGTTTTGTCCACTGAACGCCGATATTACCCGAGGATTGTTCGTGAAACGGTTGAAATCAAGAAACATCACAACACATTTCTTTTCTTTTCTTTTTTTCAAATGTCGCGATAAACCGCCTAATATTCGTTCTGGTATTGTGAGTGTAGTGTGTGTTAATAAACTAATATGTGGGTACCTGTAAAATCATCGGTACAAGAGGACGACACCCGCTGCTTTCCCCAGTCTACTCGTGATTGCAATATAGCTGAAACCACAGCGGAAACTCCAGCATGAATGTGTGCGTGTGATCAAAAAAAATGTAAGCAAATTGTCCGTCAACGCGCACGTCAACTCTACTGACAGCTGTGGCGCGACAGGGAGTTGCAGATCTGTGCTGAAACGTCGAGAGGTGAGCACAGTTGCATATATAATGTGTAGTGCGAGTCGTGTGAGTTTAAAAATCTCGTAACGATTTGTCAAAAATTCTTTAAAAGTTCGATATATCCATTATTATAGAAGGATAAAGGCTATAATAGCATCACGCTACGATAAATATAGGAGAGCAGCACTAAAAAAAAATGTGACGCAAACGAAGTTGCGAGGGTAAGCTAGTATAATACAATAATTGTTACTGCTTTTAACCATATTTTACTCACTCTTTCGTAAAACGACCCATTGCGTAGAGAAGGAAAACTCGAAATGAAACCTGAGTGTGATTGGTCGATAATATTCTACCCTTTCGTTTGCGTTTTACCTACATTGTGCCACTTGTCTAAGGGGGCTGGTTGCCTGTCCTGGGACATCCTTCCGAGGACTTACCCGGGGCTCCCAACCATAGGCTGTTGGGCGTTACGTGAGGTTTTTTAGTCGGTAGGATCATCCATGATGGATTTTCCCTCACGTCAAAAAAAGGGGGCTGGTTGTCAGTAAAAAGACAATCGTTAAGCTTAGTTGAAGGCCTCATGGGCGGTTTGAAAACTTTCAACGTCACGACCTGCATCTGGATATATCAACACGGCAATAGGTCCACCACCTATTATGTGGGACATAAAACTACAAGGTGAAATGTAGACGTATACTATGCCTCTGCCTACCCCCTCGGACATAAAGGTGTGACTATACGTATGTATGTACGTAGAGTAACCATATAAAATGTACTTACTCAACGCTCATAGTAGTGATCGTTCAGAAGTCTGAATGAGCGCGGTGCCATGAACCCCCCCCCCCCCCCCCCCACCTCGGCTTTGCTCGCTGGAGAAGGTTTACTTAACTGTTTAACTCAGGAATGAGTATTGCAATGAAATTTTATAAGAAAACCGATTTTATAAATGCGAAAGTAACTCCGTCTTTCTGTCTGTCTGTTAAATTTTTACGCCTAAACCGCTGAACCGATTTTGGTGAAATTTAGTATGCAAATAGTTTGAGTCCAAGGGAAGGACATAGGCTTAGAGGGTAATGATTTTACGCGATTACGACTTCTACGCGGACGAAGCCGCAGTGAACAGCTAGTATTAGATAAATTTGTCTATTTAGTCCAGTATTAATTTAGGTTATATCTAGATCAGTTTATCGTGCCAATATGGAAATGTCTAAAACAGATTACCTTCATGCCAACTGTCGTTTCTAAGCAGCCATTACACTAACCAGAAACACACAACCTATTTATCATTTCTAATAGTAAAACTGGTCAAGATTGCGTTCTCATTACCGTTTTCAAGTACTTATTCCTCTAATTTAGATGTACCTAATGGGGTCGACATACAACACACAGTATAGAAAATTTCTTAATACGTCTCCTAGAAACCTCTTATTTTAATGAACATTATGTTTGATTTAAATTTTGAGAAAAAAGCAAAAGTTTTACGTTTATAAATAGATTTGCGAAATTATGGGCTTACCCGGGGCTCCCAACCGTAGGAAGGATACGTGTGGTTTTTAGTTGGCAGGAGTCCGGCATAGCATCCATGCAGAATTTTTCTCACGGTACAAAAAAAAAACAATTTGAAATCTGATTTTAAAATCGTCGCCTCAACAAAAAAACTTTTTAAAGAAAAATATAACCGACTTCAAACAAAAGCTAAAAAATAAAACTTATATAACAGAAAGTAGGTAATATGTAGGTATTTTGATTTATCAGATTTTAATAAATCTTGAAGTCGGCGCCAAGTAAATCCATAGGTTTAGGTAGGTCCTATCACAGATTATATAATATATTCTGTACTATTAATGGCACCGACTTCATTATGATTTATAAAATATGATAAATCAAAATACATTACCTACTTTCTGTTATATAAATTTTATTTTTTAGCTTTTGTTTGAAGTCGGTTATATTTTTCTTTAAAAAGTTTTATTTTATTATTTTAATTTTTAAGTGACGGGTGGACTGTAAAATCTATCTATCTAGGTGTAAAGTTCTCATCAATACAAATCAATCAAGTCCAAACATAAGGTAACTGCTTTAAATTGTTAAGGAGTTCCCTCGCCTGTCTTTCGGCTCCAGAATCATCAATCAATCCAGAATTGCAGTAGGTACTTTAAAGCACTTGATTAAAAGTAAACAAACGCACTAGTTGTCCCTACAATTTTCGGTGGTTGCCCTCGGTTTCTTCTGAATCCCATCATCAGATCTTGACCTGGTGAAAATGGGACCACCTCAGAAGTAAACCCGTCTATAATTGACGGAAATATCGCTTAACATACATAAAAAAAACATACAGACGAATTGGGAACCTCCTCCTGTTTTTGAAATCGGTTAAAAATAAATAAACTTCAATGTATTTGACTTTTCGAGGCCTGTAGCTTCGAGGCCTTGTTATAAAGGTACTCCTTTGGGTTAGAAATCCTTTGGGTAAGAAAATATATTCCAACTAGCGGTTCGCTGCTACGCTTCGCTGTGACTTTTTTTGTTACTTTTTGCACTTAACGCCAAGATCGTTAATAGAACACTGAGTTACAAGAGAATACTTTTTAGGGTTCCGTACCCAAAGGGTAAAAAACTAAAAAACGGGACCCTACCTATGAGAGTTTGCTGTCCGTCTGTCTGTATGTCTATCTGTCTGTCTTTCCGTCAAGAGACTTTATCTCAGGAACCGTGATAGCTAGAGAGCTGACATTTTCACAGACGCTGTATTTCTAACTCAAAAATTAGAACAACAATAATATTTAAGTAGGCTCCCATAAAAAGAAACTTTTTTTTTTTTATACTACTTAGGTGGCAGACAAGCTTACGGCCCACCGGAAGGTTGGTAACCGTAGCCTATAGACGTTTGCAACACCAGAGGCGCTACACACGCGCTGCCGACCCGGCGCAGGTTGTGACGACCCACAGTTGAAATTTTTCAAGCCGCCCGGCCCGTAAGGCCTTCAACTTGGCTTAACGACTGTCATTTTACTGACAACCTGGACCAACGGCTTATCGTGCCTTCCGAAGCACGGAAACGCTCGTAAATAAATGTCACAAAGTGGTCCACGTGGTGGTCACCCATCCATATTCGGCCATAGTAAATGTTGCTTACTGCAGTGATCGTTTACAGAACACTGAGTCCGCGGGGCCACGAGCGCTTCATTGTATTTCAATGAACCTCATTTTCTACCGTTTTTTGGTACGGAACCGTTGCGAGTTCGGCTCGACTCGAATGTGACTATTAATATGATACTATGCACGTCTTGCCCGCTATATAGATCTCTACTGGCAGAGGGCCGCCCTGTAAGCATTGACTTTTATCAAAAACTCTTTCAAAATGTCTTTCATATAATTTGTGTAATTCTATAACTATACAAAATCTCATAATAATATATTTAAGATTTTCCGAGAAAATTCAATCCTTAAATGGCGGCCCGATTTACTTTTCGCTACAGCTGACTGTACTTAGTATATCTTCATAAATATTCTGGTTGCTACGTAGTTCTAGGTGGTCCCAAAAAATCCCGCAACACCAGAGGCGACTCCTCTTCAGTTCAATCACAACACCATACGAATACGAACAGTCGGGTCATTTCCAGTTTATCATCCTGAAATAAGATTAATGTCACGACAATTTTCATTTGTACACGATCATAACTACATTATAACGATGTAAACAGCATCCGATCTCAGGAAGAGATCTGAGCCAACATCGTTAAATGCGGTTACGTCCTTATGGCTTCTTGGAAGTGCTATTGTACCTATGGCATTGAAATTCAACATGGTGATCTGTTCATCGTGATCATTTATTGATGTAAATAATAAATAAAAAAATATTCACGGACATTTCACACAACGCTATCTGATCCCAAAGTAAGCTAGGAATAACCTGCTTGTATTATGGGTATCAGACCACGGATATTAATAAGTACTTATATACTTTTTTTTTAAATACATACGTATAATACATAGAAACATCCAGTTTCTTGAGACAAACATTTATGGGTCACACAAATATTTGTCTCCGGTGGGAATCGAACCCACGACCTACAGCGCCGCAGGCGGTATCACTACCGACTGCGCCACAGAGGCAGTCAATGGGATGGGATCAAGTATGCAGTTTATTTGTTGTCAGCTCGCGGTGGAAACCTGGGCTGCTCTCTATCAAACCTATCAAGGGTCACTCCTGGACACATGCGTCTCCCAATCACCTTCTCAAATTAAATTAATTTGAGAAGGTGATAGACCTTACCACGCTGTCCTATCAGATTGGTACAGGGTTTGTTTCGATGTTTCCTTTGGTCAGATTAGCTTGAATTGTCAAATGAAATAAGCACATTGAAGTGGCAGTGGGCTGGCCACATCTGCAAAAGAACCGATAGCTGATGGAGCAAACGGGTTTTAGAGTGCAGACCGCGACACACCAAACGTGGGTTTTTTTTCTTTTTTTTTTTTTTCTTTTTTATTAGATGGGTGAGTTACATAGTTTTCGAGAAGCTGGGCTAAGGGATGCTCACAACTTCTCGATCTGAGAAAATGGGGAAAAGTGTTAGGGGTGTGACTGAAGAAAGGATGAGTTTTAAGGGACGTCCACCCGCCAGATGGACCGACGGCCTGGAAAAGGCTGGGACTGGAAGCGGAAGGTGTATTGTGGTGTCAATTGGTAGGCCAACGTCCAGCAGTGGACTGTCACAGGCTGATTTGATTGATTGAATTGTCAAAATTTCATTATTGACGTAACAAGTGACTCCAACATGGTGGTCACAGAATATCCTGTGTCAAGCAATGCAGAACGTCTATAAGTTTTAATAAATCTATTTATAACTTCATAATCATAAAGTTATTTTTAACCTGAGCTGAACCTTCGATTGGAGCACAAAAACATCATGCTTCTTCAGGCTTGAAGGGTACCTAAGAATAACGAATTGTATAGGTAATATTGTAGGTATATATACCTACCGTAATTTCCGATGAAAAATTTACAATTTACTACTTATATACATTAAATAGTCAGTAGTACACGCCTACCTTTCACGCTACAGTTTTATGTCCCAAGTCATAGGTGGTGAGTCTATTGCCGTGTTGAAATAGACAGGTTGCAGGTCGAAACGACCCGCGGTTGAAATTTTTAAGCCGCCTATTAGGCCTTCAACTTGTCTTAACGATTGTCTTTTTACTGAAAACCGGGTTTCATTTCGACTTTTCCTTCTCTACGCAATGGATCGTCTTGCAACGATGTTAAAAACTAAATCTCACTATTACCGAGATAATTTTAAACCAATCAATTCTAAAATGGCCACGAAACATTTCATACAAATGAAAGCTCAATTTGCAAATACCTACCAAGTTCTGGTGTAAAAAAAAATTGTTCGAGAAAATTCTTAAAAGTCCAAGATGTTGTAAACATCCTATGAGGAAGACTGCAAGGTTGTTCCAACTGATTGATTACGAGACTCGAAAGAAAACTATTACGAACTCATTGATAGCTGCAAGGTGAAAAAAAAAACAGAGCAGAGTTTTTTCTGAAGTCATTGATGAGTTTTTTTTAATTAACGTTGATTGTATTCTTGGCGTAATCAAACCAAAGACTTCTATATAAACTGAGGTAGACGCGCCGTACTCTAACAAACGAGATTTCAAAAGCAATCCTCAAATACACACATTAATAAGACTACACTCACTTATAAATATTTTTTACGTAATTGTCACCACGCACAATAGCAATATACGAATAGAAAAAGAGTAAAAGAGAACGCGTATGGACTCCGATTGCAAGTCGAGCACCTACTTTCGAAGTTTTGACTCACAACAGTGCGAGCAACGCTGCTAATTAGCTCAGTTTATAGGTTTCAAAAATCGGTGCGTAGGGCATGTCTACCTCAGTTTATATAGAAGTCTTTGAATCAAACCTCTTTCATAATTTATGGTATTGTGAGTAAATTCAAACATTGATTTATTCACAGACTTAAGCCGGATTCGACCAAAATCGGAGTATGGTTAATTAATACTAGAGAATATCTTGTATGTAATCTAAAAGTAAAGTAGACGTGATATAAATCGTACAGTAGTCTACTTCAGTATTATAGTTCAGTAGTTATACTGTATTTCAATAGCTTTGCGCAGAAATGTAAACAAACACATCTGATCCTCTAAACCTATATATCCATAGTTACATATTGCAATTAAGTTTTCACCCTGATTATATTCCAGTATCCAGGAGTCATACAGTGTTCTTACAATCATTTCGACACCAAATAACTTCTTTATGATAGTTTATTTTAATTTAAAATACCTACTCAGGATAGTAATCTATGGGTTTATTTAGGTTCACAGTTGTTAAATCTGTTCTAAATAATGCTTAGAAAATCTGAAAGTGAATTTTGAAGTGGTATTTATACTTAGGTAGGTACCTACTTAGTATAAAGTTACAAAGTAATGACTGCCTCATTGGTCTTTAGTTGTCGTAAGCACGACTGCTTCGGGTTTGATTCCCATCACTGGACAATATTTGTATGATCCTTAACCTTCGGTCCGTCGCGTGGGGTCTTTGAAAGCCCGAACATTACAAAAATGCAAACTTTTCTTATTTAAATGTATTGTAGCAGTGCAGTAGTTTATGTACCCTCCTAAGTTAGATTGTAGTTGGCGCGGAAGGTGGCTAACTTCAATTCGCTCGTAAGCACCGTGTGATACGGACCTGTTTTGAACGCAAGGGCTCTCAAAGACCCCACGCGACGAGCATACAATTTCGTAAAGTTGCGATTTTTTTTTATTTATTCCTTATATATTATATGTTACAAAGTTGATTATTTCTATATGATGCCAAAAAAGTATAAAGTGAATAATTACGGAGTAGATTTCTTTATTTTATTAATTTTTTGTAAAAGTGATCTCTGAGTGAGAAATATAGGCTCCTACTTTTAGATTATAAGTTTAATAAGTATAATTAAATACAAATTGCTTAATAATTTATCATTGTTTTATTGTAGTTTGACAAACACGTAATAATGTAATGATAAATTATATGAAATACTTATAATTTTCTATTTTACATGCTATTTTTCATTGAGGTTCTCAAGAACCCCACGCGACTAACCTCGTTAAGTAAAATGGCGCGACTGACCGAAGGTTAAATATTTGTCTTAAAAGTATGGGTGTTTTTATGTACTTATTACAACTATTACAAGTATGTCCTTACAAAAAAAGTACCTAAATAAGTATTAATATTCGTGGTCCGTTACCTATAATTCCTAGCTTACTATGGAATTAGATGGCGCTATATAAAAAAATGTTTGAGAAAGAGGAAACCAACTGGTATAAAGGCAGCAAAAACGAGAATTACTTTCGTTTTTCTTATAAAGATGTTATCATACTTCGTAATTGATTTCAATGTGCATCTCTTTGTTGAAAATGTCAGACCGTAAAAAAAATCTTTACTGGCACAATCAATCACAGAAGATGAACAACTGTGCATGTAGTATCTCTATTAAAAATAAAAACCGGCCAAGTGAAAGTTAGACTCGCCCATGAAGGGTTCCGTAGCAGCAAGTAACATAATATAAAAGTTCTTGTAGTTCGTTGTAACTTTCATTGATGTCACGTTCGCAGTGGTAGTGATTTTTCTAGGCGAAAATCGCGTTTTATGACGTATTAAAAAAACTACCAACTCGATCTCGTTCAAATCAATTTTCGTTGGTAGATTTTATGGCAATGTACATCATATATTTTTTTTAGATTTATCATTCTCTTAGTTTAGAAGTTAGAGGGGGGGGGGGACACAATATTTTCCACTTTGGAAGTGTCTCTTGCGCAAACTATTCACTTTAGAAAAAAGAAATGTTAAAAACCTCAATAGCATGTTTGATGAAAAAAAATTTGAAAAAAAATTTTTGAGTTTCAGTTCTGAGTATGGGGACCCCCAAAGTTAACTGCTTTTTTTCTAGTTTTATATAAAAATCTTGATGCGGTTTACAGAATACGTTTATTTACCAAGTTTCAATAGCATAGGCCTTATAGTTTCGGAGAAAAGGTGCTGTGACACACGGACGGACAGACAGACAGACATGACGAATCTATAAGGGTTCCGTTTTTGCCATTTGGCTACGGAACCCTAACAAGCTTAATATACTTCCTGGACAATGATAAAGACATAAAGATTAAAGTTTCAAGGCGAAGCCATTCACCTTTGAAGAGTTCCCTCCTGTGGAGACACTCATAACCGGATTGATAGTTTCTTTATTTTATTAAGCTGAAGCGCTCTTGGCCCTGTGTTCTGTAAACGATCTTTGCAGAAAGCAACTTTCACTATGGCCGGTCCATGGAGGGGTGGCCGACCATGTGACCACTTTGTGACACTTATTTCAGCGTTTCCGTGCTTCGGAAGGCACGTTAAGCCGTTGGTCCCGGTTGCCAGTAAAATGGCAGTCGTTAAACCAAGCTGAAGGGCTTTTTAGGCAGCTTGAAAATCACAACACAGCAGTCACAACCTGCGCATGTCCATATCAACACGGCTTTACGGCTCACCACCTATAACGTGGAGCAAATTCTATAAAGGTGAAATGTGGGCATATAATATTGCTCTACTTACTCCTTCGGGGATTAAGGCGTGACCATATGTACATGATGTACATGTATGTATGTATTAAGCTCACAAAAAAGACATAATATTGATGGCAACTCATGGCAGTTGAGGGTCAATATTCACATCACAAGTTTATTGACGGTGGTCCTCCAGTTGATGGCCCAATCCTATTAATATTATAAATGCGAAAGTTTGTGAGTGTGGAACTGTGGATGTGTGGATGTTGGTTAATTTTTCACGCTCAAACGGCTGAACGGATCGGGCTGAAATTCGGTACAGATATGCATTATAGTCTGGAATAACACATAGGCTACTTTTTATCCCGGGAATAAGTTTCCACGGGAAGCGGAAACGGGAACAAATTTTACGCGGGCGAAGCTGCGGGCCTCAGCTAGTAAATATATAAATATTTGTTGACATTCTCACACAACATCATCTAGCCCAAATTAAGCTAATAATTATAAGCCTGAGCTATGGGATCTAGACAGATCTAGATATCTCTAAATATAAGTAGACTTCTATATAAGTATAGTAGTAGGGCTTCATCGCATCCATTGAAATTTTACCCAGTAAAAACTGCATGAATTTATCATTCTGAACTCAGACAATCAAACATTTATTTTCATTCTAAACTATCCAAGAATTTTCACGCCACTGCCGGTTTAATTTGATCAATGTCTTTGCAGTACCATCGCATTGTCAAGTTCACAAAAACGCACACAGAAGAAAACAGTCATAGAAAATGTACTCTTACAAAGAAAACAAAATAATGCGTAATAAAATGATATACCAGTGACAGCGACTCAGCTACAAACTGTAAATTTGTTAAGGGGAAGTCATGACCAAGGTCAATAAAATATTTTTAAAACAGGTTCATTTCAAAATATTTTAGTTACATAAAATAATAAGCAGTATAATGTTAAATATTTTTTTTATAATGCCTAGCAAGTCAGTTTGGCAAAAAATAGAAGAACATAATGAAGGAGCCACTGTGCTGTTCTTATGGCAACCCGTTAAAAAGAACCACCAATTAGTAGCCAGTTGTCAACAACAACCCACCAATTTAAATTGTTTATCGTCATTGACTGACAGACATATGTGACGTTATTTTTGACAATATAGGCAGCCTGCAAAATATTAGTTCCGTTTCTAGACTTTTTTGACAAGCTTGTAACACATTCCACCATCTAACCATAATTTTATGAATGTAGAGTACAGTAGTATTTATGGCACCCTCAATTTTATGTTTGCGTTACTTCTAGATGTAGGTAGTTAGCACACATGCAGTTCCGATTGTATCTATAACCTAATAAATCTCCAGTTTATTCCGAGGTTTCCGGGACCCTTTATGGGGGGTATCATAGACGTTAACTAGATATATATCATGTGATAGGTGAGCTTAGCATAGACGCTGAGAGTTTAGGATATCCGTTTTAAGCCCAATTGAAAAAGTTAACCTTAATAAAGAAAATGTTAATGAATTCGCCTCATCAAATGTCACATGTCTTTGGAAATGACCTCAGAATGACCGTCGGGAGTTTGTGTAATGGTACTAATTAGCTTCGTGACACTGAAATTAATACAGCTCTTGAAAAACTGCAAGCTCGTTAGCTTCAAATAAAATTAATTAAAGACATTGATGCTGTATTTCTACAATTTTTTTCCGGCAGCGGCACGTGATATAAAGGCAATGGCGCTAGTTACTCATGTAATTCATTTTTAAAACATACCACATAGCATTGAAGACTTGCAAGTGCCACAATAACGGTATATATTATTCCACATAAGTATCAGATTTTCTGGGCATGACTCGGTATGAAGGACTGAACTGAACCTTCACCAGGGCTGCGATTACCTCACAAAGCGTTTTTTTAACGTGTTGATATCGTCACGGATTGGCACGAAGTCACACGGTCTTATCCGTCTAGCTCGGAAGGATCTTCCAGAATTCCCGCCAGACATTAGCCAGACTAAAAACTTCGCTAAAAAGTAAGAGTACCTAAATCGCTTCTTTGGACTTTTATTCAGGTGCAATCATGGCAAGGAGCCTTAACAGATCAGCGTGCAAATCTTCCTACGTTCATCAGTTTGCGTCATAGTATTACAGACTTGTCAAACCCAGACTATTTAATCGGTTCGCTGCAAATCGTAACTACCTATAACGATTGTTATGGAAATAAAGATCTACAGTTACTCTATAATATGTTGGCTAGAAGCTATCAGTTTGGCAAAAGTTTCTGTGGGATTGCAAAGGCTGACTTTTCTAACCGAGGTAGGGGGTTGACATATGGAATGACGCAATGCTTACTAATATTAATATTATAAATGCGAAAGTTTAATTTTATTGTGAGTATAGTCTAGATGTCAGAATGTCTGGCTGTTTGTTAGTTTTTCACGCTCTAGCTACTAATCTGCCTGCAATTTGGTAGGTACAGAATAAGTTCCCCTGGGACTGAAATAGTAGATTGTATAACAAGGGGGCAAAATAGTATTTTTACGGCGAGGGCGCTTCTTTGAATCACGAGCGAAGCGAAGGATTCTAGAATAGAATCCCGAGCATAGCGAGGGATTCTAACATAGAATCCTAAGCGCAGTGAGGGATTCAAAGTACACCGCCCGAGGGAAAAATAATTTGCCCCCGAGTAATATACTCTACTTTTCATTCCCTTTCTATGAGAAAAAATAAGTTTTGTACAACGTAGTTACCTTCTATAGTTATTGTTCCAGGAGTTCATGGATTGTCACTTTCATAACTTGACGTAGAACTTATTATATTTGCAGAATACAATAAAATATGTTTACCTACTGATTACAAGGACATTAATAATGACGAACACGAACAGATAAATGGCGCTCTTTAGTTTTTTTTTAGTTAGCTCAGGACACCGCGCTGTGCAGCCAACACTTACCAGCCAGTAATTCATACAATTTGCGTTCGATTTCTATGAAATTTTCAAGTTCCAAATTCAAATCACTTTGCCGCCCGCTAAAAAGCTCTTAACAGAAAAGAGCTATTTTGCGCCCCGTTATCGTGGTGCAAAGTGATACTTTTCGAATAGAAGGAATGAAATAGTAGATTGTATAACAAGGGGGCAAAATAGTATTTTGACGGCGAGGGCGCTACTTTGAATTACGAGCGAAGCGAAGGATTCTAGAATAGAATCCCGAGCATAGCGAGGGATTCTAACGTAGAATCCTGAGCACAGTGAGGGATTCATAGCACAACGCCCGAGGGAAAAATAATTTGCCCTCGAGTAATATACTCTACTTTTCATTCCCTTTCTATGAGAAAAAATAAGTTTTGTGCGACGTAGTTACCTTCTATAGTTATTGTTCCAGGAGTTCATAGATTGTCACGTTCATAACTTGACGTAGAACTTATTGTCGTATAAGCGTAGAAAACAATAAAATATGTTCACTGATTACAAGAACGTTAATAATGACGAACACGAACAGATAAATGGCGCTCTTTAGTTTTTTTTTAGTTAGTTCAGGACACCGCGCTGTGCAGCCAACACTTACCAGACAGTAATTCATACAATTTACGATCGATTTCTATGAAATTTTCAAGTTCCAAATTCAAATCACTTTGCCGGCCGCTAAAAAGCTCTTAACAGAAAAGAGCTATTTTGCGCCCTGTTATCGTGGTGCAAAGTGATACTTTTCGAATAGAAGGAATGAAAACAATATTCCACGCGAGCGGATCCGCGGGCACTATTTAATACATGACAGAGCTAGAATTATCACTGTCGTTATAATATTGAATCGTCGAAGTCGTCTAAATATTGCCCCGTGTGGCGATGGGGTCCCGTGTTGCGACGGGTAAGAGTACAAAATGTCGCCACCCCAATACATCCCGAGTGTGTCGTAAGAGGCGACTAAGGGAACATTTTCGCAAAAAAATCCACTGCGTAGAGAAGGAAAACTCGAAATGAAACCCGGTTGTCAGTAAAGTGACAATCGTTAAGTGGCTAATATGGGCGGCTTGAAAAATTTCAACTGTGGGTCGCGGTGCCCTGCGCCTGTCCATTTCAGCACGGCAATAGGCTCACCACTTGTTACGTGGGACATAAAACTATAAGGTGAAATGTGGGCGTATACTATGCCTCTGCCTACTCCTTCGGCGATAAAGGCGTGACTATGTGTATGTATGTCATAATATTAATAGCAAATGAAAATGGACCTTGTTGTTTTAAGAGTTTTAAATAAACCTCAACCGTAGGGTAGTAGACCCCATTTTTTACTAACTGTACCTTACTATAATACCTCTTAAATTAGTACCTATGCATGCCATAGCGTAGGTTTTCTGTAACGGTCTCCTACCTTTTATTTTATAAGTGTATAAGTAGTATAAGGTCTAAGTGTATAGAGTAATTGAGGTTTTAGAGACAACATTAAAGTGCGAATATCTTACTAATATTATAAATACGAAAGTTTGTGAGTGTGGATGTATGGATGTTTGTTACTCTTTCAGGCTCAAACGGCTGCACGAATCGGGCTAAAATTTGGTACAGATGTACATTATAGTCTGGAATAACACTTATGCTACTTTTTATCTCAGGAATAAGTTCCCACGGGAAGCATGATCGGGAACAAAACTTGACGGCATCAACTAGTCTACTATATATTATACTAATATAGCGCTTAAAAGATAGCACTTCCTAGTTACCTTTTGCAAAAGGCATAAACATCTACTTATAAACTAGGTACCTAACTGTTTTAAATTAAAAGCCCCGCGGTCTCATAATATTATAGTCATATATCACTGTGAAGTGTGAACTATATTTGTTTCCAATAAATTATATGAAAGAAACTCAAACAAAAAATCTATTTTGCAATAGCTTAACATTCGTTGTTATGAATGTGAAAACGAGATGTTATGGAAAATACTGTCATCTGTTGAACATCCCACGCCAGGCTAGGTTGTATAAGTCTGTTAATAAAATTCCTGTTGGAAATTTATACGCAAAACTTGACAAGTAGCCATGTAATGTTTTGTCCAGCCATGTTTTGTCCAGCTATGTTATGTGTTAACAAATCTATTTCAGGTTTGTAAATATTTACAATTATACAATTCCCTACCAAAATCTATGTAAATGTCAAAGTAATTCTGTATGTCCGTTACGCTTTAACATACAGATGTTGAAAATAGCTTTCGAAATAACATAGGCTCCTTTTATTCTGGTAACAAGTTGCTGTGAGAAACGAGTGGACAACCTGAGTTTATAGGCGAAGCCGAGGGCATTAGCTGGTATCAAAAATGTGAAAGTTTGTAAAGATGTTTGATAATTAATCACGCTCATCTCTGAGCCAATTTGGCTGAAATATGCAGTGTAGTATAGTATATTTGGTCCTGGGATATCATTTCCGAGGGCTTACCCGGGGCTCTTAACCGTAGGCTGTTAGCAGGACACGTGAGGTTTTTTAGTCGGTGGGAGTCCGGCTTAACACCCATGAGGACTTTCCCTCTCGTAAATCAAAAAATACATAATACCTGATACTCTCTGCTCGCCACAGACAGGGTGTTCATCCTCACGCGTTGCGTCCGGAGCGCTCGAGCACGGTTAGATCCGATGGGGGCTTTCTACCGCGCACGTTTAAGTTGTGGAATGATCTCCCTGCCTCGGTTTTCCCAAACGCCTACAGTATGGGGTTCTTCAAAAGGGGTCTTACTCGTAGAGGGTTTTTACAGGGTCGGCAGCGGCAAATCTGGAGGCGAAAGGCGCAGGACGGTGTGTTGCGGCGTATATTGAGAGAGGTCTACGTCACCTACGTCCGATTTATACGATCGACTGTCCTAGGCTGATTGGATTGATTGATCATGCAAGCGACTTTACCATCGTGATGAAGATTTCCTATACACATTTCCCACAGGAACTTAATCCATAAAAAGCCTATGCATTCAGTGGTGAGTTTTAATTTCCTTGAAACAACATAGTATCTTAAATTAACGGAAGACCAAGTGAAATATGTTTTTATTGTAAAGCTTACTCACTATCTGAAAAAAAAACAGTCTAATTGAGATTCTTCTAATTTTTTTGGAGTTGGTTAAAAATATGTTCTAAGTTTCTGTGAATGGAAATATTCGTTCTGGTCACTTAACCAACCAACTTCAAAAATAAAGTAGGAGGTTCTCAATTAGACTGTTTTTTTTTCTCTCCAGATAGTGAGTAGATAAACTACCGTCTTTAAATTCCACCCTGTATATGTAAACATTCTCACATAATATCATCTAGCCCAAATGAAGCTAATATAAGCTTGTGCTATGGTATCTAGACGACTGATATACATACTTGTAACTACATTAGAGATGGAAAACACCCAAACTTTTCTTGGATCCAGGAACTCAGCGCGGTAGGCGGTTACACTACCGAATGCGGCACCGAGGCTGTCAATAGCAACATCTAGCTATTGAACGCCTCTCACAGTCCACAATGTTGATGAAATGAATTGGTCCTCAAGTTGGCAGCCCAAAGATGTGGCTCTTCACGCTTTGCTTGAAAAAAACCCGTAGGCTGGCAGAACATTTCGTTTCTATGGTTCGACCGAGAAACGATCTTTTGAATCCCTACTAATTTTACAATAAATGCGAAAGTAACTCTGTCTGTCTGTCCTCTGTCTGTCTGTTACGCTTTCACGCCTAAACGGCTGGAGCGATTGAGATGAAATTTGGAATAGGGATAGTTCGAGGCCCTGGGAAGGACATAGGCTACTTTTTAACCGACTGCTCAAAAGTAGGGTTATGATTTTACGCAATAAACGACTTCTACGCGGTCGAAGCTGCGGGGAACAGTTAGGCTTTATAATACAACAATCGAATTACTCATTGATAATACAACTGTTTACATTATCTTACACGAACCAGACATCTCACACATTTACCTAAATAATTTCGTTATTGTTACAATTAGCGCTATTATTTAGTACGTTAAAGTATAAACAAAATATTAGTAATAACAATCTTACAACAATAAGCGTTCCCATTAAACCAATAATAAATTATAATAGAACTAGCTAGTCCTCCCGACTCTGCTCTGGTTTTGGTAATAAGTTGCATTTTCACAGGATTTCCCCGTATTCATCTTTCACAGGATTTCAGGTTTCTGGGAGTATTCTTATAATCCCTGTTATAATCCTATATTGGACACCCTGGATTAACACAGTCTTCTGTGATAATCCAGGGTGTCCACTATCTATTGAACATACCTACAAACTATAACCAAATTAGTTCGGCGCCGGCGCAGTTTGAGCTTGATTGAGTAACAGACATCTTTATCTTCATAAACTTTCACACCATTAATATCACTATAATATAAGCTCGCAGATGCGCCTGCTTCGTGAAACTTTTCTGTTACAACATTTTCCTCCCATCTCCTATTGTATCTCTTTCTAGCTTTTACTCTCGATAAAAGGTAGAGTCATGTCCTTTCGCAAGATCGAAATTTTCTGTGTGCTAATCAAAAAGCGCCACAGATAGACAGAGTTACTCCCGCATTTACTTTACTATGGAAAAGTAAGTAGGTAATAAGATTAGAATGCAATATCAAAATATTTGAAGAACTCTAATAAAAAACATATTACAATAACTCCAGATTTAAGAATTACAATAGCTAAAATTGAACCGGAAGAGAACCAACTACGATAAACATAGATAACCACTTGGCTTTGAATGCCTCAGAGATCAAAGGAACGACTACGAATAACAAAATTCCACCAACTTTTGTGAAGTGGTGAGATGTCCCTCCGACAGAATGGCGGTGATCCTCCGACCAGAAGCCCAAGTCTGCAGAACAATCGTAATCGTAACTCTATAGCTACGAAAACTCTCACGTTTTACCGTACCCGACGCAGTAGCAGCCGCAGTATATATTGAGTACATTTTTTTTAACGTGAGGGAAGATCCTCATGGATGCTATGCCGGACTTCTACGTACTAAAAACCCTCACGTATTCAGCCTACGGTTGGGCGGAGACAGGTCAGCGGCGCCCCCGCCGCCGACTGGGTGGGAGAGTTCTCTCCCGTACCCTACCCTCCGCCTCTTTCACGAGCACGACCTGCTCGCAGAAAGAGGCAGCGGTGTCCCACTTACTCCCGCTGGAGATCATGGCTCGCACCATGGTCTGCAACGAGAGAGTGTCCACGTCCAGACCTACCACAAGGACATGGCGCTGTTGCGCCCAAGCCATGCAGACCACCAACGTGTGGAGCGCTGTGTCCTCGCTGCGCTCCCTGCAGTGCTGGCACTCGGCCGTGGTTTCCCGTTGCATTCGCCACAGATCTGAGCGTAGCTCCCGTGCTCGGTAAGTATCTGCAACAACCGGTTGGAGAGAGCACCGTGTCTCCTTTCCAGCCACTCGTCGCGATTGTGGCGAATTCCCCTTTGGTTGCTTAAGTCGCACCTTCCATGTCTCTACGGTTTACTGGTAGAGCTGGAACCGCCGAGACTCGATTTCTCGAGACGTGTGGCCCCGCTCCAGATATTGAGTACCTAAGTGCACGATTTTGTTCTGACACTATTGAAATTCCAAACCTTGGCCCCTATTAAGCCGATCCTGACTAGGTGGACCGCTACCCGGTACAAGATTCGAGTAGCAGGTACCAGGTTAGTGTGCGATTATCCAAAACTTTTGGCGTTTTCCATTGCTTAAGAATCACAATATGGAATTCTTACAATCACTTGGCAGTAAGAACTTCCCTATCGATGTTTCTAGATTTTTCTTTGCTATGCAGCGCTGATCGGCACAAAAGTATTGAATAATCCCACTCTTTCCTGTTACCTACTACGCAAACCAAACCCTAAAATTAACCAGTGAATCACAACTCGTTGAAAAACTTTTCCCACAAATTATAAAATTATTTCTCACAATTCTCAATTTGTTTTTAAGTTCAATCATTATCTTGATTGTATGTAAATAAATTGAATGATTTTCAAAGTGTTAATAAAACCCCAAACGATAAAAGTTGTCCATCACTAGCACATCATATATGTTTATTGCGAGAAAAAGCTTCTTAAAATAACTAAATAATAATAAATACTGTACTAAACATAATGTGTTGAAATATAACATAAAAAGCATGTTTTATTCCTTGTTTTTTGCTGTTGTTGAAAGACAAGATCATCAAGGTGATAGTAAATAACAAACACCAATGTCTAGTTCAAGAATAAGTCATAGCACAAGATTATTTTGAAAATTGAATCCCTGTGATTCAGGAAATCTTTTCACACCTCCATATACAGGGCGTCCCACGGCTATGCCACATGGAGGGAAAGTACCTTAAATATTGTAGATGGAACAATTTACTGAAAGACATTATTTTAAGTTAAAAAACAATTTAAACTGCATTCATAGATTTTTAAATACTTACATGGTTACTGGATTACTAGCGCACGTTACGCGGTTTTCCCCACATAGCTCTCGTTCCCGTGGGGATACGGGTAGGTATAAAATAAAGCCTATGTTCACCGGGATAGCGTAGCTTGTAGCTTCCCAACGCTAAAAGAATTTTTCATTTCTCATACTCGGAAAATAGTGTTTTCTTGATCTGACTATTGGGTGGAAAATGCTGTTTCCCTCCCTAGGGAGGGAAAAACTCATACAAATTACTTCCCACCCAAGGGCCGGAATGAACTTTAAAAATAGAACTGCTGACAGGTCAGCTGTGATAGTGAAGAGATTTGTGTAAAAAAAAAAATGCCATGCGACTTTCCAAACAGCCAGTGTGAACTTAGCGAAAATTTCTTCCGGCCCCATACACGTACAATAATATTGATCAATGTAGCAATAAATTGAACATATTATTGAGGTTTGAACAGACTATATTCGGATGGAAATAAATATTGAGTCAATATTGTACGTGTATGGGGCCAGCCGGAGTTCCATATTTAAAATTTAAAAAGTCGACATAATGTAGTTGTTATTATTTTATCTGTAACAGAATTCAAAACAATTGGTAATAATGTTTTATGGTAAGGTTTGAATCTTATTATAAGTTTTATTTTCCTCGTATTTGAAATGAAAAGTAGAGTGTTTAACTTGGGTAAAAGAATCAATTCCGACTCGGACTATAGCCGCCCTCGCTGCGCTCGGGCGTCTAAATACCTCGGGAATTGATTCTTTCCACCCTCCGTTAACAATCTACTATTTCAATTCGGTTTAGTAGTTACGGAGCCTATTCGATGCAAGCAAACCATAAAATTTATTCTCTTTATAATATTAGTATAGTAGCTTTATAATATTAAATAGCCTTGCTTGGTCAATGTTCTGTAAACTATCACGGTCAAGGATCTGACACTACAGCAGTTCTGACTGGAATATTGACTGTTTGTGGCACTTCCTCGAGAGCATTTCTTGCTTCGAAACTGGAAGGTACGGTTAAGCCGTTGGTCAAGACTTCCATGCTGTAACATGACCGTTCCCTTATTCCTAGTAGTTCCGTGGAAGAAGTTCCGTGGCGGAACTAGTTAACAACTTTTTCCCGCAGAACAAAGCATTAATTAAATTCATGCTCCTGATTGTGGCGAGTGGGTCGCACATGATTATTTCAGCCGAAAATCTTAAATCCGGTTCTTCATACACGGCAAAAAAATTACAAATAGGTACCTTTATTATTTTACTACGAATTTTGAAGGAAATTTTCGTACAAATCGAGCTGTAGAACTGGATATTTCGATTTCCTTCGAAATCCAGATAATAATATTCTTCCTAATAGTATCGTTATGTACGCTAAATATCAGTCCCAATAACCTTCTTCCGTCTTCCGGCCAAACGATTCCGCTTTCATCTTTATTTGTTTACTATGCTATTCTAATACTAATTCGAGGTAGGCTATTATTGAGATCGTCTTGCATCTGTGTCTCATCTCATTAAACTACATTCGATGGATCTATTACGTTTATGTTACTTCAATAAATTACACGAACAAATGTAGGTAAGTATCGTTTTGGTTTGTACTGTTATTCTTGTTACCTAAACAGCAATGTATTAATTTGTAGGTTGATTCCACAGATATACGAGTTTTGGAGGTTGATTCCACAGATAAACGAGTCTTTGGAGGTTGATTCCACATATATACGAGTCTTTGGAGGTTGATTCCACAGATATACGAGTCTTTGGAGGTTATCCCGCTTTTAGGGGCGTGAGTTCTCCTCCATACATGCATATTAACAGACTCTTGCTTTTATACTATGGGTAAGGACTAGCTAGGTAAGTAGGTACCTATTGTCCTTCATGCTTTCCTGACCAAAACTGTCATTTCCCGAGTCCGTCATGCCTGTCTCCCCATAACTCTCGCGGCGAAATGAAGCCTAGGATTCGACACGTTAATTAAATAAAAAATAAAATTGTGCGTGTAACCTTTACGCGCGATTGAAGTAAAACTTCTTTGCCATTGACGGCATCAAATGTTATATTAATACACTGATCTGTATTATTACCACACTGGATAGGTGGCCGTCAAACTAAAGTTATGCCTTCTTAATTCTCGCCATTGTGGCGCTGAAATCAGCAGCGCTGGTTCAGAGAATTAAAATTAGTGATGTGCCAAACTTTCTTGAACTGAAGCGTATCGATAGATTTAATTTGAAATGAAACAAACATTTTAGTATATATATTTTAAAATTTGTTTAATATAAGAATATTACCAACCGAAATTATGAATATTCCCTATAACTTCTCTAAATTGCTTATGCTAGGAGTGGCCAGGATTCAAACCCGGGTCTTTTCGATCACAAGACAGTCAGTCTTCTTAACCACTAAGCTATCGACGCTTTAATGAATATTGCTCTTAATAAGGGTGGTTTGAGTTGGTGTCTAGTATACCTACCTAAATGAAATAATATTTACCTGCAATTTGGCATACTCGTGACGCAAAATTGTAGGAAAATATTACTTTTGTTGAAGAGATTGAGAGAGGTATTAAGGCGCATCTCCACTTGAGCAGCCGCGGGGCGAGCTGCCTCAATCTGAGCGTGCCGCGTGCTGGGGAAATTACATGCATCTCCACTTGGGCCAAATTAATCAGCAACTCGGCAGCGTGCCTCAAGCTGAGCAATGAATTTCTATAGTTTCTTACTAGCTCCCATGGGTGACGTATGCCAATTCGCTGCAGCTTTAGTAATAATGAATCCCTACAAAAAGAATAAAAGGCAGACAGACAAAGATAGTTGTGTGGTGAACCTGGATCCCATAAGTGTCTGTGGCTTTCATATACTTCAGTTAATTTGATGCATTTATCATTGCCCATTTCACCACGAAGTGAGCGTATATATATTTCATGCGCCATAGAAATAGAAAGGGAGCTATGTGTAGAAAAAAATAAAAATAAACGTGATTTTATTAATCATTTATTTATTTTACACTTTATTGTAAAACTATGGTACACTAGCGGACGGTATACTATTTATTAACCGGGAAGTTCTTGTGTAATGCTTATAATAACATTTATTATAAGCATTACAATTATTAGATTAGAACACAGACGGTCAACAGTGGTAAACCCGGGTAATACTTACTACATAATGTTTTTTACTCTATTGATGTATGTTTATTTTATTGCAGATTTCCAACTGATCCAAAAATTAGAAGTGCATGGCTTGGCAACATGGGAGCCCATAACTGGACTACAAATTCAAGCGATCGTCTGTGTTCTAATCTAATAATTGTAATGCTTATAATAAATGTTATTATAGGGTTTACCACTGTTGACCGAAATTCATTTGATCATTTGACGTGTGACCGAAAAAACATTAGGCCATTCTATTACTGATCGAATGAACAATTGACCAAAAGAATTTTTATCGAACAAACATTTGGTATTTTTACTACTGATCGAATGAACGTTTGGTCGAAAAACAATTGTCTCAAGAATATTTTAACAAACAAAAGCGAAATAAGATAGAATTCGGTACTGGCACTCGCCGGCCGCTGCCGCGGCACGCTCGCTACGCTCGCTCGGCTCGTGCGTTGTCGTCGCAGTTCTAACCTAACCTAACCTAGCCATTTTGATTCAGCCTCTGTTAAAATATTTTTTAGTCAACCGTTTTTCGACCAAACGTTCATTCGATCAGTATTAAAAATACCAAATGTTTGTTCGATAAAAACTCTTTTGCTCAATGGTTCATTCGATCAGTAATAGAATGGCCTAATGTTTTTTCAGTCACACGTCAAATGATCAAATGAATTTCGGTCAACAGTGGTAAACCGGTATTACCCACACAAGTTAATGCGAGAAAATAAGTTAAATAAATATTACTAATAAGATTTTGTTTGGTTGATACTATTATTATATATTGAAGCTCTCGTGGCCCCGCGGACTCAGTGTTCTGTAAATAATCACTGCAGTAAGCAACTTTCACTATGGCCAGTCCTTGGATGGGTGACCATTCTGGTGACCACTTTGTCACATTTATTTGAGCGTTTCCGTTCTTCGGAAGGCACGTTAATCAGTTGGTCCCGGTTGTCAGTAACATGGCAGTCGTTAAGCCATGTTGAAGGCCTTTTTGGGTGGCTTGAAAAATTTTAACAGCGGGCAGTCACCAACCTGCGCCTGTCCATCTCAACACGGCAATACGGCTCACCAATTGTTACATGGGACAAATTCTAAAATGGTGAAATGTGGGCATATAGTATGCCTCTGCCTACCCCTTCGGGGATGAAGGCTTGACCATATGTAATGTAAAATGATACCATTATTAGACATATTTCTTATAAAGAAAAGTTTTCGATCACATCAGACCATGATCAAATTTATCGATACGACAACATGGACATCACTAAACGAAATTAAAATCCTATTTTTGTGCTTAAAAATAATTTAATCTCACCTATATATTATTCTTATACATATTTTGTAAATAATCAAGAATTTTACACGTAGGTCAGGCTGATTTAATGATAAAAATTACAAAAATTCAACTTACCTGTGAAATCTAATGTTGCTCCCTTTTTTGAAGCTAATTTTGCAAAACACACATTTCACCATGTCTATTGCTTTTTTGTAACCACACAAAACCTCACTAAACTGCACAAAAGTCCTTAAATTACAAAATAATTCGTAATTCCCGGCGCGATACGGGAAGTCATTTGCATGATACGTCAGATTTAGTTCCTTGTACCAACTCTATAGGCGTTTCAAATCGGCACAAATAATTCGCTGTCATTTGTATGAGACAGCCAATCCAGTGGTAATAATACAGATCAGTGTATTAATATCATTCATTCGAATCTTGTATTTCAAATAGTAAGCGTTACTTCCGTCAGAAAAAAATCTGAGTTACTCCCTAGTCGCGCCTAAAGAAGTTTTACTTCAAAAACTTAGGTGGGACATCCCTCCGAGGGCTTACCCGGGACAGACCGTAGGCAGTGGTCGTGCCCGTGTGTTTTAGTCGGTAAGAGTTCGGCATGGCATCTAGGACGAATTTACACAAGTAAGAAGAAAAAAACCGGCCAAGTGCGAGTTGGACTCGCCCATGAAGGGTTTCGTAGCAGCAAGTAACATAATATAAAAGTTCTTGTAGTTCGTTGTAACTTTGATTGATGTTTTAACACGTTCGCAGTGGTAGTGATTTTTCTAACTGAAAATTGCGGTTTATGACGTATTAAAAAAAAACCTACCAGATCTATCTTGTTCAAACCAATTTTCGTTGGTAGTTTTTATGGCAATGTACATCATATATTCTTTTTAGACTTATCATTCTCTTAGTTTAGAAGTTAGAGGGGGGGGGACACATTTTTCCACTTTGGAAGTGTCGCTTGCGCAAACTATTCACTTTAGAAAAAAATGGTGTTATAAACATCAATAGTATTTTTGAAGACCTATCTATAAATAACCCACATGTATGGTTTTGATGAAAAAAAATATTTTGAGTTTCAGTTCTGAGTATGGGGACCCCCAAAATTTACTGCTTTTTTTCGAGTTTTATATAAGAATCTTAATGCGGTTCGCAGAATACATCTTGTTTCTAAGTTTCAATAGCATAGGCCTTATAGTTTCGGAGAAAAGTGGCTGTGACACACGGACGGACAGGCAGACAGACAGACAGACATGACTGAATGACATGAAGACAGTTTTTGCCATTTGGCTACGAAACCCTAAAAAAGGTCTCCAATAATCTTATTGAAGTTCGAATTGTATCAAAGTAGTTAATATCTATATATATAAAATCAATGCCACTTTTCGTTGTAATTTTATAACTCAAGAACGGGCTCACCTATCCAAACAAAATGTTTAGGCTTTGTTCGGACTATTTAGTAGATGGTTTATGTGAAGTTTGCACAAAATCGGTCGAGGGGTTCTTTATTTATCACGCAAACGAAGTTGCGCGGGTCAGCTAGTTATCTATATATTTACTCTCATGGTGCCTACCTATTACGCGCTACTTTAATTTAATAACAAATAAATAAACTTTCGTTATTTTAAGCTTCACCTCTTCGCAAACTAGGCGCGTAACCTCGTCTGAATAACGACTCGCTCCAGTTAAACTTTCGAATATATTTAACATTTCTTTGAACGTGACAAAAGTTGAATTATTAATGATAATAACAAAATACGTTGCTGAAGTGTCTTTCATGATTCTTGGAAATCACTGTGATATCTAGCACGACGCGTTTTCCTTAAATTTTTGATAATTTGATAAACTCTTTATACGTTGCGATAAATCTGGCAAAGAGCCAAAAAACAGGATAATGCGAGTCGAACTCGTCCAGCCAGGGTTCCGTCCATCCGTCCGTCTGTTCGTCCATCCCTCCGTTTGTCGGTCAAGACCCTTATATCGTTATTACGTAGAGGTATCGACTTGAAACTCGACAGACGGGCGGACAACTCGTCGCTTGCCTCTCTAACTGACGTAACTGACATTTAGCAAAATGTTCAGGGCAAGCTTTGTTCGGTTTATGGTTACCTAAAATCGGAAACAGCTCGACATTTATCAGCTTGAGCAAAATAAAAATCTGCCTGTATGTAGATCTCAGAGAGAACTTTGTGTGGGTATAAATTTAATTAAAATATTATTATTATTATTTTATTAATAAATGTTCAAAGCAGATACGTCACTTTGAGAGAACTTTGTTTTCGATTCAGACTGTATTTGTCGTCACTTACGTCGGGTGATTTTGTACTATAAATCGTGTAATAAAACTCAGGGTACAGAAATAATCAGTTGTAATCAAATTACAAGTTACAAATTACGAACACGTAACCATTATAAACTCAAAGTTATAAAAAATAGCAAATTGTAACAAAACGTTGTAATTCTTTTTAGTAATTTTGTTACAAAAAGTTTAATCAGTTCAGCGTTAGTGTATCATTTTTTCATACAAGTTTGTACTTAAGTAAAAATTATATAAAACGTCATTTTTAAAATACAAACATAAGCAACCTCGGTTTCATTAAATAGTTAACTGTTTCATTAAAAAATTGTTTTAATCACATCTTGGACTTAACCTTATTACTAATTAAATTATTCAGCCTCAGATATAACATTAAAAATCACAATATTCGTAACAATATTAACGTATGCTAGTGCGTCGATTATTTAATTAATCAATTTAAGAAAACAACGAAATAGTTATTAAAAAAATACAGTAAAACTGCGAAATAGAACTGAAAAAAAATCTAAAAATATTATATTATTATCACATTATTAAATAGGAACTCTTAAATGCAAACGTTCACGTCTTATCAAAAAAAGTGGATATCTTCTTGAATCATAAAATAGTAACGATGCTAGAAGATCTTCTGTAACTATAATCTATTAAATGTGGAAGCGATTTGTAGAAGTCTACATGTTCTGGCAGTCTTATCATTGGCGCATCACCAACTGTTAACGAAATCAAGTCGTCATATTTATTCTTTAAAATTTTTCGGGGTGTTTCGTTTAGACGACTGACTTCATCATTTAAGAAAGAAGACCGCTGCCGTTTTAAACTTAAAGATCGATATGACGTTTGGCTATGATCAGTTTTAAAGTACAGTATCGTTGGGTTGGTTTTACGTACAGAAAATGCGGTCATTTCCGTCCAATTGATTAGTAGCCCGTCATTATCACTTCGAACTGACAGAAGACTTATATCAGTGGATAACTTTTTGAAGTTGAGGAAATCTGTATGACTCAGGACCACGACATCATAGGGATGACTCCTTCTTGATAATTTGAATATAGGAACTAGCTGTGAAGGCAAAAATACATCTCCAGCCTTCTTTAAGGTATAGCTAATTGCACTATGGGCAGAGTCTCCCTCGTTTTGGCCATGATTCGGCACGGAAAATTGCAATGTGATCTCTTCAAGATGTGTTGCATTGTTGATAGTGTACATTAAAGCAGAAGCTACAATAGAATTCCGATTTTGTCCGCTGCATCCATCAGCAAACAAATAGACGCACTTTAGACCACGAGCATCACTGTTTTTCAGATGAATATGTAAAGCCGTCGATATTTCAGAGGAACCTCTTTTGCTCTGTGCTTCGTGCCACGTGAAACAAGTACAATCTCGTGAAGTCATGTCATAGATGGTAAAATTATAGACAGACAGACGTCTTTTATAGAAAACGACGACGACGACGTATGTCATTTACGTCCCCAATAGATCTTTTAAAGACTGCAAAAAAATCTTACTAAACGTTGTAAGTGACATAAGTCTTTTAGTAAAGTCTAAGTTTCAACAAAATGTAGATACATCTTCCTCAATCTTTAGGATATCTAAGGACTGGTAAGACATACAGATACGTCAATTAGACAGATTGATTCGTCTTCGAAAATGGATTAAAATGGTGTAGATAATTCAGTTTGGAAAAATATGTCAGTTACGTCAGTTAGAAAGGCAAGCGACGATTACTAAGTGCGCCTTCAAGGGATCCGTTTTTTCTCTTTTGAGGTACGGAACCCTAAAAAGATCAAGAATATTTTTATACAATTCTTCAAAAGGGGTCTAAGGAGGTTTTTGCAAGGTCGGCAGTCGGTCGAGTGTGGCGCCTCTGGTGTTGCAAACGTCCATAGGCTACGGTGACCACTAGTACAACGTGGGCCGTATGCTTGTCTGCCACCTTAGTAGTCAGTATAAAATAAATACTACTAAGAAACAAGCATACTCGGCTGTATGCTTGTTCTGAAGACCTGAATGATCTGATGACCTGTAGGTTGTAGTTTACGTAGAGATATTAAGACTGTGGTAGTAGGTGTAATTTTACCTGCTGTTGAAATTTTTAAATCACTCAACCTGACAATAATTCATTAAAACATAGCTATATGCACTTCTATGATATCGCGTTCTTGGGGTAGACCAACAGCTTACATACATACGTATAGTCACGCCTTTATCCCCGAAGACGTAGTCAGAGGCATAGTATACCTACGCCCACATTTCACCTTATTATCTTATGTACCACGTAATACGTTGAAATGGACAGGCGCAGGTCACGACGACCCGCAGTTGAAAGTTTTCAAGCCTCCCATAAGGCCTTTAGCTTGGCTTAACGATTGTCATTTTACTGACCTTTGATTGATCTTTTTGCGAAAGTGTTCTTAGTCGCCTCTTATGTACGGGGTGGTGATATTATGTATTCTTACAACGTTACCACACGGGGCACGGGCTTAACCTTTACCACAGGGCGGGAACTCCAGCTTGAATGTGTGCGTGTGATCAATGAATGTAAGCAAATTGTACGTCAACACGACCGTCAACTCTACCACAGATTAAATAATAGTTACTACGTAACAGATACATCACTCCCATACTTAACCTCAAAAATATTAGCTATAACGTATCGCTACAGTGGAAAACATTCCCTACGACGTATTCCGAGGGTCGAGATTCGTGCGCACATAGTACGATTGCGTCAACGAGTGACAACTATTGACAACATTAGGGTTGTAAGCACGGAACAAAAATACAAAAAAACAATAAACACAGTGTCACACAAAAAAGTTTATTATATTTTATAACTTCTTCTTCTTTACATAAGAATTATATTATAACTAGCTGATGCTCGCAGCTTAGCCCGCGTAAAAGTCTGTTCTTATTCCCGCTTCCAATGGGAACATATTCCCGGGATTAAAAGTAACCTATGTGTTATTTCAGACTACAATCTATCCCTGTATCGAATTTCAGCCAGATCCGTTAAGCCGTTAGAGCGTGAAAGAGTAACAAACATGCACAGATCTACACATCCGCACTCAAACATTTTCGCATTTAATTTTAGAATATTAGTGAGAAGTAAGATGAAAAAAAAGCAGGACTAAATAAAGCAAAATATTATTTTACGCGGGAAATGTTCATTGGCTGTGCGCACTTCACTCGGTCTGGCGTGTGGCAGCCCTCTGCTGATCGGCCACGTTAGTTCTGCTACATAATACTTAGGAATAGGTGCATATAACACGACTTGTAGCGAGTGACGGAGGCCTGACTCTACTGACAGATGTGGCGCGACAGGGAGTTGCCGATCTGTATGTAATACTATTATATTATCTTTGCCTTAACGTAACAAGAAAACGCTCGTAAATACAAAAGCCATAAACTGCCAAATATAACTAACTGAAGCATAAGATACTTAAAGCATTGATTGTTTACAGAACACAGAGCTAGCTGGGCTACTGGTAGATGACCCACTGTTCGCATAACCTAGTCGTATTCTGGGTAGTATTGGAAATATCTGCACGCAATCTTCAGAGGATAACAGAGCTTGCTTTCGGCAGATTCTATACTGACTACCACCTGACGTCACGCGGTTTCTGTTCCCGTGGGAATATGGGAATAAAATATAGCCTATGTAACTCGGGGATAGTGTAGCTTCCCAACAGTGATAGAATTTTTCAAATCGGTCCAGTAGTTTCGGAGCCTAATACTAACAAACAAACTAACAAACAATCAAATTTTTTCTCTTTATAATATTACTAGCTGCTGCGCGCGGCTTCGCCCGCGTGAAATTTGGTTCCCGTTCCCGCTTCCCGTGGGAACATAGTCCCGGGATAAAAAGCCTATGTGTTATTCCAGACTATATACTCTATCCCTGTACCAAATTTCAGCCAGATCCATTTAGCCGTTAGAGCGTGATTGAGTATCAAACATCCAAACATCTTCACAAACTTTTACATTTATTATATTAGAAGGAAGTAGGATGGGTGTTTGTTACTCAATCAATCTCTAACGGCTGAACCGGATATAATTATGTCCATGCTTTTCAGTTACTGAAAAGCATGGAAAAACACATAAGGAAAGGGAATATAATTCCACGTCGGCGAACCCGCGGTTTTCAACTAGTCATGTTCATAAACTGTGTTAATGGCAAATGTCGGTACAAACAAATTGTGCTATTAATAATATTTTATAGGCTTCACTATAAATTAAAGTGTATGACAACTATAATAAAAATGAAAGTTTGACAGGAAAATTTACAATAACCTTGGCCTAATAAATTTAAAAAATAATTTAATCACTCTTTCTCAGAACTAGTGGTTATTAGAAGTCCTATAGATGTGACAAGATATTAAAACTCTAGACATTTATAAGAATCTACTGTTACGCAGAAATGTTTATTTTTATTAATATTTATCTCGCGAAAATGACGACGCCTGCCCGCCCGCCTAATGGAAATCCATGGTCTCTACGAGTAGCTAATTGAAGGTCGCGCTCACAGTCCACAACATTATTGACAGTGCCCCTCACGACGGCTGATTTTTATCTTAGGGTCCTGTGTGCAAAAAGTAAAAACGCAACCCTATTATTGAGAGTTAGCTCTCCGTATGTCTGTATCCCAAGAACCGTAATAGCTGATTTTTTTTACAGAAGATGTATTTCTGTGGCCGCTGTAACCACAAAAATTTAAAACAGAAAAAAAAGGGTATCCCATACAATACGCAAAATTGCGTACGCCGCACTACGCCGATTTTTTTATTTATTATACTCGTTATGCACTCCAAAGTTCGTTTCATAATTTCAACATTAAATTGTTTGAACTGCAAAGTTACTACGCATCACTAGCTGCAGTCAACCATGTCACAGGGAATATCCTAATTCCCCGTGGTACCATTGAGGGTGTCGCGGGGATAAAGATGATTCCCTATAACATCATCGGAGTTGGCACAGGGAATGACACTGGGGGTTTGTCACTGGGAATAAACGAAGAGTTTCACAAGTCATGTAGGTATCTTACAGGTGGAACGGGGGGGCACAGCTGTATGTGTGGTGTATTATACATATACAGTAAGCTGAGTACGTGCGTAGGAACGTGCATATCCCTTACGTCCTTTGACAAACTTCTACATACGCCCTTGTACTCAAGTTTTCAGACCACCGTTCTAAAAAAACGTAACTTTACATTATTTATCCTCGTGTTATGTTTACATTTATGGAAATTATATAATTTATTACTCAGAAAGAGTATCAACAGAAATCTGAGTTTATAGTATGCCTCGACCTACCTTTTCAGAGAAAAAGCCGTGTCTCTAGATATTTATGCAGCGGATTGGTTTGCAGGTCACTCCACAATGTTGGCGCTTCATCCACAAGAAGGAAAAGTAAGAAAGCTGACAATTGACTGTTGTTTAAACACAATATCATGTTGTGAACGGCTCACCCTGTGCTACCGTACTGCCCATACTTCCGTAGCCGACTACTGGCCATGGCTCATCCAGAACTAGAAGTCACAGGGTCGCCAGTGACAGAAAAAAAAAGCAAATGGCGGCGTTGAATTCCTTACCATCTGCCTACTGCCAAAAGTTCCGAGTACGCCCTCGGAAGCACAACCCTAGGGCTGTAATACAACCCTAAGAAGAATGATCGTGAGATTTTCTTTAAACCTGGTTCAGGTAGTCCAGTAAACAAAAAAAACTTGTATAGTAGTGGAATAGGTTAATAGTGCAGATAAAACAAGATCGACTACTTCGAGAGATCTTTTAAAAATGTAACGTTTTCATTAAACAATATCCTTTTAGCCCCTCTCTATAAAATAGAGTGCAGAGGGGCTTATGTCGAGACTTTGTCTGTAGTCTGTGCGTCTGTTTCATTAAACTACGTCACTGGGTCACGTGGATCATCTGTTCAAAGTTGAAAATGAAATCGTCAATCGGATTAAACTTTCACAATTACCGTGTTAGAGAGGGAAGTTTGGTGAGTTCTTGTTTTAAACAGAATTCGTCTATTTTTTTACTGATGACGTAATACTTCGGTTGTTGGTTTCCATGGTAACACCTTGCCTGCCTATCAACGTCCAGCCATAAAAGATGGATCCCTTCGTCTGTCCGTGTCTGTTAAAGCGGCAGCGCGCGGCAACCCGCAATACAAATAGAAGGCTCTTTATTGTAGACACAATAACAAAAGAACAATATTGTTCTTGGCAAAAAAGAGTAGAAAATAATGCGGCGTCACTGTTCATATAGCAACACGTTATAAATATTTATGGATATTCTCACACAACATCATCTAGCCCAAATAAAGCTAATATAAGCTTGTACTATGATATTTAGAACACTAATAGACATACTTGTCGGACTGATAGAAAGAACTATAATATTTATTTTACTGTAAAATGCAATATAAATAAGTAGGTAAAGCTTCCTCCACACTGCTCGTGAAGTTGAACGAAGTTAGACGAATACGATAGTGTCAGAGGCACTTTGTGGCTTACTTTGTCAAACTTTCCCTCGCCGTGACATCGACGAGGAACTTCGCGAGCAGTGTAGAGGAACCTATAAAAGGGTATGTAGGGTACTTTATTTATTAACTAACTTAAGTGACTTTTTTAATGGCATTTAGTCAATGTCAAAGTTTCGAGTGATTTCTAGACTTTACCCAGCTGTATAAGACTTTCTGATTGCTGAAATTACCTAATCTGAATTACATTTCAAAGTCTGCACCTATATTCCGAGTGGAAAACATCTACTAGTAACATACTTCTAGTTTCCTTTTCACCCCACAACTGTCTAACTCATGTCCCTATTGAATGACCTCCACTCGGCTTAGTCCACGTTCAACTCCCAAAGTAACGACGTTCTTCGTGTTCAACCCCAAAATGCTGTCCACTTCTGACCCCGTGGGGTTGAACATAATCCTTTATCTTTAAATAATTTTAGTCAGTTTAATGGACAGTAAAACACACAAGCTTTTGAAATTCTACTCTTTAACGCGTGAGGCAACAAAATTTGTTTTGTGTGAATTTTCTCTATCTTAGGAAATTCCGAGCGTGAGCGTTTGTTTGTTTGAGAGCTACGCGTGTAGTTCCAATACAGTTTGAATGATGGGAACTTGATACGTCATATTGTTTTGGTCAACTAAGAGAGGTGCAATGACCTTCGGGGTTCATAGGGAGTCATTCACATGATGTTGTGTTTACACAACAGTCAAAGCTTAGCTATTTTTTTAGCGTGAGGAAAATCCTACATAGATGCTTTGCCGAAATTCTACCGACTAAAAACCACACGTATCCTACCTAACAGCCTACGGTTGGGCGCTTCTTGGAGGGGCGTGCGTGAATCCCTCACGTAACACTGTCGTCTAGGGCATGTTTCTGTAAGAACGGTGAGCAGCCCCCTCACCGTCCTCGGGCCGCCCGGTCACAAAGCTTAGCTATAGATAAAATTAGTACGTACTCGTATGCTAACTTTTTCATAATATTTTTTTTATAAAGTGAAAAAAGACAACTTAGCCCAGACCGGAACGCTTAGCTAGTTAATTTTCAAAGTTTTGCCTTACCTGGTGACTCACTCGCCTATCAACACCCAACCGAAACCCTTACACCTAGAAACTTGAAATTTACAGTGTCAGCTAACCGAATAGCGTAGGAGACACACTTTTCCTGGGACATCCTTCCTAGGTCTTACCCGGGGCACGGGGCTCCCAACCATAAGCTGCTGGGCGTTACGTGAGGTTTTTTAGTCGGTAGGGTAGGAGTCCGGTATAACATATATGAGGATTTTCCCACACGTTAAACAAAAAAAAAGGAGAGACACTTCTTTTTTCTTTTTTACCTGGAGAATTCCTTCACGGATGCTACATCGAACTCCTACCGACTAAAACGACACAGTTTCCTACCACTGGCTGCGGCCGAAAACCCCGGCAACTGTAGGCAATTTCATCCCCGAACGGGGTTGGATTGATATACGCAGACGAAATTTGATAGAAATACGCAGACGAAATCACACGCGTCTTTTAACACTATACAGTGCATTAAGTATATTAGTCTGTTTCCCTAATTAATATCATATTGATTTACTAACAAGGCCATTTTAATTGCTCGTATAAGTTTGTTGTACTATGGACCGTATACGAAGTGTCGTAAAATGGTTTAGTGTGGGTTGTACTCGTGTTAAGACTGGCTAAATGTCAAGGTTTTTGAGTATAGACTATGACTAAGTAGCCGTAGTGAAATAATAACATATATACTAATAATATTATAGACTCTGAAGTAGCTGTGTATATTGTACCTATAAATTCATCAATCAATCAAATCAAATAGCCGTCCACTGCTGGATGTAGGCCTCTCCCAAATTTAGCCACAACACACGCTCCTGCGCCTTCCGCATCCATTCAGTCCCTGCGACCTTTTTCAGGTCATCGGTCCATCTGGCGAAATAAATAAAAAAAATATAAATAAATAAATATAATAATATGAATGCATAGTTAGTATTATTTCTTTGTCTAGATTTTTAACCCCCAACTGTCTGTGTGTGGTATCATTATAGATGAGTGATTTTTATGAATGTCAACGATGTGATTTCAAAAGCTCTTTTATGATAAAGCATACCTACAAGACAGTTTCACACGCTCCTTTAAGCCTAGTGAATTAATGCTTACTCTCTATTCGCTCAGTCTCTCTCTTCCTTCCCTAAGTGTCGTAATAATTTATACAAGATTTTATCAATAATATTTTCGCATTTCGGCCTTCATTTTCCTCTCAGTCAAGCTGCTTAATGGTACATTCTATAAATAAATAAATAAATATTCACGGACATCTCACACAACGCTATCTGATCCCAAAGTAAGCTAGGAATAACCTTCTTGTGTTATGGGCATCAGACCACGGACATTAATCTTACTTATACACTCATTTGCAAAAAAAACGGGCACCTAAGCAATGAACCATTTCAAATGTTAATATTGCTTTGTTTGATAATTATAGGTAGTTTTATCCTCACAATTTGGTAAATTAATAAGAAAACAATCGTTTTCATCAGTATTTCATAAAATTTTGTTACAATTTATGGGAAATAATGCTAAACCTCGCTAGTAGTGTATGTTCGCTAGTAGTGCATTATGCTCATGAAGTAAAAATAAAAAAGTTTTTTTGTTTGTTTTTCTTTAATAAAGTAAAAGCAGATAAATGTTTAGTATCGAGTGTGACCCCCTCTAGCTAAAATCACAGCTTGAATTCGTCTGGGCATGCTAGCGAGTATATCCCGGATACTTGCTTGCGGAATACGTTTCCACTCCGCAGTAATCACATTCTTCAGCTCTCTGATGGTCCGCGGAGCCGGGTGTACTGATCTCACACGCCGTTTTAGAACGTCCCAGATATGTTCTATGGGATTGAGGTCGGGACTTCGAGCTGGCCAATCCAAACGACGAATGCCGACCTCTTGCACATACGCATTAACATCGCGGGATCGGTGGGCGCGAGCATTGACGTCCATAAAAATCGAGTCTTGACCTAGAGCGGCCAATGCGGGTTGTGCATGAGGAATTAGAACTTCCGTTATGTATCGATGCCCAGTCAGTGAGCCGTTTTCAATGAAGACTAACTCTGTACGTTCCATTGATTTTATTCCTGCCCAAAACATAACAGAGCCCACACCATAAGGTGTGATTTCTTCGAAACATGCATCTGCAAAGCGCTCTCCTTGTCTTCTTAGCACTCGCCGACGTCGATCTTCACCGAACAGAAATATCCTGGCTTCATCAGAGAACAAAACCCTATTCCAATCTTCTTGAGTCCATGATTCACAATTTCTAGCGAACCTAAGCCTGTGAACTCTGTGCTCACGGAGTAATTTGGGGCCGCGGGCCGGGCGGTGACTGCGTATATTGGCAGCGAGAAGCCTCCTCCTGACCGTCCATAGACTAATATGCACATTTCTTACTTCTTGGAGGTTGTTCTTAGGATCCACATACGAAGATTTGCGATTTCTCAATGCGCGACTCACAATAAAACGATCATCCCGTGGTTGGATACATGGTTTTCTTCCAGAACAAGGCCTTCTCTCGACGGAACCAGTCTCCTGATATCGCTGCCAGGTCCTTTGGACCGTCGAGCGACTAACATTTAGCCTCCTAGCCACGAAACATTGGCTGCAACCCTCTTCAAGCAGCGCGATAATTTTGGTAGCTTTTACCACTTTATCTACCATTTTTGATACAGCCAAACAGCAATAAATAAAGCTTTGACAGTCAAGGATATGAAATTAATCGATAAAAATTGAATAAAAGTTGTGAAAGTCGATGTTAACTTCTGGAACTTCGCGCCAACAATGTAGGATAAAAAGGGGTTTTCTGTAAAAATGAGCATCAAATGAAAATTTGAATTTAGAACGTACTTTTTTAAATACCACGGCATTTTTAAAACCGGCCAGTAACGTGTACAAACGATTGAAACCTTTTTGGTATTGTATCTTTTTAAAGATGAATGAAAAACAAAACCGCCCGTTTTTTTGCAAATGAGTGTATTATAAATGCGAAAGTTTGTGAGTGTGGATGTTTGTTACTCTTCACGCTCAAACCGCTGAACGGATCGGGCTGAAATTTGGTACAGAGATACATTATAGTCTGGAATAACACATAGGCTACCTTTTATCCCGGGAATAACTTCCCGCGGGAACAAATTTTACGCGGTCGAAGCTGCGGGCATCAGCTAGTACTTATATACTTTTAAATACATACATATTATACATAGAAACACCCAGACTCTTGAGACAAACATTTATGGGTCACACAAATATTTGTCTCCGGTGGGAATCGAACCCACGACCTCCAGCGCCGCAGGTGGCATCACTACCAACTGCGCCACAGAGGCAGTCAAAGTCTATGAAAAGCAACTTGTAGAAACATGCACTCATATTATGATTGCTGTGACCATTTTCGAAACCCGAGGACTGCGAGTCCATACTCTTTTTATTACTACTGGACGTTTCTGCGATATAACCAAATATCATGTGAGCAGAGCTGCAGGCATCCACTAGTCTGCTTGTAAATCAAAACGAAAATAAATTCAGGGTTCTTAATCAAACACGCAAATAAATATGTATCAACAAGTATGAATTATTAGTAAACAATTTGGGTGACTGTGCGCTGTATTTAAGCCCATTCAACTACAACTCTAAACTGAAAACAGGAAACTGGAGGCAATTTTAACCTAGTTCGATGTACGATATGAAAAACATTGAGGCGGAAAAGTCTGTCTTTCCACTCCGACCAACTAAACCGACCAACCGTTGTTCGGAATGGAACTCAATAAGGGACTTTATTCCTATCGAACCAACTGGTTGATGACAGATGTTTAGTAAACGGGATAATACCACAGATTAAATAATATAATACTTTCGCGACACTCGGAGTTGTAACTTAAGAGCAAATTCTAATTTCCTGAGCATAGCCATAGTACAGATAGGTAAAATAGAGTAGCATTCTTTTTTGCATAGTGCCGATTAGTTCATACTATCTAAGTAAGCTTTCAGTCTAGACAAGTGATAAACAACTTTATATCTATTTATACATAACTAGCTGACCCGCGCAACTTCGTTTGCGTGATAAATGAAAAACCGCTCGACCGATTTTGTGCAAACTTCACATAAACCATCTACTAAATAGTCCAAACAAAGCCTAAAGACTTGGTTTGGATAGGTGGAGCCCGTTCTTGTGTTATAAAATTACAACGAAAAGTGGCATTGATTTTTATATATCTATACATATAATAAAATGATAGAAAAGCCAAAACTGTACATTGAAAATATTAACAAAAAAATACTCGCCGGGTGTTCTACATAAGATACCGAAGCTGAAAATATAGTTAGAATTTTTTTTGTCTGTTTGTCTGTTTGCTTTGCTTTGTCCGGAAGGATCTCGAAAAGTACTGAACAGATTTGGTTCAAAATTTGCACAAATATTACTTAGGGGTGTGGTCTTAAAATAGGCTATATATTATCACGCCACATATCCTAGGGGCTAAGCAGAGAGCAATGAAATGTTTAAACCGTTGGATTGATTTAACTAAAACGTAGCAGGAATATTAGTAGGAGATAGGTTTTACACTCAGACAACATATTATTACGCTAAATTTTTTAGGAGCTCGGCAGAGAACAATGAAAATCTGTTTGTATATTTTTGCAAAATACAGAAATTACTGAATAATTTTAATTAACCTTTTATTTGAATAGCAATCTAGAGGTAGGATCTTTAAATAGGCTATATATTATCACGCTACACATCCTAGGGACTAGGCAGAGGGTAATCTATACATATAATAAAATGATAGAAAAGCCAAAACTGTACATTGAAAATATTAACAAAAAAATACTCGCCGGGTGTTCTACATAAGATACCGAAGCTGAAAATACAGTTAGATTTTTTTTGTCTGTTTGTCTGTTTGCTTTGCTTTGTCCGGAAGGATCTCGAAAAGTACTGAACAGATTTGGTTCAAATTTTGCACAAATATTACTTAGGGATGTGGTCTTAAAATAGGCTATATATTATCATGCCACATATCCTAGGGGCTAAGCAGAGAGCAATGAAATGTTTAAACCGTTGGATTGATTTAACTAAAACGTAGCAGGAATATTAGTAGGAGATAGGTTTTACACTCAGACAACATATTATTACGCTAAATTTTTTAGGAGCTCGGCAGAGAACAATGAAAATCTGTTTGTATATTTTTGCAAAATACAGAAATTACTGAATAATTTTAAACAACCTTTTATTTGAATAGCAATCTAGAGGTAGGATCTTTAAATAGGCTATATATTATCACGCTACATATCCTAGGGACTAGGCAGAGGGTAATGAAATATGTAAGTATGTGGATTGATTAAACTAAAACGTTGCAGGAATATTAGTAAGAGATTGGTTTTACACACCGGTTACATATTATCACGCTAAATATCTTGGAGGCCCGATAGAGAAAAATTAAATTCTGTGTTTGCTACGATATCCAGACGACTGATATACATACCTATATATTTCTAAATACATACATATTATACATAGAAAACACCCAAACTCCGAAACAAACATTTGTGGATCACACAACTAATTGGAACAACCCAGAAATCGAACCAAGCCCTCCGGCGCGACAGGCGGTATCACTACACCGACTACGCCACAGAGGCAGTCAATTAAATTATATTTCATATTCTTTCATATAATTATTCTAACGGCTTGACAGACACAAAATATATCTGTTTATGTATTTACGGGCAACAATCAAAAGTACCTAACTGTAAAGATTAGTAGTAGTAATTTATAGGCTTGATAAAGAACAATAATCAAATTCATTAGAGTACGTGTTTGTTTCTAAATATGCATTTAGTATATAACATAATAAGTAAGTTTATCAGTTTTCTAGATCTCATAGCTCACACTAATATAAATCAAATTTCAGGCTACGCTATACTATTGCACAAGCCATGTAATATGTAGTATACTTTTTTATAACGTGATGGAAAATCCATCGTGGATGCTATTCCGGACTCCTACCAATTAAAAAAACCTTACGTAACGCCTAACAGCCTATGGTTGGGAGCCCCGGGTAAGCCCTCGGAAGGATGTCCCAGGACTCCCAGCAGACCCACGGCCGCCACTGCGTCCTCGCCTAGGAGGTGGTTCGGGTGCTATGCCGCGTCTTTGGGGGTTTCGGGTGCGATCCCGCTTTTAAGGGAGGGGCGTGAGTGAACGCCTTCGGCGCGGACTGAATTGTTTTACAATAGCCCTAATCATTAAGCTTTTTTATCATTAAGCCAACACGCCAGTTTAAATTTACCCTTACATTCAAAGGGATCCTTGAATTCTAGGTTTTGCGAAAGTTGGGATGTCTCTAATTCCTGAACTAGAAAACCTTTAACATGGAAACTTGTGTGAAACATTCCTTACAGTATTCCCTTTATAACACTAAAAAAAATTTTGGAATCCGAAAACGCATTGAGAAGTAACAGCTAAAAAACCGTTTTGTCTTTCATCCCTTCTCCCAAAGGAACCGCGCAAAATATCGAGATCAAAAGTATCCTAGAACCTTCCTCGGATTATAAACTCTGATTGTACTAAGTTTCATTCAAATCCATTCAGTAACTTCGGCGTGATACTTATTCGGAATACAGACAGAGAGACACACATGAAAAATGTAATTTCATTTTCGGCTTCAGCCTCATTCTCGACCCTCAACGGTTTTACTATATGTATGGACTAGCTAACCCTCGCAACTTCGTTTACGTCACATAAGATCTATGAAAGGAGAGGTATTTCTTCATCAGACTCATCAAGCAGCGTGTGAAACTGCCCTGTTTGCTTAATCAAAAAAGAGCTTAAAGATTAAGTCTATTCTAAAGCAATTCAGTCCACGCCTTCGGCGCGGACTGAATTATTTTACAAAAGCCATAACCATTAAGCAGCTATTTTATGATTAAGCCAACACGCCACACAAACGTTGTTTTGAACATTCTTAAAACAACTTTACTGAAAAATGTTGAGCTTAGGCTACAGTGACATGGGCACATAAATTAAATCACCTTAAACATAATAAGTACATGCATACGGTCACGCCTTTATCCCCAAAGGGGTATCGAGGCATATTATATGTTTACCTTTTTTTAATTTGTCCCACGTAACGTAATAGGTGGTGAGCCGCATTGCCGTGTTGAAATGGACAGGCGTTAGTACTGCCTACTTTTGAAAATTATTAAATCTATAAGGTCTACAACTTGGTTTAACGACTGCCATTTACTGGCTACCGTTAGCGTTAGTGTTATCGTCTCAACTCTTCCGATTATGCGTAAAGTTTCCAGTCTGTGGCCCTAATCTAACAAACGTTTCGTATTCGCGCTTCACCATACTACTTATTCTTATAATTAATTATTAAAGGGGCTAATTAATAAACACGTACGTCATACCGGCCTTGGACCCACTAAAACCATGAGGTCTCTTCCTATCCATCTAGCGCAGTCCTAGGGTATCCTTTAGAGGGCTTACCCGGGGCTCCCAATCGTAGGCTGTTAAGTAGGATACGTGTAGTTTTTAGTCAGTGGGAGTCATAGTACATTCATGTGGGATTTTCCTCACGTTAAAAAAATCCATCTAGCGCATAACTCCCCGGGTAAGTTGGAGGATGTCCTAAATTTGTTCCCACATTTTGGTTACGACTTATCCTAGAGGCTCAAATAGAATACGGTTCAAACTTTGCTTATAACATAATTTCCACGCGGACGAAGTCGCGGGTAACAGCTAGTATAGATTATAATAAAACTGTAGAGGATCGAGAGTCTGTACCGGAGGCGCCACACTCGCGCTGCCGACCCTGTAAAAACCTTCTAAGACCCCTTTTGAAGAACCCCATACTGTAGGCGTTTGGGAAAACGCTTGGATGAGACTAAAGATGAGAATGAAATTTGTGAACAGCGTGTGATTCAAACCTCTACCACAAATTTCGCACTACCGGGTCTAGCAAAACTGTCGACGGAGACTTGCTACGAATGGTGCTACGACTAGAAACTACGGTTAAGTGCCTGAAACCTCGATCTCTAGGCTTTTTTGAAGTACCTTTTCCCCTATTTTCTTATGGACATCTAATTACAGAGCTTTTTTTTATTTAATACATGACCATGTTCACTGTACACATAGTCCTTCAATCGAAAATAATGGCAACACAATAGTTTATTCAGCAGTTTTTCGAAAGTTGTCTTTCTTGAGCTATGTAAGTTCACTCACAGATTAAAATCTTATGCTTTATTTTTGAAGTAAAACTTCTTTAGGCGCGACCTAGGGAGTAACTCAGATTTTTTTCTGACGGAAGTAACGCTATTCAAAATTCGAATGAATGATATTATAACATTTGATGCCGTCAATGGCGCAGAAGTTTTACTTCAATCGCGCGTAAAGGTTACACGCACACACTTTTTTTTTAATTCATTGAACTACTATACTACCTTCTTATTACTTTTGAACATTTTACGTAATGATTATAGCAATAATACTTAGTTGATATTCAAAAGCATGTCCTGTGTTTCAGGAGAACTTTCTAAAAATAACTTAACTCTAGTGCAAATACATAAATAACGGTGACAGAGAATACGTAACGGTTTCAAGTAGACCTATTTATTCCAATATTATTCGTTTAGCGGTTCTTTCCATGACACGGCGACGTTCTATTTTTGAAATGAGAATTTAAATTTCGAATCCATGTTGACCGTTTGGTGTAGGTACTAAAATATGCAGCGGCCAGTACGAATGAATCAACAAACCGTTCATTATAATATGTAAGAGATGTTAAGCAGATATCGTCCTGTTATCCATACTAATATTATAAAGCTGAAGAGTTTGTTTGTTTGTTTGTTTGTTTGTTTGTTTGTTTGTTTGAACGCTAGGATCTCAGGAACTACTGGTTGGATTTCAAAAATTCTTTTACAGTTTGATAGTCCATTTATCGAGGATGGCTATAGGCTATATAACATCACGCTAAGAAGAGTAGGAGCGGAGCAGCAAACAAGAATGTTTTGAAAACGGGGAATATTTTTACCACCTGAGAGCTTCCGAGGCGTACGCTGCGTAAATGGTTAAAGTTAGGTAAAAATTGTGTATTACAAAACTGTTTCTCTTAAAAAGTTCTACAAAAAAATCCGCGACAGCATATATCTATCTTTTAAGGTTCGCTCACAATAACCTAATTTGTCTATCTCTTAAGGTTCGCTCACGATATATTGAAACTGAAGAGTTTGTTTGTGCTAGGATCTCAGAAAGCACTGGTTGCATTTCAAAAATAATTTTACAGTTTAATTGTCTATTTATTGAGGTTGGCTAATGGCGATGTAACATCACGCTAAGACGAATAGGAGCGGAGCAGCCATGAATAATGTTTCGAGAACGGGGATTATTTCTTTCTTTTGAGAGCTCCCATTGCGGACGCTGCATAAATAGTTAAATTTACGTAAAAATTGTGTATTACAAAATTGTTTCTCTTAAAAAGTTATAAAAAGTCCATAACAGCATATGTCTATCTTTTAAGGTTCACTTACAATAACCCTCTTAAGTTTTAAAGTATGAGCGACGCGACGGGAGTAAACTTGGTCTGCAGTGGCAGCCAGACAACTGATCGGTAAAAACCGGCCAAGTGCGAGTCGGGCTTGCACGCGATGAGTTCCATACCGAAAAACGGAAGGGTGGAACTAGAAGCGACGGGAAACCTTATATCACTTTAACACTTCTTTTCTTCTCAATCTCATGTGAAGCAAACGAAGATATGCGGTTCAGCTCTAATTAATTCAAGCGACGCGACGCGACGGGGGTAAATGCAACGGGAAACATTATAACACTCAAAATATTAATTCCATACCTCTCCCTTTCTTACTCTCATGTGACGCAAACGAAGTTGCGCGGGTCAGCTAGTTTGTAATATACAGTAAGATCTTATTGTTCTGTATTACTTTGGACAAGATTATATTGTTTTACTGACTGCACATTCCTGTGAAGGTAGATGGATGATGGTTAAACTAATAGAATCAGCCATTACATGGATAGTTACGATAGTAAAGAGGACGCACCTTCGCTCTATGAATTGTTAAGGATAACCTCAACTGATTGTAAACGGAGGATTAACAACTCAAACTCCTCAAGGGAAAGAATGTTGGACAGGTAGTAGGTATACTTATCCACCATTGTTAGTAATGTGCAATACTATGATTTACAGCGTTAGAAGGTCGGTCACGTGTTTCGCCTTCACTTATGATATTTTCAAGTCAGCTTGTCTGTCAACCAGTCTTGAAGTACCTACTATGCATCTGTCTTGAGAAGTTCGATTTGTCGTGACTTTTCAAGGAAAATTTTGGTTCTCCTATACATTTCTCCTATACATTATTAGAAAATATCGAAGTATAAAATAAACACTCCCTTTATCAGGATTTAAAATGTAAATAGAGCGAGACAATTCGAACGCGGACTTTTTGAATTAGAATTTGTGGAGCGCCATGTTTACTTGAAAATTCCATATTTGAATTTCTATTCACCGTTAACTGTAGGCAGATGCAATTTTTGGTCGACTTACATAATTGGATGATCTAGTATTTTCTTAAGATCGTTTATAAATTGCATGTTCGAGATAAAGATACATTTCAATTTAAAATTTAGGTAGGTAATTATGCAAACAAAGGGCTTTATATGACCTATTTTATGGCTCATACTATTAAAGGATTCTTATGGATGATAGGTATATGCATAGAGAAGGAATATATGTCATGAAATTCACATAAATTTGAACAGCCCTGGTGACTATAATTATCCTATTAGACTAATCCAATATATTTTTGGTATCTTTCTCATAGAGAAGTAATAAAACACAGTTTTAAACAGTTCCATAAACCACTTTAATACTGTATATGTAGCTATGTATAAATTTAATGACTTATTTACAAATCTGTAATCTAAAATTCTTCATCTAAAAATAAACTAGAACTAATATGAAACAGCGTAACTATTCTCTGATTGTACATTAATATTATTGTTAGCATCTCTATACTTATTTGCACCATCTTTCATTTCTTCTACGTAAGGATCTTCATAATCTAAAGCATCTTCTGGAGAAACTGGTTCCTGCAATTCTTCTTGTGAGTAAACCTTATTTGCATAATTCAATTGTTCTTGAAAAGCTTTAAACTTAGGAACTGAATTTTCTGCTATTAATACTAGCAGGTTTTTAGCGTAATCTGATTTGAGATTGACATTTTCACTGTAGTCTTCATCTTCGTCATTTTCTAAGTCCATGCTTTTTGTTTGTGGTTCTTCTTCTTGTGTATCATCAATATATGTATCCTTTGCACTACCAACTTCTTCAACATCTTGTTCTCCATCTAATTCATCACTGGTTTCATCAGAATTTACTTGTTCACTTTCAATTTCTTCAATAGCACCGTCTGAATCACCTTCGCTATCAGGAACATCATCTTCAAAGTCTTTATTTTCATCTATTGACTCACTGTCAATGTAACTGTAGACGTTAGAACTGGACTGAACTAATTCAGCGTTAGTACTTTGTGTATAACTCTTACCTTGAATATTGTTTTCTATTTCTGTATCACGATAATCTTCAGCACTATTATTTGAGTCTTCTTCACTTTGGTAATTATTGAGTTCATTGGTCACAACATTTCCAATATTTTGAATATTCAAAGAACTATCAACCATCGTTTGTATTTTCACCACCGCCTCATAAGTAACACCTGGTTTACCCGTAAATACAAGGACAACGTAATTATATCCAGGGCCACCATCAACTATATTAGCTTTCAAGTCCGTACCAAAATCTATGCCGCTTACTCGAATATGACCTATAGTGTTTCCAAAACTGGTTCCAGGATATCGCAAAGCTAATGATCCACCCGGAATAGATACTCTAATTTGTTCAGAGTTACTCTTTTCGAGTTCTTCATTGCCCACATCGAGGAGGAAGACAAAAGGATATTTATGAAATGGATTAGCGACAACAAACGCGAACAACTGACAGACGACAAGTGTTAGTAACATCTCGACAGTTTACGTTGTAATGTTGTCATGGTACGATAATCAGATACTTATATAACTCAATTTCATGGTTGATGCAATTCTGTTTTTCTTTGACCGTGATTCGAAGCGTAGCGAATTCAATGTCGAATGGAATAGCGATCACCAGCAGGAAGAATGTTTCTTCTATCACTTTTTTTGTTTCAAGAAAGCTGTCTTTTTTGGGGAACCTAATTAATACATTAGATCTATTAAACTAATATTAAAAATGCGAAAGTTTCTGAGGATCTATGGTTATCAGGATGTCGTGTCGGGATGGTTGTTACTCTTTCACGCTCTAAAAGCTGAACTGATCTGGTGGAAATTTGGTACAGGGATATATTATAGTCTGGAACAACACATACTTTTTATCCCGGGAATAAGTTCTCTTGGGAAGCGGGAAAGGGAACAAAATTCCGGATAGAGCTGCAGGTGCCATCTCGTTTTAAATAATTCACGATGAACTATGAAATTTCTTTGCCTTTTTACATTTTTGTTTTACTGGCTTGCCTAAGCCTGGGGCTGCATTTGCGGTAACCTCAAAATGTCATTAAACTGTCAAAATCAATAAAATCAAGTCAATGGTTTGACATTTTGAGGTTAGAAGCCGCCGCGGTAACCGCAAGTGAGGCCACAGCCTTTGACAGGACAGATTTCTTTACTCAAACAAATTTGCGTGAATCAGGCACGAGCGAGTGATAAACTATAACTATTCAGTACGACGTTTATTGAATAAGTATAAAGTCTTAAATTGAAACCATTAGGACAGGTTATCATTCTCCACGATGCATAGACACGATGCATAGAGATTCTACCTACCCCTATTATTGCTACTTAGTAGGTACAAGCGAATATCCTTTTTTATTTATCAGTAAAGTGGCAGACACAAACGAACTCTATAATTTTCATAGACGCTATGCCTACGCTTCCTTTGGTCAGGAACCCCTGGTAAGCGCTTAAAAGGATGTCACAGAATTCCGGACAGACAATTGGCAGCCACCGCGGGCTCACCCTAGAGTTGCTACGCTCGCGCTGCTTATACCAAAGATAATATTATAATAGTATTACATACAGATCCCCATCCCCCCCCACCAAAGTTGACGTATCTATTGCCGTAACAATATTGAGAGAGTGTCACTGCGTTGCATTACGTATTACTACCTACGTACTTTGTGCTATTGCTTTGGTTTAATTTGTGCCTAGCCGAGGGTAGGTTTGAAAAAAAGTACCTACATACATGAGACTGCGTTCTGTTCCTTATTATTTTGTTTCCATAGCTAGTGACCCTAGTATACTCACACACACATTCAAGCTTGATTCAAGCATTCACATTACGAGTTTCCGCCCTGTGTTTATACCTACTGCAAACCGCTTCTAAGGTGTCTTTTGATGAACCCCACCCCATTCTGTTAAACTATTTATTCTGTCAACTGTCATAGTGAATTAAGGGCGGCGTAACACTATAGACGTTCGAGAACGCCGAAGTACATAGGTACCTACTTCATTCCCCAATCTAAGCATAAGTGGAAGAAAGGTCGAAAGTGCTCCGGATGCACAGTATGATGATGAACACTGTCCATGGATTCTATACGAACCTTGGAATAATAGTTTTCTTTCTTTTGTCCGTCATGGTCAGAACGTCGCGTCGTCTGGTTTTCTAAAGATCACACCTTTTTATTGATTATCAACTTCGAATCGAAGCTTCTTAGAATCAATTCACTTAGATAATTGTTTGTGATTCTGACTCACCTTCTGCTTAGAAGCTAAAGTAATTGTTTGACAATGGTGAAGCTACTACACCTAATTAGGTATTTTCTTGGTATTTTCTTAGTCAGGGAAAGTAGTTTAATAAGGTTCAGACCTATAGGTAATACTAAGAAGAATAAACTTTATTTACACAACTTATAAAAGCTAACAAGTGTTACTGGGTAAACACCTGACGCTTATTAAAATTACAGATAATCGTAAAAAAATTACTGCTTTTTAGTCTCCGAGCCAGCTAGATAGACAGAAGACATATATGATATGGTCACACCTTTATCCCCGAAGGGGTAGGCAGGGGAATGTTATTTGCCCACATTGCAGCTTTTATTTTTTAGAATTTGTCTCACGTAATAGGTGGTGAGCCGTATTGCCGTGTTGAGATGGACAGGCGCAGGTTGTGACTGCCTGCTGTTGAAATTTTTCAAGCCGCCTAAAAAGGCCTTCAGCTTGGCTTAACGACTGTCATTTTTACTGACAACCGGGATCAACATCTCAACGTGCCTTCCTAATCACGAAAGCGCTCAATAAACATCACAAAGAGGTCACATGGATGTTCATCCATCCAAGGACTGGCCATAGTGCAAGTTGCTTACTGCAGTGATCGTTTACAGAACACCGAGTCCGCGGGGCCACGAGCGCTTCTACAGACAAAAGACAAACAAACATAACTAGGTATAAAGGTACATATCTAACAACGCAAAATAACGATGAGTAAAAATAACGAAGAACACCATAATCACAGCTTTTATTTCAATTTTATTGTAGCTTACAAATCATAAAAATATAACAATTTATCGTGTTTAACACTTATCACAACGCTAAGTAATTATTTTGCGAATATTTTATCTATAGAATATGTTGAGGTTTTACTAGTTACTTACATAAACTTCGAAAATAATTATTGTATTTTGTCAATTTCGTGCTCAATGAGAAGGTGATCACTACATATCTGATGCTACATGAATCAGGGTCCTCCTTGAGTACAGTACTTCATGCTTTGGAAAGCGCATCCTCGTTCTACAAGAGCACGAGTATCGAGATGAAAGGTTGAGCCAGCCATCATCACAGGGGCAGGCCTTGACATGTTTCCTCTTAAAATAGGTAAGTACCTATATCAGGGCTTCCCAAACGGTCCTTCGCTTTGTCCTTGGGTCGTCGCAGGGGGTCGCGAGCGAGTCGATTGATCGCCAATTTTTTTCTGATAATCTGAGCAATATGTCTGGTTTACAAACCTTTTACAGACATAAAAAGAGAAGTGATAGTAGCAATTTTCCAAACTGGAGCTCCGAAAATGGCCGAGTCCCAAGGGCGTCGCAGGACAAATAAGTTTGGGAAGCCCTGACTATGTATATGACGAAGTATGGGAATATGTAGCCACATTGATGACCAAGGCTGATTAAGGCTCCAGGCATCTCATGTCTATGGTAAACTTTATTCTCTGGCCACTTACCTACAGCACTCACAAAGCAGTATGTGGCACTTTAATTGGCGAAAATCGAGAATTTTAGCCATTTTTTTGACAGGTGACCCTTACTTAACTAAGCCACAAATTAGAGATAGTACAGATGAAAAACTCATTTATGTACTTTATTTCACATCTACCCTCTGCTACACACACTCGCACACAAATCAGTATCGAAAATTCGGTTGAGATTCGGTGGTGATGGTGACACTGGTGACCGCCTGACCTCGTGTCTGTGAATGAGTTGTCTATGTGTGCGTAGCCTCAGCGAATTTAGTATGTAGGTTTTCATCTGTACTATCTCTAATGTGACTAAGCACTATAAGTGATAGATAATTATATAAAATCTGGGAAGGGAAAGACTTATACCTACAATATTGGTAAAGATTATATTTTTTATTCATAGGTGTTTACAAACACCATAAACTATTAGATAGGTATATTGTCGTGTAATGAAAATTCATTTATATTTTCTATCGCGTCGCAAAAGCACCGTTATTTAAATTTAATTTTGGATATAAATTTTTCAGTACTAGTGGCAGACCTTAGATTATTTAAACTTTATATCTATGTGGCTGACAAGCATTGCCTATGCCTACCTGATCGAAAGTGGTTTTTGTAGTCTATGGGCGTAAAATATACCAGAAATCAATGATACATTCATTTTTCACAAATTATTACATAATTTTTTATATTAATATTTAACTTATTAGCGTCTCAAAGTCCCACTTTTAGCCCTCTCTATAAAATAGATTGCAGAGGGTCTTATGGCGAGACTTTGTCTGTAGTCTGTTACTCTGTTGTATTATATTACGTCACTAGGTCACGTGGATCATCTGTTCATAGTGTGAAATAAAACAAAAATAACAACGTCCATCGGAGTGAACTGTCACTTTCACAGAGGGGCAGTTGGGTAAGACCGTCTCACGGCTTCTTGTTAATTACAGACCACTTTACTTACATAGCGCATATGTGCTTATAAAAATAATTTTGAGAATGAAATAAAATATTTGAGATATTTTTACAGTGCACCTATCTAGCCGAAATAAAACTAATATCATTACTTATTCATGTTTGACAAGCATACGTTTTAAATGTATATTACGAAATACATTACATATGTATATAAATGGATTACATCCAGATCAAAAACAACGTACATTCAGTTTTTGCATCTTATTGCTTTTGTCCCTAAATTCATTCCTAACACGCATGACACCTTGTAATAGAGTTAATTACTGCTGTTCTAGTTGACACCTGCGACTTCGTACGAGTTTAATATCAGATCCGAAGTTTTGAAAAAAGTTCTGTTATTAAAAAGTAGCACATTTTTATGCAAATATTTTTTTTTATTAAAATAACATGGTATTAAGTATGAACAAAACTACAAAAAATAATAAATAACGACCTGGAAATGGTCGCAGGCAAGGACTGGGTCCGCAAGGCGCAGAACCGTGGGATGTGGCATGAATCGCAAATCGTGGGAGCCAAGTTGAGGGCCGCTTTTTATGGTCTTACAGAGTGAGACGGTGGCCCCCAATCGCTAGATGTCGCTGGGGCTTTCCATCAGGCGGCAGCGGCATCATTTTGGCGAACTAAGAATAATAAAAAAAGAAAATCGGAAGAGGACTACGTCCAAAAGTGGACTGCCATACATGGGCTGATTTGATTGATTGATTGAAACAATGATAGTAATATAGTATCTACCTAACTAATAAATAAATAATAAAAGAGTAAATAACTACATTAAATTAAGATTAATCCGATATGGGTAACTATGTTGCACCACTTTCGTTACTATAGTGTAGAAAATGCTATGATTGTATGGTATAGGTGTACATTCATGTATTTTGCATAGTAGATAAGTAAAGTAACATTATTGTATATCCCAATCGCTCTAACTTTGCCGCTGCTGGCGTAGAAGCTGGTGTAGAGGAATAGCACGCGAGGCGACCGGCAAACTTAGGGCGAACGGGTAATAAGTAAGTACCTAGGTTATTAGCACGCGAGGACTAAACGCTCGTCGCTTGCGAACTGGAGCTAAAAATGGCTACATACTCAAAAATTCACATCACCGGCTGATTAGTGCAGGGCTTTCCAAACTGTGCATCGCGATGCCCCAGGTCGTCGCGGCGTTGTCCCTGGGGCGTCGCGAGCGAGTTGAGTGAGCGTCAATTTTTTTTCAGATTAACCTGAGCAATATGTCTGGTTCACATCACAAACCTTTCCAAACATAGTAAAAGAAGTGATATAGTTGCAATTTTCCAAGCTTGAGCTCCTGTTTCATATTGCCCAACCAATTGGCCGCTGCATAAAGTTCCTTGGAGCGAATTATACCATCGTAGAGGCGGCGACACGCACGCTCTGGCTTCCTCATGTTATTGCGCAGTTTAGCCAACCTTCTGACGGAGCGGCGTACGTTAGTAACTTCTTCGCAAGGGTCCCAGTCGTGCTGGACGAAACTCCACCGACTGTTGAATACCACCTGACGCTGTGGTATCTCAGTGCCTCGGCGATGGTCTGTGCAGTGTTAGCGTCGAATAAAAATCGACGAGTCCCAAGAGCTTAGCAGAACAAATAAGTTTGGGTAGTCCTGCACTATAGTATGCTTAATATGCCCAATGTCTGCTTACTTCTTTCTTAAATAGTGTAGAACTTTAGATAATAGAATAGAGAATATTGGCAACAGATTTCAGGGATACATTTGGGTTAGCTAAGAACTTAACCAGATCACATGAAGAGATTTAAGGAGGTACATAACATGTTCATTCTTACAGTATCTTTATCGTAAATACGACCTCATTTGTTTATTCTGATTGTCCATTGATGTCTGAGCCCGATCTGCTGAACATATCAATCGATCCAACTTACTAATTTGTGATGTAACTTGCTGACCAATATCTTTTACAGCAGCCTTACCAAATAAAGACTGATCTTCCATCTTCTTCAAATCGTCTAAAGCCGAATTAATATCACCGCCATTTTGCTTTGACTTTCCCGCGCGCGGTGTCATTTCTTTCACATTGTGGCCAAGGCCCTCGTTCACAGAGCCTATTTCAGTAGTTGGTGGAATGTAGTCTTTATCATAATTTGTTTGTCCAATGTAACTAGGCTCGCTGGAGTACGATAAATTGTCTTTTGCTGATATTTTTAAACGAAAGAAATTTGTTATTGTGCCGCATACACCCTGAAAAAGAAATGATTTTGTTTGATTAGTAGGTACATTAGTAGATTTAAAAAGTTCAGAATATCTTTTAGTTATTTTACTAGTACTTATTAAAATTGATTAGTTGCTATTTCTCCTTCCCATTGATGTTTTCTTTTTAGGGTTCCGTAGACAAATTGCAAAAACGGAACCCTTATAGATTCGTCATGTCTGTCTGTCTGTCCGTCCGTAGGTCACAGCCACTTTTCTCCGAAACTATAAGACCTATGCTATTTAAACTTGGTAAGTAGATGTATTCTGTGAACCGCATTAAGATTTTTATATGAAACTAGAAATTAAGCAGTAAATTTTGGGGGTCCCCATACTCAGAACTGAAACTCAAAAATTTTTTTTCATCAGACCCATACGTGTGGTGCAGAATGCTATTGAGGTTCCTAGCGTCATTTTTTTCTAAAGTGAATAGTTTGCGCAAGAGACACTTACAAAGTGGAAAAATGTGTCCCCCTCCCCCCTCTAACTTCAGACCAAGAGAATGATAAATCTAAAAAAAATATATGATGTACATTGCTATAAAAACTACCAACGAAAATTCGTTTGAACGAGATAGAGCAGGTAGTTTTTTTTTAATACGTCATAAACCGCAATTTTCGGTTAGAAAATTCACTACCACTGCGAACATCATAAAACATCAATCAAAGTTACAACGAACTTTTATATTATGTTACTTGCTGATAAGGAACCCTTCATGGGTGAGTCCAACTCGCACTTGGCCGGTTTTTTTTGTTTACGTGAGGGAAAATCCTCAAATCGTCAGTGTTGTGCCGGACTCCTACCGAATAAAAAAACGTAAGCCCTCGGAAGGATACCCCGGACTCCCAACAGATCTACGCCTACCACTGCGGCCTTGCCCAGGAGGGTTCGGGTGCCATCCCGCGTCTTTGAGTAGTTTTTCGGGTGTTATCCCGCTTGTTAAGGAAGGCGTGCGTGAATCTCTCACGTCACGCTGTCGTCTAGGGGGCCAGCTTCTGTAAGGACGGTGAGCAGCCCCCTCACCGTCCTCAGGCCTCCGGTCATGGACGCCGATAGTCTTGGGCGAACACACGGCGGCGGTGCCCCTGCCGCCGCCGACTGTGGACCTCGGGTGGGAGAGATCTCTCCCGCACCCTCCCCGTCCCATTCATGCTTTAGTGCAGCCCCGGATCTAGGGGGGGGGGCAAAATCAGGGGGGCAGCAAATCAGAGGGCGAGAAATTCCAACTTTGCAGATCAATGCACAAATCATCAGTTAATAACCTTGACAATAGTAAATTACCTACCTAATATTAAACACTCCAACTTTTTCAACTCTATTCACAAAAAAAATTATTACGGTATTTGCTCAAATTATATCGGAAATTAACTAGGTATAGATATATGCCAGATGCTTGAAACGAAGCAAACAATTCCAAGATGCATGCATCACTTCTTTACAAACTTGCAGCATGTTGTGGAGGCGGCCAACGCAGGGGCGGCCACAGTATTTTACTCGTATATTCTGATTTTTTTAAATCTGTTGTGTTCTTAAAATATCTCTTGTTGCACCATACGTCAACGGATAGCGTTATAAAGTTTCCTTTCTTTGAGTCTTAAAAATGAAAAAAAAAGCTAGGCCATTTTTGCATACGATTAAATTGAGGATTAGGCACTTTTGCTCTGACCGTCTCAATTGTGCCGCTGATGGCCAGATTCCTGCACGGGTGACGTATATCTACTAGTCCTCTGTGCTGGTCAGGTTCCCTGCTTTCTGCAGTTTAATTCAAGAGTACCACGGGGATCTGTGTTATCGAATCGAACACTATCTTTTCGGCATATTATCCCTTGGATTCACTCATTGTTATGCAGACGACAGTACTCTACAGGAGAGTTAATCTGGCTGACCAACGGAGGGCGGCCCAAGCTGGAGAAAAAGAGGCGGCAGCTCGTAGCATATCTCGAGCTCAGTCTCAGATCTCAGTAGATTTTAATGCCAGGAAATAAAAGCGTGAGCGTTTACAGCTCAAAGATCTCCTATTATCTACCCTCTCTTCACAATGCGATAATACTACTGAAGGACTATCTAGACATCCTCTGACCGTTTAGAGGGGGCGGTCCGTCGTAGAAGAAAAGAGGCGGCATCTCGTGGCGAATCTCGACCGGGCCTGATCGCATTTCCATATTTAATTTTGAAAACCTGTTAGATTTAAATGCCAAGAAACACAGGAATGTGCGTTTACAGCTGAAAGATTCCCTTTTCTTCTTTGCCCTCTCTCTTCGAAAGGAGAGGAGCAACGGCAACCTCTTCTACCGGTTATCGCAGATGATTACTGGGCACGGGAGTTTCTGTGTGACTAATACACCGGGAAACCACAGCTGAGCACGGCGAGGTGCACACATTGGAGGAGTGTACAGCGAGTGCAACAGCGCCAGGTCCTATTAGCAGGTCTGGTCATGGACATTCTCTCGCTGGAGATCATGGCGGCCATGATCTCCAGTGGAAGTAAGTGGGAGGTGGCGTGGATTAAAGGCGAGGAAGCGTGAAACTGGAGATAACTGCGGCGCCCCCGCCGCATGCATGTCTTTGCCCAAGACTCTCGGTCTATATGAACGGGGGCCTGAGGACGGCGGGGCCTGCTCACCTTTTTAACAGAAGCAGGCCCAAGACGACAGCGTGACATGAGCGTTTCACGCACGCCACACGCCCCAAGAAGCGGGATAACACCTGAACAACCCCCAAAGATGCGGGAGAGGACTCGAACTCCCTAGGTAAGGTCGCAATGGTAGCAAAAGTTGGGTATCCTGGGATATTCTTCCGAGGGCTTACCCGGGGCTCCAGACCGTAGGCAGTGGTAGGATTCGTGTGCTTTCAGTCGGTAAGAGTTCGGCATAGCATCCATGACGGATTTCCATACGTATCTAAAAAATCCTTTCATTTCAATACGCGGATTACGCCACCATATATGTAGGTGTCTGCTTTACAAAACACAAAAGTATTAGCGTAGGTACAAACCTTCGCTAATACTACTCACAAATTTGAACTACGGAACCTAAAAAATAGAGGTATGATTTGTCATAGTATATTTTTCTACTAATCTGTCTTAGACAATATTGCCGGGTAGGATCGTTATAGTTTTTGAATTGACACTTCCGTGAATATGCCGAAAATAAGAACCTAAAATCATATTCTGGTAACCAATAACAAGAAAGCCGTGAGATTAGATAGCCATTCCCCCCCCCCCCCGCCCCTGGGTTAATGGGGGCGGCATTTCCACATTTTGCCCGCCTAAAAAATCTCTAGATCCGGGGCTGCTTTAGTGACATAAATTATGTCTGGCTGGGAGGACTTACAGTGACCGCCGCCAAATATTCAATTACCTTAGTGGGATAGGATGTACTTGAGTCAGCTCTGGGTTTTATTGAGTTTGTATGTGCATGATCTCGCTGACGGAGATGTAAATCCAGTATCTATATAGCAGGTAGCAATGAGGATTTAGGTATCAGAGAAGATGGTGTGGCCAAAATGGGTAAGCATGCTTGTAACGTAGGTACTCACCTTTAGTCGATTGATTTTAGTTTGAGTAGAATCTAAAATAGTATTCAGTTCTACTAGACCACCGCCGCCCTCTTTCAAATGATCTTCCAGCATTGCAGTATTCTGAAAACAAATATTTCGGCTATAATAATCCTACTACAACAGTCCATCAGTACTAACTGGACATATCTAACCTATAAACATTATTTTACACAAATAAATATGTGGAATTCGCGACTTCACGCGAAATACTATTTACTTATGACGCGACGTTTCGGACACGTTGTATTCATGCAAGTGCCTATAAGTATAATGGGATTATGCAAAATAAATGTTTTTTTCGAGTTTTTTGAGTTGCGTTATCTTAATAAAAAAAATTATAGGTACATAAGTAAGTTTGAAGTATAAAATTAATGGGTGCGGATGCGGATAAAAATACATATCTATATATATAAAAACAAGAACTGACTGACTGACGATCAACGCAGAGCCTAAACAGCTGGGTCTAAAACCATGAAATTTTGCACAAATGCTCCTTATGTGACGTAGGCGAGCAATAAGAAGGGATTTTTGAAAATTCCACTCCTAAGGGGGTAAACAAGGGTTGCAAAATTTGTATGGGACTACGTGATTCCTTGGTCCGATCTTCTTCAAATTTGGCATAAAACATCTTTAACTGAATTGATGGGAGACGTGTATTTTATTTTATTGAAATTTATCATTTAACATGGTTTAAATGGGTTAGAAAAAAATTTGGGGGCATTTGTATCATAGTTCATATTGATACTCCTTATCGGTACTTTTTTAATTTTTTTTGACACATTGTCATGTTTGACAGCACAATTCGATTTAAAAAAGATGGTCGCAATTTTTGATAAATGTCAAAGAAATCTTATAATAATTTTATTAAAACTGCATATTTGATTGATTTTTGCTCTTCAATACGCGGAATTGCCTTCATATTTTGTATGTCAAAAATACATTTGTGAGAATGAAAACCTGTACATGGCTGGCTGAGAATCATGAAAAAACAATTCTAGGTAAGGTGTACACGGTTCCGATTATCACAGAGTATTTATTACCATCTTCGCTTACTTTCTTATTTTATACAGGGATAATACAAACGATCAGAGGCGTTATAGATGAACATTTAGCAGATGAAATCTACAGTAAATGTCTGGTCACAATAGGAGAAACTGTATTAGTATGGGTTGCCTGAGCCTCGAAAGGCTGAAGACCTACACAATCCAGAAATACGAGAAAGAAAGAAGTTCAGATATCAATTCCTTAGAAAAAGCAGAGAATGCTCTCTAAACCAATTAACAAAGACATTAGGTATCAATTTTTACAAAAATATAGATTTACTTCGCTCAAAGTACTTACGTATTTTAATTTTTTTAGTCAGAAATATATCTTTACATATAAAACAGTACTGTGAAGTGCCGCGGGCCGGCCACAGAAGACGACAGACGACGGCAGATGGAGCAAACGTGTTCCAAAGCGGGCATCGCGACTTGGTCCGCCCGCTAGATGGACCGAGGACCTAGAAGAGGTCGCAGGCTGGATGCTGAAGGCGCAGGACGTAAATTAGGAGAGGCCTACGTCCAGGAGCGTACATGCTGATTTGATGGATATAAAAATAAAAACTGACTTCGATACCTGATCGAGATCTAGAACTTTGAAATTAGATTAATGGCATAGTTGCGCACAAAGAAACGATTTTTAGGGTTCGTGCCCTTAAACGGGACCCTATTTATAAGACTTTGCTGTCCATCTGTCTATCTGTCCGTCATGAGGCTGTATCTCAGGAATTGTGATAGCTAGAGAGCTGAAATTTTCGGATGATATATTTCTGTAGCCACTATGACAACAAATACTAACGTCAGAAAAGGGGCGGGGATTAAGGGGGCGCCCATCCAACAAACGTGATGCTTTGCTGTTTTTTTGGTACGGAACCTTCTGTCTTTCCACTCCGACCAACTAAACCGGCCAACTGTTGTTCGGAATGTAACTCATTAAGGAACTTTATTCCTATCTATACTTTATTCTTTATTTATTTCCTCTGTGCGCGAGTCCGCTTCGCACTTGGCCAGTTTTTTATACTACTAAGATGGCAGACAAGCTTACGGTCCACCTGATGGTTGGTTACTGTAGTGGACTAATTCGCATAGTGAACGTTTGCAACACCAGTGGCGCTGCTGCATGTCGACCCATATTTCCCTTGGCATCCGGTAGAGTCACGGGAAAGTAAAATATCCCGTAACACTACTGATAGTGCTCGAATTAGGCAATAACCATTTTAATGAAAATCTAAGTTGTGCCAAAATAATACAACGGGAATACACGCGATAGAAAACCACGCGGTAAGAATAGAAGCGACGGGGGACCTTTCTATTTCTCTCTCTCTTACGCAAACGAAGTTGCGCGGGTCAGCTAGTAAGTCTATAAATGCAGAGATAAATAAAAATTGTGACATTAACATCCATACAGCCTAAATCAGAATTTTTTTAAATCTGTAGATCAGTGTAAACTTAAGAACATCCAAACTTCGAAACAAACATTTGATCACAGTCAAGTCAATTATTTAATCACATTCATAAAGCAGCCACTTGTTATTACTAAATACCCTAGCACTTGATGGCAGACTACCTATTTCTCATATATTCAAAAAAAAACAATAATCTCACGATCATTACAATTCACGATATCGTAAATGAGACAATATTAAATAAATATTATATCTTTTCCTTGCCTCGGCGGTTTTAATTTCCACTTCCTCAAATTCCACAACATCTAAATGTTTATGTTTTGATAAAAACTCTTCTTTGTCAGGCAAAGGTTGTCCAAATAATTCAGCCCTAGTACAAGCATCTTCATATGCTTTTTGCGACATGGCGATATAAGATTTAATCAAGTATAGACTTATTAGAGTATAATCTATCGGTTCATTTAAAATAAATTCACTGACAAATGACTGCCTGAATATGAGAATTTAGCACTGATGGAAATATCGATTTTATGTCACTAAGCTCACAAGCTAGTAATTGAGTTCCGGTATAGATGTATCTAAGCCTAAAAGTATAATAAAATATACTTTATAAATTCTACTTATTCGAGTTTTAGTTAACTTAGTATACCACTGCGTAATTATACATACACTATCAAAAATTATGTTTATCAGATCAGACCATTTTTAATTTAAACTAGCGCGCGCTTTTATCAACCAGTGTTCCTAATTCAAAAAATATTGCCATACTTTTTAGCAGGCTTCGTCTTAAAATCTTAAACGAAATAATATAATACTAGGTTTTGGATATCATAGTCATATGCATCATAATACTGATTTAATCAAATAAATATAAAACGAAATGTTTTGTGTTGACCTGTTTATTAAGTTGTACACAAAAATCAGCTGCTCTGGGGTCAATAACTTTAGAATGAACTTTTGAAGTACAAGCGGAACGAATGAAAATAATAACGTAGCGTAGTAACATAATAATAACTTATTTACCACTTCACGTACAATTATCTTTAAGATTCATATTTCCAGTTGTTTAAATTCATTTTGAAGTGGAAATAGATTTATATCTTGAAATATGTGATATAAAATTAATTTTCCGTGTCATCTTTCGTTCATCTCGCTCACTCTTTACTTTGAAGTTTCGTTCGTTTCGTGCTCTATGATGTTCGTCTACGCTCGACTACTGTACATTTAAATAAAAAATAAATGATTCTGAAGTCACTTTCTTATGCGCCTGCGGCAGCGGCATTCACGTTTAGGAGAACGCTTCCTGTATTAAGTATTGTACGAAACTCTTCAGCAGCCATGTCAACAAGTATGTAAATCTATTTTTATTCTGTTGTTCAACTTTCTAACAAAGTTTTAATTTTGTAATAGTAGCATTTAATTGAAAATATTGTAAACACTCAAGCTAAGTGAGTACGTTGACCGAGAACGTCATAAAAACTCACAAACTAACAAAGAAGTTTATATGTAGATATTGTAACCTAAGACGAACATTGTCTGTAAACCACCCCAAACAAAGACTGCATCTCAAGAAATAAAAAGTTGCACATGTCAACAAATTGTCAAGCTTTGTTTATTGGTTTCCAAATTATGTGTGTAATTGGTCCACCATATCTTTCAATATGAAATGAATAGTTTATATAAGTTACAACCAGCACCCAATTGCATATTCAAAAAACTTTATAGAAACTATAGCCCAAAAATACAACACAAATGTGAGTTTAGTTCCCAAACAATTACAATAATGCTCCTTGTATAGCCACAGGATTTTTGATTATGGAATGCTTAATTTTTTTAACTGAACACAAATGACCAATGACCACAAATCCAAAGAATATTTAGTTGAGTCATAGTTTTATTTATATAGGAAACTTAATGTAGTAAGTTTCTAGTGGGAGCTCATTGTACTCCTGTTCATAAAACACAATGGCAATTATTTCACAAATGCAATCCCTCAACAATCAAGACTGTAGTCTATATCTTTAGTTTGCATTAAAACAAAGTTCAAAATGAGAAACAATATCATTTATAATACCTCTGTGTCAACATCTTCGTATAAAAATAATGTACATTAAATGCACAGTTTAAGAACAAACAGTATGAGCCAGTGAAATTTATATTTGTTAAACAAATTCCTTTATGATGAGGTCTGGTCTGCATAAATGAAAACTGTACATTAACTCAAAGGGTCTAATATACATAACAATGGAGATAGCCAGCGAGAGGGAATTAGACATTTTTGATATATTGTTGAACCATTACCGTCCCATGTTCAAAGAAGAGTCACAGACATCAGATATAGGTCAGTTTTTATTTCTAGTATATGCTAGGGAAAGATCCTACCTATAAGAAAGACCTATGTGCAGAATAATATACTACACAAAGGACGATAACACATTGATAGACTTTATAGACTATGTTGATTTCTTACCAAATAAATGGAAAATGTTGTGCTATACAGAACTTCAAAATTATGGTAATTTATTTAATGACTTATTTTTCCTCTTTTGCAGTACCCTTAAGCTTGGATGTTTTAAAGAAGTTCCGAACTGACTTCTACAACAACCCCAAGAATGAACTGGCACAAAATGTTTGCACAAGATTTGATCCCTTTGAAGTGGCCATTAGCAGAAGTAGAGCTGACAGTAGTCTCCATGTGTATAATATTAAGGTAAAATTTCATCATTAGTTTATACTTACCCCTCTATAACAGATGGACCATCCTGCAAAATAAAGATATCTATCTGGTCACTCAAAGTTTTCCGGTCGCTTCCCCTACTACGCCTCTACACCAGCCTCTACGCCAGCAGCAAACTTAAAGTGAACAGGCTATACATCTTCTGAAATTTGAAATCATCTTATAAGATGATTCTGCTTATAAGCAGAACCATAAATTCAAGGATCTTGATTGGAAATGAGGTGCAGGACCTGTTCTGGTGTGAATTTGGAGAGGCTTACATCCAACTGTGGGCTGCCATAGGCTGATTTGATTGATTAGAAATCATCAGTTTTACATAACTATTAGGCAGTAAAATACATCCTGGGACGTCCTTTCGAGGGCTTACCCGGAACTCACAACCATAGGCTGTTGGGTGTAACGTGAGGTTTTTTAGTCAGTCGGAGTCATAACATTCATGAGGATTTTCCCTCACGTTAAAACAAAGGCATTAAAATACATCCAAGTGCACTAATATGTGAGCAAGTATTGTATATTCGTAAATAATAAACTATGGCACATACTCCAGATAAATACTCCTTTCAATCAATCAGTCATATCAGCCTATGACTGTTGGATGTAAGCCTCTCCCAAATGTATGGTTGTTAGGAAGTCAGGGCGGCTAGGGCCGCAGGTACCTAGGGCTCTCGTAGAACTTCTAAACCCTTTCTTCTATAGTAATGTCTGTCTATTGTGAGGGTCTGATAAAGTAGAAGGAGAGTATATACTGCTTAGATAGCGTCGCTCAGTTGTACTACCTAAACCAAATCTGGGTTGTAAATCACAGTCACCGAGTCTTTCCTGCCCATGCTAGTACTCTGAAAGTGGTAACCTAATAGTGCACTAAATACTGTATTAGTTTTCAGTAGGTTCATGGTAAAAACCGTAAATGACGGAAACCCATAAGAATAAACAATACTTTTCTTATTTCATTATTTCTTATTTCCGTGCTTCGGAAGGCACGTTAAGCCGTTGGTCCCGGTTGCCAGTAAAATGGCAGTTGTTAAGCTAAGTTGAAGGCTTTATTTGAACAGCAGGCAGTCACAACGTGCCCCTGTACATTTAAACACGGCAATACGGCTCACCACCTATTACCTGGGACATATTATACAAAGGTGAAATGTGGGCATATATTAAGCCTCTGCCTACCCCTTTGGGGATAAAGACGTGACCATATGTATGTTTCTTATTTCAAATTCGACAGATCGAGTCAGAAGCGAAACCGGTGACGAATCAAGAAAGCTCTGGAAGATGTTGGCTGTTCGCGGCGTTGAACGCTATGCGGTTACCATTCATGAAAAAGTATTGCATCGAAGAGTTTGAATTTTCACAAAGGTATTGTGTTTCTTTTTAAATTCTTGTGGTTTGTGGTCGCCCCAAGATGTGACCATATCAACCTATGTAGGATGTTTATCTATAATACCTAGTATGAAGTCCAGATTGTATTGAAATACCTCCCTTCAGAACTAGCATAACTTTGATATAAAATTTGTACCTACAATTTAAATGATTGCCATACCACACACATACATACCACATACACACATATGCCACCTTACACCGCTCAGTGCTCAGATGGTTCGGGCATGTGGAGAGAATCGTTACAAACAGACTGACAAAAGAGCAACAGACTGATAAGGCGAGAGTGAATGGGCCAACAGGTAGGGATCGACCGCGTCGTACTTATGTCGACCAAAAAACTTTTGAGAAAAGACCAGGTCAAGAGTACCCATAATCGGAAAGTAGATGAAGCGAAAGTGGTATGTCAGGATTGTCGCAAGTGGAAAGCCATAGTCTCTGCCTACCCCGTTGGGAAACAGGCGTGATGTTATGTATATGTATGTACTAGATGACCCGCGCAACTTCGTTTGCGCCGCATAAGAGAGAGTATTACCTGTTTCCGTCGCATTTACTCCCGTCACGTTGCGTTTACTCCCGTAGTGTCTCGTCGTTAATATTCAATACTACGTGAGGGAGAGAGAGAGAGAAAGGTTTGTCGTCGCGTGTATTCCTGTCGCATTATTTTTAAGAACAATTTCGTTTATGAAAAACGTAACCCGTGGCATTATTGTAGAAAAAAAATGATTGCCATTAAAATGGTTATTGTGCACCAACCCAAAGATAGACACATGCTATCGCGCAATTTTTTTAGAACTTTTTAAGAGAAACAATTTTGTAGTAGGTACATATTTTTTACATAACTACTAGCTGACCCGCGCAACTTCGTTTGCGTGATAAATGAAGAACCGCTCGATCGATTTTGTGCAAACTTCACACAAACCATCTACTAAATAGTCCGAACAAAGCCTAAACATTTGGTTTGGATAGGTGAGCCCGTTCTTGAGTTATAAAATTACAACGAAAAGTGGCATTGATTTATATATATATACTAGCTGACCCGCGCAACTTCGTTTGCGTGATAAATAAAGAACCGCTCGACCGATTTTGTGCAAACTTCACATAAACCATCTACTAAATAGTCCGAACAAACCCTAAACATTTGGATTGGATAGGTGAGCCCGTTCTTGAGTTATAAAATAGATAATTATTTACGCAGCACACGCAACGAAGCTCTCAAAAGGAATAACTTTTCCCCCGTTTTGGAAACATTTACTATTACTGCTCCGCTCCTATTCGTTGTAGCGTGATGCTATATAGCCTATGACACTCCACAATAACAGGCCTTTCTATTGGTGAAAGAATTTTTGAAATCGGTTCAGTAGATACCGAGATTACCCCTTACAATTTAACAAATATACAAACACACAAACTTTACCTCTTTATAATATTAGTATAGATAGATGAGTTCCTTCAGTAGAAAATCTATAATAACAATATCTTATATTGGTCAATGTTATTTTTATTGCAGTTACCTGTTCTTCTGGGATAAGATAGAGCGCTCTCACTACTGGCTCAACAATATAGTGGCCACGGCTAAACAAGGGGAGGAATTGGATTCCAGACTCGTCAATTTCTTACTAAAGGTAACTTTCAATAGCCTCTACCTGTAACTGGAAAAATGTGAACATTTAATATGACTAAAAATAAACAAAAACATATTTATTTCACTTAGGCATATACAGATGCACTTGAAAAACGTCCAGAATATAGCCCAAAAAAATTACTACCAGTTCACAACCACCTGAGAACTGGCAAGAAATTCAGCGGGTTATTCTTTCTTTTTAGTGCTCTATTTACAATTTTAGAGACTAAGAACTTTACATTTTGAACATTTTTTTTAACAATCCAGCAGAGCAGATCATTTCCAGGCTTCTTTATCCAGCAAATAATCATTAATTATAATTTGTATAGTAGCCCTTGTACAGTACCGGCAAACAACTTGATCATCGCGTGAGGTGGTAGGTACTTGCGCCAACTTTCTCCACTTACGTGCAAATATATTATGTCATTGAAAACCGCATTTTTTTATTATTGGCATTTTATTGTGTTAGCTAGTAACTTTTTGGTTGGTGGTAAAGAGAGAAAAGAGATCACGAAGTTGCTCATCGTTGCTCAAGAAGTTTGTCGGTTACTGTATACTCTGTTAAAATTAGGATGATAATTTTGACAGCTCTTAGTAGGGCACCCCATAGTGTCCAATCGTTAATAAATCTATTCGATTATCGATTGCGTAAAATTTTAAATCGATAGGTACAAAAAAAACGTTTTTATTATTTTAGGTAATTAGGTAAATATATTTGCATTATTATTGTTTGTATTATACTTAGCTAATCATATTACAAATAAATATTGTAGATACCTACTTATTAACTTTACTTGCATTTAAATGAATATACTGAATTTCGATTTATTCGAATTATTTATCTATGATCGATACTGCGGTGTTGTTGGAAGACGCTTCACTACGATAAGTGGGCGGTACTCGTCTATGTACTACGATATTTTTTGGAAGTATACTTGACATAAACAAATCCGATACTTCATAGGCGTGAGCTGTCAAAATGATCAACTTAATTTTAACAGAGTTTGTATAATTTACTTTTTACAAACTTTTTGAACTTAATTGGGAACAAACTTTTAATTTAAAAAATAAAGTATGCCTACCCCTTCGAGGTATATGGTGTAACTATTATGTATGAGTTCTGGAGTGGAGGTCCCGACTTGACGACGACGACCTTCTCCAGATAGACCGGTGACCTGGAAAAAGCCGTGTGTGTTGTGGGCATAAATTGGGACAGGCCTTCGTTCAGCCATGGACTATCATAGGCTGATTTGAATGATATATGTGAAACAGAAATAGCATTCACTTTAAGCCCCTCTCTATTAAATAGAGTGCAAAAGGGCTCATGTCCAGATTTTGTCTGTATTCTGTGTGTCTGTTTCATTAAACTACGTCACTAGGTCACGTGGATCATCTGTTTGAAGTTTGAAATAAAACAAAAATGACGACGTCAATCGGATTGAACTTTCACAATAAACGAGTTAGAAAGGGTCTGTCTGATGAGACCGATCTCACGGCTTCTTGTTTACAAATAATAAGTCATTTAAGTTGCTATTGAGTTTTTCAGTCAGAAACTCAAATACGGCTACATCGAACGCGATAAATCTAAATACTTACACGTACTTACATAATAACATGAATACCTACTATCACTTTTCAATTCACTAGAATTTTATTTACCCACTTCGGATAGTTATTTACCTTTAGGCAGTGTCTGATACAACTGATAACATTGCAATACATTACATAAGTGTTGGTTTTATATTGATAAGCGTTGTGTAATATTATACATACCGTTCTTTTTACTGTTTCACATTACACTTTGTCAACATATTTGTTCTAAAATGAAATAAAATCGTTTAGTTCCAAAACTTTGTCATGATATTTCTAGACGTCTATACTAATATTATAAAGAGGAAAGATTTCATCGAGTGTTTGCATCGAATAGGCTCCGAAAGTACTAAACGGGTTTAAAAAATTCGGTCACTGTTGGGAAGTAACACTATCCCCGGTGAATACAGGCTATATTTTATTCCCATATTCCCACGGGAACGGGAGTTATTTTAATTGTTCCTTTGTCTCCTATGCACATAATGATAGCCTTATTGAATTAAAATCATTATTTTAAAGCTGAGATTTAGATAATTCCTTAAACACCACCCTCTTTCGCATAGGTCGGATAACCAGGCTACAATTAACAAAAACGTGCTTCGGATGGTACGTGAAACCGTTGGTCCCGGTTGTCAGTAAAATGACAGTCGTTAGCCAAGTTGAATGCCATATGGGCCGCTTGAAAAAAAATTACTGTGCGTCGTCACAACCTGCGCCCGGGTCGGCGACGCGTGGCACCTCTAGCACTTTGGTTGCCTATCTTGATTGCTGTGTTACCCCAATAAGCTTGAGTTTCTCCCATGGAATCTAACTTTGTAGTCGAAACTTACTTTTTTCTTTTGCTATCGTTTTTTTCGGGTGTGACCATTAATTGAGATGTGGAACGTTGTGGAAGCAGCAACTTCACATCCGTTGGTGATGTTAGTGAATGTTTCTTTTCAGATATCCATACTAATATTATAAAGAGGAAAGATTTGTTTTTTTGCTTTTATGTTTTTTTGTTTTTTTGTTTGTTTGTTTGTAACGAATAGGCTCCGGAACTACTGGACCGATTTGAAAAATTCTTTCACTGTTGGGAAGCTACACTCTTTGCGGTGAACATAGGCTATATTTTATTCCCGTATTCCCACGGGAACGGGAACTAGGTACACGGGTGAAACCGCGTGACGTCCGCTAGTTCATAATAAAATAAATAAACCTCAAATCCAATCGTAAAGTTATAAGAGCACTGCTTTAGTAAAGTTAAGTACATTATGACATGAAAAACAAAACTCTTCGTGCATACGGCTGGATGTTATAATCTCCAATATAATCGGTAAAATGCCGTAGGCTGGCACTCATAGGGGGACTTTACTGCTATGCCAACACACAGGAAATGATCGACAAGCTGTCAGTCAGAGGTAATAGAACTGTGAACGGACTATAGCGCCTCTGGCGTCGCAAACGTCCATAGGCTACGGTAACCAACTTTCCGGTGGGCCGTAAGATAGTCTACCACCTAAGTAGTATGCCTTCCGCATCCAGCCCTTTCATGGTACCTTCTTCAGTTCGTCGTTCCGTCTGTTAGGAGGTCATCCTTTTTTTTTTTTTTTGTTTAACGTGAGGGAAAATCCTCATAGGATGTTATGCCGGACTCTTACCGACTAAAAAACCTCACGCCACGCCTAACAGCCTATGGTTGAGAGCCCCGGGTAAGCCCTCAGGAAGGATGTCCCGTGACTCCCAACAGACCTACGGCCGCCAATGCGGCCTCGCCCAGGGGGTGGTTCGGGTGCAATCCCGCGTCTATGGGGGATTTCGGGTGTGATCCCGCTTCTAAGGGGGGGGGGGGGCGTGCATGAGTTGCTCACGTCACGCTGCCGTCATGGGCCTGCTTCTGTAAGGACGGTGAGCGGCCCTCTCACCGTCCTCAGACCCCCGGTCATGGAGGCCGATAGTCCTCGGCGAAGACACGTCGGCGGCGCCCAGGGCGCCGACTGCGGAACTCGGGTGGGAGAGTTCTCTCCCGCATCCGGCCCGCCGCCTCCTTCGCGAGCATGACCTGCTCGCAGAAAGAGGCGGCGCAGTCCCACTTACTCCCGCTGGAGAGCATGGCTCGCACCATGGCCTCGAGCGAGAGAGTGTCCACGCCCAGACCCACTACGAGGACCTGGCGCTGTTGTGCCCACGCCGTGCACTCCACCAGCGTGTGGAGGGCCGTGTCGTCGCTGCGGTCCTCGCAGTGCTGACACTCGGCCGTGGTTTCCCGGTGTTTTCGCCACAGATACCTACCGAAGCTACCGTGCCCGGCAAGCATCTGTGTCAACCGGTAGGAGAGAGCACCGTGTCTTCTCTCCAGCCACTCGTCCATGACCGGTCTGACGGCCGCGATTGTGGCGAATCCCCCCTTTGGTTGCTCAAGTCGCACCTTCCATGTCTCCACGGTTTCCTGGTGGAGCAGGGTCCGCTGGGCCTCGATTTCTCGAGACGCAGGCCTTTGGCCCCGCTCCAGCGCCTCCTTGCGCCATCTGAACAGTGACGCAAGGGCTCTCGCTTCCAGGTCCCATGGAGGGGTCCCGGCTAGGAGACATGCCGCCTCACCGGAGATCGTGCGGTATCCTCTTATCACCCTGACGGCCATCATTCTCTGCGGGCTCAGCAGTCTAGCCTCATTGCTGGCCGTCAGGGTCTCCGCCCATACGGGAGCCCCGTACAGGGCCATGCTTCGCACGATCCCCAGGTACAGCCTCCTGTAGGGAGCGTTGGGTCCCCTGATGTTGGGCATCAACCGCGCGAGTGCGGCCGATGCTCCCCTCAGTTTTGGGACCAAACTTCGGAAGTGATGTCCGAAGTTCCACCGGCCATCGAGTACGAGCCCCAGATACTTCATCGAGGGCTCGATGCCGATGCTGACGCCCCCTACCTGTAGGCTGGTTCCCGCAGGTGGCCCCATCCGAGGTCCGTGGAAGCACAGAGCCTCGGATTTGTGAAGGGCGACCTCGAGACCCAGCCGCCGAATCCGACCCACGACCTGAGCAACCCCTGCCGTGGCCTTAAGTGCTGCGGCACGGTGCGTTGCTCCCCGCGCCGTAACGAGGGTGTCGTCGGCGTAACACGTTACGCCGACCCCTCTGAGCAACGGACCACGCAGCACCCAGTCGTAACCGATGTTCCACAGGAGCGGTCCTAAAACCGATCCCTGTGGAACACCGCACGACACATCTCGCCGACCCGGCCCTAGCCAGCTCGGGTAAGTTATGGCCCTCTCGGAGAGATAAGCCCCGACAATTCGACGGAGGTAGGGAGGCACTCCATGATAGATAAGCGCCTCCCTGACGCAGCTCCAGGGCAAGGTGTTGAATGCGTTGGCGATGTCGAGAGACACCGCCACCACCACCTCACCCTGTGAGACTGCTTCCTCCGTCAGGCCTCTAATGCGCATGATCGCGTCCACGGTGGAGCGTCCCTGACGGAAGCCAAACTGGCTATCCGCCAGATCAGGCCCCACGCGTGTGAGGTGCCCGACGAGGCGTTGTGCAATAATGCGCTCAAAGAGCTTGCACACCTCGTCGAGCAACACGATCGGCCGGTACCCTGATGGGGAATTTGCCGGCCGCCCCGCCTTTCGAATCAAGACCAGTTTCCCTGTCTTCCAGACCTTGGGAAACTGGCCTTTCTCGAGGCATGCGCTAAAGAGCCCAATTAGTCGAGGCCCAAGCTCTTCGAGAGCCAGGACCCACGCTCGGCCTGGAATGCCGTCGGGTCCAGGGGCGGTGTTTCTGCGGGATTTAAGCCGCAGTACAGCCGCCCCTAACTCACCCTCGGTGACCACGGGCACGTCGTTCTCGCTGCCTTCCGCGTTGGGCGCCTGAGACGGAGCCATGCGCGGAGAAATATGTTCCTCCGCTCTCGACGGGAACAAGGAGTCCAGGACCTCCTCCAACCGCTCCGGCTGGAGACTCTGAGTCAGTGGGGGCGCCTTAGGGCGTAATTTGCCCCTTACCATAAGGTACGGGCGCCCCCACGGGTTCCGCTCCAGAGTCTCCATCAGCTCATCGCGGCCCAGCTTTTTGGACCGCTTGATGGCCGTCTGGAGGGCCCTCTTGGCCTCCCTGTACCCATCGTAGAGCTCCGTCTCTCGGGCTGCCGCATCATCTGGGCGACGACGCCTCCGGCGGAATCTGGTGTACCGGCGGCGCGCGGTAACGCACTCCGCGCGCAACTGCGCGATTTCCGGCGTCCACCAGTACACCTGCTTCCTCGCCGGTCTGGGCCTAGCCCTGGGCATCGCCGCATCGCAGATGTGCGACATGGCTCTCCCGAACCACTCCACTTCGGCATCAACATCGGCAAGCCCGTCCACTGTCGGAATCCAGGCCTGCACGATGGCCGCCTCCAGGAGAGCCTCCCGATCCAGGCGATGGAGTGCCCAACGCGGTTCCGGGGGATTCGCGATTGTTGGCGGCAGGTTAGGTGGAGGGGAGACGTCGAACCGAATATATCGGTGATCTGACGACGTCTCCTCCTCCTCCACCACGCGCCATCCCTGGACACGGCGGGCGAGCTCAGGGGTCGCAAACGAAACGTCTATGACCGAGCTGAGCCCCCGCCGCGTCCAGGTTGCGACATTCCCCCGGTTCAGGATGACTAGGCCACGAGTAGTGACCCAGTCCTCCAGTATCCTCCCCCTGCCTCTGGTTTCCCGGGAGCCCCAAGCCTGCGACCAGGCATTGAAGTCTCCCAGGACCAGGACAGGGCGAGGCCGGCATGCAGCGAGAACGACGTCCAGCTCAGGGAGCCATAGCTCGAACTGATGCTGGTCGAGGCTCGGCGAGATGTAGACGGCCACGACAGCCACACCCTCGTATTCCGCCGCGACACAACCCGGACCCCTAGCGATGACCGCCAGGCGCGAGTCGTCCGCGCCGGTCCCCCCAAAGATGGTCGCCAGGCCGTCCAGATCCACCGGGCTTCCCGGGTGAACCCAGTACGGCTCGGCGACAACTGCGATGTTAATGGACCACTGCCTGATGCTCTGGTACAGAAGGTCCTGAGCACCAGTGCAGTGGTTCAAATTCACCTGCAGGATGCGGATATGGGTGTCCATTAATGGACGTCCATTTCCGCACCCTGCCGCGGGCGTGCCACCTCACTCTCACCCCCCCGTGCGGACGGACGGGGCCTCGGCCTTGAGGCAGCGCAGGACTTGCTGCCCGCCCGGTGATCGGCCTCCTTGCCCTCCACCACGCATTTGAAACATCGTGGCGGAGCGTCACAGGCAAGGGCCGTGTGACCGGGCTGACTACAGCGGAAGCACCGATCGCCCACAGTGACTTCCGCCGTACACTGCACTCCTACATGCCCCACGACCAGGCACCTATAGCACCTGTCTTCGCGGGGCTGCAGGAGATGCACCTGCGCCCTCAGGAAGCCCCCAATAAGGAGGCTCCGTCCGTCCGCCACTTTCTGGGCCGCCGCAACGGGGCAGCTCACGACTGCCGACCCGTGACCGGTGGGGCCAAAGCGGATTTCGCCTGACCTCACCTGATCACGGGGACAGCCGCTCGCCTCCACGACGGCGGAGATAAGCTCGTCCGTCGTGGCCGCGTCATCCAGACCCGAAATGCGCAGCGCGGCGCATTTGTTGGGTCTGGACACGCGGACATCGCCCGTATTTAGCGACTCCCGCAGCTTCGCCGCTAAGGCATCCGCTTTGGGGCCGCTGGTGGCGCCGGAGACCTCGAGGAGGCGCGCTCCGGTGCGCGTCACCTTGCACCGGAGCCCTCCCTCAATCTCGAGGGCCTTGAGGTCAACTGAGGCTTTCGCCTGCCTCAGTACCTCGGCGTACCCCACGCCCTTCGCCTTGCCCTCTGTCGTCACCGTAATGACGCCGGCAGTGGAGCGGGGAGCGCGGAGCCTCTTCGGCGCCTTCGTCGCGGCGGCCTTTGCCGCCTTTGCCGCTTTAGCGGCGACTTTTGCCGCCTTCTTGGCGGCCTTCGCCGCCTTTTTGGCGGCCTTAGTCGCCTTCTTCTTGGCTCCTACCACCTCCCAGACCCCCTCATTTGAGGTAGTCTGGGGTGCAGCAGGAGCGCTGGCTGTTGGGGAAGCGGGGTTGCCACTTCTCCCAGGTGCCGTCTTCTTGGGGGCGGAGGGGGCGGAGGCCTTCGGCTTGGGACCAGTCCCGTTGGGTGCAGCCGTCGTCGCGTATGACGCGCCGACGGGAGCCGCCAGCGGTGGGCGGTATGCCCGGTCCTCCAGGACGCCGAGGCGTCGCTCGATGGCCTCCAGCAGCTGGACCATCGATGGTGTCGTCTTAGGTGGTGCACGGGGAGCGGGGGTTTTCACACCCCGAGCTTCCCCGGCCCCCTGGACCAGCTGCGTCAGCTTGTCAACCTCCTCCCGCATCAGCTGCTGCTGCTTACGGGAGTCGGCAAGCTCCGCCTCCAGGCTCGCAACCCGAGCCCGGAGCTTCCCCTCCTCCTTGGAGACACTCCTCTCGAGGAGCTCCTCCAACGCCTTGGTGGCACCAGTGACGGCTTCCGTCACCACCCTTCTCCTGCCCGCTACATTCTTGGCGCCCTTTACAGCGCCAGAAATGCGGGCAAGAGCCGCCATGATCTCCTTAGCCGCCGGCACATCCGTGACACTCCCGCTAGGCAGCGGGGGCACAAATGTCGGCGGCTCTGCTACCTTCTCTTTTGCTTTGTAGAGGTCGGCTTTCCGACCTCTACCCGCAGTGGTAGCTACAACCTTCCGCGGAAGGTCCTCCTCGGATGACGATGATTCTTCAGACCCAGGCCGGCGGAACAGGCCTTTGCCTGGTCCGCTTGACCTGGGTCTCTTCCTTCCTCCGTCGGCATGGATACCCTCGAGGGCACCCTCGGTCTCGGTACCCATGTCGACAGCCGACTCCATCTCCGAGCCAGCGCGGGTTGACGCGACCTCCGCGTCACTGGGGGTGGTTTTTAGGCACACCCTTGGGCCTGTTGGACTGTGGTGACCCCTCCCATATACCACCTGGGATGAACCCTGGCGGGGGTCGACATGACGGATCATGCCAAGCGATTCCCCGGACACTGTCCGGGTGCGCTCCTGGGTAGTTAGGAGGTCATCCTACTCCACGTTTAACAAGTCGCGGTTTCCACTCCAATTATACTATCAGCGATATATTTTTTTTTATAAATATTTGGCTTAAGCTTAATATCACTACAGGACCCAATCAACGACGGCGGCCAATGGGACATGATCGTGAACTTGGTGAACAAATATGGTGTGATGCCGAAGAAGTGCTTCCCGGAGTCGTTCAGTTCGCGACGCAGCTTGCACATGAATGCGCTCATCAAAACTAAGGTAAATATTTAAATCCCACCAAGCGCTCGTGGCCCCGCGGACTCAGTATTCTGTTTATGATCACTGTAGTAAGCAACATTTACTATAGCCGGTCATGGATGGGTGACCACCACACTACTTTGTGAAATTTATTTGCGAGCGTTCTCGTGCTTTGGAAGGCACGTTAAGCCGTTGGTCGCCATTATTTTTTAAGCATCGGGATAATGATCTTTGTCAAATTTTGACGTGATAACGTCTTATAAATAGAAACGCCGGCTGCACGCACGAAATAGTGTCACGTTCCGCCTGAGGTGAACGTGCAAGCGAGAGAGCAGAACAAGCGTTCTGCTTGTGACGTATCTATCTCTCTTCCACTCTATCAGCCAACTACATTAATTGGTGTTTTCTTATGACTTGAAATTATCGTCCGTAAATCGACTTTTTTTTATTTAACTTGAATAAAATCCTACATGGATGCTATGCCGGACTCCTACCAACTAAAAACCACACGTATCCTACCTAACAGCCTACGGTTGGGAGCCCTGGGTAAGCCCTCGGAAGGATACCCCAGGACCGTAAACCGACTTTACAGACAATCCCTTTTTCAATTGCAGCTTCGCGAATATGCCAAGGAGCTAAGAGACAAGGTGTCTGCGAGCGCGTCGGATCAAGAGATACAATCTACCATCAACAAGCAAATCGCTGTCATTTACAATATCGTCGCCACTTGCTTAGGTAACTATCCTTACTTCTTACTAATATTGTTAATGCAAAAATATGTACGATGGATGTTTGTTACTCTCTCTCACCGAAACTACGGAATGGCTTCTTCATTAGAAGCGATTCTTCTAACTTTACAATAATTACAGCTTTTCCACATCAAAATATGCAACATTTTTTACAGATGTACTGATGTTCCCTAGGGAGGATGATGACTGTAAACTACATTCGCCTGATGAATAGATTGTGGCTTTGATAAATAGTGGTTGGTGATGGGTACCTCGGTATTGGAGTTTGGGTGTTTTCATTGTTTTGAAGTGCTCGTAGCCCTACTAATGGCGCATTTACATAAGTCGGTTAAACCAGAATGCGAGAGGCAATAGATTTTGGTGTAGCTAGCAATGCAACCACCATGCGGGTACCGTTTACACTAGTCGTTCCAGTCAGCACTATAAATACAAAATGCGTGGTGGTCGTTTCAAATGGCATTGATGCGCGTGCGACTTGTATCGAGTGTCGTTTTCAAACGACCGATTACATTAGTCGAGTTATCGACTAATGTAAATGCGCCGTAAGACGTAGCAGTGATCGTTTACACAATAAATACACAAATCACTGTTTCGAACGACTTACGCTATGTGACATTATCATTTACGAACGTTTTCCTGCTTTAGAATGCACGTTAAGTCCTAGTGCCAGAGATATAGATATATAGTGACTGCCTCTGTGGCGCAGTCGGTAGTGATACCGCCTGCGGCGCTGGAGGTCGTGGGTTCGATTCCCACCGGAGACCAATATTTGTGTGACCCATAAATGTTTGTCTTAAGAGTCTGGGTGTTTCTATGTAAAATATGTATGTATTTAAAAGTATATAAGTATTAATATCCGTGGTCTGATACCCATAACACAAGCAGGTTAATCCTAGCTTACTTTGGGATCAGATAGCGTTGTGTGAGATGTCCGTGAATATTTATTTATTTATTTTATTTATATGGCAGGCAGTCGTCAATTTTTTTTTCAGGTACCCACAATCTGCGCCTGTTCATTTCGGCAATAGGCTCACCACCAGTAGTGATGAGTAGAACATAGTATTTTTGTTTTTATATCATACATATACATAGTATCATTGTTGGAGAAATGCCTATATACAGGATGATTTTTTTAAAAGGGATTGGATGGCCAAATCCCAAACTATAAGGAATAGCGAACAATGTTCAAAGGAGTCACGAGCCCGATTTTGATGAAACTTAAAACCTCATAATTAGATTTAAAAAAAACCAATAATCCTAGCAGGGAATCGAACCCATTGATTTTGAATAAAAAAACACATCTTATTAAGGATCTTATTCTGGGAAGTAATGACATACGGCAAATTAAAGGAAAGTGCTCATCTTTAACAAAATACAATTAATTTTTCTTACGTTAACTGATTAATTGTTCAAAATGTAGACCATTGTTTTCAATACATAGCTGGATTAGAGACCTCAAGGATCGTACTGCATTCAATATTATTGATTCCGTTTAGAATATTCTCCAAAGAATCATTCTGAGGATGATTCAAAACACGAAATAGTTACGATCTATTCTGGGATTTCGAACGAGACAAATTATGATACAAAATTTAGGTACATGAAATATGAATTCTATTAAAATTCCAAATTTTCCTATTTTTGCCGTATATCATTACTTCGCAGAATTTGATCCTTATCAGCGACACTATCGTATGGTGTAATAATAAAGGCGTCTTTTTTTTTTCAAAATCAATGGGTTCTATTCCCGGCTAGTATTACCTATTGGTTTTTCAAAAATCTAATGATGAGGTTTTAAGTTTTATCAAAATCGGGCTCGTGACTCCTTTGAGCATTTTTAGATTTTCCTTATAGTTTCGGATTTGGCCACCCAAGCCCTTTTCAAAAATTCACCTGTATAGCATGCCTCTGCCCACCCTCCTTTTTTTTATAGTTAGGGAAAATCCTTATGAATGTTATGCCAAACTTCTACCGACTAAAAAACCTCACGTATCCTACCTAACGGTTAGCAGCCCCGGGTAAGCCCTCGGAAGGATACCCCAGGACTCCCAACAGTCCTACGGCTACCACTGCAGCCTCACCTATCTGCCCACAGGTAGGGGATAAAAACGTGACTATTCATGACTATTATGTTGTTTGACAGGCACCCCTCCAGAAAAGTTCACCTTCGAGTACTACAACAAGGACAAAAGCTACAACAGTTTCGGTTCGCTCACGCCCCAAGAGTTCTACAACAACCACATCAGACCTATCTTCAATGTGGACAATAAGGTAAGGGGGAACTTCTGTGTATATTTTTTAGAACTTGGAAGCGCTCGTGGCTCCATTGACTCAGTTTTCTGTAAACGATCACTGCAGAAAGCAAAATTCGCTATGGCCGGCCCTTGGTTAGGGGGTCCACCTTGTGACCACTTTGTGACATTTTTTTTTCGAGCGTTCTCGTGCTTTGGAAGGCACGATAAGCCGTTGGTCCCGGTTGTCAGTAACATGACAGTTGTTAAGCCAAGTTGAATGCCTTATAGACGGCTTAAAAATATTCAACAATGGATCGTCACACTCGTTACAACTTGCGCCTGTCCACTCCAACGCGGCAATGAGCACACTCAAAAAAAACCTAAGGTGAAATGTGGGCGTATACTACGCCTCTGCCAACCGCATTGGCGATAAAGACTTGGCTATATGTATGTAAGTGTTAGTTAGAGAAAAATGGAACTGTGTACAGTTGCGACAGACGGTATGACGCTCTCCCATGCATGCAACATGGTTGGTTCCGTACCACTTCATCATTTTGTTGTTCGTCTATCTGTCTTTTTTTTTATACCACTAAGGTGGCAGACAAGCATACGGCCCACCAGAAGGACCGGTGGTCACCGCAGCCTATGAACGTTTGCAACACCAGAGGCGCCACACTCGCGCTGCCGACCCTGTAAAAACCTTCTAAGATCACTTTTGAAGAACCCATACTGTAGGCGTTTGGGAAAACCGAGGCAGGGAGATCATATATCAATATCCTTTATTTTATTACAAACATTAATACTGCTCACCATTAGCACCATAAGTCTCTAATTCTGAACCTGGGATAAAGCGGACCACGTCTGATGCTACCCTTCCTGACCCACCAAACAGTACCGAAACACTGAAGTCTTACTAATATTATACATGCGAAAGTTTGTGAGTGTCGATGTTTGTTACTCTTTCACACTCTAACGGCAGAAGAGATCTGGCTGAAATTTAAAACAGGGATAACTGGAAAACGCATTCTTTATATTCCCAGAATAATATCCCATAGGATGCGGAATCGTAAATTTAAAGTTACTTCGCGGCCGCAAACGCCATTATATTCATTTATATTTTAATTTACAGGTATGCCTAGTATCAGATCCGCGCAAATCAAACCCCTTTGGCAAACTGTATACCCTACAGTGTCTCGGAAATGTAGTCGGCGGCAGACAAACGGCCTACAATAACCAACCTATTGAGACACTCATGAAGTAAGTCTACATATATTCATAGACTAGCTGAACCTGCAACTTCGTTTATGTTACATAAGGTGTATCAAAGGAGAGGTATTTCTTCATCAGACTCATCAAGCAGCGTGTGAAACTGCCCTGTTTGCTTAATCATAAAAGAGCTTAAAATTCAGTCCACGCCTTTGGCGCGGACTAAATTGTTTTCAAATACTCTTAATCTTTATGCTCTTTTATGATTAAGCCAACACGCCAGTTTAGATTTACACTCACATTAAAAGAAACCCCTACAATTGAAATTGTCAAAATATCTGATTCTTAAGTGTTATAACTTTTTATTTATAAACCGATTGACATGAAATAAACGCTAAATGTTAAGTGGAGCAAACCTCAACACAATAAAAATCCGCATTGCAATCGGTTAAGCGGTTACTGAGATTAGCATATACAAACGTACAGACAAACAGATATACAGACAATAATTCTAAAAATGATTGTTTTGGGTTATATTGCGTTCATAAAGCCCCCCTATAATATTTTTTCTTATTTATCTTCCATGTACAGACAGATCTTTATTTCAACAGCAGGCAGTCACAACCTGCGCCTGTCCATTTAAACACGGCAATACGGCTCACCACCTATTACGTGGGACAAATTATACAAAGGTGAAATGTGGGCATATGATATGCCTCTGCCTACCCCTTCGGGGATAAAGGCGTGACCATATGTACAGACAGCGACCTGCTACGATTTTATTATAATTATGTATTGATTACAATAAAAAAGCGGTTGTGGACTCAGTGTTCTGTAAATGATCACTGCAGATAGCAACATTTACTATGGCCGGACCATGGATGTGTGACATTTATTTCCGTGCTTCGAAAGGCATGTTAAGCCGTTGGTCCCGGTTGACAGAAAAATGGCAGTGGTTAAGCCAAGTTGAGAGCTTTTATGGGTAAGTTGAACTTTTTTCAACAGTGGGTTGTCGTCACAACCAGCGCCTGTGTAGCGCCTCTGGTGTTGCAAAAGTTCATAGGCAAAGGTAACCAACCGTGAGCTTGTCTGCCACTTTAGTAGCATAAAAAATTCTAGTTGACAGTTGCCACGTTTATAAGTTACGCCGATGTACCTGCGCAGAAGTCTCATATTCAAAACGCGCGAAATATCTTAGCCAATCACAACGCTCCGCATAGACGCGTCAAACATGGCCCTTTGTTATTGGTTGCCGCCTGCGCGCCATGTTCGATGCCCGCAGCATCACGGTGCATGAGCTGCAATGAGCGGGATAGCACTACTCTCTGGATTTATTGCATTTTCAATCTTAACGTAACGCAATACAGTCTGTGTTTCAACAGCGTTGGCAATCGTAATTATTCGGCGTTAGATTGCTATCTTCTGAGCAGGCGAATTTTGTCGATGCGACTTTATAAACGTAGTTAACCTGTATCTATCTGTATACATGCACGTAAGCGTATACTCTGAAAAGCTTTGTAATTTCATTGAATATTATTATTTTCTTGTACAATAGTGTGGTGAAAGCAAGCATAGAGGGCGGTGAAGCTGTTTGGTTCGGCTGCGAAGTGTCCAAGCGTTTCGAGCGGAAGAACGGCTTAGAGGACTTAGACGCGTAAGTAACATTATACATATAACTATGTTTATTACTGCAAATAAAGTCTTTTATTTTCAATGAGACAAATGTTACAATAAAGCATAATAACTATTTACAATATTAATAAATCTAACTAAACTAAATCTAAATAGGGCCCCCGTGGCATTGTGCCCAAAAGACTGGCAGCATTCCCCTTTTGAACAGCGATGCCTATTCGTTGGGAGAAATAACTGCCAGCCCTTAGGTCACCAGTTGACTCCACAAGACGCTTCTTCAAAATTTAAAAAAAAATATGCTCATTGGGACCCCATGGACCTAGGGTCTCGACACCGACTGGAATAAAAATCTATATTTTATTTCTCATGCGTATTAGCTTGCCCAAATGTATGTAACAGAATTCCTTAACTCAAAATTTCTAATACCGTCTCTTGTGACGAGCTCGGGATAATAAGAGAGGATCTTACCTCTTACTAATATTATAGATGCGAAAGTTGTGTGAGTGAGTGTAGATAAATGTTACTCTTAGGCGCTCTAACGGCTGAACTGATTATGTACTTTTGCTTTATCACTTGTACTTTATTCCACCATTTTCAATATTATTACATACTAGCGGACGTCACGCGGTTTCACCCGCGTAGTTCCCGTTCCCTTGGGAATATGGGAGTAAAATATAGCCTATGTTCACCGCAAAGAGTGTAGCTTTCCAACAGTGAAAGAATTTTTCAAATCGGTCCAGTAGTTCCGGAGCCTATTTGTTACAAACAAACAAACAAAAAACAAAAATAAAACAAATCTTTCCTCTTTATAATATTAATATTACTTATAATCTTATGTGGACCTTGTTATAACACCGTTATAATGTGTTATAACAAGTTCCTCAAAAGGAACTTGTTATAATGTGTTATAACAAGTTCCACCAAGTGCAAACAATCAAGAGTATAATTAGCTGAACGGATCTGGCTCAAAGTTGGTATAGGGATAGATTATAGTCTGCAATAACACAAAGGCTACTTTTTATAACAAAGCTAGGGTGCAATAAATTTGACAAGCAAAAAGTGCAAAGATAATATATTAGTATGACATACAGGTCCGCAACTCCCTGCCCCTTACTGAGCAAGCTTCCCCACCTCTGCCACCCCCGCCACAGCTGTCTTATAGTTGGAGGGTATTTTGACGGAACGTTTGCTTAGCCTTAGTGGTCACACACACATTGAAGCTCTGTACAAACATAACGTGTATTAGTGTACGTGATAGAATTAAAAAACGAATCATTTGTATGGAGTTTCCGCCCTTGCAGCACATAACAAGTTGCAATGGTCGACTGCTTCGGTACGAAGTCGGAAGTCTAACCGCCTGCCGCGTTTGAGGTCCTGGGTTTCATTCCCGGGTCGGTCCAAATATTTGTGTAATCCACAAATGTCTGTTTCGAAGTTTAGGTGTTTTCTATCTACATTATACTAATATTATAAAGAGGAAAGATTTGATTGTTTATTTGTTTGCATCGAATAGGCTCCGGAACTACTAGATCGATTTGAAAAATTCTTTCACTGTAAGGAAGCTACGCTCTTCGCGGTGAACATAGGCTATATTTTATTCCCGTATTTCCCACGGGAACGGAAACCGCGTGACGTCGGCTAGTGTATAATATGTATGTATTTAGAAATATAAGTATGTTTATCAGTCGTCTAGATCGCACAGTCATAGCACAAGCTTGCTTTCTGGGACATCCTTCCGAGGGCTCCCCCGGGGCTCCCAACCACCGGCTGTTGGGCGTGACGCACAGTGTATTATAGTCGCTCAGTAGCGGTCACTCTCTTCTTTTTATGTTTTATGATGGATAATAGCCAAACTAAGCAGATAGTTAAACTCCAAAATGTTTATCTCCCATAGTTTTAGAAAAATTTAAGAAATCGAGAAAAGTCCATAGAAACCATAGAAACCCTTCATCTCCTTTGTTATTCGTATTATTTTCTTGGTTTCATTTTTGCATGATTGAGTTATAGTCTAGCCATCGATTTATAAAAAAAAATGATCAAATGTTGTCTATTTTAGCGAGAATTTTTTTGTTTTGCAATTTTTTTTTTTTCTAGGGGCATCCCTTGACGATCGCATTTTTTTTACATGCCGAATAGTTAATTGTGAATAGTACTAGTACCACAAAAAAAATTAGACGCTACAAGCCCAGGACAGCTGGGATATTGAGCTCTAAAGTTTTGAGTTAGGGTTGTCACTCAAATCTATGGTATAGTTCAGCCTGTTCTTTTGTATTAATTATATGTTTACGTATATGAAGAGTAAATTACATTTTACTGAAATAATAATAACAATCCTAAATTTCAATTAAATAAAACGTTTATCAAAAGAAACCAAGTAGTAACGATTTTAATGGTGTATAACCGCACTGGTGTATAATGCGAAACTAAGCTTGTAATAAAACTTCAAAATGTTTATCTCTCATAGTTTAAGAGGAATTGAAGAAATCGATAGAAGAGCCCATAGAAACCATACCAAACCTTTAAACTCCTATTCTATTTATGTTTTTTGTTATGATTAAGTTATTAAGACACGAATTTAAAAAAAAGTAAAACTAATGTCATCTATTTTAGAGCTAATTTTTATTTTCTTATTATTTCATTATTTTTTTTCCAGGGGCATCTCTTGATGGTCGCATTTTTTAAAAATCCTTTATTGTTAATTGTGAAAAGTACTACTTCCAAAAAAAAAATAGACGCTACAAGTCCAGGATACTTGCGATATTCAATTTTAAAGTTTTGAGGGGTAAGGGTTGTCACTCATGTCTATGGTATAGTTCAGTTTGTCATATCGTAAGAAGATAAGTGTAATATCAATGAATAAATCTGGTTTTTTTTTTATTTCTAACAAATAAAAATATAAAGACCACAACCTGAACAATACCATTGACTTGAGATACAACCCTAACTCAAAATCTTAAAAACTGAATATCGCAGCTGTTCTGTGCTTGTACTTGTATTTTTTTTGTGGTAGTACTTATCAGCGCAATTAACAAAAAAATAATTTTAAAAAATGCGGCCGTCAAGGAATTTCTATGAAAAAAAAAAGAAATAATTTTAAAAATCTCGGTAAAATAAACAAATACACTTTTTATATTAATTGGTACCTACAATATCACTTAACCATTCCAAAACTTTCAAGCCAATATTTAATTTCATTTCAATTATATCTCAATTTGTATCATCATTCTAAATATTATAAATTTCAGATATCAAAACTTTTTGTGACAACCCTATTTCCATAGAAAATTATAAAAAACTTAGAAACGTATTATCTCAGCTGAACAAAATTAAAAATTTATGAGTAGGAAGCTACATAACTATAAACATTATAGACATTAGTTTAGATAGTGAAAAAAATGCGACCGTTCACTAAAAAAAAATATATTTATTTTTCTAAAATTTGAAAATTAATTTTTATTTCGTATGCTAGGGCAGGTGCGTACTTGCGATTTCTACACATCATTACGAATATATTCCTCCATTCATTGGTTATTTTAACCACAGTAAATTTTGATTATTTCGAGCAAAATCTGTAAAAATGTTTTTGTCAAAGTTCAATGACCTTTTAAGCAAAAGCTTCATAATTTCAATACCAATTTTTTTTTAATTTTTGCTGTGTCATATTATGCTGTACTACGTTTATATCTATCGTTATTGGCCATAAAAAGAGAGTGACCGCTACTGAGCGATTATAAAACACTGTGTGACGTGAGGTTTTTTAGTAGTAGTAGTAGTAGGAGTCCGGCATAACATCCATGAGGATTATCCCTCACGTTAAAAAAAAAGAAAAACACCACCTTGCTTAATTTGGGCGAGATGATGTTGTGTGAGATTGTCCACAATATTTATTATTATTTTGGTAATTTATTACAAGTTTATAATGGTAAGGGTGTTCGTTTGATTCCAGCCACGACTACCGGCTAGTATTCAACACGGAGGTACAGATAGGGCTCAGCAAGGCAGACCGGCTGATGTACGGCGACTCGTGTATGACGCACGCTATGTTGTTCACTGCGGTCGGCACTGATGTGAGTATGGCTTTGTATTGAAGCTAGATATGTGTTCCCGACCATCAGCTTCCCAGATATGCAGTTGGTGCAGCTGGACATTATGAACACTTGGAGGCACTGAGGTACCACAGCGTCAGATGGTACCTCAGTGCCTCGGCTGCCAGCTCGCGGTGCCAGGCTGGCTAGGCTGATCCTTAATCTCAAGGAGCCAGAAAATGCGTGTCGCCGCCTCCGACAATATAATTCGCTTCAAGGAACTCTACGCAGCGGATATTTGGTTGGGAATTATGAAACTGAACAAGCCCAAGGACAACGCCGCGATGCCCCAGGGCGTCGTAACGCACAGTTTGGGAAGCCCTGGGCTAGTATTCAACACGGAGGTACAGATAGGTCTTCAAGGCAGCCAAACCGCACGGTCCCTTACCATCATCTTACGGTTGGGGGCCCCGGGTAAGCCCTCGGAAAGATGTCCCAGGATTCTCGACAGACTTCGGCCACAGATTACTAAATAGTTACTACGTAACAGATACATCACTCCCATACAAAAGCGACAATACCTACGCTATATTAGCCTACAAAATTTTAATAATAATACCTGCTGCTCAGGACGAGAAGAATTGTACCTTAAACACGCACTCATAGCGTCGAGACTGTGTTGCCTGCTGTGCGAGTGACGTCATCGTAAGAATGCGCTAGGGTTGAACCTTTTTTTTTTTATACTACTTAGGTGGCAGACAAGCTTACGGCCCACCGGAAGGTTGGTAACCGTAGCCTATAGACGTTTGCAACACCAGAGGCGCTACACACGCGCTGCCGACCCGGGCGCAGGTTGTGACGACCCACAGTTGAAATTTTTCAAGCCGCCCATAAGGCCTTCAACTTGGCTTAACGACTGTCATTTTACTGACAACCGGGACCAACGGCTTATCGTGCCTTCCGAAGCATGGAAACGCTCGTAAATAACATCACCCATCCATATCCGGCCATAGTGAAAGTTGCTTACTACAGTGATCGATTACAGAACACTGAGTCCCCGAGGCCACGAGCGCTTCGACTACCTATAAAACCTATTTACCTACAAATTCTATAAAACATTGAATTGCCTATAAAAACAACAATTTTATAATACCTGACTCAAATAACTCCTTAATTTACGATTTACATACTTATCACCTACCTACTTATGTTCAAACAAATAAATGGTGAAAACATTCAAATTGATAAGATTTAAAATATTACTCAGCTTTCTTCGTCTCTCGGATTTTAAAAAACGACATATTTTCTTTTGTTTTTGTACTATTACACCCATCCACTGCACAATAATTACGTGGTTTCGGTAATTCGAAGCGTAAGCGCGGGAAACGTGCGGTACGGTGCGATGCGAGCGCTCGGTCGGGCGTTCGGCAGCCCTCTGCCAGTTGCATCCCCAGGGATATGCCGAACGGTAGGTACATAGCGCGCGGTTTTAAGCGAGTGACGGAGGCCTGCTTCGGCTACCACCACGACCTCACCTAGAGGTTAAGGTACTATCCTGCTTCTTTGGAAATTAGTTAGGAGGCTATCCTGCCTCGGTTTTCCTAAACGCCTCTACAGTATGAGGTTTTTCAAAAGGGGTCTTAGAAGGTTTTTACAGGGTCGGCAGCGCAAGTGTAGCGCCTCTGGTGTTGCAAACGTCCATAGGCTGCGGTGACCACCGGTACATCTGGTGGGCCGTATACTTGTCTGCCAGCCACCTTGGTGGTATTAAAAAAAAATATCCCGCTTCTTTGGTGTGAGGTAATACTCCAAGTGTGGGCGGTGCCGGTGCCTTAGCGTATTACCTATTTTTTTTTTGTATATTTAGCTCGCCAAATTGACGTCGCCACCAGCCTGATGGTAAACCGTGGCGCATCTAGCGATTGGGGGTCAGTCTCAGTCCGTAAGACTTTCGACAGTGGTCCTCAAGTTGGCGGCCCTGTGATGTGCCTCTTCACGCTCCTCTTGAAGAACCCGGGATTGTAAGATGAGGGAAACCCGTGTGCGTGTGTGTTACTATCAAACCTAGATAAAGAGGTCCGCTGGATGGCGTTCTCGTTCTGTCCCAATATTTATTGTTCATGTTATTTTGTACACAGGAGAAAGGAGTTCCGCGCAAGTTCCGTGTAGAAAACTCTTACAGCGACAAGGAGTATGACAAGGGATATCTACTGCTCACCGAGCCTTGGTTCAGGGAATTCGTTTTTGAAGTAAGTTTGTTCACATTATTAATTAATAATCGTTAAGCCAAGTAGAAGGCCTCATGGGCGTCATGAAAATTTTCAACTGCGATTCGTCACGACCTGCGCCTGTCCATTTCAACACGGCAATAGGCCACCACATATTACGTGGGACATGAAACCATAAGGTGAATTGTGGACGTATACTATGCCTCTACTCCTACGGGGATAAGGAATGAATATTATGTACTGCTCGTTCGCTCTAAGTTTGCCGCTCGGCTCCATACTAAAGTCGAATTTTTATTTAGACGAAGTAAATTGACAGCAACTAATGTCACTTCTTCATACAATGTTGCTTTTTTTCTATGACGAAGTGACATTAGCTACTGTCAATTTACTTCGTCTGATTAAAAATTCGGGTATACGCCTCTACGCCAGCGGCAAACTTAGAGCGAACGGGTAGTATGTATGTATATTTGTATGCTCACATTATCTATTTCATCATAGTGTTCAGGTCAGGGTGTTACTTGTTAGACAAAGGTCACCGGTTCAAATCCGAGACCAGTAGTCATACTCATAATATTTTACTCTGCATAAACTTGGAAGAAATATTTAGTACCAATTATTCCAAAATTAAAAATTTTTATCCTTATACGTATTTAGTCGCCAGAACTGAGCGTTTCGAAAGATCGTTGCTCTGTCGAAAAATAAAATCCTGGAACAACTGCCCGCACACATGTTTCCCTCATCTTACAATCCCGGGTTCTTTAAGCGGAGCGTGAAGAGGCACATCACAGGGCCGCCAACTTGAGGACCACTGTCAGAAATCTTACGGACTGTGAGAGTGGCCCCAAATCGCTAGATGCGCCACGGCTTTCCATCAGGCTGGCGACGTCAAGATAGCGAGATTAATATTTTTTTAAAGTCTCACGATCCTATTGCCTTGCTGCCTTTATTGAACAAATCGTGACCTATACAGTCAGGCTGATAGACATCCAATAATGTATTTATGTATTTACAGTTTTTCTTTGCTTACAGGTTGTCGTAGATAAGAAATATGTGCCTCAAGACGTATTAGAAGTATTCAAACAGGCGCCTCAATTGTTGCCTGCATGGGACCCGATGGGTACCCTTGCTTGCCCTCTATGTAACAAAGAGTAGACCTTAAACTAGCCAACAGAACTGCCGTCACTAGTAAACATAATATAAACCGCATATCCTGTTATAAATTAGGATATAGACTGCTTATTTGGTCAGAAAACTGAATACAGCCTGCTTGTTTGGTCATTAAATAGAATACAAGCTGCTTATTTTATCACAGAACAGATACGGACTGCGTATTTGGTCACAAAACAGATTACAGACTGCTTGTTTGGTCATCTAATAGAATACAGACTGCTTATTTAGTCAAAAAACAGATTACAGACTGCTTATTTGGTCACAAAACAGAATACAGACCGCTTAATTGGTCACAATACAGAATATAGATTGCTTATTTGATCACTAAACAGAATATAGACCGTTTATTCTGTCATAACACGGTGTACAGATATCTTTTTCTGTATCCATATAGTAAGTTAAAGGCGTAACGCTTAAAATAAATTACCTTTACGGTATAAAATATGTATTTCATATAGTTGCGTCGTTATTGCTCAATTGTTTAATATAACTTATTGTTATGTTGGCAACATTGCTTGTAATATGGTTGCCAACATAACAGCAAGTTAAATATTATCGCAAAATGTGATCGTTATTCAAACTATTTCAAGAAGTGCAATTTTATTAATAGATATTTTGGATTTTTTCCTTAATATCATTATGTACACGACTGATCTGTACTTACTATCAAATTTTATTTCAGGAATCGGTTTAAGAATATTAGTAAACTTTACATTTATTAATTTAGTTTCAATTGATTTTATTATAATATGAAATGATTTAAAATAGGCGAACTTTTTTCGTCCATATTGTGGGTAGGTAGTGTGTGATATTATGCCTTGTCACTTGATAATGTTGGCACCATTGACTTATACTGTAAGTCAATGGTGCCAACATGACGGCATAAAAAATATATCAAAACCTTTTTCAGGTAGGACTTGTAATGATCTGACGATTTGTACTGTAAATTTAGATAGGCTATGATAAAAATAATAGGCAGTGTTTGAAATATTGAATTAACATACCTTCCGAAATGGCAATAATTCTTATCCTTTTAATAAGAGTTGAAAGCGTAGACAAAAATCTGCTGGTGAAACATGTTCTGTCTCATATTTAGAAGAGACAAAAAATATTTTTCCAGTATATTTTCGACTACCCTTTAATTTTTTTAGGAAACAATTTGGCAACTTGACTTCTTTGCTCAATTACTACACTAAAATTGCATATTCGTCTGTCTATTTTTTCTATAAGGTATGAATGTACCTATAGTGATTCATGACCAGTACATTTTGTACAAAATGTATTCGTCATGGACCACTAAATTATAATACTATACCTACATTTTAAGTACCTACCATTTTTTTTACATAAGATTGTGTTCATTATGTTACCAAAACAATGTGCTATTTTATTATACAATGTTTTAAGTATAATTGATTTATTTTCGAATTATTTTATCAATTATGCATTAATCTGATTCAATATATTTTTTTATTTCTGGAATTGAATGACTTTTATTTCCTAATTAATTGTACTCCATGAACTTCAACCCCCTATTTTACCCCAAGGGTGGAATTGTAAAATATGTTTTTTTAGTGGAGATCGACTGAGCGTTGATAGGCGATTGAGTATCCCCGTATTTTTATTAATAAGATAAAATGAGTACCACGATTTCAGGCGCCTGAAGTGATACATTTCCAAAATAAAATCAACCTAAGTTACTCCCAGTAACATCAGTTTTACCAGTGTGAAATTCTCATACTCAGTCGAGCCGTTCGGGAGATCACCCAGACCCAAGTGTGTCAAACATACGTAATATAATTATTTTTTATGTTTGTTTTCCTTGGATACCTAAGTTTACCTAACAGTTGTGTACGACGACTCGATTTTATACAATTGTATCAATTCTAATGATGACGTAATCAAGAATGTTGTCACGGTCGTGCAAGATTCATTTAGTAGACAAATGGCACCCATGTGCTAAACAACGTCAGGTGATGTCTGGCGCCTGCAATAGTGTAGTTTTTTACTTTGTGCCTGATTATTTAAACAAGTTAACATAATACCAGACCAACAGGTTAGGTCTGTCGATTGGACGAAATGGTCAGCAGAACAGGCCGTCGGATCTCCCTTCCGGCTTACCGGCATCCCCCACAAAATATACTACGAGTAGACAGATATTTCGATTATCTATAGAGCCTGGTCACGACAGATAAAATTCGGTCCTGAGGGCTACTAGCAGGACGATCTTGAAGTGAAATAATATTGCTTTAAGACATTGTAGTAAGCCGCCTGAGCTCACGATGGACGACGATCAATGCTGTCATATTAAGGTGATATTTTAGGAAGCCTAAAGCCGCGATTTCACTAGTGCATATGTGGCGGAGACATGTCGCCCAACATTAACACGACGTCTCTTGCCGCGACTTGTGGCCGACGCACATAGGAGTATTTTCGTGTAAAATCCGGTCAAAAGTCAAATTTAAAAATTAAATAAAGGTAGTACAAATTTTACATATTTTTGCAGCTTATTAGCCGGTCTATCGCCTAATACACAAATTTATAACGCAGGTAGTAGTGCCTTCTCGTACAAGCAGTCGGAACCCAGTCGTTATGTAAACCGTATGTCTTAATTCTCGGCGTTCGTAATTTTTAACCGTATTTGAACTGTAAACTACACTTTTGTGTGACTTACTATGGAAAAACAACATTGCTAATATGAAAGTGCAAGGTATGTAGATGATTTTAAAATAAAAAATAATTAATTTTTGTTTCGTGTTTATGATTAAAAAATCAGAAAGGTAATCAGAATATTTGATATAAATTTCAGAAAATATAGTTTTTTAAATTGTGTTTTTGTTTATTTGTCGGAACTTGTCGGGCTTTTATTTTACGATTAATATATTGCCTAGGGTTTGTTTTAATAAACACAATTAGATTTTGCTTCACTTATGTTCACCATTTTTGTTTTCAATGATTTGAAGATGGCATTGTGAAATATGGATATTATATTTGACTTGAATGTTGTTTTCATTTTTATTTTCAGATTTTATAGAATCTAATGTTATTTTCATCAGAAGAGCTTTGTTTGACATTATGCGTAACTGCAAAAGTAATAAAATCGAAGAAAAGGTGAAAAAAAATAGAAATAAAGTTAATTGAAATCAGTGAATGCTCTTCACGATTCAAATGCCCTTCACGTGCTCTCAGGTATTTTAAGATCGAATTTAAACAAAGCCAGTGGCAAAAAGGAGCGTTTTCGGCGTAATAACAGTAAATGGCAAACATCATCCATCCATTTACTGAATATTAGTAGGTACAGAGCTAACATCAAATCTGTTTGGTCAGCAAAAACACCTGAAAGCTTAATTAAGCGTTGTAAGCGACGAATTGTGGAGGCTGACGAACTTACATCATATATGCAGCTAGCGTCAGGCAACGCATTAATGGAAACACTGATACTTCAGTAATCATAAAAGCAATAGTGGCAACGCCAACAAGAGCTAGACCCAAACCACAATTACGGAAAAATTCTCGAAAGAGGCGCATGATCTGATGGTCGCAATTGAGCCACCATCAACAGTTTTTACCATCTTTACCACTAACATCAACAACAGAATATAAACAGCTACGAAAACACAGAGGAAGACGATGCGAACGAAAAAAAAAAGTGAAAAATATACATGTTTTGTACATTTTACTATTATTAAACATAACAGTATATAATATTACCATGTTTTATTATTAAATAAGCCATTAAATAATTTTGACCGGATTTTACATGAAAATACTCCTATGTGCGACGTCAGCGGTACACTGGGCGACATATCACCGAGACTGTCGCAAAGGGTTAGTAGTCGCAAGCGAAGCGACGACTGGGGATATCGCCTCGCTTGCGACATCGCGTATATGTCGTATCGAGCGTAAAAGTCGTGGGACAAAATGTCCCCTAGTGAAAATGTGGCTTTACAGAATAAAAAAAAAATTATAGACAAGTTTCATCCCCATGTCAAGTGTTTACCAATGCAAGCTATTTTCAATGCTGATGCAATAAAAAGTAAGGATAGCAAGTAAAACACTTTCAATTTAACAAATTATTATTTAAAAAAATATACAACAGCAACTCATAAAGATTACAAACAAAACAAGTTCATTCAATTTGTGACTAAGATATTTCCTCCATTAGTTAGTTTTACTCTTCACAACCCTTACCCTGTACTGTCAAGGAACTTTTCTGTAAGGACCTTAAATATTTCAACTTCGCCCAAACCCCTTGGCACATTCTTGAAAGTCTTTTATCTTGAGTAACCCGTGCAAACCCTGCAACCTTCCTCACTATATGACGTGCTAACTGAAGGTTGCCTTTCTGCGACTGTGATAATGCTGAGTAGAGCAGACTTCTTGCTGCCAGACCATCGTCTCCGAGCATTTGTGAGAGTTTGTACTGTCTTATTGATATTCTACCTGCTTCCTCCGCCTGTAACAATTTTCAAATTGGATTTTAAGTAGACTCACCAATGTGTTACATAAGGAAAGCTCTGAATGGAGGCTAATTACATAAATCAGCACCCATATACTTTATGGTGATTTCAATCAAATTCAATTGCATAATATCTATGAACTGTTTAATTAACTAGTTGCATGTGAGGTTGGCCTACTTGGATCGTCTCGGGGGGTGGTGCAGTACACTCAAAATGTATAGAATTTATTTACAAAAAAGATATGATCAAAACTCACTTACACAGTGCTCAAAATAGTCACCCAGGGCTGAGTATGCTCCTCCAAGTGTTGATAACCAAGAAAATGCATTTTCTATTTCTACTCTAGTCCATACTAGTCTTAGTATCCTTTCATTCCTGAAATGGAAGATAGAAATTGTTTGAAATGCAGTCACTACATTAATTTCTTCCAAGCCTGAGGAACACAAGTAGAGCACCCTCAACTGTGTTGTACAGCTCTCGCCAAATAACTTTGTGTCTAAGAAGTTCGTTCGTCTGCACCACAATTACGCATTATTAGGTATTATACAATAAACTACTGCTGAGGTGGGAGGGGCGCAGTAGTTTCCCTTGTTATCCCTTTTATTGCATAATTGCAGTGCAAACGAACGAACTTCATAGACACAAAGTTATTTGGTGCAAGCTGTATGTTTCTATGACCACACATTAAAGTCCTCTTCACTACCTAGTTCAATTTAAATTTTTATTGTTTCTTACTGTCACAGGGTTCAACATTTATTAGTAACTGAATATGAATAATATTTGGTTAATAATGAATGATTTCCATAAGTTTTTTTAAGCTTCAAAGAATTCATCCTTACTATCAGCAATTTAATGTATGTTAATTTTTCACTTTGACTTGATAAATTCATTCCTGTATACAAATTATAGCAAGTAATGAGTCTTACCATGCATAGTCAATAATTTCAGGATCTGGCGGCTCCAGAATCAATTTTAGAAACGCAATTCCATTCGAAGGGTATCCACTCAACTTGTTCAGATATGATACTACATTACACCTGTAAACATCTGAGTTCAGACACTCCTTCACAAATAGTTGTAGAAAAAATGCATTGGTTCTCAGTTTCAGATACTGTTTCAACGTTTTGTCATCGTCTAATTGTATTTCACTACAATCGCCTGTCTTTACACCTAAAGATTTGTAACACTGCTCATCGGTCAATACAATAGAATCCTCAGAAATGTAAAATGTTGTAAATGGGTGCCGGAAAAGACGAACTTTAACGAACACCTGCATTTGTTAAGCTTTCGTATATTTCGCTAATATAACTTTTAGAAATTTTAACGATTTCAGTCTGCAATTTACGATTAGCTCAATAATTAATACTCATTAATTAAAATGCGATAAATTAAATCTTACAACACGATTACACGACCACAACATAACCAAACCAAAGTATGTAACTGTCACTGTCAACTCTAGTGTTGCCGCTCGATAGTTAACTATTGATATTATATCGATAGGCTATCGATAGTCGACTATTGTTAGCCTATCGATAGTTCTATCGATAGTATCGATGGTGTCGATACTATCGATTGTATCGATAGCACCATTAGTATAAATACTATCGACACACTGTAATACTATCGATAGAATCGATAGAATCGTTTTTCAATACTCAATGTACTATCGATAATATCGATAGTATCAATACTATTGATGCTGAACATTGCAATGACAATCGATAGTGTCGATAGTATCGATAATATCGATAGTTTTGTTTTATCGATAGTGACCTTTCCTTCAATAGTATTGGTTGGAGTCTGTAGTCTAAAACAGGGCTTCCTAAACTTTTAAGGTTACGGAACACCAAGCAAATATGGTTTATTCTACGGAACCCCATAAAAGGTTATAGCAAACTAGCAAGTTAGACAATGTCCGCGGTTCCACCTGCGTGAATTCCTGTTACCGTTCCCGCTTCCCATGGAAACGTTTTCCCGGGATAAAAAAGCTTTTTTATTAAGCTCATCAAATTGACTGATGGAAGCCATAGCGACATTTAACGATTGCGGGCCATTCTCACAGTCCGTAAGACTTCTGACAGTGGTCCTCAGGTTGGCGACCCTGTGATGTTCCTTTTGGCGCTCCGCTTGAAGAACCCGGGATTGTAAGAGGAGAGAAGTACGTGCGCGAGCAGGTCGTTTCAAACTTTTATAGATCGACAGAGGAACGATCTTTTGAATCGCTCAGTTCTCGCGAAGTACTCTCCGCTGTAAGAGCGTTACCTACATTTGGCTGGCATGCATAATTTCAGGATCGAAAATGGGAGGGCAAGATTAGGTTGAAGAGCTCTATTGAGAGCTAGGCTAAGCTAATAAATATCTCATTTTTTTTTGTTTTTAAAATGTACGCTTTTGTTACTGCAGCTGGCAGAAATAAATTGTTTTTCTTTCTTTCTATCTAAATAGCCTATGTCTTATTCCAGACCAGAACCCCTCAGAGATCAGGGGATAAGTGTTACTTCTTCACGGAGCTAACGCAACACCCTTTGGGCACAGTAAATTTGGCTTTTTCAATTAGCTCCCTTAAATCAAATATCTTTGGAATTAACTAAAAGGCCACATTAGAAGGGAGGGCATAACGGTAATCCCTTCTTTGAGCAGCCCGCCTGGCGCAGTACCTCCGCTCTGCAGAAGACAGCGGTAATAGTAACCGGGCTTCGTGTTGGGTTGTGTTCTCCGTCGGTGAGCAGGTTTCCAGAGCTCATTGGGGTGGTTATATGCGGGTGATGGTGAGACCAGAGGCTTGTCTGCTTTCATTAGCTGGTATGGGCGCGGAACATTCGTACGGCGCGGTGGTCAGGGAAACCCGGTGAAACGGTTGACCACAGGGCCCCCGCAGGCTGCACGGGACCCAAACCTGAGAATTAATTTATCTCCGACCCAGGGGGCTGAAACAGCAGCCTGTGTAAAGTCCCTGGTGCTGTGGTCGTGCCGGAGGAGGATAACCGGAGTGGACGCGGCCACTGCATTAGAGGGGACTGAAGGCCCTTTCGTACGCCATGCCAATCTACCGCATCACACGTGCCGGCTTTTGGGAGTGCAGTAACCTCGCTTTGTATCTTGCGCCACCGGTACACACCCTTTTTAAATTCCCGTTTTCTCAACACCATGGCAAGGAAAAAGAAAAATATGAAACGTTTTACAGAGGCATTGTCGTCCACACTTCAAATGGACTTTTGTCACATCAGAGACATACACAAGAACATCAACCACCTGGAATCTGCGCAGCCGATCCTATTTATTTTGACGGAGACGCAAATCTCCTGCCCGGACTTAATGTTCCTTGGCTACAAGCTGGAGTACAGCTTTAGGTGAAAAGCTGGGGTGTGTTTGTATAATATGTACCTTGAAGACAGGGATCGGATCGGATCGGATCTACTAGTACGCGTGTTTGTACAGGTATCACAGCGATGATACGGACTGGTGGACTGCCTTTCTGGGAGTCGTGAATTGTGGTCGCTTGCCAAAACTGCCTAGAGAAACAATTTTCGGTCGGGTTTGCCACCCCTAATTAAACCGGATGGTAGACTGGCTCAGAGTGCCAAGGAGAAAGCCGACCTTTTGGGTTTTCTCTCTACCTCCAACTCGAATATGAACGACGTGGGTTCTTCGCCGACTGGCATACCCTGGTGTTGCACTTCCATTCCAGAAATTAAATTTAGTCAGCGGGACGTTAGGCGGGAGCTTCAATCCGTGATCCCGTTCATAAGTCGAGTGGGCCAGATGGCATACCTGCGGTGGTAGTTTGGTCCTGAGTTGTGTCCGGCCCTACATACTCGTCTTTTCATACTTTCATATTCTATGAAAAAGTCTCAGCTTCGTGGAAGATCGCGCACGTGCATCCTTTACCCAAGAAGGGTGATAGAACCGACCCGGCCAATTACAGGCCTATAGCTGTTACGTCCCTTTTATCTTAGGTTGTTCCTTTTATCTGAGGTACCTTGAAAAACACGACCTGCTCAGTGACTGGCAATACGGTTTCTGTCACGGTCGCTCGACTGGCGGTCTTGTATGGCCGCACTTGCGACTTATAAAGAAGCAGTGTTTGCGCCGCAGTAAAGTACCGCCGCGCCCTGTACAGTACATTGTTTTTCTCTGTTTTTATTATTTTTTATAAAAGGTTACTGTTGTTTGGTCTATGTGCGCTGTGATCTAAAATAAAAATTATTTTCATTCTTTCTTTCTTCTTATTTTCCTGCTGAGCACTCCGAGCTTCCTGGACGCCAGCTTAGCCTTGCCCTCCAAGTGACTGCGGAACTGCACGTCACTGGAGATGTCAACACCAAGTATCCACATACTTTCAGAGATGGTGAAAGATGTGCCCTGAAATGGCGGCGCCACAGTGAATGGGTTTTTTTTTTGCGGTGAACACACAAACTTGTGTCTTGGTAGGGTTGAATTGGACAAGATTTTGTCCACCCCAATCGGACACTGTAGTGAGAGTAGCCTTGATTTCAGACATAAGTTGTTCACGGCTTTCTTCCACTGCAACCCGAGAGATACCGGGACGGCCCGCGTAATAAGTGTCACCCGTACTGTTGTCCGCATAACAATGAATGCCGTCAATTAGACAACATGTCATTGATATGCAGCAGAAACAAAGTAGGGGACAACACTGAGCCTTGTGGTACTCCAGCGTTTATGGCCATGCAGTCAGAACAGCTGCCGTCAACGACGGCCCTAATGCTTCTGCCGGCCAAAAAGCTGGACACCCATCCGCATAAACTCTCGGACAGTCCATAGGAGGGCAATTTCGTAAGAAGACCACGGTGCAAAAAAATAAATACATACGTACGGTGCATAAAAATAATACTATTGAATCACAGGCAGCTATAGATTGCGCAAAAATATAGATAGTATCGATACTACCGATAACATTAAAAATAGTTATATAATACTATCGATAGTATTAATAATATCGATAGTAAATTAGATATTGAACTTCGATACTATCGGTACTATCGAAAATATCGATACTATCGATAGACCAATCGATATTATAGATTATTTTCGAGGTCAACTATCGATAGTCAAACTATCGATATTGCGGCAACACTAGTCAACTCTGTCAAGTAAGTGAAATCTGACTGTAGAATAGAAAAAATATATCGTCAAGGAAAAAAAAATGTCCGTCATCATTCATTGTCATGTCATGAATAATGAATCCGATAAATTTCGCTCCACACTCCTTTCCTCGCAATTGCGGCGAACGTTCCTCAACTCTTTTGACAAATCCAGTAGGTAGTAATTTTCTATTCTGGATGAAGTACTTACTTACCTTAGATCATTTAACCACAGGATGCGCCTTACTTAAGCATTGTTTTCTGCCATTGCACATGATCATTTGGTCTTTTGGCTTTATAAAAAGCACTGTACAGCAGTACATCATTTTATATGATTAAACTAGTACATTTCATTGTAGTTGACTGTACAATAAAAATTAACACACAACAGCCATTACGCGTTTGTCGATTAATACATTTTTAAATGCAATGAAATTTATATGTCTTTGTGTTTCCCCCTTCACTTGTATGAAAACTGGCAGAATATTTTTGTATGCGGTGGTTCGCAAAGGCTAGTCCTGTGATATATGGTCTAAGGGCCAAGGCCATCGAAGAGGTGAGGAAAGGTGAGAAAATATCTGTTGCCGCTACGAAATACGGAGTCCCAAGAATAACTTTACACAAAAAAATCACTGGAAAGTCCCATTGATTGCAATCTCGGTCCAGCAGTTACTTTTTATATTTAGCTCACCAAAATAATGCCGCCGTCTGATGGAAAGTCACAGTGATATCTAGCGAGAAACGATCTTTTGAATCGTTCAGTTCTAGCAAAGATTCTCTCCACTGTGTGAGAGTGGCACCTCTGTCCAGCATGCGTTGTTCAGAATCGGAAAGGAGAGGGCGGGATTAGATTGAAGAGTTCTTCAGAAAACTCTCCATGATAGATACGGTAGACGCAATAGTTCTTCGCTGCGCCAACGGCTCCAGACTCTCTGGGACCTCCTGGCAGTTGAAAATCGCCGAACGCCGCAGGCTGCATAGAGTTCAGCGCGTCAAGCAAGCACCTCGCGGAGTTGTCCCAAAGGTGTGAGCAGCAAGGACGATCGGCGTCTTGTACAGCAGACACTCTGTTTCGAGACTAGCCCAATACATCGCTCAATATGATATTTGTGATTGAGCTCCAGATTGTCCCCAAGTGAAATCGTCATATTCTGAAGAGAGGGTAAGGGTAGGAAAGGAGATCTTTTTGCTGTAAACGCACACGCCTGTGCTTTACGGGCATTGAACTCAACCAGGTTTTCAACCAGATATCTATATCTATCAACGTCGGCTCTCCCTGCCGCTGGGCGCGCCGAGTAACTACCGTGCAGAGTGCTATCGTCTCCATAGCAATGAATCCTCCCGAGCAACAGCATGTCATTGATATGCAGAAGAAAGAGGGTTGGTGACAACACAGATTCCTGTGGTACCCCGGCATTAACCTGCATAGAACAGGAAGCCTGGCTGTCACAGAGGACCCATATTAATATAAGCTGGCCATCCAACTACACAATTGGTGTGGTAGTCCATACGCCGGAAGCTTGGAAAGCAGCGACGCGTGCCACACTCTATCGAAGGCTTTCGCGATATTGAGGCTTATAGAATACGATTCGCCGTGCCTATCCATAGCCTCACCCCAAACCTGCGTCACGTAGGTACGCCAGGAGGTCACCCGTAGACCGTTGTGGCCTAAAGCCGTATTGTCGATCATTGAGTAGCCAGTGATCCTCGAGGTAACTCATGAGCTTTTTGTTAATGATCAGCTCAAATATTTTACAGATAATTGAGGTGACGGCTATGGGGCGATAGTTGGCAGAATCCAACCGATCCCCTTTCTTGGGGACCGGTTGTACGTTCGCCACCTTCCAAGCCTCGGGCACTTCCCCTGAAGAGTAGGAGTGGCGATACAGGAGCGCTGACGCTGGTGACACTTCGGCCGCACTTTTTTTCAGCACCACCACCGGAATGCCGTTAAGACCACTGGCTCTCCGCGTGTCGAGTGACCGCAGCACCGCCCGCACTGTCTTGACATATAAGACTGATCGGTATTGATAAATAAGATGATTGTTTGTTTTTATTTAAATAACATGACCGGCTGGTTGACTTAAAGATAAGCATTTCGTTAATAATTAATATTTTGTTCTTTACTTGATTATTTACATTTCCATAACTAGCTGGGATATTACTGTCCATAGGTGGATGTTCATAATTAGATGATGTCCATAATTGGGTGTCTTTCACTGGACAATTGCAGTCCATGACTGGTGTCTAAGTAGGAGTGTATTTTTTTTATAATATTTTATTACACGGAGTACTAAACAGAATTTAAACATTGCATATTGACTGAGAAAAGAACTTTTAATTTCATGCCAAATCCCAAAGAATGTAAATAGAAAAATGAAGAAATTATAAAGCAAAAATAAAAAATCTTCGCTTCTACTGTCCATGACTGGTGACTTTACCTTACCTAATCTTAATTGCTTTTCAAAATTATCTATAATTCAAAATGAACAAGTTATAATAGATAGATATGCTGTGCCGCTATAACAAACCGTTTGAGGGTGGAACCGGTCTTTTACCAAAGTTCCTATGACACCCCCAGCGGTATCTTTGGGGTAGTTCCGAAAACTGATTCGCGCCTGCACATGTAACATGAATAGCACGTTTACAGTAACATTGGTGAAATAATAGACCAGCTTACCCCAGACAGCGCAGTGCAGATAAAAGAAAATACTGGATGCGCGAAACCCGCTCGGAAATTTCGACTGTCCGAAGAAAGCTTTACCGTTTTCTAATACCCTTTCTATCGTCATCAAATACTCTTCTTCTATCGGGAGGATCCACTAAGCTACTACAGCATCCATTCACCCAGCGTGTTTGTATTGCATTGAAACGCGATCCGCTTGTGTTTTAAGATTTTTTGCCTTTGTTCACGATGGATGGCTAGCATCCGGTTTTTGCAACTGGGTTCCTAATTGAATAGACAAAGTACCTGTACATGGCTATACGGAACTAAAAAATAATGAGTGGATTTCGTTGTAATAAATTAATTTCCTCCTGTCTAAAGTGCATTGAAATAAATTCCATTGTGGTAAACAATGGAATTTATTTCAATGCACTACCCAGGAGCAAAATATGGAATCATAAACAATTATTTCACTTTTGATCGTGTTTGCTTAAACTGTAAGGTGGTGACTGACCATGATCGTCTTATTTTGTTTATTAATTTTAGCTGGTGCTGTTACAGCCAGAGAATATACAGGTTGGTAATATTTTCTTATATTCGTTATACATTTTTATATGAATCAGGGTACGGAAATAATAGTATACAGTCATAGATCTTTGGCACCCAAGCGACCTCTCGTGCTAGCCGTGCACTTGTTCATCAACAGAAGAGACAGCAATATAGGTTCGAGAATGTACCTAATGCACTTTAAAATACACTACCAAGAGGCGACCTTTAATAGGTCTCCCAATGCTGAAAACTACCTGTGTCTGTCTATTGCAACACGGCAATATGCTTAACACTTATTACGCCGGACTAACTAAATAATACTGGTGAGATGATAGAGTATAGTATTCTTCTGCTGTTAATCCTCAGAGGATAAGGTAATTTTCAATGCCTGTGTACATGTAGGTACCTATCACATCATACTACCTGTGTAAATGTGCCCGAACTAGGTCCACAATCGATACTTTGCTTAACATTAAATATGGTAAGCAGTTTCAATAAATTTCTTAAACTGAAAGCAACAGTCGTCTCACCTCTCACGAAGTTTAGGTACAATTGAAGCATTGCACCTAAACTTCGTGAGAGCAACAAGGGCGTTCGGTACCCAAAGCACAGATTACTAAATAGTTACTACGTAAAGCCGGGGCCACATTAAAGAAAACGTCAATGCCCATCATCGCGATAAATATTGCGCTAATTATGGCGTTAATTCTTAACGTCACCATTTGAGTAGTGTGGCCGCTTCAACGTAATAATTCCCGCGTGAATGCCCATTCTTGGCGTTAAAATTGACGTTAAGTGTGACCGAATTAAATTTTACAAAAATACCTTAGCCCCTTAAAAATATACTGAAATGTATCTATATATAATACTGGCACAGAGAAAATATACCGATAAAAATACCGATTATCAAAACGTGTTAATTCTTTAATAACTACCTTATTTTTATAAAAGAAGAACCTAGAATTTACATTTAACATTTTATTTGAAGGATTGAATTCAACGTCCTTCACCTGCAACACGCTTCGTAAAAAAAAATTACCGAATGTTATTGCAACAAACCCTACAAAGAAAAAAATCATTGCGATGAGGAATTGGGTTTTTATTTTTTCAGGTCCTTAGCGAGCTCCGGGGGAACCTCCCATCTTGCTCCCCCGAGGAGAGCCGCCGAACGGTTCTCGACGGGAATAATCTTTGGAAATTCTTTGGCTTTCGGCCGAAAGCCCAAGAATTTTCCCGGCTTTCCGGATTCCCGGCTATAGGGAGGAGGAATACCACCAGGTTTAATGGGTAGGACGGCCCCGTTCCGGGACCGGGAGCCCCACACCCAGCTGTTTTACATGATAATTTTGCAATCCAATATGGCCGCCGCGCCGAAATCACAAAATTTCATGATGGGTATCGTTTAAGGAGGTTTTTGGTATGCTGAGTACGAATCTTAGGTCAATTTTGCAATCCAAGATGGCCGCCTTACACCGTTGTAAAATTTCATGCTGTATATCGTATGAGGGGTTTTTTGGTATGCTGAGTACGAATTTCAGGTTAACGTTTGCCATTCAAAATGGCCGCCGTGCCACTGTTGTGAAATTTCATGTTGTATATCGTTTATGGGGTTTTTTGGTATGCCAAATACGAATTTCAGGTAAATTTTGCAATCCAATATGGCTGCCTCGCCACCGTTGTAAAATTTCATGTAGCATATCGTATAAACGGAATTTTGATATGCTGATTTCGAATTTAGGGTTAATTTTGCAAAATTATCTTGAAATTCGTACTCAGCATACCAAAAAACCCCTTAAACGATACCCATCATGAAATTTTGTGATAATGGCGCGGCGGCCATATTGGATTGCAAAAATTTACATAAAATTCGTACCCAGCATACCAAAAAACCCCTTAAACGATACCCATCATGAAAATTTGTCATATCGGCGCGGCGGCCATATTGGATCTCTAAATTAACCCGAAATTCGTACTCAGCATACCAAAAAACCCCTTAAACGATACCCATCATGAAATTTTGTGATTTCGGCGCGGCGGCCATATTGGATTGCAAAATTATCATGTACCTACAGAGATAGATTATAGTCTGAAATGATACAAGTTTTATCCCGGAAATAAGTTCCCATGAGACGCGGAAAAGATAACAAAATTTCACGCAGGCGAAGCTGCGGGCATCAGCTAGTCTATAAAAAATGTTACATTACACGCGAATGCTCGTGTCGGTCAGGGAGGTAGCATCGTAACGTAATGCTCGAGTCGAATCTATAAATGTTACATTACACGCGAATGCTCGAGTCAGTCAGGGAGGTAGCATCGTAACGTAATGCTCGAGTCGAATCTATAAATGTTACATTACATGCGAACGCTCGTCGGTCAGGGAGGCAGGCCGTAACGTAATGCTCAAAGTCGAATCTAATTTGTTACATTACAGGCGAATGCTCCCGGTGAGGGAGCACCTTTACCCTAACCTTTTATTCAAAATATACCCAAAAATACTGACTTTTACCAATATACTGATATCGAAAAAAGTCAATAAAATATACCGAAAAAGTATTAAAATACTGAAAACGGTCACACTCTCACGGTGCGCACTGACACACGTAGTGTGGCCGCTTCAACGTAATAATTCTCGCGTTAATCTCTTTGATGTGCCGCCACTTGAGCTATCGCCTAACGTCAAACGGCAATGTGAATGCCGTTGTCGAATTATCGCGATAATTCGGTGGCTACACTAACGTTTAACGTTCATCAACGCCATTATTAATGGCATTTCCCCTTAGTGTGGCCCGAACATTCAGATACATCACTCCCATACAAAAGCGACAATACCTACGCTATATTAGCCTACAAAATTTTAATAATAATACCTGCTGCTCAGAACGAGAAGAATTGTACCTTAAACACGCGTTCATAGCGTCGAGACTGTGTTGCCCGCTGTGCGAGTGACGTCATCGTAAGAATGCGCTAGGGTTGAACCTATTATGATTGTTGTAATAAAACGAATGTTACGAATCAACCATGTTTAATACGGTTTTATTAGGTCGACATGTACAATAACCAGGACCAACGTCTTAACGTGCCTTCCGAAGCACGGAAACGCTCAAATAAAGGTCACAAAGTGGTCACATGAATGGTCACCCATCCAAAATTTTATTGTGTTTTTGTACTATTACACCCATCCACTGCAAAATAATTACGTGGTTTCGGCATTTCGAAGCGTAAGCGCGGGAAACGTGCGGTGCGGTGTTATGCGAGCACTCAGTCGGGCATCCGGCAGCCCTCTGCCAGTTGTATCCCCAGGGAAATGCCGAGCGGTAGGTACATAGCGCGCGGTTTTGAGCGAGTGACGGAGGCCTGCCCAAAGTCCGTTTTGATGTTATTACATCAAAATATGCACAGAGCCATCTAGTTTCGTATACCAAAAACTCATTTCGATAACCGTCATCTAGGACTAGGTGACCTGAGCCTGAGAATCATTAATTTCGAAGGTGGCGCTACGCCCTTGTTGCATAGATAACAAAAGTGTGTTTAAATTAGAACACGTCTGCAGTTTGTAAAAACATTTAAATGTAAAAATTAATGAAACAAGTGATTCGAGTGACTTTAGATCAGATGCTGGCCAGAGTGAATATGAGCCTCCCAAAAAAAAGGGAAAAAGAAGGTAAAGAATAAAAAGTTGTGGAAAAAAAAATGTAAAAGTTAAAGGGAGGTTTGGGCAAAGAATATACATCAACTCGAGGAAATGAGGTACCTAAAAAGGTTTTTAAACATGTTTTCCCAAAAAATGTTCTATTAACCTCGATCAAAATGCACAGTGAAGATTTTTTTGTGACTTTTGGAATATAGGTGACAAAGTGCAGCAAGAATAGCTCATAATGTCGTGTTTAGAAAAAGTTTCAAAGTTGAGAGAGAATGTTGGGCCTGACAAGTTGAAATGAGATCATCAAGCTGATTCAGAAGATTCTTTTCAGTCTACTTATATTTTGAGGAATCTGATTAAAAACAAGAAAATTTGAAAAAAAAATGAGAAATTTTAATATTTGAACGGCTATTGTGAAAAATACACATGTTTAACTTACACTATTATTAAAAATATTATTTAAAATTCAAATTGTTATTTATTTTCCTAAAATGAATTGTAACATTAACGTCCTATCTGTTTTACCAGTTGGATGCAACAAGGGCGGATAACACAAGTAAAAAAAACTTGATTATACGATATTTCTGATTGCTTTAAAATTGTTATGATACCTTAATCTTTTTGCTAAATCATGGGACTAATAACTAATAATGTAAATGTAAGTGAAATAATAAGTATTAAAACGATAAAAGACATTAAAACTTTTATTATCAATTTTCTCGAAACTCTATTTTACGACATACGCCCTTGTTGCACCCAATGCTTCAATTAATTTATTAGGTTTAAAGTTGTGCTGCCGACCGATGTTTTATCTTTCATTCTAGATGAGGAGATAGCCAATTTACCGAAACTATTCCATCTTGATGACTATGATCGATGTTTAGCCAAGAGAGATGGACTCTACTGCCTCGGGGTCTTTGACTTGTCGCCTGATGTTCAGCCCAACCCTAAATACAACCTTTTAAAAGTAAGCAATACAGACCTTTTTTGAACATATCCGAAATCTCAACGGCTTTCTAGCCAACCGACTACGTATAGAGTTTGAAAGAAACGGAGTAGAGCCTGCTTATTTCAATCCCTACCTGGGTTTGACGCCCGGAATCTGCTAAGAGCAGCTATGTCTTGACCACAGATATCTCTGATTTCTGTGGTCTTGACTCTTTAGTTGCGAAATTGCCTGCGCCAGAGTCTCGTTCTTTGGTTAGCAGATCTAGCACTTGCCACTGAGACTAGCTTAAAACTCAAAGTTTCTGGAGGAGCCTAGTACTTACTGAGTTGACGAAAACTTTTGTCACATTGCTTTACAGGAATATTCCGAAGATACCCACAGGCACTTCAATCGGACACGCATCCACCGAGGATACTGCGTAAGCTCCCGTTGCCCAAATAGTGCCGGGAATTCCTCGCGGCGCTTTGAGCACTGCGTGGATAAATATGCTCGAAGCCTTTCCCTTCGAGCTTCTACTAGAACTTTCCATTACTGTCAGACTGCCACTGAAAGGCGTATGAAACAACCCAGAACGGCAACGCAGGATTTGTTTTTACAATGCGTGTATGCTATAATTGTGATAAATGTTATTGGTACTATTTATGATGTCTACACAGCAGGTAGTCCAAATAGTAAGTTAAAATATTAAATTTACAAGCTAACTAATACTAAACTTCGATGTCGCCAATTGGTTATGGACATCTGTTAACAGTCGATTCATGGAAAATATCGAAAGCCGACCTCAACTGGGTTGAGAAAAGACTCAGATAGTTAAAAACATTGGTTTAGCCGGAACTTGAACTCGCGTCCTTTGCCTAGGCCAGGTCTATGCTCTTCGAACTGTGCTTCTTGGTCGGATTCGGACCCGACCGTTCAAACACAATAATATTAATATTTGGTATCACTTCATAAAGGCTGGTTTTTCGATCCAAGCAGTATGATCATAGTCCACCATATACCTACACCATACCAACATACACAAGAAAATCACGTGCCTACTGTTTTAATTTTTGCCATTGTGTTTTAACTTGATTAACCTGAAGAAAACAGGCATTTTTTTATTGTTCTATTGACCTTGCATTTTGATCAACCGAAAGTGATACAGTAGGTACCTAAAGTATGTCGGTATAAACAATCACAGCATTTTAATCAGTCAGAATAAATATTATTTTATTTATGTAGGTACATACATCACCAAATACCTATGCTGGTACTCCATGCAACGCTTATGGTTAGTTTTATATCAAGCGTTTCTTGAATTTAGCGAACCTTTTTATTAGATAAAGAGAGAAAATAGGTCAGGTATTTTTTTATTTTAATTCATATTTTTTTATATGTGGAAGTAAGTACTAATACACTAAGACATCGGGGGCAAATGAAGAAAGATAATGGTAATCAGGTCACAGCCTGAAAAAACATAAATTGAATACGTACCTATTAGTAACTGCCCAGGAGCGTCATTTCGGCTAAAAACCCTCACGTAACGCCTAACAGCCTACGGTTGTGAGCCCCCGGGTAAGCCCCCGGAAGGATCTCCCAGGACTCGTCTTGGGCCTGTGTAATGTGTGTAGCGTTGCTGACAACTGCCGCCCAATCCCGTCAATCTCGAACGGGATCTCGTTTTATTATGCTTCGGGATTGATCCCGAAAAATTACCCGATATCTCGCGAGAGTGGTCGACATATCTCGAAATTATGCGTTTTAAAGTGGTAGTGGGCTGGCCACATCTGTAGGAGAACCGATGGTCGGTGAAGCAAACGAGTTCTGGAGTGGAGACCGCGACTCTTGGGGTATGACGACCCCACGCCAGATGGATCGACGACCTGAAAAAGGTCACAGGGAGTGACTGGATGCGAAAGGTGCAGGACCTTGTATTGTGGCGCAATTAGGGATAGGCCTACGTTCAGCAGTGGACTACCATTAGGTATGCTGATTTGTTTGATTGAAAGATTGATAGAGTAACCTTTTTTTACATCCCTAACAATTTTACGAGGCCACCGTAATCGACGACTTTCCTTTTCGAAGATTATCCTAACAATTTATTAATTTGACACAGAAAACAAGTTTATAACGGCATTCTCAGTATCAGCCAATTGGCGGACGCTGACAGCTTTTAATGAAGGTGGTGATTCACAGCTTCAAAGTATGGATGGAATAAGGTAGGTATTTTGTAAATAAATAAATGACAATCAGTTTTATGTCATGTAGCATACAATAAAGCATAGATTTTATAACACTAATCTATAAAAAGTTGGGCAGATATCACTCGTTATCGCCCACAACAGTTTCGGCCAAAAAATAGAGTTTCGGCCGTAGTAGTTTCAGTTTTGGCCAGAATGAACCGAAACTCACGTGTTCGTGAATTCTGAGTGCCTGGCTCTGCTTGTGACGTGGTTGGGGTCAGGCCAACCAGTTAATATGTAAATAAACTAAGATTTAGAGATTTACAAACGACTTCCAATCAATACTTACGATTTTATTCAAACCACAATCATTGAGAAATATTAGACGGTAACCTTTGTGTTACGGCTTAGACCACCTTTTTAGGGTCCCGTTTTTACTTTTTGGTTACGGAATCCTAAAAAGGTGGTCTAGGACATTATATGAACCTACCCTTTTGTGTCGGTTCCGTACAAAAAGGGTAAAAAGAAAACCCCATTACTAAGACTTCGTTGGTCGTCTGTCTGTCTGTCTGTCTGTCCAGGCTGTAACTCATACACCGTGATAGCAACAAATAATAAAAACAGACCAAATAACAATATTAAAGGAGGCCCCCCAAACAACAACCGGACTGAGTTTCTTGGGGTGTTCTTCTCAGTCTGTAGCATTTCCGAACCCCCCGGTAGAGTCACAAAAATTTTGCCAACCTAATTTTTTTTTTATTTCAAAGGGAATCAATTTTATTTTATTTTATTAATAGTATTTTTTTGCTGATTTTCTTATACGGAACCCTACCTGCGTGAGACCGGCTCACTTTTCTCCAGTTTTAGTTTATACTTAGTGTAACCAAAAACGGTCAAGAGCGTATTAAAAAAAAATAATAAATTATTGTTTCTTCTTCAATTTCGATCCATCCGATGCGATGCAGTGATAGGAAGATTTTTATTAACGTGAGGAAAATCCTACATGGATTCTATGCTGGACTCCTACTGACTAAAAACACACGCATCCTACCAAATAGCCTACGGTTGGGAGCCCCTGGTAAGCCCTCCGAAGGATACCCCAGAACCCCCAATGATAAGCGGGTATAGCATTGTCTCAGTTGAGGCGGTATATCTCCTTGTAGGGACCACTTAATGGGAAATTCATAGCCTAATTACATATAAATAAAAGAATGGAAGCGAGAGCCCACGTCGTTATTTAAAAGGCGCAAGGACTCGCTGGAGCGAGGCCATTGGTCGGCACCCCGAGCGATCCAGACTTACCCGTCCACGCTCTACCAGCAAGTCATGGACACTTGGAAGGTGCAAGTTCAGCGACCAAGGCGGGGAAACACTACGTTCGGGGCATACAATCTCATACCGGTTGTCACAGACAATATCGGGCACAGAAGCTTCGGTAAATGTCTGTGACGATACACCTGGAGAACATAACAGCATGCCAGCATGGTGAAAAACGCAGCTAGAACACAGTAGGGCTCAACTTATGGGTAGAGTGCTCAGTGCGGGGGCATCAGCGCCAAATCCTCGTCTAGAGGCAGCCATTATCGCGCTGAATGCCATAGTACCACTGTCAACCATTATCTCCAGCAGGAGTAAATGAGACGCCGCCGCTTGTTTCTATGAGCCGGTCATGTTCATGAGTGTGGTGGACGCCCCATGCGAGACATCAGTGGTAGCCAAAATCTGTCGCGAATCCTGAGACACACTTCCGAGGAATTACCCGGGATACCCTCCGTAGACAGTAGCAGGGCACCGTGTGGCTTTAGTAGGTAGGAGTTCGCAATAGCATCCATGAGTAATTCCACGAAAGAAACCCATCTTTAGGTAGAGATATTTTTAAATGAACACTTGAGAAATTTTATACCGTTGAATCAATCAACGGTATAAAATTGGTGATACTTGCTGTACCTATTGAAAAAAAAAACCAGCAAAGTGCGAGTCGGACTTACGCACGGAGGGGTAAAAGCGGGATCCTATAAACGAGACATGAGACTTAGCCGTCCGTCTGTCTATTAGTCAAGAAGCTGTATCGCAGGAACCGTGACAGCAATAGAGAGCTAAAATATTCACAAATGATTATTTTTGTTGTCACTATAACAAAAAAAGCTACAAAAATCAGGAAAATAAATCACCACAAAAACTTAATTTTTGTTTCCAATTTTTGTAACTGAACCCTCTGTGCACGAATTCGACTCGCACTTGAATGGTTTTTCTTTCTTTTTTTTTTTCAATTTGAACACGTGAGTTTCGGTTCGGTCGAAACTGACCTTGGGGCCGAAAGTTCGGCTTCAATTTCGGTTTCGGCTACAAACCCAGTTTCGGTCGGACACTAGTAATTGGCTCCCGACACGGGTCAATATATTGAGTCAAGTCTGATATTTATGAATGGAAGTTGTTTCAGTGTGCGTGATTTCTTTGCATGTGTGTGTGCATCGACGTACACATGATATTGACGAGGCATGAAAATTGCCAATTGATCGTGTCGGGACCCTATTAAAAGAGCAGATTTTAGAATCTGATTTCCGTGGTTAGAAGCCTATTACCACTTTGGAAGTTATAGGTTCGTGACAATTTTTGATTCGTTTTCCAGATCGGTGTTTATGACTTTTACATTGTTTGCACACTGCTACTACCTTTTGTTTAATTTTTACTCAAGTAATCCAGAAGTATTAGAACAGGTAAGCTAACATAATTATGCCTATTTTTTTAACGTGATGAAATCCGTCATGAATGCTATGCCGGACTCTTACCGACTAAAAACCACTGTATGTTCCCTACCTAATGACTACGGTTTGGAGCCCCGATAAGCCCCCGAAAGGAAATCCACAGGATTTCCAACAGACCTTGGCTACCGTTGCGGCCTGACCTACGGGATTCGGGTGCGATCCCGCGTCTTTGGGGGTTGTTCAGGTGTTATCCCGCTTTTTGGGGCGTGTGGCGTGCGTGAAACTATCACGTCACGCTGTCGTCTTGGGCGCTGTTAGGACGATGAGCAGCCCCACACCGTCCTCAGGTCATGGAGGCCGATAGTCTTGAGCGAAGACACATCTGCGGCGCCCCTGCCGAAAACTGCGGAGCTAGGAGTCCGCTCCCTCCTCACTGCCTCCTACGCGAGTATGACCTGTTCGCAGAAAGAAGCAGCGGCGTCTCACTTGAGATAGAATCGCACCATGCTCCCCACGTCCAGACCTGCCTCGAGGACCTGGAGCTGTTGCGCCCACGCTGTGTACTCCATCAATTTATGAAGCGCTGTGTCCTCGCTGAGTGCCAGCACTGTGAGGAACGCTCACAGTGCTGGCATTCAGCCGTGGTTTTTCGGTGTATTCGCCACATACCGAAGCTCTCGTGTCACTCGTTTGTGACCGGTCTGACCACCCCGATTGTGGCGTATCCTCCCAATGGTTGCTCAAGTCGTGGTACAGCGGAGCCTCGATTTCTAGGGGCGCAGGCCTATGGCCCCACTCCAGCGCCTCCTTGCGCCATTCAAACAATGACGCAAGGGTCTTCGCTTCCAGGTCTCATGGAGCCTAGCCCTAAGCATCACCATATCGCAGATTTGCGACATGACTCTCCTGAACCACTCCACATCAGCATCAACATCGGCAGGATTGTTCGGTTCCGGAATCCAGGCCTACACGATGATAGCCTCTGGGAGAGCCTCCCGATCCAGGCGATTGAGTGCCCAACGATGCTCCGGGGAATTTGCGATAGCCGGCGGCATGTTAGGTGAAGAGGAGCCCTCGAACCGAATGTATCTTTGATCGGATGACGACTCCTCCTTCTCCACTACACGCTAGCCCTGGACACGGCGGGTTAGATCAGAGGTGGCAAACGATACGTCCACGTTTGAACTGAGCCCCTGCTTCGTCCAGGTTGCGACATTCCCCCGGTTCGAGATTTCTAGGCCATGTGTAGTGACCCAGTGTGTAGTGACCCAGTCCTCCAAAATCCTCCCCCGGCACTGGTTTTTCGGAAGCCTCAAGGCTCAACTAGGGCCCCTAGTAATGTCTGCTAAGGCCAAGTTGTTCGCGCCTGTCCCCCCAAAGATAGTCAACTTGCCGTCAATGTCCACTGGGCTTCCGGTGTGAACCCAGTACGGCTCGGCGACAGCGACCACTTTAATGGACCACGGCGCGATACTCTGGTTCAGAAGGTCCTGAGCAGCGGAGCAGTAGTGCAGGTTCACCTACAGGATGCGGTTATGAGTGTTCATTAACGGACGTCCATTCTTCAGTGAATCAGACTGGAACCTTTAGGAAGGAGCCATATGAGAATAATAATTCTAGAGAAGCTGGTTTTTGATAAGCCCTCTCATATCTGAGCGTAGCATAAAACTCCGTATCCTTTCAAAATGTCAACCTGGGGGTCCACTTGAATTGACCTGTCTTTTTATTTTTATTAAGCTCTGTCTCTAAGTCCTGTCCGCCTTGAAAGATCCATTGTGCCTTTCTAGTCAGGGAGTATAACTGTATGTAGGTATAAACAATACAAAGGATCATTTGCCTGTCGAACCATAGAAACTTGGAGCGCACTGTCAACTTCTCTCTGACTACCCGGGTTCTTCAAGTGGAACGTAAAGAGGCACATAGGGTTGTCATCTTAAGGGCCACGGTCGGTCAAGTCAATAGCCTTTTTGACTGACTGTGAGAGTGACCCTGAACTTGTTAGATATAGCCATGGCATTTCATCAGGTGGCCTCAGTTATTTTTGGCGAGATGAATATAAAAACACACATTGAAATATTTGTCTAGCATACTGAACGCGTAGACGGCATCTACATATCTGATGGCACATCCATTATGCAAGTATTCTTACTGCTGTCTCGTTTCCTGAGTTGCTACAGCCTTCTTCTGGCCTCCAAAAAACGGCCATTAAGTCTCTCCACGCTTCCAAAGTGTATTTATAAGCGAGTTATAAGGTAAAGTAAACAATTAAGCTTATTAAAAATTTATTAGACTAGTTTTTCTTCTTTTCAAAACTTTTTAGATAATGTTATTTCAACTACAAGTTGGAGTTCCTGCCGAGTGCTCCGTTGTTGATTTGTGAACATTGTGGTGCAAATGCAAGGACGCTGGCCGACATCATCGAACCGCATTGTGTCCTACGTAATCATAAGAACTTTATTATGTTATCTGTGGATGAGTCTATTGCTGTGTTGAAATGGACAAGCGTGATTTTAGCTACCTGCTGTTAAAATTCACTAGCCGCCCAGGCCATATGGCCCTACACTTGGCTACACGGCTGGCAATCAACCGGACCACGGAAGCGCTCGAAAATGCAATTGCAAAAGTAGTCACGTGTCATACTTAACGCAATGATCGTTTTTAGAACACTAGACTAGTTAACACAGCGGGGCTATGAACTCTTTGAGATTGAAATTAGAACCCGCTAACATTCTAACATTTTCAGAATAGCACCAGTACACCTTTTGGCAGTTTTCTTCGGAGCGACTTGGTGGCCTCATATTCGCGAAGGCCCGCTAGTGTCCACTACCATTGGCTTGGAAAGCAGCGCTTGTCAATCCAAGTTCTGGTACCACGCCTTCTTTATCAACAATATGGTAGACCGCAATAATCGCTGCGTGATACCGACATGGTAAGGTTTACGAAAACGAAAACTCCTGCGGCAGTCGATTCCAAAGTTGTCAGGGCTCTGTTCTATCTAAAAAATATTCCAATTCTGAGACCAAACCTCTCGTCTTATCAGTGTATCGTGGAGGAAAGAATTACCGAATTGGAGGGTCGATCGTATCGATTCGTACTGTATTTCAGGGCCCACGCAGTATTTGGTCTCGACCACTCGGATACATCCTTCCTCCAGGGTCATCCTTCCGGGGACTTACCCGGGGATACCAACCGTAGGCATTAGGTAGGGAACGTATGGTTTTTAGTCGTTAAGAGTCCGGGATAGCCTCTATGTTGGATTTTCGAAACTCTCGCAAATAAATGTCACAAAGTGGTCACGTTATGGTCACCTACCCATGAACGGCCATAGTAAATGTTGCTTACTATAGTGATCGTTTACAGAACACTGAGTCCGCGGGGCCACATGCGCGTCACTTTACTGTCGACTTACTACTGTAGGTAGGTACTGTCAACATAATTATTTCAACTCTTATTTCTGTTTCGTGCCTGTAAAGCGTAGAATTAAGTTTAGAGTTATCCCGTGGTATAATTTGGGAGTAGGTTGGAGTTAGGTACAGTCAAGGGCAAAAACATGGATACACGTACAGTTTACATAATTTGGTATTCATCTACACAGGCAATAATTTGGATACATCCAACCATTTATAAATATGTCTACTTGGTCGTGGGCAAAAACATGTATCAACCAAATGCAAAAACATGTATACATGTAATGTTAATAAAAATATATATCCTTCCAAAGCATAACTAACTTGTACACGACATTACGCTATAAACTATATACACACTATTGAACACATAAATATGCATACAAGAATAGACATACTTTTTGTGCATACGAAGATTAAAACTACGGAATCATAGTTTATTGACAAGTTTTTTACCCACGACGTAAGGGAGACGGTATTTGCGTTTGGGTGGTGAGTATGTTTGTTTGTTTGTTTGTGCAAATACATATTGCCATTTTTCTCCAAAGCTACTGGTCGGATTTTAATGCAGTTTCATTATGGGTTGAGCTTTGATTGGTGCAAGTTTTTAGATAGATGTTACGATGAAAACTCACCAGGGGGCGCTGCAGCAAACATTATTTCTGATGAAAATCAATGTTGAGGCGTTATTTTTTTTTGTTTAACGTGAGGGAAAATCCTCATGGATGTTATGCCGGACTCCTACCGACTAAAAAACCTCACGTAACGCCCAACAGCCTATGGTTGGAAGCCCCGGGTAAGCCCTCGGAAGGATCTCCCAGGACTCCCAACAGACCTACTGCCGCCGCTTCGGCCTCGCCCATGGAGTGGTTCGGGTGCTATCCCGCGTCTTGGGGGGGGGGGGGGGTTCGGGTGTGATCCCGCTTCTAAGGGGGGGGGGGGGGGGGGGGCGTGCGTGAGTTCCTCACGTCACGCTGCCGTCATGGGCCTGCTTCTGTAAGGACGGTGATTCGCCCTCTCACCGTCCTCAGACCCCCGGTCATGGAGGCCGATAGTCCTCGGCGAAGACACGTCGGCGGAGCCCAAGCCGCTGAGTGCGGAACTCGGGTGGGAGAGTTCTCCCCCGTTCCCGCCCCGCCGTCTCTTTCACGAGCATGAGCTGCTCGCAGAAAGAGGCGGCGCAGTCCCACTTACTCCCGCTGGAGAGCATGGCTCGCACCATAGTCCAGTCCAGTCCAGAGCACCGTGTCTCCTCTCCAGCCACTCGTCCATGACCGGTCTGACGGCCGCGATTGTGGCGAATCCCCCCTTTGGTTCCTCAAATCGTATCTTCCATATCTCCACGGTTTCCTGGTGGAGTAGGGACTACTGGGCCTCGATTTCTCGATAAGCGGGCCTTTGGTCCCGCTCCAGCGCCTCCTTGCGCCATCTGAACAGTGACGCAAGGGCTCTCGCTTCCAGGTCCCATGGAGGGGTCCCGGCTAGGAGACATGCCGCCTCACCCGAGATCGTGCGGTATCCCCTTATCACCCTGATGGCCATCGCTCTCTGCGGGCTCAGCAATCTAGCAACATTGCTGGTCGTCAGGGTTTTCGCCCATACAGGAGCTCCGTATAGAGCCATGCTTCGCACGATCCCCAGGTACAGTCTCCTGTAGGGAGCGTTGGGTCCCCTGATGTTGGGCATCAGCCGCGCCAGTGCGGCTGATGCTGCCCTCAGTTTTGGGACCAAACTTCGGAAGTGATGTCCGAAGTTCCACCGGCCATCGAGTACGAGCCCCAGACACTTCATCGAGGGCTCGATGCCGATGCTGACGCCCCCTGCCTGTAGGCTGGATCCCGCAGGTGGCCGCCATCCGAGGTCCGTGGAAGCACAGAGCCTCGGATTTGTGAAGGTTGACCTCGAGACCCAGCCGCCGAATCCGAGCAACCTCTTTTGAGCAACCCCTGCCGTGGCCTTTAGTGCTGCGTCACGGTGCGTTGCTCCCCGCGCCGTAACGAGGGTGTCGTCGGCGTAACACATTACGCCGACCCCTCTGAGCAACGGACCACGCAGCACCCAGTCGTAACCGATGTTAGACTATGTGGAACATCGGTTCCGTTCCCGTCGAGAGCGGAGGAACACATTCCTCCGCGCATGGCTTCGTCTCAGGCGCCCAACGCGGAAGGCAGCGAGAACGACGTGCCCGTAGTCACCGAGGGTGACTTAGGGCCCTAAAACCGATCCCTGTGGAACACCGCACGACACATCTCGCCGACCCGGCCCTGTCGGGGCTTATCTCTCCGAGAGAGCCATAACTAGCCCTAGCTCGGGTAAGTTATGGCTCTCTCGGAGTGATAAGCCCCGACAATTCGACGGAGGTAGGGAGGCACTCCATGATAGATAAGCGCCTCCCTGACGCAGCTCCAGGGCAAGGTGTTGAATGCGTTGGCGATGTCGAGAGACACCGCCACCACCACCTCACCCCGTGAGACTGCTTCCTCTGTCAGGCCTCTAATGCGCATGATCGCGTCCACGGTTGAGCGTCCCTGACGGAAGCCAAACTGGCTATCCGCCAGATTAGGTCCCACGCGTGTGAGGTGCCCGACGAGGCGTTTTGCAATAACACGCTCAAAGAGCTTGTACCCTGATGGGGAATTTGCCGGCCGCCCCGGCTTTCGAATCAAGACAAGTTTCCCGGTCTTTCAGACCTTGGGAAACTGGCCTTTCTCGAGGCATGCGCTAAAGAGCCCAATTAGTCGAGGCCCAAGCTCCTCGAGAGCCAGGACCCACGCTCGGCCTGGAATGCCGTCGGGTCCAGGGGCGGTGTTTTTGCGGGATTTAAGCCGCAGGACAGCCGCCCCTAACTCACCCTCGGTGACTACGGGCACGTCGTTCTCGCTGCCTTCCGCGTTGGGCGCCTGAGACGAAGCCATGCGCGGAGGAATGTGTTCCTCCACTCTCGACGGGAACAAGGAGTCCAGGACCCCCTCCAGCCGCTCCGGCAGGAGACTCTGGGTCAGTGGGGGCGCCTTAGGGCGTAATTTGCCTCTTACCATGAGGTACGGGCGCCCCCACGGGTTCCGCTCCAGAGTCTCCATCAGCTCTTCGCGGCCCAATTTTTTGGACCGCTTGATGGCTGTCTGTCTCTTGGCCTCCCTGTACCCATCGTAGAGCTCCGTTTCTCGGGCTACCATCGACTGGGCGGCGACGCCTCCGGCGAAACCTGGTGTACCGGCGGCGCGCGGTAACGCAATCCGCACGCAACTGCGCGATTTCCGGCGTCCACCAGTACACCTGTTTCCTCGCCGGTCTGGGCCTAGCCCTGGGCATCGCCGCATCGCAGATGGCGACATGGCTCTCCCGAACCACTCCACCTCGGTATCAACATCAGCAGGCCTGTCCGCTGTCGCAATCCAGGCCTGCACGATGGCCGCCTCCAGGAGAGCCTCCCGATCAAGGCGATGGAGTGCCCAACGCGGTTTCGGGGGATTCGCGATTGCTGGCGGCAAGTTAGGTGGAGGGGAGACGTCGAACCGAATATATCGGTGATCTGACGACGTCTCCTTCTTCTCCACTACGCGCTATCCCTGGACACGGCGGGTGATCTCAGGGGTCGCAAACGAAGCGTCTATGACCGAGCTGAGACCCCGCCGCGTCCAGGTTGCGACATTCCCCCGGTTCAGGATGACTAGGCCACGTGTAGTGACCCAGTCCTCCAGTATCCTCCCCCTGTCTCTGGTTTCCCGGGAGCCCCAAGCCTGTGACCAGGCATTGAAGTCTCCCAAAACCAGGACAGGGCGAGGCCGGCATGCAGCGAGAACGACGTCCAGCTCAGGAAGCCATAGCTCGAAACTGATGCTGGTCGAGGCTCGGCGAGATGTAAACGGTCACGACAGCCACACCCTCGTATTCCGCCGTGACACAACCCGGGCCTCTAGCGATGACCGCCAGGCGCGAGTCGTCCACGCCGGTGTCTCCAAAAATGGTCGCCACGCCGTCCAGATCCACCGGGATTCCCGGGTGAACCCAGTACGGCTCGGCGACGACGACGATGTTAATGGACCACTGCCTGATGCTCTGGTACAGAAGGTCCTGAGCACCAGTGCAGTGGTTCAGATTCACCTGCAGGATGCGGATATGGGTGTCCATTAATGGACGTCCATTTCCGCAACCTGCCGCGAACTTGCACCCACAGCCTCAACCCCCCGTGCGGACGGACGGGGCCTCGGCCTTGAGGCAGCGCAGGCTTTGCTGCCCGCCCGGTGGTCGGCCTCCCTTGCCTTCCGCCACGCATTTCTAACAGCGTGGCGGAGCGTCACAGGCAAGGGCCTTGTGACCCCCACGGAATACTTTATTTTCGTGCTGTTTAACGATTAATCAATAAGGCAAATAGTCAACGATGGAACTACAGTTCAATGCATGTAAATATTTCTTAAAATGAATTTAAGCGAACCGAACGAGCAAATCAAACAGAAAATATAATCGCTTCCAATACGCAAACATGTCAAGCATCTGAAGACAACAAGTTAGCCAATAGTGCATTTGGAAAATTTGTCGCCCATGAATTAGACAACGTGCGTACTTCTAAGAGGCGTTATATCACGTCTGAAATAATAAAAGTAATTGAGAACAGTTTTTAATAAGCAATTATATTTAATATGGTTTACTATAAGAATTTAATAAAACATAATAGCATGCAATTAAAATATTTGTAACTTAAACAATTCTTCAGAATAACAAAAATAAATAAAAGTCTTTGCAAGAATCGATATCACACGATACATAAAAACAATACTGAGTATAACCACCGCCAGCAACAATAACATCTTCTAGTATATTCCTCATAGACCTTATTATGTTGATTTGATTTAAGCGAAAAATTTACACCGTTAAGTCAAACAAATAAATATGAAAAATAAAAAGGAAATAAAACAGCCAGTCACTCAAAAAAAAAAAAAACAATCATTCATTATATTCTTTAAGTAAGTACTCTTTAGTATTGAGTGGCGGAAATATAGATGCTCTCTAAAATCTGAATTGTCTAGTGTTTACATATTATTGATAACTATGGATACATAAATATTAACATTATGAGGTTCCATATTTATGAACTCTTAGATGAATCCATATTTATAATCGTATTGACGGTGACGTTTTATGAGGCTGTGGAGTGTATACATATTTTTGCCTTTGACTGTACTAGGTATGTTGTTCCAAATTCTAAATATATCATAAATGAGATTGTCATTATATTTTTCAGGTTTTTGGCAGTGGACATGCACATATATATCCTTGGTACAATATTAACGCTGATCATGTGGCGTTATAGAAAGCAAGCAATAAAATTTTACACGATATTATTAATCGCTGCTTGTCTACTAAACGGAGTCATCGCTTATGTACACGAATACAAAACCTATCTTTTTATATACACACCGGAGTGAGTTTATTTTTTTACATTATACAAACTGTGAAGAGACTGTATGGATGTCGTCTCTTTGGTATCACAACCTATGGTTTGGTTGCTATAGTTACTCTGTCAATATATTTCGATAACTGCTTATTCATATTTCTTAAAACTATAATAAAACAACGTTTTATTTGCTTTAACCAAGCTGTTTATTATTCTTATCTTCTTAGAACTTTTCCACATTACAAAAGTTCATATGGTAGCAGAGCGAAATGTTCATAGTGAAAAGTTGTCACGACGTAACATAGCGAAAATTTTTACGTAAGTTTTTTTTTTTGCTATAAACATGCCAAAAGCAACGTATCACATTGATCCACTTGATAAGGATAACTATGACACTTGGGCGATACAAGCCGAAGCTGTATTGGTAAAAAGCAAGCTATGGAAGTATGTCTCAACTACGCTAGACGTAAAAGCAGATACTACTGAGATCGAAGCTGATAAACAGGCCAAGGCAGAACTAATTTTAATTATTGCTCCTTCCCAACTAAAAGAGGTTAAGAAATGTAACACTGCGAAAGATTTGTGGGATAAATTGAAACAAATACATGCGAGCAAAGGCCCTGCTCGTAAAGCCACATTATTGAAGCAACTTATTCTGACCAAACTAGAAGGCAGTGATGTTCGTACACACCTAAACAAGTTTATGGACACCGTCGATAAGCTCGCTGACATGGATGTCACCATAAATGAGGATTTGCTAACTATCATGATGCTCTACAGCCTTTCCTCAGAGTACGAAAACTTTCGCGTAGCTATAGAGTCTCGCGACATATTGCCAAAGCCCGAAGAATTAAAAATAAAAATTATCGAAGAAAGCGACGCTCGTCATCACAATGACAATTACGAACCTGGCCAACAACAACAAGAAGAAAACGCACTTTTAGCTTCTTGCAAAATCTGTAAGAGAACGGGAAGCAGAATCTTTCAGAAAAAGACGCACAGAGTTTGCTCTAACTGTTGGAAGAAAAACAAAGACAAACAGAAGTCTAACATTAGCAAAAACGCCGATTCCCTATACGCTGAAGAATGTTTTCTTAGTTCAACACGGAACAACCAGGATGACTGGGTACTTGACAGTGGTTGTACCTCACATATGACCCATCACCACGAGCACTTCAAAAACATGAAGACTGTGTCAAGAAAACTCAACTTTGCATCAGAAAATCACTCCACAGAAACTTTGGGTGAAGGAAGAATTACATTTTCTGATGAAAAACGAGGACGACAAGTACATCTGGAAAACGCTCTTTATGTACCTTCCCTTTCTACCAATTTACTATCGGTATCTAAAATGACCTCACATGGAGCCACCGTCTCGTTCGACAACAACCGTGCTTTAGTTCGCAACAAGTCAGGTGAACTTGTACTGTCTGCAGAGAAGTCGATCAATGGTCTTTACTATGTCAGAAAACCTAACATTGAACAAAGCTTCGCAGCAACGCATGCAACTGGTTCGACAAACACCAAACAAGGTACCATACAAGACTGGCACAGAAAACTTGGGCACATGAATTACAAAGATCTCCAACTGGCTCTCAATAACGAGAGAGTGACTGGCATGAGCTTTGATAAAAATGAGATTTTGTCGTTGCCAGACTGTGAAATTTGCATTCAAGCAAAAATGACTCGAGTACCGAGTCCTCCACAACGAACTACTCCTCGAACCACTGAACGTCTAGAAATCGTCCACAGCGACGTGTGCGGCCCAATCAGAACACCTACCCACGCCAAAAACAGATACTTCGTTACTTTTATTGACGATTACAGTAGGTATGGACGGGTCTACTTCCTCAAAAATAAATCTGAAGTATTAGACAAGTTCAAAGAGTACAAACAAGAAATGGAAAAATTTACGGGCAATAAAATTAAACATTTGCAAACGGATAATGGATCAGAGTACGTCAATGCCAAATTCCAAGCCTACTTAAAACAACACGGGATTGCACGACGCTTATCTGCACCCTATACCCCACACCAGAATGGTATCGCTGAACGCAAGAATCGGACACTTGTGGAGAAGGCTAGAGCTATGCTTATCGATGCTAAAGCGCCAATGCACCTATGGGCAGAAGCAGTGAACACTGAAAATTACCTAGCAAACAGAAGTGTAAACAGTGCTGTAGAAAATAAAACACCATTTGAGAAATGGGTGTTAAGAAAGCCCTGCCTTAATCACCTCCACCCTTTCGGCTCAAAAGCTTTTATTCTGAAGAAAGGACCAAGAGGTCATAAATTTGCTCCAAAAGCAATACCGGGGATGTTTGTTGGATATTCTGACACCAGCAAAGCATACAGGGTTTACGTTCCGAACAAAACTTTTATATCCGCAGATGTGAAAGTAGTCAAGGCTGATTACTACAAAAGCCCAACTAGTGTTAACAACTTTAAATACAATAAAAACACTAACTGTGATTCGGTTTCAGAAACAATGAAAACTCAAATAGAAATCGATGATGCTGACGACACTCGGCAAGATCTTTCTATTGACAACATTGAAACGCAAGAAGGTAATTTTATTGAAAAGGTTGAAAATCAACAAAATGATAGTATTACTGAAAACGTCGCAGCAGATTCTACTCTACAATATGAAAGTGTTGATGAAAATGTTGATGATGAACAAGATTCTTTTTACGAAACTTCTATTCCAGAAAGTCTTAGTCATGAACATGTTGACACGGAGTCTGAACCGAATAGCTACAGTCTACGAGACAGATCAGCAATACAAAAACCACAACGGTATGATGACTTTGTACTAGCTACTGTTGCTGAGGTTCAAAATTTACCTAGAGATCCTGTGACTTACAAACAAGCATTGGAATCTCTTAATAAAGAACAATGGATTAAAGCCATGATGAGCGAGATAAACTCTCTAAATGAAAACAAAACATGGGACTTAGTCAGTTTGCCTGATGGAAGAAAAGCACTACCATGCAATTGGATATTCAAATTAAAGACAAATCCAGATGGCTCAATCGATAAATACAAAGCTAGACTAGTTTTAAAAGGTTATTCACAGCAAAAAAGAATCGATTATGACAAAACGTTTAGTCCTGTGGCTCGACTCAGTACTATACGAGCTATTATCGCAATTGCTGCTAAAGAAAATTTAAACCTACGTCAATTCGATGTAGCTACGGCCTTTCTCAATGGCTCAGTTGAGGAAGAAATTTTCATGAAACAGCCTGAAGGTTTCCAAGATGGGACAAAGCAGGTATGCAAACTTAATCGCAGCCTCTATGGTCTGAAGCAAGCACCGAGATGCTGGAACTCATGCATTGCCGAATTCTTGAAAATTACAGGCTTTCAACAAAGTGAAGCTGATCCTTGTCTGTACATTAGAACCAAAGGGAAGTCAAAAGTTTTGATTGGACTCTACGTTGACGATGGACTTGTGGCGTCGAATACGCCAACTGCAGGAGACGAGTTTATCAAGGAATTAAAAACAAGATTCAAGATAACTATCCGACCTGCTTCCTACTTTTTGGGTATGGAAATCAAAGCTGAAAAAGGCAAAATAACATTATGCCAACAAGCCTACATTAAGAAGGTTCTTGAAAAGTATGGTATGACTAGTTGCAAACCGACACCGACGCCAATAATCAAAGAAAGTATCAACGATACAGAACCTGATGTTGGTACCATTTTTCCATATAGACAAGCCGTTGGAGCCCTTACGTACTTAGCCGTAGGTACAAGGCCCGACATAGCATACGTTGTGAGCGTTGCATCCAGAAACCTGGAGAAACCTAGCACGAAAGATATCATGCTAGTGAAACGGATTCTCCGTTACTTAAAAGGAACGACGGATAAAGGTCTTGTATATAAGCAATCAAAAGAGTCAGACCAAAGGCTTTTATGTTACTCTGACTCAGACCTTGCTGGAGATCAAGCAGGCAGATCAACAACTGGAATGGTATGCTTGTTCTCAGGAGCTGCAATCAGCTGGAAAAGTCACCGACAAACAGTTGTTTCTATTTCATCCACTGAAACAGAAATCATTGCTGCTAGTGAAACAGCACAAGAAATTATATGGCTGAACAGCCTTATGAAAGGTTTGGTGGATTTGAAGAAACCAATACTGTATTTGGATAACGAGTCTGCTATAAAGCTATCGCACAATCCGAAGCACGAATACCACAAACGTACAAAACATATCAAACTTAAGCATCTATTTGTGCGTGAATGTGTTATCAATGGTGAACTTGAAGTTAAGCAAGTACCGTCCGTGCGACAGCTGGCTGATATGCTTACCAAGCCGCTCTTTGGTCCAAGATTGGAAGTTTTAAGCGGACAGATTGGTTTGAAGAGAATTTAAAAATTCTTAAAAGTTCCGAGGGTGTGAAGAGACTGTATGGATGTCGTCTCTTTGGTATCACAACCTATGGTTTGGTTGCTATAGTTACTCAGAACTGTGATTTAGAGACTATATTTCGATAACTGCTTATTCATATTTTTTAAAACTATAATAAAACAACGTTTTATTTGCTTTAACCAAGCTGTTTATTATTCTTATCTTCTTAGAACTTTTCCACATTACAAAAGTTCATACAAACCAGTCTGTATAGAATTTTATACAGCGTTTGCAGTATCAACAACAGCCATCCACCCCAACGGCACCACTCAAACAATCTTTAAAATCGATCCCTGGACCCCCCTCAGCAGATTTGGCGTCCACTGGATCGCTACTACGAATTTCCGGTACGTAGACGCCGTTCGAGCACTTTCCGACTACAATGAGCATCGACCCGCCCGCCCACTGCTACTTAAGTCGGATGATTTTTACAACTATGGCGGTATCTCTGGTCACCTTCAGATTTCTTCGTTTCGGATTCGATTCCATCCTATGAGACCGTATTCCAGGGATGAAAGTAATCTATATGACTATTATATTCCTGTGCAGTACACAGTGCAGTGCTGATACCTACGCTAACGTATGGAAGCGAGAGTTCGGTATGGCAGGAAACTCGTGAAAGTAGAATAAACGCGGTCGAGATGCGCGCGCTACGCAAAATCTGCGGAGTAACGCTCGCAAATCGCGTTCGGAATGAAGATGTAAGAAAGAGAGTTGGTCTGGAAGAGAGTGTCGGTGTTAAAGTAAGGAAGGGCATGCTACGATGGTTCGGACATGTGGAGCGAATTGGAGATGAAAGAATGACAAAACAGATATACAACGCGAAAGTGGAAGGACGTAGGAGTCGGGTAAGGCCACGCACGACACACCTACCACGACCAAATTAATCGTGTGTTAGCAGAAGGTAGTGTCAAAAGCCGAAGGAACCGACGACGTGCATGCATGAAAAGAAAAAGAAATTTGAAAAAGCAAGTGAGGTGTTATGAAAACTCACTCACTTGTACTATTCCACAACTTTTATTTTGATTTTAAGTAATACCTGACCGGTTTCATAATGTATTATAACAAGTTCCATCAAGTGCCAACAATCAAAAGTATAATGGATAAAGTGAGGTGTGTATGGACCTTGCTGTGTGGCGCTCGGTTCTTTCTGCCTACCCCGCTAGGGATTTGGCGTGAAGGTAGATAGATAGATATATGTAACTAACACGACTTTCTTTTAAATATATAGATTTTAAAGAGGAAAGATTTGATTGTTTGTGTGTTTGTTTGTTTGTTTGCATCGAATAGGCTCCGAAAGGACTGGACCGATTTGAAAAATTCCTTCACTTTTGGGAAGCTACACTCTTTGCGGTGAACATAGGCTATATTTTATTCCAGTAGTCCCACGGGAACGGGAACTACGCGGGTGAAACCGTGTGACGTCCACTAGTCTACACTAATATTATAAAGAGGAAAGATATATGATTGTTTGTGTGTTTGTTTGCATCGAATAGGCTCCAAAAGTACTGGACAGATTTGAAAAATTCTTTCACTGTTGGGTAGCTACACTCTTCGCGCTGAACATACTTAGGCTATATTTTATTCCCGTATTCCCACGGGTTCGGGAACTACGCTAGTGAAACCGCGTGACGTCCACTAGTATAAAAAAACATACATAAAGTTTGATTCAGTGTAAGAATCTTGGTATACTAATTAAAAGTTTGTACATTCACAGAATAATGCTCCGATTGATGAGGGACACCCCCTCCTATTCGAATTTTTACATAGCCTCGTGGAGTTCACTACCTTCCTGCTTTATAGGCCTTATATTAGCACATACCCAGTTAGAACTTGATGAGAAACGTATCAAATTATCAGAATATAAAGTAAGTACGGCCTACCACCATTCGTTTCTTCAATGCCGCTTAGCCTGCTGCCTTTAACAACAAAATAATACATTACATTAATCTAGCTACAGCCTTTTCTATTTTTGTTTAACGTGAGGGAAAATCCTCATGGATGTTATAACATCGATGAGGATTTTCACTCCTAAGATTTTTCCTCCTCCTCCTTCCGCCGGACTCCTACCGACTAAAAAAACCTCACGTCACGCCCAACAGCCTGTGGTTGGGAGCCCCGGGGAAGCACTCGGAAGGATGTCCCAGGACTCCCAACAGACCCACGGCCGCCACTGCGGCCTCGCTCAGGGGGTGGTTCGGTTGCTATCCCGCGTCCTTGGGGGGTTTCCGGTGGGATCCCGCTTCTAAGGGGGGGCGTGCGTGAATTGCTCACGTCACGCTGCCGTCATGGGCCTGCTTCTGTAAGGACGGTGAGCCGCCCTCTCACCGTCCTCAGGCCCCCGATCATGGTGGCCGATAGTCCTCGGCGAAGACACGTCGGCGGCGCCCAGGCCGACGACTGCGGAACTCGGGTGGGAGAGTTCTCTCCCGTACCCGTCCCGCCGCCTCGGCGAGGTGGCGCAGTCCCACTTTCTCCCGCTGTAGAGCATGGCTCGCACCATGGTCGAGCGAAAGAGTGTCCACGTCCAGACCCACTACGAGGACCTAGCGCTGTTGCGCCCACGCCGTGCGCTCCACCAGCGTGAGGAGCGCCGTGTCATCGCTGCGGTCCTCGCAGTATCTAGCTACAGCCTTTTTAAGCCCACCTTGCATCTGATGACACCGTTTAACTAACAGATGAGGTTCTAGGACTGGGGCCGAGGGTGCTGTGGGAGTCATAATTTCAGAGCGGCAGTCGCTCTCGTCAAAGACAAATACCTGTGCGAGGATTTGAACTCACATCTCCTGCGTCTCAACCTGCAACACTAACCGGGAGACCAGATCAACTTTTGATTTGAAGTTATTTCCTTTAAATTATAATCAGTACTGTAACTCTTATGTCTAGAACATAAAAACTAAAATTGCACAGTATAGTAGTTACAAATATTCTAACCCCATATTGTATTTTCTTTACTGAGGATATACAGGTGAATTTTTGAAAAGGGCTTGGATGGCCGAATCTGAAACTATAAGGAATAGCCAAAAATGCTCAAAGGAGTCACGAGCCCAATTTTGATAAAACTTAAAACCTCATCATTAGATTTTTGAAAAACCAATAATCTTAGCTGGGAATTGAACCCATTGATTTTGAAAAAAAACACACTATTATTACACCAAACGCTGTTGTCGCTGATAGGGATCAAATTCTTCGAAGTAATGATATACGGCAAATTTAAGGAAAGTTTAGAATTTTAATAGAATTCATATTTCATGTAGGTACTACCCGTTCGCTCTAACTTTGCCGTTGGCGTAGAGTCGTTTACCCGAATTGTTATTTAAACGAAGTAAATTGACAGTAGCTAATGTCACTTCGTCATAGAAATTAAGCAACATTATAAGAAGAAGTGACATTAGTTGCTGTCAATTTACTTCGTCTAATTAAAAATTCGACTTTAGTATGGAGCCGAGCGGCAAAGTTAGAGCGAACGAGCAGTACCTAAATTGTGTATAGTAAGTTCAACTCATCAGTGCGCGCGGCGCTATGTGTGCGTGCGCTAGTAATTATACAGCTTTCATTTGTGTGCCAGTGACGCAGCCGTCTTCACAGAGTACATTTGTTTATTATGAGATAGAGACGTTACTCGACTTATTGACGACACCAGCGGTGCCAAGTAGTCTTTGCAGGAAACTCTGCGAGGCCGCGAAATAAAAATTATAATAAACAAAAAGCATACAGCGTCATCTACCACGTTTTGAAGGCAGCTCTTACGATATAATGAAACAAAATTAAATATCATGACAATTCTCAATGTAACTGCAATGTTGACATCCTGTGTAAGTTGGTTACATTATAATCCATTACACAGTGTTCTAAGTGATAATACCATGGGTACAGTCGTTAAAGAAAATGTCTAGTTTTTCACGGAGAAAATGTTTAAGAAGTCAGATAAATATTTTTGATGTGTCAATTCGATGTAATTAATATTTTTTATCACTACATATATATTATTTAAAACAAAGTTCTTCACGACAAACTTAAAAACTACTGCATTGATTTTCATGCTGAGATCACCAATGATTCTTGAGAACGGTTTGCGTATATAATTTGGTGAGTTTGTTTGACATTGACTAAAATATAACGATATTAGTTGGAGATTTCGGAAAAAAATCAGGTGTACGGGAGCTTTTAAGGAAAACGTTGCCTAAACCCTTCGAGTCATAACAAAATAATGTACAGTAGATTTGTTTAGCTTATAAAGGCCTACAGAATAGTCGAAAAATGATAGAGCTCCAAATCCTAAGCAGAAAAAAATCTAAAGCAGAAAAAAATAGAAATGCAGACATGATGGTCGACAAAAAAAACATTGCTTGTACAGTAAATATGACAATAATTACTGTATGACTTGATTTAAAAAGTAAAAAGACCATACTCTATACATCTAAAAAAAACTGTGGAGGGTCGAGAGCATGGAGCAAGTATAAGAGAGGAGGTGTTATAATATGATTTCCCTATGAAACAATGTGTGACTCGGCGCGGGGGGAGGGTGTGGTGAGGAGGGGAATGTATCCGCCCACTTTACTATTATCCATCTAGCGGTCAGTGTCAAAACTACTTGCTTTCTTCAACTTCCGGGTTACTACGTAGTACTACTACTGTACACTGAAAACAGGGCCGAAGTTGGAATATTTTGTCCCCCGGAGTATTAACTCTTAGCAAGATGAATAGTGTATTATTTATTTTATTTCTATCACTATGAAAAAAAATCATAACAGATTCTCATATTTTTTATTACCGAAAGCAACCCGCTTCTAAGTGGTTATTGCTGTAAAGATTATAAATCTTCGTAAATGTATTTTTTTATTAAGTCTTTTCAAGATTGTAAGTAGTCTTAATAGAGAGAGAATAATAAAATATGACTTCGACTGACATTCGCTCACGTGACAGTCACTTCAAAATAATGACAAATAGACAAGAATACGCACTCAAGTTAAAAGTACCATGATGGCAATAAAGAGACAGACCATGAGTGTTGTATATAGTTTAAGATGCGGAACCAATAATACAGCAAATTATAGCGAAAATAATTTATTTGCAACATTCAAATTTTATGTTATGAAAGCTCTAACAGTTATTAAGCCTTTACTGTATTGTCAGTGGTAAATATTAAAGAAAAAAAAATGGAAGAATAAACCTCACATGGTGAACAAATTACTTATAAGAAGCCAATCAAGCTTCCGCCAATTGTCGTTAAACCGGGGATAAAATGCAAGTACTTTGAAAACTTTTCAATGAACATACAGGTCCGGTTTATAGAAAAACAGAAGCGCCAGCGCTTTTGCCTACGTAGCGTTCAGTTGTCGTTCCCGCATTCCATGGGAATCGACTCCGGGAATAAAAAGCGTTAAAATATGTGTTATTTCAGACTATAATCTATTCCTGTACCAAATTTCTGCAAAGTCCATTTCGCCTTTTGAGCGTAAAAGAGTGACAAAAGTCCATACATCCACGCTCAGAAACTTAAGCATTTACAATATTTTGTAAGATAAATTAAAGATTTTTTACAGTACCTGCTAAAAAATATGAATTAAATAAAATATTCTTAGTAGGTATCGATTGTTAAAATTATAATTAACTCGATGACCCGACAGACGTTGTCCTGCCATAACTAAAAATATGGAAATCGGTATCCGAGTTCCCGGTCCCATGTTCCCGTTCCTGGTTTCCTGATCACTGATCCCGGTTCCTGATTTTCATTTCCCAGTCCGTTTTTCTATTTCTATTTTCTATAGATAAAAATGGCTCCTATTGTAGTACGAACGAGCTGCATCCAGTCGTTTGCTAATTATTACTTTTTGTACCTACTACTAATAGGTAGGACGGTTATGGGCCCCTCAGTGAAATTCTAAATTCGATCCTGTTTTTGGTGCTGTTTATTCTAGGCAATAGATGGCGGTCTGTTATCGAAGTTCTTAAATAAATTTGTAAAAATAATCTTTGGTTGCCTAAATTTATTTCGGAATTATTGCTAAACAAGTTTAAATACTTAACAATATTAAAATTATATTATTACTGAGCTCTACGCACCTACATATTTTAGGTAACCAAAACACAAAGTATCGCCATCTAGCGTCGAGTAAAAAATATCTTGCTGTATCCGGGGATCAGAGATGTTTCTAGAACTATTTATGAAAATAAAGAATAAAAATATTTACAACTAAAATGTGATGCCATGCATAGCATCAAATCGTCTATCCGAGTAATTTTTACACGATAAACACAACACTTTATCCTTATCTTTTTAAATTCTTCTAATTTCGCGAAAATACGAATTTTGACATATATTTGCGTATAACGAGCCGGAAGTTGCCTAGACGAACGCGGACAGTGCACTGACTTAAGCCACGCCCACTGATGACGTCAGGACCCGCATTGAACGGTCACAGTGCACGCTTGCTTAGGCCCTCTCCTATGGTCGAGAGTCTGTACAATTGGAAGATAATTTAAAAATTTTAATTGGAGGGCGTTCCCTAATCGATACATACTGAAGCCGAAAATGTAATTGAAAATTTTCATGTCCGTCTGTCTGTCTATCTGTATCCCGAATAAGTATCACGCTGAAACTACTGAATTGATTTAAATGAAACTTGGTACAATCTGAGCTTATAATTCGAAGAAGGTTCTGGGATACTTTTGATCCCGATATTTTCCACTGTTCCTTTGGGAGAGGGCAGGGCAGTTTTACACGCTGCTTAATGAGTTTGATGAAGAAATACCTCTCCTTTCGTACACCTTATGTGACGCAAACGAAGTTGCAAGAGTCAGCTAGTTTGTAATAAGATTGATGGCATTCTCCACATGGCTTAAAAGTTCTTCGGCCACCACCGCGGCACCGTATCATCCTGAACTAAACCCAATCGAAAATGTAGGGGGAATAAAAAAAATATATAATGCCTCGCATAGCATCGAACAAAATGTGATGGGAATAATGAAATTAATAAACGAACGTTAAGGTCAAATTGATGAAGAGATGTGGCGTAATACAAAGAAGAAGAATACTATGGACATTTTGATATGGAATCTGAATTTATAATTAACCTTGTAGAGAGCAGCGAATCCTAAATTTCCTCAATTTTATTCTTTTAGCTGCAAAACATATTAATATGTTTAACATACATTTCACCCCTTAAGTTTTTTATTTTAGTTAAACGAGTGTTTTTGTATTTTGTACTTCACTGTACCTCTTGTCACGCACACGAAGTCACTGTGTTTATACGAGGTTTACCCACACATAGGGCCGCGCGCACAGATGAGTTGAACTTACTATATCATAATTTGTTTCGTTCGAAATCCCACAATAGAAAGTAACTATTCCGTGTTTTAAATTATGCTCAGAATGATTATTTGGAGAATATTCTAAACGAAATCAATAATATTGAATGCAGTGCGATCCTTGAAGTCTCGAATCCAACTATGTATTGAAAACAATGGTCTGCATTTGAACAGTTAATCAGTTAACGAAAGAAAAATAAATTGTATTTTGTCAAAGATGAGCACTTTCCTTTAGTTTGCCGTATGTCATTATTTCCCAGAATAAGATCCTTTATAGCAACACTATCCTACGGTGCAATAATATGGGGTGTGTATTTTTTTCAAAATCAATGGGTTCGATTCCCAGCTAGGATAATGGGTTTTTAAAAAATCTAATGATGAGGTTTTAAGTTTTAGCAAAATCGGGCTCGTGACTCCTTTGAGCATTTTTCGCTATTCCTTATAGTTTCGGATTTGGCCATCCAATCCCTTTTGAAAAATTCATCTGTACCTAGGTATTGTCTGAAAACTCATACAAATAAAGGTTCATATTTGTTTGTTTTTAGAGAGGTAGTTTTGATGGGTCAGGGATCTGATGGAGCGACTGTACATACACCTTGACACACACACATTATTTAAAGAAAGCAAGCAGAAATTGAAGTCACGTACTTTCATACAATCTGAGATTTATTGATGTCAAGTTACTGATTATAGTGATTATTATTGACCGTTTCCGGAGCCCATTATAACCCATAAGGTTGAGGCCGCATTTGCGGTTACCGCGGCGGTTTCTAACCTCAAAATGTCGACTCGGTTTCATACGTTTTGACTTTTTGAGGTTAGAATCCGCCGCGGTAAGCCGCAGATGCGACCCCAGGCTAAAGGGCTCCCGACACGATCATGCCTTGCAATTGTCAATCACATTAAATATGAATGGAAGTTGCTTCAGTGTGCGTGATTTCTTTGCATGAGTGTGTGCATCGACGTATATACACATGATATTTAACGTGCTTAACAATTGCCAACTGATCATGTCGGGACCCCTTAAGTACCAATTTTCAATTTTTTTTTCTGTGATTCATAATCTGTCGTTTTATTTTCAGTGGTTTGTGTATTTGTACTACATTACATTCTCTTTTTGTGTATTTTATGGTGCAAAAGGGATATTTATTCGTAACATTAGTGCACCACTCTTCCATGCGGCGTACAGCGCGTTCGACAACTCGTTCTTCTGTTTACTGTTCTGTGTTGTCATCCTTGGATCAATTCATGTTGACGGTAAGTACATTCGTACTAGAATAGAATCTCAATGTTCTCAAATATAAAGCGAAGCGATAACTTTGTGCCGCGGTCCAAGTGCGAACAGCATAATTGCTGTCCGATTTGCTAATGCAAAGAGACTGTTCGACGCTTGTCGTGCTTAAAGGCTGGTCCATGGTCACTTTACCGCCCAGAGAACGTCATTCAACGTGAGATGGACGTGTGGTAGTAATTCTATATCAAAGACAGATGTTTACAGTCTTTCACAATATGTAGTTCGCTTATTTTGTCTTAAATTTTCTATTATAATCGGTTTATTTATACAATTTTGTTTCTTTTTTATCACAAATGTAATAAATTAGGTATGCCGAATGACATTGTATGTAACTTATATAGATCACTGTTAACCCCCGGGTGGCGACGGGGTCCCGTTTTGACGTCTACGGGTAAGAGTACAAAACAACACCCCCCCCCCCCAATACATCCCGAGGGTGCCGTAAGAGGCGACTAAGGGAACATTTTTTTTTAAAAAAAATCCATTGCTTAGAGTTGGAAAACTCGAAATCAAGCCCGGTTGTCAGTAAAATGACAATCGTTGGGCCAAGTTGAAAACCCTATGGGCGGCTTGAAAATTTTCAACTGCGGGTCGCGACGACCTGTGCCTGTCCATTTCAACACGGTAATAGGCTCACCACCTGTTACGTGGGACATAAAACTTTAAGGTGAACTGTGGGCGTATAATATGCCTCTGCCTACCCCTTCGGGGATGAAGGCGTGACTATATGTATGTATGTATAACGGTTAACCCCGGTGGTATCAAGGCCGTTTGGACTTATTTACAGCCCCTACTTCCACTCCGACCAACTAATCGGATCAATTACGACAGTTACTATTCCCATGATGAAGGCCGGAACCGAAACCATGCCTATCTTAAACATACATACATATGGTCACGCGTTTATCCCCGAAGGGGGTAGGCAGAGGCATATTATATGCCCACATTTCACCTTTTTAGAATTTGTCCCACGTAATAAGTGATGAGCTGTATTGCCGTGTTAAGATGGACAGGCGCAGGTTGTGACTGCAGGCTGTAGAAATTTTTCAAACTGCCTAAAAATGCCTTTAACTTGGCATGACGACTGCCATTTTACTAGCAACCGGGACCAACGGCTTAACTGGCTTCCGAAGCACGGAAACGCTCAAATAAATGTCACAAAGTGGTCACATGGCTGGTCACCCATCCAAGGACTGGCCATAGTGAAAGTTGCTTACTGCTGTGATCGTTTTCAGAACACTGAGTCCGCAGGACCACGAGCGCTTTCCTACCTTATACCTATGCCTTAATTAATGTATGCCCCAATATGTTCCATAGGATCTCATATTGCAATATCAAACTACTAACCTAATACATTTTTACGCAGGTCCTCTAAAAAGGTTATTTAGTTGGAGAGGTTTCACACTTTTGGTACGTCTATCTTTACCAGTGATATTCATACATTGGTGTGTCAGTATGATCATCTTCGCAAAACCTTATGCTTACAGCGCCTCATTCTATGAAGTGGTTAGTATTACACACATTTTAGAAAAAAAAAATCTACAGGCAGTTTTATACCACCATCCGTGGTATAAACCTGACTATTTTTCATCCTCACTGTGCAAAAAAAACTGCTGTTTTTTTGATTCGTTTTAATGTTCAGGTATTATCTATCATTCACTTTCTAATAAGGTGGCCGTATGCCTATCCCCTGCGGTTAACCTTCTGAGGGCGTTCCCGTTACTCCCGGTCACCGTAGACTGAGAGATGGTACGACAGGGTTTTACTCGGTAGGACTCCTGTCCGACTTAGCATCCATGACAATTTTCATACGTAGAAAAAATAATAGAAATGGCCAATTATGCTTGTATAAGCGCTAGCAACACGGTCAAACTGCAATTTATTGTAATGCCTTGTCAATATCATGTGTACATACACGTCGATGAACAGACACATGCAAAGAAATAACGCAACTGAAGCAACTTCCATTCATAAATATCAGACTTGACTCAATACTATTGACCGTGTCGCTACCCCTTTACGTGAGTGTTTTGTGTTGTGAGTCAAAAACGCTGATCTGTATTAGGTCAAAAGAAACAGGCCAAGTGCGTGTCGGACTCGCGCAATTCAAGCTCCCGGATAGGTCATATTATTTAGGAGCTATGCGCGTGTAGCAAAAAATAAAACATGCACGGAATTCAAGAAGGTAATGAAAGGGAGCCAGTCAAAATGAAAAATCTTACTAGGTATTATTTTATAAATGTCAAAGTTTGTGAAGATGTTTTGATGCTGAAATTTATCATTGGTATAAAATATAGTCTGAAATAATCTTAGATCATCTAACCACAGGATGCGCCTTACTTATGCATTGGTTTCTGCCATTGCACATGACCATTTGGTCTTTTGGCTTTATAAAAAGCACTGTACATCAGTACATCATTATATATGATTAAACTAGTACATTTCATTGTAGTTGACTGTACAATAAAAATTAACACAACAGCCATTACGCGTTTGTCGATTAATACATTAAATACAAAAATTAATACATTTTTAAATGTAATGAAATTTTATATGTCTTTGTGTTTCCCCCTTCACCCGCTTTGAAAACTGGCAGAATATTTTTATTTTTGTATGCGGTGGTTCGCAAAGGCTAGTCCAGTGATATATGGTCTAATGGAATAATATATAGGGTACTTTTCATCCCGGGACCATGTTCCCATGGGAAGCGGGATCAAGTACCGAATTCGAAATGAGCTTCATCTAGTAAAACATTAAATTGTTATACCATTACCCAGCTCAGGACAACTCCAAACCTACCTACGTTAATATTTTGTTTTGCTGATTACAGATAACAAGCTGGGCAGGGACTAGCTTTATAACCTACGTATTGGCCATACCAATTTCTATTTTGGTTGAAATACCTATGCAAAAGTTCATGGAGTTATTGGTATTTTAGGAAGAAGTTCAGGAGTATTCTGTTGTGGATTCCATAGATAAAATTTCCATTATATTAATAAAATAAATTATTCTGTAAATGCTTTTTATTGACATATTAAATTTATTTATTTCAGGGAAAGCGTGTTATTGTTTTTGATACTGTAACATTTCTGCAGTACTATTAGCCTATTCTGTTCTGTTATGTTTTCGTTACCGATAGACTTCAAAGTCCGTGAAAAATTATACTGCCTTGGTCATTATAATTCTTGGTCTTAGCAATCTCGTGTGATGAATAGGATTCACTGCACATCGAAAATACAGAAGATTTAAAAAAGATATATCTTTAAACTGGATGTTCTTGGCTACATTTTTAGGTGTAGCTATCTAAAATGAATATAGCTATAGTATACTAGCATATTGTCGTACTGAATCCCTGCGATGCGCGTTATGGGCTCCGGAGACAGTCCATGCGATTTGACAATATTTCTCATGTGTACATTCACGTCGATGCATAGAGCAACACGATCTATGATGTTTACCAGGAGGGGAGGCGCGTGTGTCTGTATCCAGCGATTGACCATTGCCTGCATGGTAACGAATTCATTAAATAATTAGATCTATATTAGTTCTATCGAGATATGTATAACACGCAATTTGTTCCGTTTTAGTTTTTACACAAAATTACTTCTTCTCAGTTACTCAGCGATGTACTTTTAAATTACGCACTTTAAAAAAACAAAATCTCGACAGACGATTAGATCTACATTAAATCTAACTACTTATGTACTTTTTACTAATAAAATTCTTTACATTAAGTTAAAAAACGACAATTGAAAAAAGTAAACCTAGCGATGTGAATGTGAAAAATTACTTCTTCTATAACAGGTACTCAGCGATGTACTTTTAAATTACGCACTTGAAAAAAACAAAATCTCGACAGACGATTAGATCTACATTAAATCTAACTACTTATGTACTTTTTACTAGTAAAATTCTTTACATTAAGTTAAAAAACGACAATTGAAAAAAGTAAACCTAGCGATGTGAATGTGAAAAATTACTTCTTCTATAACAGGTACTCAGCGATGTACTTTTAAATTACGCACTTTAAAAAAACAAAATCTCGACAGACGATTAGATCTACATTAAATCTAACTACTTATGTACTTTTTACTTATAAAATTCTTTACATTAAGTTAAAAAACGACAATTGAAAAAAGTAAACCTAGCGATGTGAATGTGAAAAATTACTTCTTCTATAACAGGTACTCAGCGATGTACTTTTAAATTACGCACTTTAAAAAAACAAAATCTAGACAGGCGATTAGATCTACATTAACTCTAACTACTTAAGTACTTTTTACTTATAAAATTCTTTACATTAAGTTAAAAAAGATAATTGAAAAAAGTAACCTAGCGATGTAGTTAATAAATTTCGTGCGCTTATAATGCGACAGTTTTGTCCCCATTACAATTCAAATTAGGAATATATTTGTATCTAATACTAGCTGACCCGCGCAACTTTGTTTGCGTCACATGAGAGTGAGAAAGAGAGTTTAGAATAATATTTTAAGTAGGTAATATAATCCCGTAGTATTTACCCTCGTCACAGTGCTCTCGTCGCGTGTCTTAGGTAGGTATATTTATTAGAGAGGTGTGGTAGGTTTTAATATTTAAAGTGTTATAATTTTTCCCTCGCGTCGCTTATATTCATTACCATCAATGATGTTACAATAAAAAAGATTACCATTAGAGTTGAACCGCACAACTTTGTTGAAGTGAAATAATGTTTCCCGTCGCATTTATTTTTGTCCGTTTTTTGCATCATGTGTGAGTCCGACTCGCACTTGGCTGGTATTATCTTTCAGTTAACTGGATACTGCTGCAGAAAACGTTTACTACCTACCGTCCCGACGCGTCGAGTTGCGTCGCTCATATTTTAAAAAATATTAAGAAGGTTATTGTAAGTGAACCTTAAAAGATAGGCATATGCTGTTCAGGACTTTTTTTTGTAACTTTTTAAAATGAAACATTTTGTAGTACACAATTTTTACGTAACTTTAACCATTTATGCAACGTACGCAATGAAAGCTCTCAAAAGAAATAAATTTTTCCCGTTCTTAAAATATTATTCATGGCTGCTCCGCTCCTATTTGTCTTAGCGTGATGTTTTATAGCCATTAGCCGTCCTAAATAAATGGACTAAAAAACTGTGAAATTATTTTTGTAATGCAACCAGTAGTTTCTTAGATCCTAGCACAAACAAACTCTTCAGTTTGATAATATTGTGAGCTAACCTTAAAAGAAAGACAAATTAGGTTATTGTGAGCGAACCTTAAAAGATAGACATATGCTGTCGCGGACTTTTTTATAGAACTTTTTAAGAGTAACAATTTTGTAGTACACAATTTTTACGTAACTTTAACCATTTAGGCAGCGTACGCCTCTCAGACGGCAAAAATAATTCCCCGTTTTCGAAACATTCTTCATTGCTGCTCCGCTCCTATTCATCTTAGCGTGATATTATATAGTCTATAGCCATCCTCAATAAATGGACTATCAAACTGTAAAAAAAGTTTTGAAATTGAACCAGTAGTTCCTGAGATCCTAGCGTTCAAACAAACAAACAAACAAACAAACAAATAAACAAACAAACTCTTCAGCTTTATAATATTAGTATGGATACAGGGTGGAATTTTGTAATGCCACCTGAAGGGGAAGTACTCTTAATACTGTAGATAGAAAGTTTTACTCAAAGAAAACATTCCTTTATTTTTGAAAAGAAAGATAACTGCATTCAATGATTTTTAATAATTCGCTTGCCGCACCCGGTAATCGAACCTACTAAAATTTGTAAAAGCTGCACCCTGTACTTTTATTGCATCGATCGTTAGGGTCAATTAATAGGATGAAATCTCTCTAACAAACTTCATAAAATAATTGAAAGAAAAACAATGAAATCTTAAATTATTTTAATTATTTACAAAAAAATGAGAAACTAACTAATTAATTGCTCGAAATGGGCCCCATTTTCTTGGATACACAAATTTATTCTTCTAAGAAATTCATTTTTAGTCACCTTTAATAACGTGTTGTGGTGAATGTTATAAATCGTATTCTGAACTTCAACTCTCAATTCGTTTACATTTTCATAAGTTTTAATGTAAATTTGATTTTTTACATATCCCCACAAAAAAATTTAAAGCGGTGAGATCTGGTGATCTCGCAGGCGATCTGATTGTGCCGTTTGTACCAATCCAGGTATTAACAGCTTCGCTGCCATTTGGAAAGTTGGAAACTCACCTTAGGGGCCAAGGGTGCGTTTTTGTTTGATTGACTTTAAAAGTGATTGGTTAAGCTTATTATGGTATTTATTTAATATATTATAATATTTTAGTCTATTTTGAGCGAGATAGAAAACAGCACGCACCGGTGCGTGCTCGGCACCGGTAATGGAATGAGCGTTCCCAGTGCCGAAGAACGCATGGGTGCATTGTCAGTCTTAGTAATGGTTTATGGTTTATTAGGAATAAAATACAGTTATTTGTTATATAAGTCAAATATAATAAAAAACTTGCATTACTCGTACAAAATAAACAATTTGAAACATAACTACAATTCTTTGTAATTGGACCCTAGCTAGACATAACATTGCCCTTTGGCATAGAAAAAAATCATACATAATTAAAAACGTATATTATTCTTAGAAAACTAGACATAGAATTACACTTTGGCATGGAAATAAATCAAATATAATAAAAACTTGCATTATTCTTAGAGATCTAAACATGGCATCACCGGGAACCATTTTTATTGTTTTTTATTTTGTCCACACAAACACAACCGTCCAACTTATCAAAAAACCAAAAACACAATACGAAAGTTCGGAATTTCAAGCGCAGTGCCATAACAAACAAAACATCTCTCGCCCGATGCCGGCGGCGTACTGAGGGTAGGAAAGTTCTGAGTCGCTAGCACGCACGGGTGCGTGGCCGGCACCCCGCGCAAAACCCTCTTCAACGCACCGGTGCGGGCTTGGCAGTGAAGCTGTTAAAATGGTTATTAATGTAGGTAGTAGTGATTCTGCTGTTATGGGCTGGAGCACCATCTTGCTATAGAATTATTTGGTCTAGCTGTAGATATATCTGTAGATATATCGTTTTGAAAATCATAATCTTCTTTCAAAACGTAGGTAGCTTCTACTGTCATGTGAGTTTTAAATACATACATACAACGTTCACATTCACATCGCTAGGTTTACTTTTTTCAATTGTCTTTTTTAACTTAATGTAAAGGATTTTATAAGTAAAAAGTACATAAGTAGTTAGATTTAATGTAGATCTAATCGTCTGTCGAGATTTTGTTTTTTTAAAGTGCGTAATTTAAAAGTACATCGCTGAGTAACTGTTATAGAAGAAGTAATTTTGTGTAAAAACTAAAACGGAACAAATTGCGTGTTATACATATCTCGATAGAACTAATATAGATCTAATTATTTAATGAATTCGTTGCCACGCAGGCAATGGTCAATCGCTGGGTACAGACACACGGGAGGCGCCATCGCCATACTAGAGTTTCTCCTCTGTCTATCAAAGTTGGTAAGCAAAAGAGAGTACGCTTCAAGACACATACTGTGTCATGCTTGCTTTTGTAGTAATACATATGATTACTGTACGATTTCCTCGCCGCAAAATATGACGACAGATATGTATAGAGCAAACATTCTATGTCTACTCGTCTTGTACTGGTCGTGTTACTCTGTGACGTCGATCGATGCATATACACGTGCAAAGACAGCACGCACATTTGAAGCTACTTTCATACCATCTGAGATTAATTGATGTCAAGTTGCTGATGGTTATTGACTGTCTCTAGAGCCCATTATTTTACCGATAGTGGCTCTATGAGGTGTGAAAAATTCTAAATCTATGGGATAATATAGATTTAGAATTTTTTGCTACTCTCATTGCAATATGCAGCCGACCCAATGCATTCCGCTAATTTAGCCGAGCCATTAAGCGCTAGCGACACGGTCCAACTGCACTTGTCATTCCTCGTCAATATCATGTGTACATCGATGCACACACACATACAAAGAAATCACATACACTGAAGCAACTTCCATTCCAGACTTGACTCAATACAATTGACCGTGTCGCTAGCCCATTAGAGATTACATTCTCCTTGGTCAAATGTACTCCTCTATCAAACTCTACTGTCCAGTGTCTATGATCTGATCTAAAATCGAATTCTCTTTGGTTCATCAATGGCGGATGTCAACTCCACTCCAGTCAGTCAACTCAGCAGCCTAGTGACAGACCGGCGGTGTGCGAAACTTTATTTCAGATTATTTAGCCGCGATTTAACGCCAAATTTGTGTGGATGAAGTGAAACTTTAGTGTACAATATGGCACGATACGGTCAGAGACCGGAAAATGCTCTCAAACGAGCTAATGGTTAGTACAAAGTATACTTAACTTACCACGTTGCAGGTGCTAGCGTATGGACTAGAATTTGCGCCTTAATTATTGATATCCTATATAGGTTTTGTTACTACTGTTTGGCGATAGTCTTGTTTCATGGGGTTATCCAAACTGCAGCCATTAAATGCAATCATTATCATTTGCGTAACAATATCTGCCCAACATAACCTTTCCAACAAGCTACCAAGTCAAGATTTATGACGTAGTCTTATCTAGTGCACAGGGCCTAGGACTGCTAACTACTCCATCGCATGACCTAAAAGGGTTATATTAAGTATTTATTTCCTTAACGGCCCTGCGCAGATTATAGAAATTTTACCATACAGTGTTTATTGTGATATTTAAAACATTGTTATGCACTTTTAGTACAATTAAAATTCACCAAAATGAAAACCTTGTAATAGCAGTTATGCATACTCTCTGTACTATAATTAGTACAGAGAGTAAGAACCAGTTTAAAACAGATAACAGTTATTAAAGAAGTAGCTATAATGGTGATTTGCAGGATACAGGCAGCAAATAAAAGAGAAATAATGATTAATTACTGAATACTCTATGGGTGAAAGTTATTGTATTACACCTCAGACAGAGGTGTGGAGGCTTATAAACTATAATGTAAAACTGTCCAAATCAGGGTGCTCTATTTCATTACGTGCCAAAACGTAACAGAGACACAGACATTACTATCGCATTTATATTAGGGATTTAATACATGGGCCATGATCACAATGGATAAAGTCCCACATGGTGCCTGTTACATTGTAACTGTAACACTATTGCAAATTCTTTACACAATACCGAATAAAATTCTAATACAATTTTTTGTTTGCAAAACAAGCTTGTAAACCGCAGAAGCGATTTAGATGAAATTTCGTATACAGATAGTTTAGGTCCCTGGAAAAGACAGGCTACTTTTTAACCAGCTACTCAATAAAAGTGAAATGATTTTATGCGATAATGACCTTTGGTTCTCCCAACGCTGAACCATTAAACCCCATAGGTTCTCTATCGGATTTATATCTGCAGATTTTACTGGCCAGTTTATTTTTACAATATCACGGTGCCGGTCAAACCATTCACTCACAATACGAGCGGTGTGCATGCGAGAATTGTCATAAACAAAATTGATCTCAGGGAAATCGTAAATATTAAAATGAATTGAATACAAGAAAAAATAGTAATGAATGATAACAATGACAGGAGCTGTTAAATCATATTTATAGTTTTAATCATCAATAAGTGAAGAGGATGTAATCATTAGATTTATAAATCTACCTTGACTTGACACAACATAATTGTAAGATCAAACCATGATCAAAGTAATAAAAAGGTCACTTTTACATAGACAAGGAAAATTGGTCTTAAGTAAATTTGAACTTTATTGTCAAACAGTTAAACATAATTCTCAATACAGTAGTCTCGTCTGTCACGCAGTTTAAAAAGGTAACATGTGCTTGCAACACGTAAATAAATCTCTTTCAAAACTGGTCAACCTTTTCATTCTGCGACTGTACTTAATACAATGTATGTTTTATTCTTTTTATCTTCTCCCTGCAGAGTTTATGGACTTGGAGAAGCCTGCAAGAGCTTTAGATACCTTGCAAGAAGTATTCCGCAACAAAAAATGGGCATACAACTGGTCAGAATCAGTCCTGGAACCGATCATGTTCAAGTACTTGGAACTATGTGTGGACTTGCGCAAGTCCCATATAGCCAAGGAGGGCCTGTTTCAGTACAGGAACATGTTTCAATCAGTGAATGTTGGCTCTTTGGAGCAAGTTATCAGGTAGGCTTTTATGTTCTTATGACTATTTACAATGGGTATGGTTTTCTAATCGAGGATTGCAAGTTATATGCATGTGTAATAAATGTAATAAAAGCTTTTATGAAAGAGTGGGTGGTAGAAGGTGAATAAATGAGTTAATGGAATTTGTGTAAAGTTGAATGTACTGAGCCAGTCTCATAGAAGAATGTGTGCCCAGGACTCTGATTAAGCGGAGTTTGTAGAACTACATTGACTGTGAAATCTTAAGCTGTATTGAACATAAAAACCAAATAGTGTAGCTTCCCAACAGTGAAAGAATTTTTCAAATCGGTCCAGTAGTAGGGTTCCGGAGCCTATTCCTTACAAACAAAAAAACAAATCTTTCCTCTTTATAATATTAGTATAGATATGTCTTCAGTATGTATAATAATGATAATTAATTACCTACCTGGTTAAAGATTTATTTTATGTACAGAGGCTACCTCCGTATGGCCGAAGAACGCACAGAAGCGGCTCGTGCACAGTCAACACAGGCTGTTATTGACACTGATGACTTGGATAACCTAGCTACTCCTGAGAGTATTTTACTCAGAGCTGTATCAGGAGAGGATGCACAGGATCGTTCAGATAGAACAATTCTTACTCCATGGGTAAGTTCTAAGTTAAATGTCTTAACTTAATATTATTCTGGCACACAGCCATAACCAGATCTGCTCTTCAAGAGGAAGATAAGTTATGAACTGCTGTATTAATACTAATACTGTCTAAACAAAATTACTTAAATTATGCTTTCTGCATTGAATTACTTGTTGAAACAATAATTGGCACAGAATCAATACCCTTTTGATTTCTTTATAACCCTATTTAGTAAATAAATCTTGTAAATTATGTAAATTCGACTACTATTTTGTACTAAAAAATTAAGGTATCTTAATTCATATATAACACATTATGCACTTTTGCTTTCTCACTTGTACTTTAATCCACTATTTTTAAGATTATTACGTATAACCTAACCGGTTTCGCTTCAAAGCATTCTCAAAGGTAACTCAACTGTTCATACACTTATGTTTCTAAACACAATGATCTTTACTCATGTGGGTATACAAATAAAGTATTGACTATAAAAAAAATTAAAATTATAATTATTTCATATAGGCGGAAAAGTAACAGTTATGAACGTCAAGATTTTTGATTCTACATTTACTGCCAGATTTGCAAGGCAAAAGAGCCTGTGAGGAAGAGCCTGGCAGTAAAATTCACGGCCAGACTTTTCAAATAGTCGGAAATTACAGATGAAATACAAGCTAAAGTAGTTTTGTAATGCAGAAACCTGCCCTGCTAATGTATTCAAGTTCAAGGGATGGTTACTATGTGATATTCACATTCATATGGAAAAATTAAATACACTTCGTAATACATGGCAAATATTCCGTCGTTAACTGTAATCATAATGTTATTGACCATGAAGCTTTAAATACCACTGAGCAAAATGTACTTAACCTCAAAATATTTTCTTCCAGGTTAAGTTCCTTTGGGAGTCATACTGTCAATGTTTGGAGTTGCTGCGCATGAACGCGCATGTGGAGACTTTGTACCATGACATAGCGCGCATGGCCTTCCAATTCTGCCTGAAATATTCCCGCAAAACTGAGTTCCGCAAGCTCTGCGACAAGCTGAGGAAGCATCTTGAGGATATTTGTAAACCTACAGTAAGTTTCTTATTTATTCACACACAAGGCAATCATCTTGTGTACTCCTTGTTTTGGATTTTTTTTTATACCACTTAGATACTGTGAAACCGCATCCTATGGACGTTTGCAACCTCAGAAGCGCTACGCTTGCGCTGTCGACCCTAAATTCGTATTTATTGAGATATTTCCACTTCTCACGCACACACTTTCATTTTGGAATGAACTCCCTGCCTCGGTCTGCCTGAATGCATACTATGAGCTATTCAAAAGGAGTCTTAGAAGACTTGCGGAGTCAACAACGCGGGCGTGGCACCCCTGGTGTTGCAAACGTTCATAGGCTACAGTCCCGTTAAGTGAGCCGTATTGTCTGCCTCCTTAGTAGTATAAAGAAACATTCAAACTCTCTAGCGATTCCAGTTTGGAATGCGTGTAATGCCCCAATTCTATGCCACGCTTGACACTATGGAACATGTAGTAGTCAGGTGCCAAAATTGGGGTATATGGTTGTGCGTTGGTATAAAGTTGATCTTTTCACCTGTGTGAAGGATATTTATAGAAACGCTACATTTCTGCAGAGAGTTTTGCAAAAATTATTAGCCTTCGCCGATTACGGCCACTACTGGTTGCTGGTTAGCTTCCTCCAGAAATTTGAAACTTGCCCAGTGGACTCTCGCACAGAGGGTTCCGTACCAAAAACCGAAAAAAGCACCTTTGTTGGGAGCTCCCCAAAATTTGATATTTTTTCTGATTTTAGTATTTGTTGTTATAGCGATAGCGGCAACAGAAATACGTCATCTGTGAAAATTTCAGCTCTCTAGCTATCACGGTTCCTGAGATACAGTCTCATGACGGACAGGGAAGTCTCATGAATAGGGTTTGGGTACGAAACCCTAAAAATAGACATTCGTATGTTCTCATTTACTACTTACGTGAAATGGTGACCATAAGACTCATACTTTATTTCCTACAGGTACAAACTGGGAATGTGAGCATCTCAAAGCCAGAGACCCAGCAGCTGAACTTGGAGACCAGACTGTTCCAGCTAGACAGCGCTATTCAAATGGAATTGTGGCAGGTCAGTACACACGAAAACAATTTGGAAAAATGTAACTTTTGAAAAAAAAATCCCGTGTTTTAATTTGCCCAAAAATGTTTGAGTTAGAATATTTTATCAGCTCCAAGCAGGACTTATCTATTTGCCGTGAGATAGCTATCTAAAGCAAACCCGGGAAGGGAAGTATCAAGTACGAATAAATTAAAATTTAAAATGAAAATTACATGGAAATCTATTGCAATATAATAAAAAAAAATATCAATTTCTTTGTACCATATTCAAAATTAGCGGACGTCACGCGTTTTCACCCACGTAACTCCCGTTCCCGTGGGAATACGGGAATAAAATATAGCCTATGGTACTCAGGGTGAATGTAGCATGGGGAGTTTTTTTTTAATCGGCTCATTAGTTTTTGAGTTTATTCTACAAACATCCATTATTGTGAAGGTAGGTGCAAAAGAAATCGCATATTCTAATATTATTAACTAGCGGACGTCACGCGGTTTCACCCGCGTAGTTCCCGTTCCCGTGGGAATATGGGAATAAAATATAGCCTATGTTCACCGCAAAGAGTGTAGCTTCCCAACAGTGAAAGAATTTTTCAAATCGGTCCAGTAGTTCTGGAGCCTATTCGTTACAAACAAACAAACAAAAAACAAATCTTTCCTCTTTATAATATTACTAGCTGACCCGCGCAACTTCGTATGCGTCACATAAGAGAGTAAATCACCCGTTCCTGTCGCATTTACTCCCGTCAGAATAATTTCGTTAACGATAGATGTTTCCCGTCGCATTATTGTAGAAATTGCGCATCATGCATAGGACGTGGACTACCGGTGTACGTCGCCAGCAGAATAGTGAATCGACCAAAAAAAGCGAAAAGAAAAAGCGAGGTCAAACGGGATAAAAAGTATCCTATGTCTGTCTCCTGGTTCTAAGCTACCTCTCCACCAATTTTCAGCCAAATCGGTACGGCCGTTCTTGAGTTATAAATGTTATAACAAACCCGTCTTTGTTTTATATATTAAGATAGTATAGATATTGTACTGTTTTGTTGTATTGTACATGGTATTTATTTCATCACAGGAAGCATACAAAGCTATCGAGGACATCCACAATCTGATGAATATGTCTAAAAAGACGCCTGTAGCTAAAACAATGGCCAATTACTACGGCAAGCTGGCCCTGGTCTTCTGGAAAGCTGGACACTGCCTCTTCCATGCTGCTGCGCTGTTGAAGCTGTTCCAGCTGTCTAGGGAAATGAAGAAGAATATTACTCCGGAAGAATTGCAAAAGTAAGTGAAGATTTTTCTATTCTACTAGCGGACGTAACGCGGTTTCACCCGCGTAACTCTCGTTCCCGTGGGAATACGGGAATAAAATATAGCCTATGCATGGGGATAGTGTTGCTTCTTGCTTCCCAAAAGTGAAATAATTTTTCAAATTCGCTCAGTAGTTTCGGACTAATCGATGCAAACAAACAGACAATCATGATTTAACTGATTTGAAAAATTATTATGTAACATAGGCTATATTTTGTTCCCGTATTAAATAAATAAATATTCACGGACATTTCACACTTTCCTGCTATCTGATCCCAAAGTAAGTTAGGAATAACCTGCTTGTGTTATGGTTATCAGACCACGGATATTAATACATAATTATATTCTTTTAAATACATACTTTACTTATCATACATAGAAACACCCCAGACTCTTGAGACAAATATTTATGGTTCACACAAAAAAAAAATTCTCCGCTGGGATCGAACCTACGACCGCGTGATCCGTAGTCGCACATTTCGACCTCTAAACCAACGAGGCAGTCCCACGGAATTCACGTCCGCTATAAAACTATAATTTTGATATTAATCTAACTTCCATTTTAAACTCCAGAATGGCATGCCGAGTATTAGTAGCGGTCTTATCAGTGCCTTTGCCATCGTTGCACCCCGAGTTCGACCGGTTTGTTGAGACTGACAAGAGCCCCGTTGAGAAGGCACAGCGATTGGCTGTGCTACTTGGATTGGCCCAGCCACCCACTAGGGCTAGCTTGTTGAAAGGTAAGAGTTAATTTTTTATTATTTACTATGCGGCTACTTTGATAAACTTTAATCCTCTATAGCATTTTAGTTCTACGACATGCTATAGATTTGTGTGTTGCGTACGTACGTGCGTGCGTATACGGAGGTATAATTCAAACAAACAAACAAGTTTTGTTTTTCACATAGGCATATACAGATGCACTTGTAAAACGTCACGTGTATAAACCAAAGAACTACCACCAGTTCACGATGCGACCAGCCTGAGAAGAGATGATGCTCTATTTACAATTGGGTGTACATTGCTAAACATCCGCTAAAGACAGTAAAGTCTGACTGTGAACAGCTTCATTCTCTGAGCTTATTTTACTCCTAATTCATACATAACTTCCTTAATTCAGTCTCCATAGAAGGGACTGTACGCTAACCCATACTGTACCGTGTGTGTCCATACATTATGATCATGCTTTTTATCCCCGAAGGGGTAGGCAGAGGCATATCATATGCCCATATTTCACCTTTTTAGATTTTGTTCCACGTAATAGGTGGTGACCCATATTGTCGTGTTGATATGAACAGGCGCAGGTTGCGACTGCCCGCTGTTGAATTTTTTTCAAGCCGCCCATAAAGGCCTTCAACTTGGCTTAACGATTGCCATTTTACTGGCAACCGGGACCAACAGCTTAACGTGCTTTCCGAAGCACGGAAAGATCGCTCGCAAATAAATGTCACAAAGTGGTCATGTGGTGCTTACCCATCCATGACCGGCCATAGTAAATGTTGCTTACGACAGTGATCGTTTACAGAACACGGAGTCCGCGCGGCCACGAGCGCTTCTCCATGTTTGTACTGTATTTTAATGTAATCATCCATTTCCTCCGAAATAAATCCCTCGTACAGCTGTACATAGCAGTACGCGGTAGGCCTCGGAGGTACATCATACGCAGCGGGCGCGACGCGACAGGGCGCACTCATGTGTGTGCTCTGTGTTAACTTTCGCCTGCACAGACTATTATTGTTTTGACCCTAGTACTCAAATTGCAGTGTAATGTTTAAAGGTATGAGTCCGAACTCGACTGCAAGCAGCATTGCTGTCGCGGCTGCAAGGCGACAGTACTGAGTGCAGTCGCGACGCTGCTGCCGAGTTCGGAATGTATTCTAATACAAATCTAAACAGAATGTATGGGGACCAGTGCAGCGACCGCAGTGCTGCTTGCGGTCAAGTTCGGACTCATATCTTTATTATGACCAATGACTTGATCAATATTGAATTACTGAATGTCATAAACTCTTTGACTAGGAGACCAATTAGCGTCTTCCACATCCTACATGATTTAGGTCCGCTTTTATTGATATTTTTTTTTTTCTATTTTCATCATTGTTGAGCGACTGCTGTCTAATCACTCAACCCTGTATGAATGGATGGGACGAGTTTCTTCCCAAGCGTGCCTTAACTTATCGCGCACGAGTTGTTAAATTCTCATCCGTTGTGCAGTAGATAGTATTGGCAGGGGATGCTGATTTGATCCCCGAGGATCATGGTGGAAGACCTATTACTACTTATTCTTGTGGGAACGCCGGGTGGACGATCCGACCGCCTTTCTGCTTCCATTGCTACCCGTTCGGTCCATTTCCCCAGGACGTCTCCAATGGATTTGTTTGGGTATCCCAGCAATCTTCACGGCACGGCGCCCCGTTGAATCCTCCGGTTCCCTTGCATAACCTTACTATCTGATCCATCTTCAGATTTTTCAGGTCTCCCTCTGTTCCCATGATTTCTCATCTGCTTAACGAATACATTGGGCACTCAACCAATAGGTGGATGTTGATCTCCTTTTCTTCCAGGCATTCTGGGCATGTTGGGTCATCCTTCACTCCTAGTACTGTCAGATGTCTGTTTAGGCGACAGTGTCCTGTAATAATGTCTATGACTAGCCTCATGTTTTCTCTGGTTAGTTTGACCAGCCGGCTAGTTCGCTTCGCATCCATTTCTGTGACCTATGTACCTTTGGACTGAAGTACGATAAACACGAAGTAGTTTATCAGAAACTTATTGACGATTGAACTTACTTTTGGGTCCGGATGCACTGGGAGTTACTGGCGAAATAAGAAAGGTGGTTTAAGTGAAATAATTTACTTTATTCCGAATTAACACCTAGAAATAACCTCTCGCGTCGAGGTGCGCAGTAACTGGCTCGACCCAGTCATACATCACGCTTACATACAAAAGTACTTTTTTAATACAGTTGCTCAAAAAGTGGCGTATTACAGGGACGTTTAGCGTTCGGGATGTGGGCTATTACACACTCGTGCTTTTTCTATACCTTTCCCGCACAATTTGCGCGTTTCCTTTCCCAACTGTCAAAATAATGTCTGTGATTCATGCAAATATTTCAAAAAAAGATACTAACTTGTTTCAATATCAGATTAAAAGTAATTATATTAAAATTTAAACATAAATTATTATAAGTATCGGCCGAATTAAATTTATAAATATAAAAAAAATTGGCTATATGAAGTGCACTGCCATAGTCTCTGCTTAGGTAGGTATTCTTTTACGGTTGCCGCCATTTTGGACAATTCAGGTTTATTGTGGTTATATTATTTTATTAAATTGCTTAATTTTTTGCAAATGTATTAAAAATAGTTGTTCAATACAACGTGTGGGATTGTTATTTCAACTCGTTCCAACTGTCCACCCTCGCCTTCGGCTCGGGTCAACATCTGTCGAAACTCGTCGTAATAACAGAAATCCCACACTTGTATCGAAAACTACTATTTTAATACAGTTGCTCAAAAAGTGGCGTAGATACTAACTTGTTTCAATATCAGATTAAAAGTAATTTTAATTAAAATTTAAACATAAATTGATATAAGTATCGGCCAAATTAAATTTATAAATATAAAAAAAGTTGGCTGTATGAAGTGCACTGTCATAGTCTCTGCTTAGGTAGGTATATATTCTTTTACGGTTGCCGCCATTTTGGACAATTCAGGGTTATTGTGTTTTTATTATTTTATTAAATTGCTTATTTTTTTCACAACTGTATTAAAAATAGTTGTTCAATACAACGTGTGGGATTATTATTTCAACTCGTTCCGACTGTCCACCCTCGCCTTCGGCTCGGGTCAACATCTGTCGAAACTCGTCGTAATAACAGAAATCCCACACTTGTATCGAAAACTACTATTTTGCAATCTTTCATACTACAGTGTCCCTACATACCCAAGATTTTTGTTTAGAAATATCTCTTCCAGCCTTTAATTTTTTTTTAATTATTCTAACAACATAATATTTTATTCACAGATGTGGTGCGCCTCAACGTGGTAGCGTTGGCTACGCCTCAGTTGCAGCAATTGTACTCGTGGCTTGAGGTGGAGTTCGATCCGCTCACTTTGTGCAACAATGTGAAGAGCGTTGTCAAGGCGCTGGAGGATGATGAGTCTAGTGAGTATCTGTTGTTTTTTTAATTTGCTATTTATTGGGTTTTTAATCAAAAACTTGTTACTTACATGACTTAAACTCCGAACAATGGTCACCATTGCTAGCCTTAAACGTTAATATTGCGATTGGCGGCCATCTTGGGAAGTCGAGCCGTGTCAGTACTAAAAAAATAACGTTCGCGGCTTCGCAAAGTCAGCCCGTGCTCGCGCTACGTCATGATGACATCATGTAGCTGTTAATGTGACAAGGTTCCTTCGCAATATCAACTTGCGGTGCTAATACATAAAAACATTTACAACAAAAGAGATAGTATACTCGCGCTGCATAACCCTGTAAAGCTGCGTACGGACAGAGCGTAGTGGGTTACGCGTATCACAGAATGCCATATCCATACTTGCAGACACGCGTATACCATACGCGGAACTACACTGACTACAGAAACCGACTGCGTGTATTCAACACAAATTTGGCCCTTTTTGAACATTCCATTAGTAGTTTTTTTTTAACTGTAGCAGAATACTCAATAAGTACCTTGTTTTCTAAATAAATACGCAACCAGATTCCAAAATGCGATTAATATTACTGAAAGCAAATTTATCCTAAAATACCTCTGATATAAAATCCCGCGTACAGTTTCCATATAGCCGTGCGCGGTAGGCCTCAGAGGTACATCATACACAGCGAGCGCGACGCGACAGTTCACATTTATATGTGTGGTCTGTGTTAACTTACGCCTGTACAAATCTGTCTTTTTTTTACTGTCTTATTGTGATCCAATCAGTAATCAGTTGGATTACTGATTGGATCACAATAAATCAATTATAGTCGCAGTGAATCTAGCTTATAGGCTAGAAAGACCCCTTTCTCAAAAAATACTCGACTGATCCAGAAGTAATGCCAAATCCACTGTTCGTTATTTTTATTCGACATAATTTCATTTTAGGGTGATGATTGTGATCTTATAATTAAAGACAGTTTCCAGCACAAGCAGAGCGGGCCCTTTAATGAATCCGCTTAACTCACAACAATAAACTCTGGTGCTGTGGTTAAAAAACAAGCAGATTTATTAATGGACCCGCTCAGCTCGCCGCGGAACAACGCTAGCATAAAGCCCGGTTGGCTTTAACGGCCTGGCCACGGGGATCGGCGGTGCGAACGGCGATGCGGCGGGCGAGGCGACTAATCGTGCGGCATCGTTTGCAGGCCACGGGGTAGTCGCGTTCGCCGCAACGACCAGTAATTTGATCTCTGGCCTAGTCGCCGCGACTGCCGCCCAACGCCGTGGCTCGCACCGTACTGATTCATGTATTTGTTCTACTCGCACGCCGCGCCGCCAGTCGCCCGTGCCGGTCGCTCGGTACATTTCGCCGGTCGCGTCGCCGTTCGCCGCGCCATGTAGCTTGCTCAGTACATTTCTATTTCATTGAGTCGCAAGACGCTTCGCCGTTCGCGCCGCGCGAATTTTCGCTATGGCGATTGTCCCGTGGCCAGGCCGTAAGCTAGCTGTAAGATAATTTTAAGATTTTTGTTTCCTTCTCTTCGCCATGAGATTGTCCGTTACTCAGGATGTGCACCACTTGCAGTTGAGGCTGGCAATGGTGGCGAAATCTAATTCTGCGCTAAGCGTAACCACATTCAGTGGTTATCTAAATATCTTTTGAAATTGTCGTCAGGCTGGATTGAGCCCTTAAATTAAAGACAAGGCCCATTGCATCTAGAAGCAATATAATATTTACACACACTTGTTATTCGCATTTTTAAGCCGAAAAGCTAGTATCACTACGACTATTCCTGATCAATTATGATGAAAATTTCACAAAATATCACACAGCCTGCTATAACATCACCATACTTTTTTTTTACAGACGCACATCTCGTCCAATACGCAGTAGCTCTAAACGACATGGCCTTAGTACGACTAATCCGTCAAGTGGCCCAGTGCTACGCTTGCATACAATTCTCAAGGCTGTTGGAACTGGCCTCCACGGATGACTTTTTCCATCTGGAGAGACTGTTGGTCGATTGTGTGAGGCATAACGACATGCAGATACGCGTGGATCATGCTAACAAGTAAGTACCGAATAATAATGACCTCTGTGATGTTAGCAATTGTATCTTGTCTTCTAAGGAGCCTGGGGTCTACTTAGATTGGACACTAGTGGATCATGCTAACAAGTACCGAACTATAATGACCCCTGTGATGTTAGTAATTGTATCTTGTCTTCTAAGAAGCTTGGGGTCTACTTAGATTAGGCACGAGTGAATCATGCTAACAAGTAAGTACCGAATAATAATTAGTGTCCGACCGAAACTGGTTTTCCGGCCGAAACCGAAACCGAAACCGAACTTTCGGCCTCAGGGTCAGTTTCGGCCGAAACCGAAACCGAAACCGAAACTCACGTGTTCATATTGAAAAAAGAAAACAGCCAAGTGCGAGTCGGATGCCCGCAGAGGGGGTTCCGTTACAAAGCTTGGGTACAAAAATTTCCGTTTGTTGTGTGGATGCTTTTTTCTGATTTTAGTAGGTATTTTTTGTTATAGCGGCAATATAACAGGGTGAGGTGGTGGTTGCATCTCTCTACCTTGCCTTATAGATGCGTTTGAGAGGCGCTTATTTACCATGGCATGCCTCCATACCTCCGTCGAATTGTCGGGGCCTATCTTTCCGAGAGGGCCTTATCCTACCAGAGCTGGCTAGGTCAGGGTCGTCGAGATGTCGTTCGGCGTTCCATAGGGATCGGTCTTATCTTAGGACCGCTTCTATGGAATATCGGTTACGATTGGGTGCTGCTTGGTCCGTTGCTCTAGAAGTGTCACGACGACACCCTCATTACAGCGAGAGGAGCAACGCACCGAGACGCAGCCCTAAAGGCCACCTGCGGAATCCAGCTTACATAAAGGGGGCGTCAGCATCGGCATCGAGCTCTCAATGACGTATCTGGGGCTCGTACTCGATAGCCGGTGGAACTTCGGATACCACTTCCGAAGTTTGGTCCTATAGCTGAGGGAGTCCAATATCAGGAGACCCAACGCTCCCTGCAGGAGACTGTACCTTGGGATCGTGCGGCTAACGGGGCCCCCGTATGGTCGGAGATCCTGATGGCCAGCAGTGCGGCTAGAGTGCTTAGCCCGCAGAAGGCGACGGCTGTCAGAGTTATAAGGGGATACCGCACGATCTCAGTTGAGGCGGCGTGTCTTCTAGCCGGGACCCCTCTATGGGACCTGGAAGCGAGAGCCCTTACGTCATTTTTTAAATGGCGCAAGATGGCGCTGGAGCGGGGCCATTGGCCTTTTCCTGTGAGCAGGTCGTGCTCGTGAAAGAGATGGCGGGGAGGAAGCGGGAGACAACTCTCCCACCCGAATTCCACAGTCTGCGATGGCGCCCCATACACGGTGACAGGGCTGCTAACCGTCCTTACAGAAGCGGTCCTTAGATGATAGCGTGACGTGAGAGATTCATGCACATCATCAACCCCCCAAAGACGCGGCCGCAGTATGCATCATTCCTAGGGCATACTCGGGGCTCCCAACCGTAGGCTGTTAGGTAGGATACGTGTGGTTTTTAATCGGTAGGACTACTGTACTGTTAAAATTTTAGGCCTCTATCTGACCCGGTTCCGGAGAGCTAGGCCTCATGTCTCGTTTATAGGGTCACACTTTAATCCCTCCGCTCGAGAGTTCGACTTGCACTTAGCCGGTTATTTTTTCAATAGGTGCAGCAAGTTTCACCAAGTGCCATCAATCAACGGTATAATTCTTCTCAAGTGTTCATTTTAGAAATATCTCCACCTAAAGATGAGTTTCTTTCTTCTACGTGTAGAATTAATCATAGATGCTATTGCGAACTCCTACCGACTAAAACCACACGCACGGTGTCCTGCTACTAGCTCTTGGCTGGTTTTGGATACATTCTAGAAGTATATTACTGAAACTGGACAACAGTGAGTCGTACAAGAAAAGCGGTAAAAAATCACGTATGTTGTATAGGAGGCCCCCTTTAATATTATTAATTTGTTGCTATAGCGGCAACAGAAAACTGCAAAATTTTTAACTGTCTAACTATCACACGGTTCACGGTGCATGAGTTACAACCTGCCGACAGACAGACAGACGACCAACAAAGTCAACGAAAACGACAACAAAGGGGTAGGGTTATGTAATGTCCTAGATCACCTTTTTAGGATTCCGTAAAAATTGTATTATTATAACTATTGATTGGAAGTCCTTTGTAAATATGTAAATCTTCGGTTAGTAACATATTAACTGGCTGGGCTGACCCCAACCACGTCACAAGCAGAGCCAGGCACTCAAAATTCATGAACACGTGAGTTTCGGCCCGGCCGAAAGTTTCGGCCCATTTTGGCCGAAACCGAAACTGCGGCCGAAACTCGATTTTTTGGCCGAAACTGGCCGAAACCGAAACCGAAACTTCGGTCGGTCTCTGTGGTGTTAGCAATTGTATATCGTCTTCTAAAGAGCCTGGGGTCTACTTTAATTGGGCACTATGAATAACTAATCAGCTTATACTGAACAAGGGCATCTCCTAATTTCATTTTGGGATGATTGGGATTGGCCCAATATGGATTTTGTTTCGAGAATCCATTCTCTCCTCCGTGACTTACCTGTAATTTAGCAGGTGTACTACTTGCAGATTGATTTGGGCTCCGAAGATACCAATACAGCCTTATAATTTTTAATCTGTATTTTGTGAACATTGATGTACATTTCAGTCTATGATATAACTCAGTTTTTTACTTTTCCTCCGAAATAAATCCCTCGTACAGCTGTACATAGCAGTACGCGGTAGGCCTCGGAGGTACATCATACGCAGCGGGCGCGACGCGACAGGGCGCACTCATGTGTGTGCTCTGTGTTAACTTTCGCCTGCACAAACCCTTTTCCCAACTGATTAAGAAACTTTAATATCTTATTATGCCCTTAGGAACTTGACTGATTTGAACTATAAGCTGTTTTACTATCATTTTCTTACCCGGGCGCCGATTCTCAGTTCATACAACGTCATCTGTCTAACATTTAGGAACGGCAAAACATGCGTTGCCGTCCCTAAATACGATGACGTTTCAACCGTAAATTTCCGTCCATGCATTTACGTCGGATGGTCGAGAATCGACGCCTAAATGAATCTTTAGTTTGTAAGAATCCAATGTTTAAAAACTTTCAATAAAACACTTTCTTTTTTTAAATATATCTTCTTTAATTCTATTTAATCCCTTTAGTTTACGAATATTCGCACCGGCCCTAAACAATGAAATTACTATGTGTCCAGGAGCGTCCATTTCGGCGTAGAAGCCGGCGGTGGCGAGTGGTGCTCTACTGCCGACGAGGCCTGCGGCGGAGCCATACTGCAGGCTACTCCGGCTGAACAGGTCTGTATTATCACATAAAAAAAACTATAGTAAATACACATAAATTACATAAATTTTAAAAATCGGTCGTTTGTCATAATATGCGACCAATTGGTAATCAGTAGTGTTGCTCATAGATGTCAATAAACACCACCAATCATAATCTAGTACCAAAGATAATAATTATAATAGTATTACATACAGATCGGCAACTCCCTGTCGCGCCACAGCTGTCAGTAGAGTTGACGTGCGCGTTGACGGACAATTTGCTTACATTTTATTGATCACACGCACACATTCAAGCTGCAGTTTCCGCCCTGTGCTAGTACTTGATTTATGTAGCCTTCATTTATAGACTTTTTGCCAAACTAGCCGCGGGCATAGATAATAATATAATAGTATTACATACAGATATACAACTCCCTGCCTCTCACTGACCAAGCTTCTCCACCCCCGCCAATATCGCCACTGCTGTCATAATAGTTTGGCGTGTGTTTTGAGGGAACATTTGCTTAGCCTTATTGGTCACACACACATTCAAGCTCTATACAAACAAAGCGTGTTTTTTGTGTAAGTGGCAGAATTGAAATCGAATCATTTGTATGAAGATTCCGCCCTGTGCCCGCTAGATAACACTACAAAAATCTTGACTTGACTGCCTCTGTGGCGCAGTCGGTAGTGATACCGCCTGCGGCGCTGGAGGTCGTGGGTTCGATTCCCACCGGAGACAAATATTTGTGTGACCCATAAATGTTTGTCTCAAGAGTCTAGGTGTTTTTATGTATAATATGTATGTATTTAAAAAGTATATAAGTATTAATATCCGTGGTCTGATTCCCATAACACCAGCAGGTTATTCCTAGCTTACTTTGGGATCAGATAGCGTTGTGTGAAATGTAAAAGAAAAAAAAAACTATTTCTCATTTCCACAGGTCCGCGAACAATTAGTCCGCGCAGCCGAAGTTCTCTCCCGGTGTGCGGCCACACTGTTCCCCGCGCGGCGGAAAGCGGAGCGGGAGCGGGCGCGGGTCTCCATGGTACAACACTACCATGAACACAAACATGCGGAGCATCACCGCGTGTTGCAGCGCCACAAGATCATTGAGGAGCGGAAGGAGTATATCGAGAGGCTGAATACTGTTCGGGAGGAAGAAGAGCTCAGGTATACATTTTGATAATATTCTATTGTCGTACTGTCAGCATCAATAATTGGTTATACTCTGTAAAATATAGCTTGATCTTTGTGACAGTTCTACAGACAGTTAAACAAAAATATACTCTATGTCAACGGCATAAAGCTTTTGTGGTTGAAATGCAGAGAGTGAGGACACAGAGGTGTAAACTGCAAATAACAACTTTGTCTTTGAAATAAAAATTAAATTTGTTTACGTATAGTAACAAGTCTATACATGAAAACCAAAACCAATTCCACTGCGATAAAAATCATTTTAGTATGACTGCACTGTCGTAAATATATTACCTACTTTGTTCATTCTAAAACTTTCATTGTGCTAGTATTTACTTAACTTTTCAAAATACTCGCCTTTGTCTCATATGAGCAGTCCTTTATTTACCTTGTCACACAATTTTCATGATTTTTCACTTTTCCAAATTTCTACGCTAGAAATATGCAAGTTTTCCAAGATATACCAGTATCGCACTATAGCTTCCAGTCACATAGTCTGATTTCCATGTGTTTTACCATGATTTTAGGCGTCAAGAAGAAGTATCCCGAGCGGCCGCCGCAGCCGAAGCTCGCAGGTTAGAAGCCGAGAGAGAAGAGCGCGAGAGACGTCGCCACGAGTCAGAACTGGCCGCCATGAAGGAGCGTCACCTGAAGGAACGTCTAGCGCACGTCAGTCAGACCGCGCACGGACAGAGGATGTTGCAGAAGTTGGATGAGGAGGTAATTACACACACGTTCACACATACAAACACAAACAGTGGTCATGGGTTAAGGGACACAACCTTAGATCATCTAACCACAGGATGCGCCTTACTTAAGCATTCCTTTCTGCCAAGCCAATAGACCATTTGGTCTATTGGCTTTATAAAAAGCACTACATCAGTACATCATTTTATATGATTAGACTAGCAGAATATTTTTGTATGCGGTGGTTCACAAAAGGCTAGTCCCGTGATATATGGTCTAAGGACACAAAACATACGCAACGCACGCACGCACGCGCGCGCACGTACACACACACACAATCGCGCACACACACACAAATACACGCGCGTTCACAGATAAAAAGTGTGTGCGTGTAACCCTTACGCGCGATTGAAATAAAACTGCTTTGCCATTGACGGAACATATCAAATGTTATATTAATATCATTCATTCGAATTTTCTTTCATGTTACGTTATTTTCATTCATGCGAATATTCAAAATTATAGTCGCGCCTAAAGAAGTTTTACTTCAAAAATACAGACACACGCACACACTTTCGCAAACCACTAGCACTCACTCGTGTGTACAAAAATGCGCGGGCGCATGTAGACACAGTTTATTTATATGTTATGTCGCATAAAATGTCGCCGCGCATCTGATGAAAGTACTGTCATCTTGTGAATAAAGGGAAATCAGAGTCCATTTGCTGGCCTAGTGTTGTCTCTTTACGCTCCGCTTGAAAACCCCGGCATTGTAACACACACACACACACACACACACACACACACACACACGCACGCACACACGCACACACGCACACACACACACACACACACACACACACACACACACACACACACACACACACATACACACTTTACTTACAGATATACGACGGAATAAAGTCACGTCCTCCGAAATAATCCCTCGTACAGCTGTACATAGCGGTACGCGGTAGGCCTCGGAGGTACATCATATACTCAGGTGATAACTACACACGCATATGACTGTGTGCTTTGTGTTGTCTAGCGCCTGTACATATATGTATATATTATGTTATTTGACCAGATAGGTAAATATTTACAACAGTTGACAAAGTAAAAAACTTCCTTTTAGCCCCTCTCTATAAAATAGATTGCAGAGGGGCTTATGGCGAGACTTGTGTCTGTAGTCTGAGACTCTGTTGCATTAAATTACTTCACTGGGTCACGTGGATCATCTGTTCAAAGTTTGAAATAAGACAAAAATGACAACAGATTGAACTTTCACTTTCACAATAAATGTCGGAGGGGCAGTTGGGTGAGACCGTCTCACAGCTTCTTGTTCTAAGGTCCGTCATGAGGCTATGTCTCAGGAACAGTGATAGCAATGAGACCGTAAATTTTAACACATGACTAATACTAAAATCATAAAAAAAGGAGATTTAGGGGGGCTCCCTGACAACAAACTTGATTTTTTGCCTTTTTTGGGTACAAACCCTCATTGCGGAGTCGTGAGTCGCACTTAGCCGGTTTTTTTTCCTTTGTCGAATATTGTTAGACCTCCCAAATCCCCATGGTGTGATTATGCCAGAGCTCTAGCTACGTTGGTCATTGCGTACAACACGGCCTAAGTATCTGTCACATGTAGTCATGTAAACTGTACGGCTCAAACCGCGCGCAACGAAAATGTGCGGAATCTTGTCAAATACCATACGATTCAATCGCGTGCGAGTTATACTAAATAGGCGAAAACGGGGTCAGGTTCGGGGAAGCGCGAGGGGAAGCCAGGTTCGCAGATATTTCCGCAGATAAACTTTGCTAACCCTTCAAATACATTTCGTCTGCTAGTGTTGAACACACAACATAACATAACTATACTTATGATAGCATAACATACATCTTTACAAACTTATTATTAGTATACTAGCTAATGCCCGCAGCTTCGCCCACATAAAATTTTGTACCCGTTCCTGCTTTTCGTGCGAACTTATTCCCGGGATAAAAAGTAGACTTTGTATCATTCCAGACAATAATCTATCCGTGTACCAAATGTCAGCCTCATCCATTCGTAAAAGAGGAACAAACATCCACACATCACACATCCACACTCACAAACTTTCGCATTTATAATATTAGTAAGGAGTAAGATTTACATATTTTGTTTTCAATTTCAAGGCTCTGAAGAAGATGGATGCTGAAGCTATCAATCAACGCGAAGCAGAGGTTCTCATGAAGGAACGCCGCGACCTTCAGGCCAAGCTTAAAAATCAAGAGAAAAAGGTACGTATTGACTCTCTATCAAAGCCAGCACGAACACTTAGATCATCAATATTTGATTGGTCTGCCTTTTTTACAAGTGATAGGTACTGATTACATTTAAGAGCCTACCTGACGCCAAATTGTTGAAAGAAGATAGAAGATATACATTTTAGCGTGCAAGAAAGAGAGAGATGCGATCGGTTTTTATGCGCTTTTAACGAAATAAATTAATTATAAAAAAACTATAACCAATATGAAAAAAATGCTCTAGTGCAAATGAAGATTTTACTATTGTCTCTCTTATAAATATTTTATATTATAAAAACAACTTATAACATACGAGATCTAGCTTAAAATTTCATGAAATCGAGGTAATTTCAACACAAAAATCTATCGAGGATTTTATCAGTAATCGTGTTTCGAGCCTAGACCGTTTTTAGTTCATGGACTGAAGTTGTCTGTGTTCAAATTTTAATTCAGCAGACCTCACGAGTCCTGCGATCTAGATCAAAGTAATAGTCTATTTGGCGTCATATGGACTCCTAAATTGAATAATTATGCCAACTAACAAAAAACCTATTAATTTTGGACTAAAATTAGTCACTACTATAACTAATATTTATTTAATGAATAACGAATTCACAGGTGTCAGAGCAAACTCTGTGCTGGTGCATATTAATATTTCAACAATACTAAAGTCCATGATTCTAACAAGTATTGACGTTTATAGGTTGATTATTTCGAGCGAGCAAAACGCCTGGAGGAAATTCCTCTACTGCAGAAGAGTTTGGAAGAGAAGCAAGTTCAGGATAAGGCCTTCTGGGAGACGCAAGAGAAGGAACGCATTCAACAACTCGTTGGTAAGGGAGAATATACACATCACCTTACTGAATACTTATTACTTATGTGCATGTATAGTCATGCCTTTATCCCTGAAGGGTTAGGCAGAGGCATATTATATGCTCACTAGTTAGCTTTTTGTATCACGTAACACGTGAGCCTACTGCCATGTTTAAATGGACAAGAGTGATGAAATTCTCATGAAGTCCCAACAAAATCTTCTACTTTGTTAATGATATGAGTGTCGCAGTGGTAAATGTATGCAATTGCTGGGCTGTGATGAGATCTTTAATTCGCGTCCCAGGTCCAGGCAAACGTTTTTTTAGTACTATCGTCCCAATTTTTTTCTGTGCTTCGTAAGGGACATTAAGCCGTTGGTCCCGTTTGCTAGTAAAATGTAAGTCCAGCTGATGGCCTTATGGGTGGTTGAAAAATTTTAACAGCAAACAGTCACAACATGCGCCTCTCTATTTCAATACGGCTCACCACCTATTATATGGGACAAAACCTTAAGGTAAAATGTAGACATACAATATGCCTCTGCCTACCACTTCGGGGATAAAAGGCGTGATCATATGTATGCATGATGGATTAATTGTAATACCATTTCCTTGTCCAACAGAGGCCCGAACCCGCGACGTAGCAACAGCCGCCCGGCTAGGCCGCATGGCGCCTTACTGCGCCAGCTTCACCGACAAACTCCAGAACGAACGCGGAGCGGCTCATACGCAGCGCTTGGCCGCTTTCAGAGACAAGCTGAATGCTGAGCGGGAGAAGCGCTTGAATGAGAGACGGCAGCAGCGGATTGAGAAGAGACGAGCGGAGGTGAGAATATTGAATACTAGCTGTTCTACAAGTGTTCCCCGCGGCTTCGTTATCGCGTAAAATCATTACCCTCATTTTGCGCAGTCAGTTAAAAAGTAGCCTATGTCCTTCCTTGGACTCAAACTATCTCTATACCACATTTCATCAAAATCGGTTCATCGGTTTAGGCGTGAAAACATAACAGACAGACAGGGTTACTTTCGCATTTATATAAGTAGGGATTATACTTCGATCAAACAAAATATTACCCGTTCGCTCTAAGTTTGCCGCTGGCGTAGAGGCGTATACCCGAATTTTTAATTAAACGAAGTATATTGACAGTAGCTAATGTCACTTCGTCATAGAAAATACGCAACATTGTATGAAGAAGTGACATAAGTTGCTGTCAATTTACTTCGTCTAATTAAAAATTCGACTTTAGTATGGAGCCGAGCGGCAAACTTAGAGCGAACGAGCAGTATAGAGGTGCAGTTCAATACAAAAAAAAACTCCACGTTGTTGCACTCGATAGTAGTTTTCATTGGTTTCAGAGATTATCGATTACAAACTAGCAAATCTTTCCTCTTTCGTTGATACTTGGCACATCTCTGTTCGGTATTGGTCATCTACTCTGTAAAAACCTGTCCATCTTAATACGGCTCACCGCCTATTACGTGGGACAAATTATAAAAAGGTGAAATGCGGGGCATATAGATGCCTCTGCCTACCCCTTGGGGGATAAAGACGTGACCATAAGTATGTATTTTTTTTTATACTACTTAGGTGGCAGACAACCTTACGGCCCACCGGAAGGTTGGTAACCGTAGCCTATAGACGTTTGCAACACCAGAGGCGCTACACACGCGTTGCCGACCCGGGCGCAGGTTGTGACGACCCACAGTTGAAATTTTTTAAGGCCTTTAACTTGGCTTAACGACTGTCATTTTACCGACAACCGGGACCAACGGCTTATCGTGCCTTCCGAAGCACGGAAACGCTCGTAAATAAATGGCACAAAGTGGTCCACGTGGTGGTCACCCATCCATGTCCGGCCATAGTAAATGTTGCTTACTGCAGTGATCGTTTACAGAACACTGAGTCCGCGGGGCCACGAGCGCTTCGAGAACGAAAATGTATAAAAACGAGAGGGCTGAATTCGTCGTAATATTTCAAAACTCATCCATAATCATATTATTCATACAATACTATTTCTCTTCAGTGGTTAGCAGAGAAGCGTCGCGCCGAAGAGCGTGCCGCAGAAGAAGCGCGTCGTATCAAAGAAGAAGAAGAGAAGAAAGAGCGCGAAGAACGCGAGAGGAAACAGCAGGAGGAGATGGCAGCGGAGAGAGAACGGAAGGAGAAGGAAGACAGGTGAGATATTGCGTCGCATCATTTAGCATTCTCTTTTCTTATGTATTTCGATTGTGGTCTATGGGTGCCTTCAAATTAGAGGCGTGAAGAAGCGCCGCAGTGGTGCCACAGTGGTGCGCTAGACGCGCCACTAACGTGCCACACTCACCTTTTTTCTGTATAGGGAAGGGACATTAGTTCATATAACACAAGCAGGTTATTCCTAGCTTACTTTGGGATCAGATAGCGTTGTGTGAAATACATACATACATACATATACTCACGCCTTTATCCCCGAAGGGGTAGGCAGAGGCCTATACCGGCCCACATTTCACCGTGTACAATTCGGTCCCACGTAACAGGTGGTGAGCCCATCGCCGTGTTGAAATGGACCGCCGACGTCAGAGCCTCGTCCGTTGTTCAGCAGGTGCACGAGCTTGCACGTGAGGTTGACTTGGGCCCGGAGGTGTTGGTAGGGCCCCACTACACTCGCGTTGTGTGAAATGTCCGTGAATATTTATTTATATTGAAAGTATACTCTGATTTCTAATTTATGTTTTTATAATTATATGACTTTGACAAAGAAATTGTTAAAATAATATTATTTCTTCAATAATACGTCAAAGCCCTCGTCTTCTAAGCCCCAGTCCAGTACAACACTACTTCAAAGTCAGTCTTGCTTCACCAAAGAGGTATTCGGTAATATTCACTATTATTAGTTAAACAAAATAAATATAAGGAACGCTTCCTAATATGTTTTTTTTTTTCTCTTTTTAATAAAATTAACAAGTGTAATGCTTCTTCACCGGAATCTATTTCGTAACAAACGTAACTACCGAACATCACTAGAAATTACTGAAGCACCATTAACGCGCGTCTGCTGCGCCACAGACGCGCCACAGTAACACTTTTTTTTAGTGGCGCAACTGAAGCGCTTCATCAAGCTTCTAATTTGAAGGCTTGAGAATTTATGGATGATTGTAACACCAGAATTGGTATGTTCGCGCTGCCGACTTACTTAACTCCTCACTACCTCAAATGTTCTATAAAATGTCCAAAGTCTCAACTATTATCAGCATTGTGGAAAGCCAAGAAAGTCTCCATGTATGTCTTTCCATACTCTCGTGTTATGTTGCAGTATTGTAACTTTTTTGTTTGAATATCTTTCAATAGGCAGTACAAAATATTTTCACCATGTTAACATCTGATTCTACGAGTCATAACAATTTAACTTAGGTACACAAAAATCTATCCCACAGAGAACACCAAGAAATGTTAGCCCGCGCCGAAGCAAAGATCCGTGCAAAAGAAGCAGAAATTCAACGCAAACTCGAAGAACAAAAGTCTCATGCGTCCAGCTGGCGACGTGGAGACCCTGGCGAGAGACCTGCCAGGGCAGACCCTGGGGAAAGACCGGCCAGGGGAGAGACGGCGGAAAGACCGGCTAGAGATGATGGGTGGAGAGCCAAGATCGAGCCTAAGGAAGAGAAAAAGGGAGATGCTTGGAGAGCTGGTAAGAGATATTTACTCTTGTTTTATCTATTGCTATGTGAATTTAAACTTGTAGCTTGTTATTACCATACATTCCATTTGAATTTTTGTATCACGTAATACGCTAAAATAGATTATAACACTTTTAAAAAGTTTTGAATATTCTGTCATTCACTCTAATCAGCCTAATAAATAAATAATACAAATTTCCGTCTACTCATTGAAGTGTTACAGTAAGTGCACACTGGGCGACATGTCGCGGCGACAAGGCCACAGTCGCCGAGCGACAACTTTTTGCACGATAACTTATGTTAAGAGTCGTAACCCTTTACCACAAATTAGAGATAGTACAGATGGAAAACTCATGTATGTACTTTTTTGATACAGTTGCTCAAAAAGTGGCGTATTACAGGGACGTATAGCGTTCAGGATGTGGGCTATTACACACTCGTGCTTTTTCTTTACCATTCCCACACTCGTGCGTTTTCTTTCACAATTGTCAAAATAATGTCTGTGATTCATGCAAATATTTCTAAAAAAAGATACTAACTTGTTTCAATATCAGATTAAAAGTAATTTTAATTAAAATTTAAGCATAAATTAATATTAGTATCGGCCAAATTAAATTTATAAATATAAAAAAAAGTTGGCTGTATGAAGTGCACTGCCATAGTCTCTGCTTAGGAAGGTATATATTCTTTTACGGTTGGCGCCATTTTGGATATTCAGGTTTATTGTGTTTTTATTATTTTATATAATTGCTTAATTTTTTCGCAACTGTATTAAAAATAGTTGTTCAATACAACGTGTGGGACTGTTATTTAAACTCGTTTCGACTGTCTACCCTCGACTTCGTCTCGGGTCAACACCTGTCGTAACTCGTTGTAATAACAGAAATCCCACACTTGTATCGAAAACTACTATTTTTTCACACCTACCCTCTGCTACACACACTCGCGCACAAATCAGTATTGAAAATTCGGTTGAGACCGTCTGAACTCGTGTCTGTGAATAAGTTGTCTATGTCTATGTGTGCGTAGCCTGAATTTATTATGTAGGTTTCCATCTGTACTATCTCTAATTTGTGCCTTTACTATGTGACGTACATGAATATTCAATAATAACATTGTTTGTCCACAGCAGGTCCCCGAACTCGCGAAGAACGCCCCCGTTCGCCGGAACGTCGCCCGCCCAGAGAGGAACGTCCCGCGCCGAGGGAAGATAGACCCTCGGCCAGGGAGGAAAGACCCCCGCTCCGGGATGAAAGGTAACTAGCTAATGTAAGACTGCTTAGTTCCCGTAGGGCAACGGCGATAAAATGGGTTCGATTCCCACCGGAGACAAATATTTGTGTGACCCATAAATGTTTGTCTCAAGAGTCTGGGTGTTTCTATGTATAATATTACTAGCTGACCCGCGCAACTTCGTTTGCGTCACATGAGAGTGAGGTATGGCATTAATATTTCGAGTATTATAATGTTTCCCGTTGCATTTACCCCCGTCGCGCTTATATTCATTAGAGCTGAACTGCTTATCTTCGGAGAAGGAAAGAGATGTTAAAGTGATATAATGTATCCCGTCGCTTTTATTTCCACCCATCCGTTTTTCGGTATGGAACGAATCGTGTGCGAGTCCGACTCGCACTTGGCCGGTTTTTATCGTTCAGTTGACTGGCTGCCACTGCAGACCAAGTTTACTCCCGTCACGTCGCTCATACTTTAAAACTTAATAAGAGGGTTATTGTAAGTGAACCTTAAAAGATAGGCATATGCTGTCAAGGACTTTTTTTTATAACTTTTTAAGAGAAACAATTTTGTAGTACACAATTTTTACGTCACTTTAACTATTTATGCAGCTTCAGCAATGGAAGCTCTCAAAAGAAAGAAATAATCCCCGTTCTCGAAACATTATTCATGGCTGCTCCGCTCCTATTCGACTTAGCGTGATATTATACCGCCATTAGCCAGCCTCAATAAATGGACTATTAAACTGTAAAATAATTTTTGAAATGCAACCAGTAGTTTCTGAGATCCTAGCACAAACAAACTTTTCAGTTTCATTATATCGTGAGCGAACCTTAAGAGATAGACAAATTAGGTTATTGTGAGCGAACCTTATAAGATAGACATATGCTGTCGCGGACTTTTTTTTAGAACTTTTTAAGAGAAAAAAATTTGAGATACACAATTTTTACCTAACTGTAACCATTTACGCAGCGTACGCCTCGGATGCTCTCAGACGGTAAAAAATATTCCCCGTTTTCAAAACATTCTTGATTGCTGCTCCGCTCCTATTCGTTTTAGCGGGATGTTATATAGCCTATAGCCATCCTCGATAAATGGACTATCAAACTGTGAAAGAATTTTTGAAATCTAACCAGTAGTTCCTGAGATCCTAGCGTTCAAACAAACAAACAAACAAACAAACTCTTCAGCTTTATAATATTAGTATGGATGTATATATTTAAAAAGTATAAAAGTATTAATATCCGTGGTCTGATACCCATAACACAAGCAGGTTATTCCTAGCTTACTTTGGGATCAGGTAACGTTGTGTGAAATGTCCGTGAATATTTATCATAAAAAATAATAATATAGACTTAAGTCACACGGAGATCACTATAGCAGTTTCGGAGCCTATTCAATGCAAACAAACAATCAAATCTTTCTTCTTTATAATATTTTCTTTCTTATATTCAACCTTAATTTCTTCGCGATACGACTCCATTTGCCTCGGAGCGCGCGGCGCTTCGAGTAACTCGTCATCAAATATTTCGTTGTAGCAAATGCAGTTGTATGTTAAACCTATTTAGGTTCAATTTAAATTGTTTCTGAATTAGTCTTCTTTGCCTACACTCTGTCATGAATCGGAGGGGAAAGTTTCAGTATGTCGCCGCCCCTCCCGATAAAAATAATAGATCTTATTGTCCTATAATCAGCAAAGACGGGATCCCACACTGCATACAACTACAAATTTATTATCCATTTCAGACGTGAGGATCGCCGCGATGACCGACGTGACGATCGACGCGACGATCGCGGCCCGAGAGATGACCGTCCCAGAGACGACGGCGGCTGGCGGACTGCTAACAGAGACCCCGATAGAGATCGCGGTGGCGATCGTGACAGAGAGAGGTAATGTGTTTTAGACCATTAATTGAAGTGAAACTTCTTTATCGGCGTTGGAAAAAAATTTGCGTCACGTCACGTCACGATTTTTGGTTACGCGCCATCTTTGTTCTGTTCCCCACCACGGTGGATTCGAATTAAGAGTACTTTATCCAGGGATAGCATGTCATTTAATGGTTTTTGGGCTTTTGGACTTTTGGACTTTTGGACTTTTGGACCTTTGGACTTTTGGACTTTTGGACTTTTGGACTTTTGGACTTTTGGACTTTTGGACTTTTGGACTTTTGGACTTTTGGACTTTTGGACTTTTGGACTTTTGGACTTTTGGACTTTTGGACTTTTGGACTTTTGTACTTTTGGACTTTTGGACTTTTGGACTTTTGGACTTTTGGACTTTTGGACTTTTGGACTTTTGGACTTTGGACTTTTGGACTTTTGGACTTTGGGACTTTGGGACTTTGGGACTTTGGGACTTTGGGACTTTGGTACTTTGGGACTTTGGGACTTTGGGACTTTGGGACTTTGGGACTTTGGGACTTTGGGACTTTGGGACTTTGGGACTTTGGGACTTTTGGACTTTGGGACTTTGGGACTTTGGGACTTTGGGACTTTGGGACTTTGGGACTTTGGGACTTTGGGACTTTGGGACTTTGGGACTTTGGGACTTTGGGACTTCAGGACTTTGGGACTTTGGGACTCAAAAGTCCCAAAGTCCCAAATTCCAAAACTCCCAAAGTCCCAAAGGCCAAAGCCTTTGGGACTTTGGGAGTTTTGGACTTTTGGATGGGATCTTGGTACTTTGGGTCTTTGGGACTTTGGAACTTTGGGACTTTGGGACTTTGGGACTTTTGGACTTTTGGGCTTTTGGACTTTTGGATGGGACCTTGGTACTTTGGGTCTTTGGGACTTTTGGACTTTTGGACTTTTGGAGTTATGGACTTTTAGACTTTTAGACTTTGGGACTTTTTGACTTTTAGATGGGACCTTGGTACTTTGGGTCTTTGGGACTTTGGAACTTTGGGACTTTGGGACTTTTGAACTTTTGGCCTTTGGGACTTTGGGACTTTGGGACTTTGGGACCTTGAGACCTTGGGACTTTGGGACTTTTGGACTTTTGGCCTTTTGGACTTTTGGACTTTGGACTTTGGACTTTTGGACTTTTAACTTTTGAACTTTGGGACTTTTGGCCTTTGGGACTTTGGGAGTTTTGGACTTTTGGATGGGATCTCGGTACTTTGGGTCTTTGGGACTTTGGAACTTTGGGACTTTGGGACTTTGGGACTTTGGGACTTTGGGACTTTTGGACTTTTGGGCTTTTGGACTTTTGGATGGGACCTTGGTACTTTGGGTCTTTGGGACTTTTTGACTTTTGGACTTTTGGAGTTTTGGACTTTTAGACTTTTAGACTTTGGGACTTTGGGGCTTTGGGACTTTTGGACTTTTAGATGGGACCTTGGTACTTTGGGTCTTTGGGACTTTGGAACTTTGGGACTTTGGGACTTTCGGACTTTTGGCCTTTGGGACTTTGGGACTTTGGGACTTTGGGACTTTGGGACTTTGGGACTTTGGGACTTTGGGACTTTGGGACTTTGGGACTTTGGGACTTTGGGACTTTTGTACTTTTGTACTTTTTGACTTAATTTAAGGTGAGGTGAAAATTAAGTTTATGAAGAAGTTTCACTTCTTACGTGTGTACACTAAGTACACGCAATTTTTTTTTTTTTAGCAGTAACTAACTTGGCTTGTTATATGAATGAATAGAATATATTTTCATTGAAGTCAATAGGACATTGTGTAACAAAAAGATATTCTATAATATCCTCATAATTAGCATTTAATTAAAAATGTAAAAGTTTTTTTTAATATTCTGTTGTAAGGAATTCACGCCACCGATGCTATCACCATAAGATTCCTTTAGAACTATCTTAATAAAAGAGAAGTTTACGTAACTTGCTCTTTTATTAAGATATTTTTTCTACAACAAAAATTGTTTTTTGTCATGATTTCCCATAATAAATAAAAACTTTCTCTTACTGTTGAAATTTTATTTTATTTGATACGCTTAAATGACAGACTTTTTGAACCTCCACGTATAAATTGATATTTGTGTGTTACAGGCCACGCTACGTGGGACGTTCTAGCGGCCCGGAGGGAGGCAGTTGGCGTCGCGGTCCGGCCGACCCACCGCCTGCATCCGTATGTATATTTTATTTTGTGTACAGAAAGATTTCATTATTGTTGGTTTGGCTTTTTGCCAAGATGGACACTGGATAGATGTATGACGTTGACTCTAAAGCAACATTCTGTGTCCTGCAATGTAGAATCGTGGCAAATGTACTGGTAAAAAAAACAGTTCAAATTAAATTATAACGACAAAGTGGTCCAATTAAAACTACTTATATCAGAAATAACCTCGCCTAAAGAGCCTGGCAACAATAATTTAAACTTATTTCTTTGAGTTATCTTACGTCACAATTTTTTTTCTATGTTTGGTATCTATATTAAAGCTAATCTTACTAGCTTAGTCTTATTTTAATTTAGAAAAAAATACGTAAGTAATGCATTTTCGTTTCGAATCCGTCAAAAAAACTGTTAATAGCGAATTACTTCCCACATACAAAACCGCGGCTAAAAGCCTCTTCTTTAATAAGACCAACAACTAATAATGAACTACTTATAACATTAATAATAATTTTCTTCATTGACAGGATCGCTCTTCCGCCTGGAGGTCCAACAAAGACGCTCCGCCGCGCGACCGTGATCGCGACGGCGCCGGCGGCGGTGGCTTCCGCGATCGTGGCGGTGACCGCGACCGCGACCGCTTCCCGCCTAGGAGAGATGATCGGTAAGGCTACAATTAGTATTAAAGTTTGCGGGATATTTACCATGTATTGTTGTGAGTTTCCGATATTTCGGCGCTGTTACAAGCACCATGATCACGGAGGAACTGAAGTACTGGCGGTTGAAAGCGAAAGTCTCAGCACATATATCGATCTACCCTCCTTCGCAGTCGATTATTACGCGTTGCACCACTACCACTGGTCTCACTTTCGATTTCACTAACTCGATTACGTTCACGACACACAATGCTCACAGTATCTACTCGTGGTTTTGTTTGGAACTGTTTTTGGTTATTTATACACAAACGGACCACTGGATGCCAGACGCTCGGCAACTGAAACCCATCCTCACGATTGAAATTCTTGAACTTTTTAATTTCAATAGCTTCTCTAACCATTCTCGGTATGTAGTGACGTTCAGTTGAGAGCATCTTAGGGTTATGTAACTCAATCCAGTGGTCTGTGCCGGACTCCAACAGGTGTTCAGCGACTGCAGACTTGTGTGGTTCGTTGTTTTTGACTGCCCTAATATGTTCTTTGATTCGGCATGTAACAGTTCGCTTTGTTTGGCCTATATACGAACTGCCACAACTACAGTCAATCTTGTACACTCCCGGACTGTCTAGTGGAAAACTGTCCTTAGGTGTACGTACACCTAAGGACAGTTTGTGCTTGTAACAGCGCCGAAATATCGGAAACTCACAACAATACATGGTAAATATCCCGCAAACTTTAATACTAATGTCAGTGACCATGAAAGTTTAAATACCGGTAAGGCTACAAGTTACTAAAAATTATTATTGGTCAGCCTACTATGCCTGCGTCTGCTGAGCATGCCAGAAGCAGTGAACGGAAAACCCATTTAAAAGATTAACCGAAATAAACGGTTACAGACTGTATCGGTAACCTTTTATAAGGGTTACATATCGATACGGTTAACACTTTATATCGGTTAATTTATCATTACGGTTAAAAAGTTGAATGATGTTTTTTGAATAACCCTTTGAAACAGTTAATCTATTGAAACTGGTAACACATATAAAATGTTAAGTTGGGTTTTTAGTTACGATACCGATTAATGACACAGCCGACAGATCATACAGTAGTCGGGTCGACCGACGAAGCCGTCTAGACAGGTCAAACGTGAGGGGGACAAGGGACGAGACCCGGGAGGGAATGTCCCGAACGGCGAACAAAATTTCGATATTAAGAGATTTTTTAAATTTATTTATTTGACGTCTCGGAAAAATAAGGATTTGCGATTTCATCAATTCCCGCGTACGGTAGGAAATACAGTGTTAATGTTGCATAGATAGATAATAGTTTTTATTATATAGCGATTACAAAATGGCCGCCGTTTTGCAGCTATATAATATCATGTTGAATATTTTTCTGAAGCTTCTTTATAGGCTGAGTACGAATTTCGGTTTACTCGTGCAATCCAATATGGCTGCCGCACCACCTTTGTAAAATTTCATGTTGGATATCGTACAAGGGGTTTTTTGGAATCTGAGTACGAATTTCGTGTTAAAATTGCAATCCAAAATGGCCGCCGCGCCACCGTTGTAAAATTTCATGTTGGATATCGTATAAGGGGTTTCTGGGTATGCTGAGTACGAATTTCGGGCTAATTTTGCAATCCGATATGGCTGCCGCACCACCTTTGTAAAATTTCATGTTGGATATCGTACAAGGGGTTTTTTGGTATGCTGAGTACGAATTTCATGTTAAAATTGCAATCCAAAATAGCCGCCGCGCCACCGTTGTAAAATTTCATGTTGGATATAGTTTATGGGGTTTCTGGGTATGCTGAGTACGAATTTCGTGTTAATTTTGCAATCCATAGTGGCCGCCGCGCCACCGTTGTAAAATTTCATGCTGGATATCGTATAAGGGGTTTTTGGGTATGCTGAGTACGAATTTCGTGTTAATTTTGCAATCCAATATGGCCGCCGCGCCACCCTTTTAAAATTTCATGTTGGATATCGTATAAGGGGTTTTTGGGTATGCTGAGTACGAATTTCGGGCTAATTTTGCAATCCGATATGGCCGCCGCACCACTGTTATAAAATTTCATGTTGGATATCGTATAAGGAGTTTTTGGGTATGCTGAGTTCGAATTTCGGGTTAATTTTGCAATCCAATATGGCTGCCGCACCACCTTTGTAAAATTTCATGTAGGATATCGTATAAGGAGTTTTTGGGTATGCTGAGTACGAATTTCGGGTTAATTTTGCAATCTAACATGGCTGCCGCGCCGCGCGCCGTTGTAAAATTTCATGTTGGATATCGTATAAGGGAGATTTTTTTGTATGCTGAGTACGAATTTCGAGTTCATTTTGCAATTCTATATGGCCGCCGCACCACTGTTATAAAATTTCATGTTGGATATCGTATAAGGGGTTTTTTGGTATGCTGAGTATGAATTTCGGATTAATTTTGCAATCCAATATGGCCGCCGCACCACTATTATTAAATTTTAATGTTGGATATCATTTAAGGGGTTTTTTGGTATGCTGAGTACAAATTTTGTGTCAATTTTGCAATCAATAATGGCTGCCGCGCCGCCGTTGTAAAATTTCATGTTGGATATCGTATAAGTAGTTTTTGAGTGTGCTAAGTACGAATTTCGGGTGAGGAGGAATTTTTGGTATGCTGATACCAAAAATTCCCCAATACGATATCCTAATTAAAATTTTACAACAGTGGCGTTGGTATTGATTTCGTAAAATAACAAATAATTTGGCACTTCACGTTACACATAAACTTCCCAGGATATTTATTGCACACAATATGACATTATGAATCGACATGATCGACGTCACTCGTCAGTACCACCCGAACACGCGACTCAGTGGAACATAAACAAACAGTGGTGCATCGTAAAATACATTTGATTCTTTCTATTGTACCTATGTCTGCGTGAATGAAATCGCTTTGGTGAGCGAAGAACAAAGAAGACGACGCGCCGATGCTCGCTGCGGCCGCTGTCGGGCCGCACGAGAGGCATCTAGGTACCTACCTACGAGTAGAGTGCAACAAGCAAAATAACCTTTATCAATTCGGTTACGGTTACCGTATACAAAACGGTAACACGTTGTTTCTGTTTACCTATTAATTCTGTTACATAATTATTCTGCGTATTCTGGTTACGGTTAACACTTATTTGATTGGGTTAATAACAGATATATTTCTGTTATTAACACAAACCGAAAGAACACTGGCCAGAAGTCGTGGGTTCGGGTCCTGATCAATACCGATATTTTTCCCTTATTATGGTTTAGTTAACGGGGTATCCTTCAGAGGGCTTACCCGGGGCTCCCAACTGTAGGCTTTTAGGTAGGATAAGTGTAGTTTTTAGTCGGTTGAAGTCCGGCATAGCATTCGTGTAGGATTTACTTCACGTTAAAAAATAAAGAAAATACTAATTGCTTTTCAAAATTATCAATATTTATTGTATTTGATTTATTACCTACTTTCCAAATAGTAAAGAGATGTAAGTATGTGTTGGGAGCATGAATCGTATACGGTCGATGGTCACAACATCCAAAATATCAAACACCACTTAAATCTCATAAAGTGTAAAAACTAGAATAATAATTATTTTAAGTACTTATGGATTGCAATCGGTGCGCTGCGGCATGTCAGATAATATTGTTTTTATTTTAGTTTGTAAAACTAACTAACTAACTCTATAACTTGAAATTCAACAGTGATGGACCAAGACGCGATGACCGTGATGGACCGAGACGTGACGATCGCGATGGACCGCGACGCGATGATCGCGATCGCGATGGCCCACGACGTGATGATCGCGACGGCCCACGGCGCGATGATCGCGATCGCGAAGCTCCTAGGCGTGATGACCGCGAACGTCGCCCGCCGCCTCGACGTGACGACAAACGTTAGTATCCTACTATCCTACTAATATCTTACTTCTTACTAATATTATAAATGCGAATGTTTGTGAGTGTGGATGTTTGTTACTCTTTCACGCTCAAACCGCTGAACGGATCGGGCTGATATTTGGTACAGAGATACATTATAGTCTGGAATAACAGATAGGCTACTTTTTATCCCGGGAATAAGTTCCCACGGGAACCAATTTTACGCGGGCGAAGCTGCGGGCATCAGCTAGTTATAAAATAATGTGAAAGTTTGTGAAGATGTTTGGATGTTTGTTACTTAATCACGCTGTAAGGGCTGAACGGATTTAGCTGAAATTTGCTACAAGGATAGATAATAACCTGGAATAACACATAGGCTACTTTTCATCCCGGCAATATGTTCTCATGGGAAGCGGGAACGCGTAACAAGTTTCACGCGGGCGAAGCCGCCCGCATCATCTAGTTATTTAATAATTTAACCAATTTGTTAGTTTATTTACGTTAGGTGAAATTTGTTAGCGGTTAGCAGTGGTTGTGAAAAATAAATGAATTTTCTTTCTAACCATAACTGCCTCGGTGGCGTTAGTGGTGATGTATGCGATCGTTGTATCTTGGAGGGCTTGGATTAGATCATACAAATATTAATTTGTTTTTGAAGTAAAACTTCTTTAGGCCCGATTATGGGTAACTCAGATTTTTTTCTAACGAAAGTAACGCTTATTATTTGAATTTTGAATAGCGGAAACCACGCTATTCAAAATTCGAATGAATGATATTAATATAACATTTGATGCCGTCAATGGCAAAGAAGTTTTACTTCAATCGCGCATAAAGTTTACACGCACACCCTTTTTTTTCTTAGGGTTTCGTACCCAAAGGGTAAAAACGGGACCCTAACACTAATACTTCGCTGTCCGTCTGTCTGCCTGTCACGAGGCTGTTTCTCATTAACCGTGGTAGCTAGATAGCTAAAAATTTCACAGATGATAAAGGTATTTCTGTTGCCGCTACGCTACAACAAATAGGTACTAAAAGCATTCGAATTTTGAATAGCGGAAATTACGTTTCCGCTATTCAAAATTCATATAGTAAGCTTTACTTCCGTCAGAAAAAAAACAGAGTCACTCCCAGTCGCGCCTAAAGAAGTTTTACTTCAAAAACAAATTAAAGGGGCTCCATGTGCGCCTCTGATTCGCACTTAATCGGTATTTTTATAGTTGTTAAAGAGAAGTATTCATATTAGTTGAATTTATAATATGGAAAAACTACTTGTCTTATTGAATATATGTCTTTTTTTATTTACCCATCTTGTCATAGTGTAAATAAATAAATATTTAAATGTATTGTTTCAGCTCGCGACACTGACGGCGACGATTGGCAAGCGGTGACCAGACGCAAAGTGTAATAATGCGTCAGCTATCTCGAACTTGATATTCATTCGACTTCGAATTCATTATTTTATTATGTTTATGGGTTCAGTAGGACACATTATTATCAATTTTCTTTGCGATTCATACTGCTTTGTACGAGTATATTCGATTGATGTATAAAAATGTTTTGTAAAGATTATGATGAATAGGTACTTTTTTTTTCTTGCGTTGTAATATTATTTAGATTAAACTTCGATGTTCTTACAATTTGTAGACATCATTCTCTACAATCTACATTAACTAGCAAAAATTGCATCTTTAGCATTATGCGCTCGCAGCGAGTAGAATACTGAACCTGGTCAAAGAAAAAACAAAATGACAGATTTCAAGTACATCGGTGACAAAAAGATTCTCAGGGTCGGCAGCGCGAGTGTGGCGCCTCTGGTGGTATAATATTTGAACGCCAGTCCTTCTGCTATGTATGCTTGTCTACCTACTTTAGTGGTATAAAAAAGTGTGTGCCTGTAACCTTTACGCGCGATTGAAGTAAAACTTCTTTGCCATTGACGGCATCAAATGTTATATTAATATCATTCATTCGCGTTTCCTCTATTCAAAATCTGAGTTACTCCCTAGTCGCGCCTACAGAAGTTTTACTTCAAAATCTGTAATTTTCTTCGACAAGGTTCCGCATCCTACTCGATGCGCGCGCATGGTAGTCCACTGCTGGACGTAGGCCTCTCCCAAATCACGCCACAACACACGGGCCTGCGCCTTCCACATTCAGTCAGTCCCAGCTACTTTCTGTATGTCGCCGGTCCATTTGGGGGGGTCATGCTACCCCACTATTATTGTGTACAAGCCGATGTAGCGCGGTTTCACCCTCGTAGTTCCCGTTCCCGTGGGAATACAGGGATAAAATATAGCCTATATTATCCGAGGATACTGTAGCTTCCCAGCAGTAGAAGTATTTTTCAAATCGATTCGGTAGTTTCGGAACCTATTTAATACAAACAAGCAAATCTTTTCCCTTAATAATCCCTACTTCCTTACTAATATTATAAATGCGAAAGTAACTCTTTGTTACGCTTTCACGCCTAAACGGCTGAAGCTATTGAGATGAAATTTGGTATAGGGATAGTTCGAGGCCCTGGGAATGACATAGGCTACTTTTTAACCGACTGCGCAAAAGGAGGGTTATGATTTCACGCGATAATTACGCGGTCGAAGTCGCGGGGAACAGCCAGTATAAGTTTAGATTGTGCATATATCCTACTGAACTCTTTATATCATTATAAGGAACCGATTGTTATTGTAGCGTTAACATATGGGCTTAAGGGTCACAATTAAAGGATGACTCACGTAGACCGTGCCGGGTCCGAGCCGAGGCGGGACCGAGCTGTTTCCGAGCTTTGCCGTTGTCCGTTGCTCGGCTGACAACTCTGTTGCCGCTCGTTATAGCGTGAGTGTGTTCATTCAAAATATATGTAACATTTAGTTGACAGTGCTGCGGCCGACACTCGGCTCGGACCCGGCACGGTGTAGCGTGAGAGCGTGAGTCATCCTTTATTATAATATCTTATCATAAATCACGTTATACGGCCCTACAATATTGTTAGCAATGTGCTTTCATATGAAAATAGCTGATTGCATTATTTACGCATATGTTTTTGGTCACTTATGTACTGTTCTATTTTAAATATACATTTTTCATGAAATTATAGTGTTTTTATTTTTAGTTTTCTGTTTCAAAACCTTTTTTTAAGTGCAAGTAGTTGCAAGAATTTCCTTTCAAGGGAAATATTAGAGTGTTGTTTATTTTTCAAAAGGGTTTTAACTTGAGCGTTTTGATATCTCCCACTGGTAGCACGTCCTGGCAATAAAAACACCGCTTCGTCTCAGAAAACTGCTCCTACAGAATACTAAACTGAAGGTGACTGAAGTACTCCGTGAGAGGCGTGACGACCCCCCTCCATACGAGTAGATGGGCCCTATGACCACAGGGCGGAAACTCCATACAAATGCTCCATACGACTGCCTCTGTGGCGTAGTCGGTAGTGATACCGCCTGCGGCGCTGGGGGTCCTAGGTTCGATTCCTGAGTCGGTCCAAATATTTGTGTGATCCACAAATGTTGGTTTCGTAGTTTGGGTGTTTTCCATGTATAATATTTATGTATTTAGAAATATATTAGTAGGTATATCAGTCGTCTAGATCCCATAGCACAAGCTCAATTTTTGGGCTAGATGATGTTGTGTGTGAATGTCTACAAATATTTATAAAAAAAAGAAAAAAAAAGTATTCGTTTTCAATTCTGTCACCTACACAAACACGCTGTTTGTACAGAGCTTGAATGTGTGTGTGTGACCACTAAGGTTAAGCAAACGGGCCCTCAAAGTAATCTCCAACTGTAATGACAGCTGTGGCGGGGGTGGAGAAGCTTGCTCAGGGAGTTGCCTAGTAATACTATTATATTATCTTTGCTACGATTACTATTAATAGTTCTTACATAAAGGTACTTTTGGAATTAGCGGGCACTTGGTTGCAGCCCTGTGTGTAGCGTGTTAGCGACTTATTCAAGCGCACCGACAATAGTAACTAGTATGGTGCATGGTGCCATAGAGCGCTGTCTCAAGAACGCTGGTCCAAAATGGCGTAAGGTACCTGGTGCCAATTTTGACCTCTGAATTAAAATATGGCTGAAAGATCACGGTATTAACATTACATCGGAGCTGAGTGATCTAAGCACTGGATATAAAGTACCTACCTATATAATAATAGTAGAACATGTTATTATTATGTAGTAGCAAAACTTAACAACGCCAACGGCCTGACAAATGGCCGGTCTTGTTCAGGCTAGCAAGACGCTACTTTGAAAGCTGCAGCCTCTGCTCATCAACGAGTTATGTGTGTGTTATGAAGATGCTACAGATAGCTAGCACCCGCTCTATTACCTATTAGTCAAATTTGAAAAAATAAATTGACTCAATTTAATTTACTAGGTAGTACTCGCAGCCAACCTACGTTCCCGACCTTTGAGAAGCGAAAGTTATACCTACGAGTATTTTATGAGCAATTGAGAACCGTTTGGTTGAAATAATTGTATATTATGATATAGATTTAACTACCTAACTACAACCACAGTATAAATATATGTTGTTTAACAGTTGTTTATACAGTGCTACAACGATGCTACAATTAGATAAATGCAACCAACAACATCCGTTAATAAAAACAGTAAGAGCAATTAAAGACGTAAACTGAATGTTTTCTGAACGTAACCAAACATCATTGTTCTTGCAAGTGTTGATGTTCTGAAAAATATTGCAACAATGCGACACCTTAATGTTTTCGTTTTACGCCTGAATTCGCGTAAAAAACCATTCATGTGAGGGTTCCAGCAATCAATTAATGCGCTTCTATTGACTGCCCCGATGGTCTAGTGGTAGTATTGTGCGACTACTGATCACGAGGATGGGGCTCGATTCCCACACCGCAGGACATTTTGTATGATCGAATTAATATATTTTTCCCGAGAGTAAGAGTGTTTCTACGACACGTATGTTATCAATAGATACATATAATAAAATCGTAACAGGTCGCTGTCTGTACATTAAAGATATACTGGTGTTTCTTTTAGGGTGTCAAGCCGCCACTAGCTGGTAGCAGGGTTCCATACCTATCGATTTAACCCCCATGTATGTTCTACGATTTTTTGTAGTTTTCGAGATAAAATTATTATAATGCCTATTGATAACAGTATTATTGACAAAATAATCTCCTTCCTAACTTTGATACAAGATGTAAAAATTTTAATCGATAATAAAAAAATAGGGAATTATGCACAACATTATATCTCGAAAACTACAAAAAATCGTAGAACATACATGGGGGTTAAATCGATAGGTATGGAACCCTGCTACCAGCTAGTGGCGGCTTGACACCCTAAAAGAAACACTGTGTATAAGAAAAAAGTGGAATGGACGCAATAGAACTTATAGAACCCAAAACAATGGTTTTTAAAATTTTTGTCTGTACGTTTGTCTGTACGTTTGTGCACGCTAATCTCAGCGAACGCTCAACCGATTGCGATGCTGTTTTCTTTATTGCGTTGCGGTTTGCTCCACTTAACATTTAGTGTTTGTTTCATTTCAATCGGTTCATAAATAAAAAAGTTAATATCAATCTAAAGATAATGCAGCGTACGAAGTCGCGGGCTACAGCTAGTAATAACTATAAGCACAGTATAAAGAGAATGATATGTGTGCTATAAATATGTATCTATTCATAAAAAGTAAGTAGTACCTACCTTCACACACAACTATGTAATACCGGCCCGTCCATACATTCGTTTTGAAGACGCTAAAGTGATGATGCTGCCTTCCTGTGCGTTTCCGAAGTGTAAAAACACTACCCTAAATTCGAGAAAGTATGTATGTGTGCATGTCTGTACTATTACCGCTATTACTTGGTCGAAGCCTGCAGATACCTACTTTGGGAACAGATAGCGATATGAAAAATTATGGATTTATTCTGCTGTGAAGAGAGGAGGATCCTCATAGAGGCGAATGTTAAACACTCCTTCGACTTGTAATTTGGACGAGAAGTCAAACGGCCGTCTTCTTGCAACAATGTCGATAACCTTGCTCAAATAATGTAAAAAAAGAACATGCACTTTTTTTTTGACATGTGGCCTCATTATTTCAGACCAAAATAGATAGTGGATACATGTTACTGCCAAATTATTATTTTTTGACTGATGCCTCGTATTCTGTGTAAAATTTGAAACTACTTCTCGTTTCTGTGAAAACGATCCAAATGCTAAAAAAATACACCTCTCGTCTACACACAAGGTAGGTTTAAGTTACACTTACCCACATTCTTACCACCCCCCGGGTGAGGCCGCGGCGGCGGCCGTAGGTCTGTTGGGAGTCCAGGGACATCCTTCCGAGGGCTTACCCGGGGCTCCCAAACATAGGCTGTTGGGCGTTACGTGAGGTTTTTGAGTCGGTAGGAGTTCGGCATAACATCCATGAGGATTTGCCCTCACTTAAACGAAAAAAAAAGTGGCATTCATGATATCATTATGAAATAGCACCTTTCTTTAATCAAATAAACTTATTGATCGCAGAATGAAATCATTCTTCTGCTTCATGTGGCAGCTTACAGTCAAGATGTGACTTTTTCTAAATGCAGACGTTTTGTACATTAAGTTCCTATAGGTAGTCTTAATCCTAGTGTAAAAAAAATTGAATGGTCCCCCCATTCTCTACTCTGTACCTTCTTGTGTTTCCTAATACCCGTCCGCTCTTAGTTCGCTAATCGCTTCCTATACTACTCGTACGTCTCTAACTCTTTCCACCCAGCCTCTACGCCAGCGGCAAACTTAGAACTTTCGTTGCTCGTTTACACTGTTTTGTTACGGATGTGGCCGGCCAGCCCATTGCCACTTCAAAACGTATAGGTACGAGTAGAGGTACTCTGCGATATATACCTAACTCTGTCTGTCTGTCTGTCTGTTACGCTTTAATTTTGTATAGGGATAGTTCGAGGCCCTGGGAAGGACATAGGCTACTTTTTAACGACTGCGCAAAAGGAGGGTTATGATTTTACGCGGTAGAAGTCGCGGGGAACAGCTAGTACCTAGTACCTCATATACCCCAAGCAAAGCTCGTTCCATTGCTCGCTATGTAAGGGCATGGACTAGCCCCACTGTGAGTGTCCACGTCTCGGCACCGTAGTTCAAGGTCATACATAACTGGTAACGATGACTGTGAACTCAGCCGCACCGAATTCGTCATTATCAATTTTTAGGAATAGGTACCTCTCACCGGAAGTCGACGTTTATGTCAAATAAGTAAATTGACCTTGGGTGAGAATCAAACATGAGTTCTGCGTTCGTTGTTACTTAATTTTAGGTAGACCAAAGCCAAACACTAACGATTCCAGGGGATATCCTTCTGAGGACTTACCAGGGGCTTCCAACCGTAGGCAGTAGGTAAGCAGGGGACGGGTGGTTTTGAGTCCCATAGCGGATTTACCTCACATTAAAAAAGAATTACGATTTCGACTCTATTAAAAAAAAAAAATTATGGAAAGTGTAGTTTGGCGTCGTTCCCGCGCTTCATCCTGTTTCCAACTAGGGACCTACCTACTCTTAATAGCTGGCTTTCCTACCTAATGATTTTTAAAAAGTATTCAAACCAAAATATTTAGTTCTTACATACAACTAATCTGATGCCTACCTAGCAAGACCACCAAATAGACAAGCTAAAATCGCGGCCGTTTGAGAAAGTTTATTTTTTTATACAGCGCGCACCAGTCGCCGACCTGCCCGCCACTGCGTTGGGTGCATGCGCGGTTGCGTTCACTGTGTTTTAAAAAAAAAACTCTTTCTAACCGGTTCCGTAATAATTAGCCTAGACCTAAAATACTTCTATAGAAAGCAGTGTTTGTGTGCTATTTTAATGTCATACTGAGGATATTCCGAAAAGGCTTAAAATGAACGTAAGTTTCTATACTTTCTCATTGATGCTATTGTTTTGGTGTGAATTGTCGCAGTTGGTTGATTGTATGCAGGCTGTGTGTTATCGTTGTCGTTGCCTTTATATACTGGGAGGTCAAGAAAAATACACTTGTATTGTGTAAGATAAAGAGCCCTTGATAAAAAAAAATATAATATAGGAAACATCGATCTATATGTACGTAAATATAAATGTAAATGAAAGGAAACCATATTTTTCTTTGAAGTAAAAGAAAAATATAAATCATGCGAAGTGAACTCAGTGCATAATAATTTATTCCGAATTTACAGGAAATTACTAATTACTGTAACCACGATACGAAATAGTTGAATGATTACTTGTTACATTATCATGATATCGATGCACCTAAGTTACAAATCAACATATATAATTCATTTATTTATTACTCCGCATTTAAATGGTGCAGGGGATGTACAATAAACCCTTATAAATTCTATAAGTACATGTTTTTCTTTACACTATATCTACCTAGCGTACAGTCCATCATCGTCTGAAAGCTAGTCCGGGTTCGTTCAAATCCCAGTGTCCGCTTCACTACACTTCGCACGATCTTCTGCAATGTAGAGCTTGCAAATACAGACCTTAATAAAGTAGGTTACGAAATGTCACAATAATAAGACGTGAACTTTGACACATTATATTATTTGTGTTACAAGAACTGCACTCGCAACAAAGATGTTAAATTACCGGGGAAAGTGCCAGCTGGGACCATAACCTGTTTCTTTTTTTAAATTTGCGTGCACATGGCGGTTTTGGAGGATTACATGGGACTTTATTATTCAAGTCATAGATCGTGTTGCTCTATGGTGCGAGCAATCGTTATCAAATTGTGATCTTCTCTAGGTTTGATTTTTGGATTAGGTAAATTGCCGTTTTCTAGTCAATCTGTTCTCATCATAGTTATTAGATAGATTAGGCAGGAACATGGGTAGGCCGCTAAAAGGGAACTGAGATGTGTGACTAATACATGTTATACATACATATAATAAAAAAAATATAACAACTTTGATATTTAATTACAATATTGACTTCACTTCCGTCAATAAAATTTGACGATGTGCTTAATTTAAATATTATGAGTTTATGACGTCATGATGAGATAGTACAAATAATAACAAAATCCGGTAAATTTATTTACAAAATGTTGAGTTTGAAGTCTTACGATAAAATGTTAATTAATATAATTAAATTTAAGAAAGTGTAAGGCCGTCTAAACGCATACCTAAGTAGCAGTTTTGGGCTACGTGCAACAATTTTTAAAAACCTAATTTATGAATATTAACATCGTGATTTAAGAGGACCAATAAAACCAGAAAAAAATTATCATACCTTACTTAACTATTTAGTATTTAATTTACATGAAAATTTTGAAGTAGATATGAAAAAAATGCTAAATGGGAAATTTAGTATCTTCTCAAACTTCTAAATTTTCTGTCCATTTTAATACGGCAATAGGCTCACCACACCCCTTCGGAGATTTAAGGCATAACTGTATGTATGTAGGTACGAGAAAAATTAAGAAAGAATGTTCCGTCGAGATAGGTTAAAATGATCAAACTGTATTAAAAAGGTTTTAAAATACAATATCACTCCGTCTAAATAATTTTGTTCGTGACAACGACCGAGAACGGTTCAAAAACCTGTTATTTAAGTAGTAATCTAATTAATTTGTTTATTATCTGTATTTTGATACCAGTTCTATTCTATCGCGGATACAACACTGAATTGTCCAAACTAGGCCTCGACCCGCCATGCCTATCTATACTCTATACTAATTTATAAAGAGGAAAGATTTGTTTTTTTGTTTGTTTGTTTGTAACGAATAGGCTCCGGAACTACTGGACCGATTTGAAAAATTCTTTCACTGTTGGAAAGCTACACTCTTTGCGGGTAACATAGGCTATATTTAATTCCCGTATTCCCACGGGAACGGGAACTACGCAGGTGAAATCGCGTGACGTCCGCTAGTACAAGATATAACTAATTTGGAATTTGCGAATACCTAGAGTCCTTGCATTTCAATTCTGTCAAAACAGAATCGTAATCGTAGTTCAAAACAAAGCTGACGCATCGGCTACTAAACAATTTGACAGTTTTCGTAGTTACTGACTTTTTTCTTAACGTGAGGAAAATCCTACAGGAATGATATGCGAGACTCCTACCGACTAAAAACCACACGTATCCTGCCTAACAGCCTACGGTTGGGAGCCCCGGGTAAGCCCTCTGAAGGATACCCCAGGACTCCCATATTATTGACCTGCGTTTCCGATTCTGATATCGTTTATGATACTTGGGCATGCAGGCCCCGGAAGGTTTTGTTCTAAAATCTAATTTACTAATATTCAACTGTCTAGCAAAGACATCGCCGTAACTGGCATCTTCGAGTACAATAACCATTAATAATGAAGTATCTATCAATAGCCATGACAGGCTTATGTAGCTCCCAAATTCCTTCAGCAGAACTTAAAAAACATATGCTCGCCATAAACGGTAGCGTTCTACCATGATAAACTATTTGATAGACGACTAGCTTTGTTAATAACTGGCCTAGAGCGCGCACAGAGAGTTCCGTACAAAAAAACGCAAAAATATCACGTTTGTTTTATGGGAGCCCCCTTAATTCCCCCTTTTTTTCTGATTTATGATTTGTTGTTTTAGCGGCAATAGATTGCTACTGCCGCTAAAACAACAAATAAAAGCTTGAGAGCTGAAACTTTTACAGATGTTGTATTGACAACATCTGTAAAAGTTTCAGCTCTCAAGCTTTCACGGTTCCTGAGATACAGCCTCGTGACGAACTGACAGACGGACAGGGAAGTCTTATAAATTGGGCCCCTTTTTTAACCTTTGTGTACGGAACCCTAAAAATGACCTACTGCTCGTTCGCTCTAACTTTGCCGCTCGGCTCCATACTAAAGTCGAATTTTTAATTAGACGAAGTAAATTGACAGCAACTAATGTCACATCTTCATACAATTTTGCATATTTTCTATGATGAAGTGACATTAGCTACTGTCAATTTACTTCGTCTAATTAACAATTCGGGTATACGCCTCTACGCCAGCGGCAAAGTTAGAGCGAACGGGTAGTATAGCTCGTTCGCTCTAACTTTGCCGCTCGGCTCCATACTAAAGTCGAATTTTTAATTAGACGAAGTAAATTGACAGCAACTAATGTCACATCTTCATACAATTTTGCATATTTTCTATGATGAAGTGACATTAGCTACTGTCAATTTACTTCGTCTAATTAACAATTCGGGTATACGCCTCTATGCCAGCGGCAAAGTTAGAGCGAACGGGTAGTACATAATTTATTTGCGTGAATCAAATATCATTATTTATGTGACAGGTTATATTTCCCGTTAATCTGGTGTAGGTATTCGGGAAGCAACCACTTAGGAAATAATGGTTAATTAAATTACCAAGCAGAAATATTTTTTGATCTATTAGATAGGTAAGGTACTATTTTAATTTAAAAGATCAAGGATATAGGTACCTACCTATATAATTAATTAATTTCCTTATATTTGTGTACATTTTAAATTCTTATTTTAAAACACATTGTAGACAACACTTTTATAAATCTTATAACGGTTAATAACCAGTTTTACACAACACGCTACGTGTCAAGTTCGTCGTAGAAACGCACAAGATCTCTAAATATACTACCCGTTCGCTCTAACTTTGCCGCTGGCGTAGAGGCGTATACCCGAATTGTTAATTAGACGAAGTAAATTGACAGTAGCTAATGTCACTTCGTCATATAAAATAAACAACACTGTATGAAGAAGTGACATTAGTTGCTGTCAATTGACTTCGTCTAATTAAAAATTCGACTTTAGTATAGAGCCGAGCGGCAAAGTTAGAGCGAACGAGCAGTACTCGAATTTGCGTCCAGTTTTTAGGATTCCCTAACCAAAGGGTAAAAAACGGAACCCTATTGAAGGTTTCAGTAGGGTTCAGCGACTTTATTCTATATTTTAGGGTCGGCAGCGCGAATGTGGCGCCTCTGGTGTTACCAACGTTCATAGGCTGCGGTGACCACCGGTCCTTCTGGTGGGCCGTATGCTTGTCTGTATAAAAAGAATCATTCTCATGAGTCATGAATAGACAGCGAAGTCTATTCATGAAAGTTCGCTAGGCTGTGCGTCTGTCTGTCTGTCGGTGTGTCTAGGGTTACCATTTGTGAAGAAATGTATGCCTGATTTACATGGTAAAAATGCCTGATTTTCACGAAAAATGCCTGATTTTCTTGAAAAATGCCGCATAATAAAAGAAATATTTTTTAATAATAAATAAAACACAACACATTGATAATATATTTTTTTTTAATAAATGAAAAAGGAATTCCACTGTACGTTTTCTTACTTCTAATGATAATTATCTTATGACGCCATTTTTAACCAGTCTTTTTGAGTTAAAATATAGGTATGCACCTCTTTACAATTAATCATTTTGCCTGACATAGAACAATGCCGGCCGGGCGCCTGATCCAGTGCTAAAATGTCTGGCAAATCAGGCGAAAGCCTGGCATATGGTAACCCTAGGTGTGTCTGTCATGACGCCGGACCTATCTCAAGAACCGTGATAACTAAAGAATGATTTGAAATGTAATGTTACAATTTAATTACGTTTATACCTGTAATGTTTTGTGCCATTTCACCAATTTAACAGCATAATGCTTGAATATTCTCGACGACAAATTTACCTAGCGGTAATAAAACCCACTGTAAGCATTATGCCAAATACTTTCTTCACACTTTCTGGTTATGAGAATAGAGATTTTTTCCACGATATTTTTTAAAAACTATCTCTAGTAAAAGACAATTCTGCTTAGGTATATTGCTATATAAAAATATCTTTTTGCTTTGACTGTGTTTAAACTAGTGAGAGTAGCCCCCAATTCGCTAGATATCGCCAATTCGCCATGACTTCTTATGAGGCAGACGGACGCGTACACAAACAAACAAACACCGTTACAGTTAAGTGAGTGTGATGTAGAGTACCTATGTCCTTTTTATCTACCTAGTTTAAAGAATGTAATTCCATAACTGGCTGTAGGTCCTACCACCTAAGTTTTGTTAGTACATACTACATAGTATAATAAGAGCTGTGGAATTTGTTAAATAAATTGAGTTATACAGTTCACACACCACACGGCAGATTAAAATGCGTACATTTTTAGGTTTTCGTACCCAAAATAATGGTAAAAACTGGACCCTATTTATGAGACTTCACCTCTCGTTTTTCTGACTGTCTGTCTATTCGTCATGAGGCTGTATCTCAGGAACTGTGATAGCTAGAGAGCTGAAATGTTCACAGATGATGTATTTCTGTTGCCGCTATACTATAAAAACAAATACTAAAGTCAGAAAAAAGAGGGATTAAGAGGGACTCTCATACAACAAACGTGATTTTTGCCGTTTTTGGACACGGAACCCTCTGTGCTGCCCCAGTCTTTTTATTTACATCTGACGATACGATATCTATGGAAATCAGATTTTTTTTTATATTTAGCTCGCCAAATTGACGTCGCCACCAGCCTGAAGGAAAGCCGTGGCGCATCTAGCGATTGGGGGCCACTTCTGACAGTGGTCCTCAAGTTGGAATGAAAATAATCCTCAGATGAATCGAAATGTACCTAATAATTATACATCTTTACATTATATCTCCCTTGTGGTCTCTCATAGTGCTTTAGGCTACTAAACTAAACTGTAATCTTTTCCAGGCTATCTTGCTATTTATTTATTGTTTCGTCTCATTACATCAATACAGATGCAACCATCTTTGTTAATGTTGTTAGTAACGGAATTACGAACGCACTAAAAACTTCATTATTTGACAGGCTAATGAGCCAAACGAAAACTTAATTTCATGTTTACATAAAATTAATTGACCGGTAGGTACCTACGTAAAACATTTCACTATGAACGGTTAATTTCTACGTAATGCGTCGATTCGCATTGAATCCTTTCCGGGTGGTAGATAACTGACTGTAGTCTAATTAAAAAACCGGACAAGTGCGAGTCGGACTCGCCCACCGAGGGTTCCGCAAATCTGTTCGTCCGTCAGAGGCTGTAAAAAATCAAACATCTAACGCGGAATAAAGTCAAGTACCTACAGCCGTTAATGTCGAAATTAACGTATCTACTGCTCGTTCGCTCTAACTTTGCCGCTCGGCTCCATACTAAAGTCGAATTTTTAATTAGACGAAGTAAATTGACAGCAACTAATGTCACTTCTTCATACAATGTTGCGTATTTTCTATGACGAAGTGACATTAGCTACTGTCAATTTACTTCGTCTAATTAACAATTCGAGTATTAGCCTCTACGCCAGCGGCAAAGTTAGAGCGAACGGGTAGTACCTATATTTCCACACTCATAAGGCCTAAGGGAATATGGTACCTACTTCCAACTATGAAATTTGACAACTAGGTGGTACCTAATATCCGTCTGCCTACTACAATACAAATTTGGAGAAAATCTGGAAACATAACATTTTTAATTTAATCAAAAATGGTTTTTATAGTAGGTACCTACTTATTTAATCAAAAACCTCGAGATTCTCTTGCTAAACTTCTTGTTAGGTAGCTACCTGCAACATAAGAATTAATTATACTATGTTGTCTATGGTACAGCTGAAAGATTTAATTCCTGTCTTCTTGATGAAGTTCAGTAATCGAATCTCGCAGTTGCAGTATTAAAAATCATATCTACCTAATTGCCTAAACCATGCGTTGATATGCGGAAACGGTCTACAATTCTATTTAAACATACATTTTTTATATTGATTAGGTAATCATTGCGTTTAATTAATAATAATACAAATATAAAAACGTAATAATTTAAAACGTCCATGAAAATCTAATTAAGGAAATTAATTAACTATTAATATGCACATATTTCAATAACATTAACAGTTTCAGTTATTATAAAGATTAGCTGAAACGATTATAAACACTTATCTTCAATTTTAATTATTTTTTTCAAGATAAATTCATTAAATACTAATTTAATAACATACCTACATATTTAATGTGTAAAATTACACAAATAAAAAACTTTTTTAACTAAAATTTAACCGACTTCAAACAAAAACTGAAAAATAAAATTTTGGTACTTAGCACAAAGTACACTCGAGAGCAATGAATCCGGGTCACTTAAAGAATGTTAAAAATCTCGGAAACTAAAAATGATAGGTTAATGCAATAAATTGTATTTAATAGACAATGTAATACTCCTTAAATGAAAGTAAAAAAAATATGAGTCACCATACATTTTATTAACACAAAATTACATAAAGAAAAAACTGCCGATCTCTCCTTAAAACAAAAATAGGAAACATGAAATTTTTGAACTTTATTACGATTTTCTTGAATTTTAATACTTACTTCGTATTGCCTCCTCGTGCTTCCATTACTGCGTTAACGCGGTTTGGCATGCTGTACACCAAGTTCCTTATACGATTTTGGGGAATATTCTCCCATTCCTCTGTGAGAGCAATTTTGAGCTCACGAAGCGTGATTGGGGGAGGGTTTCGTTGTTTTACGCATCTGCCTAGCTCGTCCCAAGCATGCTCGATCGGGTTGATATCCGGGCTGCGCGCTGGCCACTCCATACGAGTAATGTTCATCTCTTGAAGGTAGTCATTCACAATCCTACCTGTATGAGGTCGGGCATTGTCATGCATAAATATAGCATCCTCACCTAAATTGACCATAAATGGACCAACGTGATCATTGAGGATTTCTTCCACATATCTTACGCTAGTTAAAGAGCCGTTTTCTATGATCACCAGCTCTGTGCGACTTTCAGAAGAAATTCCGGCCCACACAAGTACAGACCCACCACCGTAGGCTACTTTTTCTTCGATGCATGCTTGCTTGAATCTTTCCCCTGGTCTTCGATACACTCTGTGTCTTCCATCGTGCTTGTAGAGCATAAATTTTGATTCGTCGGAGAACATAACTTTTGACCAATCTTCAATACTCCAATTTACGTGGCTCTGGGCATACCTTAGTCTCGAAATACGATGCCCACGCTCCAGTTTAGGGCCGTTTGCAGGTCTAAGGGGTTTTAAGTTAGATTCAGCAAGCCGACGTCTTACTGTCCATGCACTTGGGTTACTTCCTCCGAGGCGTCGAAACTGATTGGTGAGTTCAGTTCCTGTGAGAAAGCGATTTCGAAGCATGGTGTTCACCAAGTATCGGTCTTCTCGTGCTGTGGTACACCTGGTTCTGCCCGTTCCTGGTCTGCGTAGGTTAGAACCAGTTTCTTCGTAACGTCGGAGAACTCTTTGTACTGTTGACAGCGACACACCGACAGTCCTGGCTGTATCGCGCTGACTCCGGCCGGTTTCCAGCATTGTAAGTATTCTGGTGCATTCTTCAGGCGTAAGCGACATAATTTCAGCTTGATTAATGAATATAGAGCACTATCAACATGGTTTATGTACCCACATAAATGACAGATTACAAACAAAAGCAACACCAAATGCTGTAATTTCGTAGTTCCATCTTCGAAAGTGGCCCTTTTTCAAATTTGATTTTTTTATGATATAACTTTACAATAACTAAGAAGTTTTAATACCTTCATTTAAGGAGTATTACATTGTCTATTAAATACAATTTATTGCATTAACCTAGCATTTTTAGTTTCCGAGATTTTTAGGATTCTTTAAGTGACCCGGATTCATTGCTCTCGAGTGTATAATAATATGTATTTTGATTTATCAGATTTAATTAAATATCATATTGAAGTCGGCGCCAACCATAGGTTTAGGTAGGTATTATTAATGGTACCGACTTCAATTCTATATAACAATAGACAGACAGGGAGAAATGTAGAGTTCATAACTCTACATTTCAACCTGTCTGTCTATTGCTCGCTCTTCTAGAGAATCTCCTGAACTGCTTTGGACAATACTTTCAGTTCTAAACTATTAGATAGCAGAGCTGTTGTTAAAAGAATTCAGGGTTGATAAAAGTATTAAATGTCCAATAATAGGTCCTAGCGATATCGTTCCGAGGGCTTACCCGTGACTCCCAACCGTAGTCATAGAGAAAGTAGGATCCTTGAAGGATTTTCCTCACGAAAAATGAAGAACCTCATATTAATAATTGTTATATGTTATCTGTGTTAATACTCACTTATTAGTCAGTCCCGATACTACTAATTGATGAGTTAGCGCTGTGAGTGAGGTCATTCTTAGAAGTCCAAATCACTAAAACCATTAACATCTTGAATCCTAAATCAACGCAAGGTTTAATGGGTAAGTACTTGGCATATTATGTGGTATAGTATATATCTACCTACCTTACCTAGAATAACTACATACATATTCGTGATACGGTCTACCTAGTATACCTTCATACATTGTACCTATATATTATTCATCTTACTAAAATATCTAACGTATCTGGAAACCTCTTAATTCCCAGATTTTGGTGGGTATGTGGATTGGGTATTAGGTAGAACCCTGGACAGTTCCTCTCCGGGGTTGAGAGTTTCACATAGGTACCATTTCAAAAGCCCCGGCGTGGCTGAAATGACGGTTCGTAAGTATTCCCCGCGTCACCAAAAAATTCAAACCAGTCTTTGATGATTTACCCGTTAAGAACCTAGCTATAAAACACGCCACGCCACGATTAGGCAATACTCATTTCGGAATTTTTGCGATTTACTCGAAATCAATTAATTTCCCTTCTGATTGAAGTCCCTTTTTTGGCTTCGCTGAAAAAGGGTACCTGTTGAACGACGCTTTTTCGTACCTACTCGAATAATTATCACATCTAATCATGATAAGGTTTTCATGTAAGCAGGTGGTATATTTGTATTTTTGAGAATAAATTTGTAAAAAAATATTTCAAAGTAGAAATTAAGTTAACCTCTTTGATAGTAGGTACTAGGCATGCAAATGTAGCCTGGCAAATTTTTATTTTGTATTGTCTGCGTCGCGATTTGAATAAATTGCACATGAGAAACCGTCAATAACCACAATTACCTAATCTGATGCGCAATTTGAATACGAATATCACTTTGTTACATATTTTATTATTCTAGACTAGATCATAAACTAATTTCTATTTTTAAACGACTGGAATGGGTTTCCTTTTACCTGACTGTCAAAATTGAAAATGCCACTTATACACAGTGGAGAGAATCTTCGCCAGAACTGAGCGTTTCAAAAGATCGTTCCTCTGTCGAACTATGAAAACTTGGAACGACCTGCCCGCACACGTGTTTCCCTCATCTTACAATCCCAGGTTCTTCAAGAGGAGCGTGAAGAGGCACATCACAGGGCCGCCAACTTGAGGACCACTGTCAGAAGTGGACCCCAATCGCTAGATGCGCCACGGCTTTCCATCAGGCTGGTGGCGACGTCCATCCATCAACGGACTCTTCCCGACTAAAACCACTCGGTGCCTTAAGTACCACTGACTACGACCGGAGGGACCGGAGGGTCGTAAGCCCTCAGAAGGATGATCCAGGATCCTCGACAGACTTTGGCTACCACCGCGGCCTCACCTAGGGGATCAGGTACTATCCCAGCTCTTTGGGGGCTGGTTCGAGTGTAACTACGCTTCTTGGCCGTGAGGCGCCGTCTTGGGCCTACTTCTGTAAGCAGGTCTCAGGCCTCCTGTCATGGCTCTTTAACGAGCATGACCTGCTCGTAGGAAACGTGGCGGCACAGCACCGTAGTTGAAATTGGGAGCAAATAAAGTCACAACACAAGCCAATAAAAAAAAATGACGCGCTGTTCACTGACGTCGTTGTAAACGCATGAAAGTGAACGCGGCCGTTGCGAAAGTTAAAACTAGCCTTATGAACAATGAATAAATAACATTTGCATATAATAATAATTTAGAACAGTTGGTAGTTAAGGCAAGGCTTGTCATCAACATTTGCGAGTACGATTCCGAGCCAGTTGTTGTATAAGGCTGAAGTCACACTACAGTACTTAGCTCCGTTAAGTGCTACGAGCCAAGTTACCTACGTGTCTTCAGGCCGCTGCTGTGATGGTACATAGTACCCGTCCGCTCTAAGTTTATCGGTCGCCTACCCTATTACGCCTCAACACCAGCCTCTACACCAGCCTCTACGCCATGCGCCATCGCCAGCGGCAAACTTAGAGCGAAGAGCGAACGAACGGGATTAATGCGTCTGTTCACAGGGATTGAGATTGAGTCACTCGTCGAGTCACTTCGGCCTTTTACACCTGTCTATGTACTCGTAGATAGGCACATAAAGAGTGCTCAAGTCGTGGGTCGGATTCGGCGGCTCGGTCTCGAGGTCGCCCTTCACAAATCCGAGGCCCTGTGCTTTCACGGACCTCGGGAGGGGCCACCTGCGGGATCCAGCCTGCGGGTAGGAGGCGTCAGCATCGGCATCGAGCCCTCGATGCAGTATCTGGGGCTCGTACTCGATGGCCGGTGGAACTTCGGAGTTCGGACATCTCTTCAGAAGTTTGGTCCCAAAACTGAGAGGGGCATGAGCCGCACTAGCGCGACTGATGCCCAACATCAGGGGACCCAACGCTCCCTACAGGAGACTGATGTACCTGGGGATCGTGCGAAGTATGGCCCTATACGGGGCCCCCGTTTGGGCGAAGACCCTGACGGCCATGAATGTGGCTAGATTGCTGAGTCCACAGAGGGCGATGGCCGTCAGGGTGATAAGGTGACACCGCACGATCTCAGGTGAGGCGGCATTTCTCCTGGCCGGAACACCTCCATGGGACCTAGAAGCGAGAGCCCTTGCGTCACTGTTTAGATGGCGCAAGGAGGCGCTGGACCGGAGCTCGCTCCACCAGGAAACCGTGGAGACATGGAAGGTGCGACTTAAGCAACCAAAGGGGGGATTCGCCACAATCGCGGCCGTCAGACCCGTCATGGACAAGTGGCTGGAAAGGAGACATGGTGCTCTCTCCTACCGGTTGCCACAGATACTTACCGGGCACGGTAGCTTCGGTAGGTATCTGTGGCGAAGACACCGGGAAACTACGGCCGAGCGTCAGCACTGCGAGGACCGCAGCGATGACACAGCGCTCCACACGCTGGTGTATTGCACGTCGTGGGCGCAACAGCGCCAGTTCCTCATAGTGGGTCTGGACGTGGAGACTCTCTCGCTCCATCCATGGTGCGAGCCATGATCTCCAGCGGGAGTAAGTGGGACTGTGCTGCCTCTTTCTGCGAGCAGGTCATGCTCGTGAAAGAGGCGGCGGGGCAGGAACGGTAGAAACCAGAGTTCCGCAGTCGTTGGCTTGGGCGCCGCCGACGTGTCTTTGCCGAAGACTATCGGCCTCCATAACCGGGGGCCTAAGGACGGTGAGTGGGCTGCTCACCGTCTTTACAGAAGCAGGCCCATGACGGCAGCGTGATGTGAGGCATTTACGCACGCCCCCCTCTTAGAAGCGGGATCACACCCGAAACCCCCCAAAGATGCGGGATAGCACCCGAACCACTCCCTAGACCAGGCCGCAGTGGCGGCCGTGGGTCTGTTGGGAGTCCATGAGAGAAAATCCTTCATGGATGCTATGCCGGACTCCTACCGACTAAAAAACCTAACCTAACGCCAAACAGCCTTCGGTTGGGAGCCCCGGGTAAGCCCTCAGAAGAAACAAGTCTCTTTATGATATTAGCACAGCCTAGTCCTAGTACCTGGTCAGTAGGTAGGTACCTATATGGACAAAGGTGTTGAAAACAAACATTTTAATCGGTTGTGCCCTATCGTACTGATACTATGTAAGTAGGTAGTATGTACTATTCTTTGCTAATAGGTAGGTAGACCAAATACAGAATATTATGGGAAAGCAATGGTTAAAAGAGAGTGATTGTAAGAAAACCGTGAGAACAGCTTACAATATGGCTCCATAATTGAAATGTCAGTGATAAGGAAAACGCGTGGTGGCTATTGTTTTAATATGGCATGACTATCCATTGTTATGCCTACGAGAATATTTTTTAGAAATCCCAAGAAGTTAGGTATTTATATGAAGAATTATACAAACCCCATCACACCATAAGTATCTGGGCTACCGGCACCGTTAGGCATAACTGGTACCTATAGCCCACTGTTGGTAAAGACCATCACAGAAATATTATCGAGAATATTTCTGCTCTTTCTTCTCGATAATATTTCTGTGACTTCCACCTTCATGCACAGTGGTACCGCGACTAGAAAACACACGACGACGCAGTTTGCTGAACGCTGTCCGACCCACAACCAACAGATCATAGTAGGTTTTCTATTTAATACTGTGGCCCAAGCGAATCCATCAATATTTGACTACTTGCGAAAGTCACTAGAAGTTGGAAAAATAGGCTACTATTCTTTAGATATTATAATTTTAGCCTGGGGTCGCATTTGCGGTTTACCGCGGCCGCGGCGGTTTCTAACCTCTAAATGTCATCACTCTGTCAAAATCAATGAAATCAAATCAATGGTTTGTATAATTACGAATACTTAAGTATATACAAAGTCTTGGTCAAATTGGTTCAGACTACGAGCGATGACGGAATAATATAAACTGCCTCAAACTTTTCTGATATCTATGGCCTCAAACCTAGAAACGAGGGCTTTGACTTAGAATATTAAAGGTTTAGATTAGAAGAAATATCTATCCACAAATAAGATTTTTATCCAAGTTATAAAATTTCAAAAAAATAACAAACTCGGCCAAGGTCTTATTTCTTTAACGTTGCACTTGAAGCGTTCTACAAATATATTTTACTTATACATATGCAACGGAAAAAAGTTTCTGCATCAGATTGGGAAGTGAATAGTTTGTGCTTGACTGACTGCGAAGGTACATGCCTAGCTAAGCTACTGCCGGTTCGCGCTAAGTTTGCCGCTGGCGTAGAGGCTGGTGTAGATGCGTAGCATGGGAGGCGAGCCGCAAACTTCGCGCGAACGGGTAGTACAGAGTTTCCGCAGTAAAGGGGTATGCAGAGGAACATCGATCTACTTCCTAAGTACGACCTTGTGCCTCGAAAATCGTGAACGGTCTTGACCCCTGTCTGTATAACACAATGATGTTTAGTGTTACTCACCAACTAGCGCGAGGTAGCTATGCAGAGAACTCTTTCCCAGGGCGCCTTACTACAGAGATTCCAGTGTGCGTGCAAAGGTAGGCTAGGGCTCTAACGAAAACAGACAATAGGGTGTACACACATATATCTATTAAGAACACAGCACGCTACAGAGACACACAGAGAGCTTATTCGCTGTTAGACACAAATATCACAGATACACAGTAAAATAGTCTGGGCTTAGGTACTAATACTACTAGACTACACATAAGTAGTGGATCTACTGGCCTGCAGTGTGAGCTGAGTGAGAGTGACTGGCTGTTGTTACTGCCAGGTGATGACGGCAGATACCTCTCACATGAGAAGCTCGTGTAGTCCGCACTTCCACGTTGTCGTACCACGTGCAGCCCACTAACTTATAGGTGCGGCACCAAATATCTCAACCGGCAACTAGCCCCGTAGTAAAAAACCCTGTCATGACAAGTAAACGACAAATGAAATAATTGACATCGCGACCGACGAAATTCGAACCGCTTAGCAAACAAGAAATGACACTCACCGGTATCCCGGGTGTAGGTTGACACAGAGTCCAACTCCTTCCGAGGAGAATCAGTAAACTCAGAATAATTCCTTAACAGGTCCTCATGTTGCAACTAACAACCTCCAAAGAAAAATTGAGGCGTGCCACTCAGAGTAATATCAAACTCCCTCGTCCTTAGCCGATCTTAAAAAGAGACTTCGAACTTTGTCTCAGGGCTTTATCCCCTCTCTCACGTGGAATCGTCTCGAATTTCATCTAAAACCTGCTTTCATTGAATGCAAAAACGATTCGTCACTGATCCTTATGACATCCTGTCATTCTGACAGCAGAAATGTCACCACTGACAACCGATTAAAAAAAGATAACTCGATAAGGCTGCTTTCACATCCTGAATACTGCATCTATAGAAAATAAATGCTACAACCACCCCCCCTTTAATAGTATTTCCTGCGGATATGCTGACTACGACCATTACAATACCAAAGAAAGATCCTCCTATGTACCTAACTAGACACTGACTCGTGTACCGGTTAGGCTAAGTAACTAGAGTCTAATGCCCTTCATAGAAAACGAATGCTCCCTTTACTCACTGCCGATACCCTAACACTACCCAAGCTCTCAGGATATTGTAGAGTACTGAGAAGCGAATGAGAGAAAAACGCTCGGTGCGGTGCATAGAAGAAACTACAACGTGACAATTTAAAGTCACGTACACATATAGAAATACAAACAAAAGATTAAAATAGTCTTACATAATGATCACATAGCACTGGTTTAATAAACTAGAGAAACAGTGCTATGTAGTTACGTTAGGTATTGGAGACTGCTCCTCCTGATACTTCAGGATGTCCTTGATATGGTACTCCCCAAGATCCTTACCGTCCAGACCTGACAGCCTATATACTAAAGGGGATCGTTTAGCAGTCACCACACATTTAAGGAACTTAGGAGCTAGCTTAGAAGTAAAATTCTTGGCCTTGTTGGATAGGTAGAACGTGCGTTTGTAAACTATCTGTCCCACTTTCAGCTCTACATGCCTTTTTCTGAGGTTGTAATACTTTTCATTACGCTGGTGGGCAACGTTCAAATGTTTCCTCACCTGGTCGTAAATGCGTTGTATTTCTCTCAGCTTGACACCGAAGGCTGATGGATCGTCTACAGAGACTGAAGTAGGATGGCACGCGATATCTGTCTGCCTGTACAGCACTCCATCCCCAATAAATTCCCTACCATGTACCAAAAAGTAAGGGGTGAAACGAGTTGCTTCGTTAACTGCAGTGTTTAAAGCACACTGTATCTCAACCAAGAACTGATCCCAAGACTTGTGTTGTGACTTCACATAGCATGAGATCGCTTGAACCACATTGCGAATAGCTCGTTCCGCCTGATTAGTTTGGGCATGATACCTAGGGTTATAATATATATTAGGTACATTGTATTTAGCCAACAGATCCTTAAATGGCTTACTCACAAACTGAGGGCCATTATCCATGTAAATAGTCTTGCAGACTCCGTGCACGAGAAACACACTCTTCTCTATGAACCTCGCGACTACAGCGCCTGTGGCAACCCGAACAGGGCACAACATGACGTATTTGCTAAAGTAGTCGGAGACCACGATCAGGTGTACGTTTCTATTGCTCGAAGTGGGAAAGGGACCAAGCAGATCGACAGAGATAGCTTCGAATGGCTTCGAAACCCGCTTCGGGCTACCCATTAGGCCGGGACGAGACGTATTTACGGGTTTGTACTGCTTGCATGTTTCGCAATTCCCAACATATTCTTTGACGTCCTCGTACATCTTAGGCCAGTAATAATTTAGGGCTAACCTTTTGTGTGTCTTCCAAACGCCACCATGGGCACTAAGTGTGTCATCGTGGTACTTAGAGAGCAGGGGCAAGCGATCCTCCTGAGGTACCACCAGCTTCCAGTCAAAGTCTGAAGTCAAAGAATATTTATTTTTAGTTAACCTATATAGAAGGTTGTCACGAATGTCATAATTTGGTGACTTCCTAGGGTTCTTCCGAACACTATTCATGGTGTGGTCATACCACGGGTCTTTAGTGGGTACTGCATCGAGGGAATCAATTTTGATACGAGACAGAGCATCAGGTACAACGTGGTCTTTACCTTTTCGATGCTCTATGTCAAAGTCGAATTGACTGAGCCTCATACTCCAACGTGCTAGATGACCCGTGGGATTTTTCAGTTTATGGAACCACAGAAGAGATGAATGATCCGTGACGACCGTACACTTTTGGCCTTCGACGTACTGACGAAATTGTTCCAAGGCGAAAATCACGGCCAAAAGTTCTCGCTCAGTTGTGCTGTAGTTCACCTCGTTCTTGTTAAGAGAACGGCTACAGTAGGCGATAGGGTGCTCAACACCATCGTGAGTTTGTGTCAGTACAGCAGCAACTGAGTAAGCTGACGCGTCACTAAGAATGCGGAAGGGCATCTCAAAGTTAGGCATTTTTAATATAGGGGCAGAAACCAAGGCTGACTTTAGCAGGTTAAAGGACTGTTCAGCCTCAGGGGTCCATTCGAACTTAAGGTTCGTAGAAGTGAGTTTGCACAGAGGTTTACTAATCTTCGAGAAGTTGTTAACAAAGCGACGATACCAGCCGGCCATTCCCAGAAATCTCTTAACCTCCTTAGGGTTAGAACGGGTGGGATAGTTGAGGATAACCTCAACTTTACCCGGGTCTGTCCGTAAGCCATGTTTGTCCACATAATACCCCAGGTATTTGAGTTCACTCCGACAAAAGTGGGATTTTTTCATGTTAATTGTTAGGCCAGCATCCTTGAGTTGCTGATAGACTCTATGTAAGAGCTCTACATGCTCCTCAAAGGTGCTGGACACACAGACTATGTCATCCTGAAACGCAAATACCTTGTTGTCGAACTCGGGACCAAACAGACGGTCCATGAGGCGTTGCATCGTGGCACTGGCCCCGACAAGACCGAAGCACATCGAATTGTATTGGAATAATCCTCTCCGGGGAACCGTAAAAGCAGTCTTCTCAGCAGACTGGGGTGAGTCGAATGGAATCTGCCAGTAGGCCGCACTCAGATCTACAGAGGTTAAATACTTAGCATTATTAAGATGGTCCAAGATTTGATTGATATAGGGTAAGGGGTAGGCGTCACTCTTTGACACAGAGTTCAGCTTGCGAGAGTCCAAGCACAATCTGAGGTCGCCGTTCGCCTTCTCCACCATGACCACTGGAGAGTTCCAGGCGGACTGAGACGGGGACACTACTCCCATCTCCAGCATTCGGTCCAGCTCGGCTTCCAGGGCCTTCTGCTTAAGGGGAGAGAGCGGATAATAACGCTGCTTGATCGGCTTGCTGTCACCAGTGTCAATGACATGGTGCACAAGTGAGGTCCGACCTAAACCCACCTTATCAGTGTTCAACGAGTCGAATTTTTCAATGACCTCGTTGATTACACACCTTTGTTTAGTTGTCAAGTTGTCGTAATCCTCGAGGCCACCGTTAAGGGACACAGACTCTATAGGATTATTATCACTAAAACTATCAAGGCTAATATTTTGTAAAATTAATTTATCACTTAACTTAAATTGTTGCCAGAAATCCACACCAAATATCATGGAGGTGGTTATTCCTGGGACAACATAGAACTTGACAACTCGGATAACCGAATTGTACTCAATTGGCAAAGAGATTGCAAGTGAGTGCTGTCTGCAGTTGTAATACGAAAAGTAGGATTGATACTCACAAGATCAAAACCCAGTTCCAAGAAGATGCGGTGCGCTCCCTTACCTAGTATAGAGCAGGAGGCACCGGAATCTAGAAGGCCTAAGACATTTAAATTTAAAACCTTAACAACCAGATACGGTCTAATGTCACTATCCCGTTTAGGAAACAGGACCTTATCAGAAATAGACTCAGATACAGAGTAATGCACAGAGTTCCTAACAAGGCCCTGGCCTACGCGTTTTTTGACTTGCTAGTACAGTGTGAGCAGTCTGGGGTCTTGACTCCTTTGAGACCACACCGGAAACACACCAGCTCCCTTGACTGTGTGCAGCTGTATGCAGTGTGACCGCCCCCGCCGCAACGAAAGCATTTGCGATCGTGGGGGGTAACCGGCGTCTCCACTGCAGACACCTGCTTAGCGGGCTTTTGTACACCTTTGTTCTTAAGCTGGTGTAAGTCAGATGAAATCTCAAACTTGTCAAGAGCAGGCTCATGGAAAGCGTCTGCCCTAGTACGCGCAAGCTCCAAGCGCTTACCCAAACGTCTCAAGTCATCTACAGAGTTGACATCATGCAAGGCCAGTTCCTTCATGTAGTCAGGTCTAATGTTGTGCATGAGAATGTCCAGCTGTTCCTCACTGGGCATCTTACATGACAACCTTGAGAACATGGCTTGCATTGTACATATATAGTTAACCAAGGACTCAGAGCGGGCTTGTGTACGCTGTCTTATCTCGTTCCTGAGGCGGTAATCATAATCAGGAATATCGAAGGTATCTCTAAGCTCACTAATAAGATCCTCATATCGATACCTCTGGGCTCAAAGGTCGTAAAGGACAAAATGGGACTTTTCAGGAGAAGCAAAAAACAAAAGAAAAAAAATATTTTGTACTCTAACTTTTTTGTTTCTTGAGCTATTTTAATAAAACCAAGAAAGAAAGTGCTTAGAATTTATAGTATTTTCTAAGGCAGATTAAAAAAAATACCCTAGTGCTGTATTTACCGAGATAGATTTCCTTTACGACCATAAATTTGAAAATAAAAGTCCTTTACACCCGTCAAATTTCCATCCTAAGATTTCACCGAAGGGTGTAAATCTACTTCACTGCTCAATTCTGAAGAAAATAAGGTAATAATCGACTAGTGTAATAATTTTTAGGTCATAAGGATCACTTGCTAACTCATTTTTAAGGGCTACATTATTAAATAAACTTATATTTTTTTATATTAAGCTCGTCAAATTGACGTCGCCACCACCCTGATGGTAAGCCGTGGTGCATCTAACGATTGGGGGCCAGTCTCACAGTCTGTAAGACTTTCAACAGTGGTTCCAAAAGTTGCCGGCCCAGTGATGTGCCTCTTCACGCTCCTCTTGAAGAACCCGGGATTGTAAGATGACGGAAAAACTATGCGGGCAGGTCGTTCCATGTTCTTATAGTTCGACAGATGAACGATCTTTTGAAATGCTTGGTTCAGGCGAAAATTCTCTCCACTGCGTATGAGTGGCATCTCTGCCCCGGCACGCGTTGTTCGGGTTTGGAAAGGAGATGGTAGGATTAGGTTGAATCGAGCTCTTCAGAACATTCACCGTAATACATTTGGTAGAAGGCAGCCAAGGACGCTATGGTTCTTCGTTGCGCTAACGGTTTGAGGCCTCCCGTCACCTCAGGACAACCAATTATTCGGATAGCACGTCGCTGCATAGCGTTGACGCTAGTAGGTGTCTTGCGGAGTCATCCCAAATGTGAGAACAGAATTCGACGCAGGGGCGAATCTTCGTCTTGTACAGTAAACATCTCTGATGTGAGGTGAAATAGTCTCAGCTTATTCAGGAATTCTAGTTTCCACGAGGCCAGGCCATCTCTCTACGTAGGTTTTGTGATTGAGCTTTCTTTTAGTGGAACCCCAATGTTCCGAAGACAGGGTAGGGATAGGAATGGGGACTTCTTAGCTGTAAACTGTGTGTTTTTCTGGCATTGAACTCGACCAGGATGTCCGAACCCCATTGGGCAATGCGACCCAGGTCCCGGTGAAGATCCGCCACGAGTTGTCGTCTCTTTCGACGGCCAAAATAGCTCCCATGCAGAGTACCTACTATCATCCGAATAACAATGAATGCACCCAAGGGACAGCATGTCATTGATATGCAGAAGAAAGAGAGTTGGGGAAAATACCGATCCCTGTGGTACTCCGGCATATACCTGCAAAAAGCAGGAAGCCTGACCATCACAGAGGACCCGTGTACGTCACCCGTGCAGGAAGCTGGCCAACCATCGGCACAACTGAGGCGATAGGCCATATGCCGGCAGCTTGGAAAGATGCGACGCATGTCATACCCTATCAAAGGCTTTAGCCATGTCTAGGCCAATAGCCAGAGATTCACCGTGCTTCTCCATAGCCTCACCCCAGGTGTGTGTAATGTACGCTAAGTGGTCACCCGTTGATCGTTTCGGCCTAAAGCCATATTGACAATCGCTAATTAACGAGTGATCCTCCAGATAGCGCATGAGCTGTTTGTTGATAATTAGCTTGAACACTTTGCAGATTACGGTGGTTACGGCTATGGTGCGATAGTTGGCCGGATCCGACAGATCCCCTTTCTTGGGGATCGGCTGAACGTTCGCCTCCTACCAAGCCTTCGACTCTTCTCCCGACGAATAGGAAAGACGATACAGGCGTGTTAGCGTTGGACATAATTCAGCTGCACACTTCTTCAGCACCAATTCCGCACTGCCGGATTACAATATCGGCATCGTGGTTCCACAGTCGGCGATAGTGGGAGGTTGCTTGCCACAGTCATTGACCCGGGAATTAGCCGCAAAGAGATTGGCCAGCATTTCTGATTTCTCTTGGGCCTTGTGAGCCAGTCATCCGTCAAGATAGCGCAGCGGCAGCAAGAGCTTGCAAAAGTTGGCCTGCACGGCTTTGGTCAGTTGCCAGTATTCACGGCTGCCCGTCGGATGTTACGCGAGCTCCTTACCAAGCCGCGTGATGCGCTGGGCGTCCACTCTCTTGAAGGCTCTCTTACTGGACCTAGTGGCTCTGTTGTACGCTGCTTTGAGGCGGGCCACTTTCTGGTCGCGCACAGACCGAGCCCTGATCCAGGCGCGGTAAGCCGCCTGTTTTTGTTGAACAGCTACGGCGCACTCACGCCCGAACAAAGGGCGGGCTTTGCGGATGCTGGCGACATCAATGTATGGAATGTAATCTCAATGATGAAGCCCTCCCTGCAAAGCAGCGCTGACTCCACGGGACGGCCGACTGACTCAGGAGGACTCAGGGCAAAATAAACGGATTTCAGGTCGTCCGTTGGCGCTGAAGAACGAAGAAATTTCATTATATTTGCGGTTTTTCGCACTCCGTTTGACAAAACGATGATGTTTTTTAACAAGTTTTCGTCAATAATTACGCCAAGGTATTTAATGCTGTCTGTCCTTTGGATGAATTCACATTGGCAACCTTTCATTTCTTTGCAGTAGTGTAATTTGATACCAAGAGATGTGTAATGGGCCGATCTAGCTGTTTTATGAAAACATACATATTTAGTTTTACTGGCATTCAGTGTCACTTAATTATAATGCAACCATGTTGACACTTGCCCCAGGCCCAACTCGGCTTGCGTAAATTTTTCAGCCCAACTTACACCATCAAATATAACATATTATATTGTCAGTAACAGTAACAGTGTCATCGGCATAGCATATTATATTATCCATATACATTATAAAAAGCGTTGGGCCAAGCACGCTACCCTGTGGGTCTCCTAAGCAGTGTTGCCGCTCGGGGAAAAATAAAGTCACCAATTTTTTACCAAAATGTCACTAGATTATTAGGAAAACTGAAATGAAAATGTCACTAGAAGTCACTAAATATTCAGCTATTTCAGCTAGACTTTGATGGTGTATGGTGTGGTAATTAAAAGCAAATATAAAAAAATTGACATTTATTTAAGACATGTACAAGTTATTAAAAGGTTATTAATTGTAAAAAAAATATATTAATGACGTCATCGTCGTCCAATATTGGGAAAGTGGACAGTTCAGTTCATTGCAGTCAACTAATAACCAATCCATTGCAACCAACTAAATTAAAACTAATCACACTTGAAAGTGATAAGTAAAGACACAACCACTAGCAGTCAAAAAATCTCAATCAATACATATAATAAAATCGTAACAGGTCGCTGTCTGTACATGGAAGATAAATAAGAAAAAATATTATAGGGGGCTTTATGAACGCAATAGAACCCAAAACAATTATTTTTAGAATTTTTGTCTGTTTGTCTGTATGTCTGTATATCTGTTTGTCTGTACGGTTGTGCACGCTAATCTATAATATCACTACGTTTTAAAACTACATTTTGGCGGCAGATTTACTATTTTGTTTGTCTATTCTACTTCAGTTTCACTCAAAGGATAATGAACGATCGAGTATTACAGACATTTACAAATATTGTAATATGAGATAGCAATTAGTACGATTTCACTGGACAGAGTGAAATGTAATATCATGCAACAATCAGACGAAATAATATGATGTGGAGCGTTATTTAAAGATTTTATGTTGCCGGTATACACAAACAAAAAAGCTACACAATTACAAACTTCCCAGAGTAGTAAGTTAGTAGACATAAATTTAAAAAATATAATGAACGTGGGCAAGTCACTAAAAGTCACCAGATTTTTTATTGTCACTAAACCCTAAAAAATTGTCACTGTAAACATAGAAAACTCACTAGATCTAGTGACAAAGTCACTAAAACGGCAACACTGCTCCTAAGTCGATTGTATCTAGCTCACTTTTAAAGTTACCCACTTTAACACACTGCTACAAGTAGCAGTATGGATGTAAAGGACATCAGGACAAGTCCTTATGTCCTTTACATCCATATTTTTGAGGTGACTTATAGGGAGTATAGGACCATTTAAATTTTTTACGTGCTTTACACCCAAAATTTTCTTTATATTTTCCTTTACTACCAAAATAATTTTACTCTAGCAGGTAAGTGTTATTTACTTCCATATTTTCACGGTAAACTTGGCTTGAAGTCTCAGATTATGTGGGTCGTAAAGGCATTTTTTTTGCGAATTTCGTAAAACGGAATATACAGATCGATAGGGAATTAAAAATTGAGTAAAACTGTATCAAAAAGTCATTTTCGCCCAAATGTCCTTTACGACCTTTGAGCCCAGAGGTATCGATATGAGGTGAAGTTAGCTTTGTTTGTACGGAACCAAGACAAAGCCGGTCCATCCAACAGGTCGGAGAAAGCCATAAGGAGTCTAGGCTTAGTAACCTCCCGAGCACATCTAAGTTCCTCTAATCTCTCTAAAAACACACTTACACAAGTAGAACCATCATATTTTAAGTTAAATGAACATAAGTTAAGGGGACGTTCTTTATACACTATGTTACATGTAGAACTATTCCTACTTGAACTAGCTCGCACCGAGCGGTCCTCTCTCACTACTGGTGAAGTATATTCCACCTGGTCACGACCCGAAGGATCATCACCATCATCATCCGAACCTTCGGATTCAGAATCACTACTGGGTTCAGCCCTAGCGATGATCTTCACTAGCCTACCACGAATATCCACCAGGTCGGGGCAATCCAGACCACAACGAGCTAACCTACTCAATAAGTAGTTGGCTCTGATAGACACCCTAAGACGACTACCCTTATTAATGAAGATGTCACCTGACTGAATAGCCTCCTCCAGCTCGGAGACTTTTGGAAGGCAGATCGAGAGCTCAGCCGATGCATCAGCGGGTACCGGAGCACTCGCTTTGATGCTACCTCGACGGACGAGTCGGTGTGCCGTTCTCAGCTCACTCCGAAGGCCAGACACTGTCGTTTCCGGTTCCACTGAAATACCCATGTGGGACAGCTCGTTAGCAAGTTCATCCTTTCTTAAATAATTAATATATTTTTTCATCTGTGCCATTATGTAAAAATTTACTTACAACAATTATAAAGATAAAATGGCACAGATAGGGATCAATTACAAAGTAAAAATGTAAATTGAGTTACAACAAAGTGTACTAAATTAGGTACCTAATTATGTTTCAAATTGACTTTTAGAATTTAACAAAGATTAAGGGTAAACTAAGAGAGAAAAGTTTCTAAATTTTCTAATAACACTGTTCAGGTTAACATTCAAAATTACAAGGTATCAAGATACCTTCAAAAAAAATTTATAATTACACAGAGTGAAATTCACTAAGTTAACACAGAGGTGAAGCTATAGAATAATATATGTAATATATTAATCTATGCTAATATAATATTACAATAAATACATGTGTGTGCACCACAAAAAAAGAAAAAAAGAAACACATAAAAGAAAAGACACAATAAGAAAAAGAAGTGGGTATGCCAAATAAAATCAAAAAGTTTTTCCAAAATCACAGCTATTTTAAATTTTTGAATTTAGAATTTAGTGTCTTTTCCAGCCAAAGATGTAGGTAGCTGGAAGAAGACGAAAGGGATAATTTTGTGCTTAGCTGTTAGCACCACCAATTAACGTCCTGGAGCGTCTCGGACGATACACCAGGATGGTTTCGCCAGAGGTAACCACCTATGCACACACACTAGACTGAGGCTACCGCAGAGTAGACCCAGAGATTTGCCACTACGTTGGGAGCCAATTTATAACACAATGATGTTTAGTGTTACTCACCAACTAGCGCGAGGTAGCTATGCAGAGAACTCTTTCCCAGGGCGCCTTACTACAGAGATTCCAGTGTGCGTGCAAAGGTAGGCTAGGGCTCTAACGAAAACAGACAATAGGGTGTACACACATATATCTATTAAGAACACAGCACGCTACAGAGACACACAGAGAGCTTATTCGCTGTTAGACACAAATATCACAGATACACAGTAAAATAGTCTGGGCTTAGGTACTAATACTACTAGACTACACATAAGTAGTGGATCTACTGGCCTGCAGTGTGAGCTGAGTGAGAGTGACTGGCTGTTGTTACTGCCAGGTGATGACGGCAGATACCTCTCACATGAGAAGCTCGTGTAGTCCGCACTTCCACGTTGTCGTACCACGTGCAGCCCACTAACTTATAGGTGCGGCACCAAATATCTCAACCGGCAACTAGCCCCGTAGTAAAAAACCCTGTCATGACAAGTAAACGACAAATGAAATAATTGACATCGCGACCGACGAAATTCGAACCGCTTAGCAAACAAGAAATGACACTCACCGGTATCCCGGGTGTAGGTTGACACAGAGTCCAACTCCTTCCGAGGAGAATCAGTAAACTCAGAATAATTCCTTAACAGGTCCTCATGTTGCAACTAACAACCTCCAAAGAAAAATTGAGGCGTGCCACTCAGAGTAATATCAAACTCCCTCGTCCTTAGCCGATCTTAAAAAGAGACTTCGAACTTTGTCTCAGGGCTTTATCCCCTCTCTCACGTGGAATCGTCTCGAATTTCATCTAAAACCTGCTTTCATTGAATGCAAAAACGATTCGTCACTGATCCTTATGACATCCTGTCATTCTGACAGCAGAAATGTCACCACTGACAACCGATTAAAAAAAGATAACTCGATAAGGCTGCTTTCACATCCTGAATACTGCATCTATAGAAAATAAATGCTACATCTGTAATATGAATTTCCGGCAGTTCCGCAGTCTTGACGCGTCACTTTCCTACGTCCAAGGCGCCTCTTTTTCCGCAAACAAAGAAGAAACATCTGCATTTTTCTTTTTAACGTCAGGAATAATAACCTACATGGATGCTATGCCGCACTCCTACCGACTAAAAACCACACCTAACGGCCTACGGTTGGGAGCCCCGGGAAAGCCCTCGAAAGTATACCCCAGGAAACATATGCTTAGAAACAAAATGTCGCTCTTATACAACAACTGTTCAATCTAATCGTCGAGTTAGAGAGAAATGGCGATGGTGGAACCACAGAACGTATAATTATCGTGTCAGTAAGTTGAAATATTGAATAAAATTATGACCCAATTCTCTCCCTTAGTGGGACTACACTCCAGCACTCGTAGATACCTACTACTTGATAAAATGTCGCTTAACTTGTCAAGGAACAGGAATAACAAGTTTTCTCTACAAGCGTCCTTGTATTTCTTAATAATTAAGAGTCCGTATGACGCTAAATACACTATTATCTTGAACTAGATCTCAGGACTCGTGAGGTCTAATGAATAATCGGCAAAAACAAGACGGTCCTACCATCTACCTGCGATCGGGAGTCAGACAGATGGAATGGTCGATTGCATGAAAGGGAAATTTGGCATTTGACACAAATAAAGTTTATATGACAAAGAAGTACATAAATATTGCCATTTTTTGACCGCAATCTGATCTCTAGTAATTTTTATGAGCCAATATTCAAACCAATTCAAACTATTCTGCGACTTGATAGTGCGTTGACAGATCGTGATTTGCCAGTCATGGTTGTCTTTTGTGTTCATCGATACCTACTACGAATATACTGGTATAAGATATAACAGCTCTGACAATACAAAACATAATATAACATTGAAATTACATAAGTACATAGGTACCTTCAGACAAATATTGTAAGCACAATGCGCGATAATTTAGCACCTGTTCTCACAAGGTTGAAATGTCGGCTGACTTGCAACACATGTATTGAGGACAAGATCTGTTCTTAAAAATAATACTTTATTACTTCGTACCAGTTGTATTTTGCACCACCTGTTACGTGGTACATATAAAGTTATTCTTCTTTGTGGGATGCGATCTTCCTAACATTGAGGCCACTTGAACCTTGGATACAGCTACAGGCTACAGCAGCTCTGAAGAGAGAACGGGTGATTTTGTTGTATCACTGGCGTAGGGTTTTCAGCCAGGTTCTTCTTCTATCAACACTGCGTTTTCCCTGATATATGAAATGCAACAACTGGTATTAAGGATTTCTCATACTGTGCCCGAGATATTAAAACTTCCTAAATGGTAACTGTCTGTAATATTTACAGATTTTTATGCATTCCCCCAGCACCACTTTGTTTCTTTGTACTTACAAAATGGAACGTCTAGTGCAGACGTATAGTATTCATCTGCCTACCTACTAGATGGCGTGACTATAAGTATAATGTAACGTCAACGAACTGTTTTGATACTCGTTTGATTTGCATATCATAAACAATGTTGTTTTGTTTACCTCATCATAGTAATTTTAGAAAGCTTTGAACCTCAACCCTTAGAATATTAGTTTTTGTTATTGCCACAAAGTATAGATTTACGACCGTAATTTGCTTTCGTTACAAGATACTTTACGACACTTATGATCATGATTACTTTCACAGACTTCTTTTCTCTGCCGATGCCACCATAAAATATCGGCGTGGCATTGTGCATTCATATCTCGTCTTATGACCCCAGATTCTTCAAGTATGTGAGGCAAACTATTATTTTTTATATTAGGCTGCTAAGGTGGCAGACAAGAAAAATGACCTACCAGATGTACAATTTAGTATTTTTTATTTTAATGACTTTATAGTAGTAAGGGGTGCAATGGGGCTCATGCCAAGATCACCTGCAATCGGTGTACCGGCTGACTAAGGGGGTCATGGCCGAAGGGAAGGCACACTAGAAATAAAACTCTATACCAAATCAAATCAGTGTGATCAAGACTCTTCCAAAATAATTAGGATTCAATTCTATTTTCATTTTTTTGGCAACAACGGTGTTTTGTTACAAAATGTACAAGTTAGTCTCAGGCTCGAAGTTTTGCTCTTATGTTGGCATGCAATAATAAAAATATACAAAAATACAACCTGGATAACCAGGATAACCTAACGGAGTCATGACGAAGCAAACTCCTTAAGTAAACTCCCCCAGATGGTTGGTAATGAGCATGAGGAAGCTCTCTTCTCTGCTTTAGGAAGGAATTTCATTTTTCACTTTTATTCGATGCCATTGAATTTGTATATCCTATCTAAAAAATACAATACACATCTATGTGGCGATTGCATACCCCATCTACAGAATAGCTACAATATCCGTCTTTGCGGGTTCGTTCCTATTGTACGACGGAAGAAACCATTATTCTGCAGATGGAAAACACAGACGTACATACAATTATACGTGTACTAAGGTCAATCACGCCTTGATCACTTCCGAAAACGATCGTGACCGGCATCCTAACTACGATTTCTATTGTTGTTCCGATAGTATTGTTAATTTAAGATCATCTTACGCTAAGGAGTTACTAATTAATAATAATAGCGGTTGTCACGCGATTTCACCCGCGTAGTTCCCGTTCCCGTGGGAATACGGGCGAGCAAGTTTTATCATGTTGCCGAAGCTGACGGCAAAAAAAATGTTTACCAACGAAGGCGCACAACTTTTTAACAAATTACTCTCATCTATTAAAAATATTACCTCATTTAACGCAGAAGTTAGCACAACACGTCATTGAAACACATTAAGTAAGTACAAAGCGAACGACAATATTGTATTGGTACATTGTGTATCAATTATTATTATTGTTTCTCGATAAGTGACTTTGTATGTCTTTAGAGAAATAAATTCATTAAACCTATACGAGGATAAATATAGCCTATGTCACCCGGACACAGTGCAGCTTTTCAACAGTGAAAGATTTTTTAAAATCGGTTCAGAAGTTTCGGAGCTTAGTCGATGCGAACAAACAAACTATCTAATCATTCCTCTTTATTAGTAAGAAGGAGACCAGCTATGCTGTGACTTGCATCGACACTCGTTACACCCTCTAAAGGTTAGCCCCTGCCCTTGCATTAGTTTAGCTAGCGTAATGGTATGGTATACCTAGTTCCTTTCGGAATAAAAAAAAATACATTTATTGTTAAATACTTACATTATTACTATCTAAACTAAACCTAAATAAGGCCCCCGTGGCATTATGACCAAAGGCTCTGTAACTACCTATTCTGCCAGCCCTTGGCCCTCACCAGTCGACTCTACAAGGTGCTTTTTCGTTATAAAAACACCATCGAACTTGAGATTTTTAACATAAAAATCTGTAGAGAATTTCATTACGTCGCTGCGCCTGCAAAAGTCGCTATGTGATTTTTTTCGAATTTTGGATTTTGATGCCATTTAGATCCTTATTTCAAGGCGCACAAGATTACCGTGTCTGTATATTTCATCACCTTATACTGAAAAAATCATTACCAAGTACAGGGTTCATTACCGTAACTTGACGAATATTTTAAAACGAAATAACTCATAACCGTCTTTGATATTTAGACGTCCGTTACATTAGTCCATTCCTTGAAGCGATCACAAATATCATAGCACGGTCAAAATTCAATAAAGCTGAAATTTTAAAATTTCCAAAAAATCTGCGCAAATAATGTTAAAACTGAATATTCACCCTCGGGCATACTGATATTACTTCATGAACTAAGGTTGCTTGTGTTATATAACGTTAATTCATTAGACCTCACTGGTCCTGAGATCTAGATCAAGATAATAGTCCATTTAGCGTCATACGGCCTCTTAACTAAGTTTGAACTAGATGTCTCTGTGTGAAAAAAAAATGTCGCATAATATTTATGGAATCAAGAATAACAATAAATAAGTTAAACTCGATTTCGTAACCAGTAGTGCTTTCCTCATCATTGTATCGAATAGTGGCTCGTGGGAAAACTCTGAATGATCCGATTATTATCTTTATGGTCTGAAAACGTTCTGTTATGCAATTTTCACGCAACGTAACAATAAATTAACTAGGCAATCATTTTATGCAGTTTTTTTTTTTATTTAATCGACTATATAAACATGCTCCCACTGCAGAGATTTTATATGTGAATGTGTAATTTCTGTCGTGGCTGTTGACATTTTGGCTCGATTACAAGAATGATTATAAAATTTACTCACTAAGTAGTGCCAGGTGACAACAATATTATTGTTGTCACCTCGCACAACTTAGTGACAAAATTAACAATAACCTTGCCTCTTATACCTGAGAACAACAAAACTAACGGCAAAATGTGGATGTCAAAATTCACCTCTGCGTACACCCTCCATGATTGGTAGGGGATTACTCATTCGTAGATAGTGTTAATAATAATAATTCTTTTGAATATTAAGGTGCCGCCTGCCGAGACTGTGGCACTTACAGTGGAGTTGTTCCATACCGTCAAATTTAGGAAGCGAAGTATGCTGGAGTCTTTTTGAGACAGACCAAGGTGGTCGACATAGTAGGTACGCAGAGTAAGCACATTAAAGTGGCAATGTGTTGATCATATCTGTCGAAGAACTAACTACCCATGAAGCACGCGATCGCCCTAAGTTGGGAACTGTACCGACATCCGCCATTTTTGTAGTCAAATACTTAAACCACTAAACCAGGACTCAAATAACTGTGGTAAGTAACGCTAGCTTAAATCATCAATGATTATTTGTGATGACATTCTTCCTGTACATTTTCCACATGGCTAGTAGAATGCAACGCACACGTAGAATCAGGAAACGCGAATATCGTATTAGTTAGAGCGTGTTACACCACCGCAAAGTGATCATTCAGGCGTTGTTATCGCAACCGCATCGACTCTACCTAGTCCGTCAATGGAAGTTACAATTACTTGGAAAAGTGCACCATATAATAAGTGCACATTGTCTGGGGCCGCATTTGCGGTTTACCGCGGCGGTTTCTAACCTCATATGTCAAATTCTAACCTCAAAATGTCAAAACCAATGAAACTGAGTCTATGGTTTGACATTTTGAGGTGAAACCGCCCCGGCAAACAGCAAAATTCAATGCGGCCTCCTGCATGGAATCAAATCTTTCAACCATGAAACGAATCGACAGTTTCTTCCTTCAAATGATTTTTTTTTCTGTTTGGGCTGTCTCAGCTTGACAATTTTGCCATTTCTACTTTTGCAAACTTTACTGGAGTTTCTATTCTACCTGTGGAGCTGCATTTTCGGCGTCAAAATATCACTTTTCAAGACTTGTCCACGTAGTTGAACCTTTTTAATGTTTATTAATCTACCTCTTGTACACATTAAACACCAGAGAAAAGCTTTGACAAATTATAAGTAGAACAATGAAAGGTCCTCTTTCCATTCCTGTCAAACCAAGAGTAAGAAGGCATCTACCTAATTACTATAGTCAATATTATTTTAGATACCATCTGCACGGTAATACTATCATTACATTAATTACCGTGTCATCTGGTTCGACTAAAACATTCTCAAATCTGGCTCCGGAACATCAAAGAGTAGAAGTATATTTGCTAAAAGAAGAAATCATTGATATATTATTATGAAGAAATTCTAACCGTGTAACTCGATAGAACATTCTATAAAAAAACAACAGTTAAATTTAACATGTTTACAGTAATGGACGTTTTTAACTCGTTTACAACTTTCTTTTAATCATTCATCGTTTAACTCATCCGGTTTCCTTGTAAAACCACATTCGTACAGTACCGCATGCCGATATGAGTGTGTGTGAGTGTGGGTGTGTTGCGGGTCACTGACATATCACAGTCCTTTTAATAAGGTTCAATGCCCAAATGCCCAAATTGTGCAAAGCAAACAATAATATAAACAAGGATATTTCATTTTATCTAAGTCGAATTTTATTGTTGTCTTACTTATAAATGCGCAATGCGTGTAATTTTATACAGGAATAGATTATTAGTCTGGAATAACGCATTCACTTTTTATCTGAGACTAATTAAAATGGTCTAATAATGCTTCCTCCATATTACTCGCGAAGTTGAACGAAGTTGGACGAGTACGATAGTGTAGAGGGGCACCTCGGCCTACTTCGTCTTTTAAAATTTTCTTTGCCTCGGGCATCTTCGCCGACGAACTTCGTTCAACTTCGCGAGTAATGTAGAGCAAGCATAAGCTTTTTATCCCGCGAATAAATTCGCATGGAAAGCGGGAACGGAAAAAATATTTCGCGTGGATGTTTTCCACAGGTAAGTAGGTACTTACTACTTACATAATTTCCGGGATAAAAGTAAGTAGTTCATATCTTATTGTGGTTATATTATGCTACGTTATCGTAGTGTCATTGAATTAAAACCCTTTCAGCTTTCCATTGAAGAGTAAAAAACTTCTATCCTGTATTAATAAAAAATGATTGATTGATTGATAATTCCCATAGTTATGGTTGAATTACACTTGGTCGTTTGCCCGAATTCGTTTAATTATTTTTTGTTTAAATCCGTCAAGGATGCTATGCTGGACTCTACCCGACTAAAACCACTCGTGCCCTACCACTGTCTACGGTCGGGAGCCCCTGGTAAGCCCTCGGAAGGATGTCCCAGAATTTCCGATAGACTTTAGCTACCACTGCGGGCTCACCTAGGGGTTCGTGGTCCGGCCTCCATGACCGGGGGTCTGGGGACGGTGAGAGGGTCGCTCACCGTCATTACAGAAGCAGGCCCATGACGGCAGCGTGACGTGAGAAACTCACGCACGCCCCCCCTTAGAAGCGGGATCACATCCGAAACCCTCCCAAAGACGCGGGTAGCACCCGAAACTCCCCTGGGCGAGGCCGTAGGTCTGTTGGCAGTCCTGGGACATCCTTCCGAGGGCTTACCCGGGGCTCACAACCATAGGCTGCTGGGCGTTACGTGAGGTTTTTTAGTCGGTAGGAGTCCGGTATAATATCCGTGAGGATTTTGCATCACGTAAAAAAAAGGGGGTTTGTGTAGGTACTTTCTCGTGTCTTTAGGGGTTGATCGGGTGTTATCCCGCTTCTTTACAGACAGTGTAAAATTGAATAATGTAACGGGTGCCCGAATTCGGGCGTAAGTCAGTGACTCGTCTCTGCATCCTTAATGAAATACCGCGTTAAGTGTTATTTTTTCTGTGATAAAGTGAGAGAAAATTATTCAAATACTTATTCTTAGTACCTAATTACCAGCGAAAGCCAAAGCGTGTGACTGAGAGGTACATCTACACACATCTTACTAAAATCAAAATAATTGACGTACAAAATAGACATTGCTAGCTGTTCCCCGCGGTTTCTTACGCGTAGAAGTCGTTATCGCGTTTTTTTTTCATTACCCTCGATTTGCGCAGACAGTTAAAAATTTGCCTATGGTTAAGGTTCAGCTGTTTAGGCGTGAAACTAGTAGACCTAGCCTTTCTTCATAAGCAAGCCACAAAAATTACCAGTAGCACGTAGCATTCAAAACATAGATTAAGTGGGACATCGCGTCAGTTGTGACAATGAATACATACGTATAATATAGAAGAATAGTTTCTTAGGCTGCTCTGAAGACAAACTTTCAGACATAGATTTAGAATTGAGAGTAGCGAAAAATTCTAAATCTATGCTTTCAGAGACACAAACTGCCGCTTGGCAGCGTTGCAGTCGCAGCGCGCCAGCCATTTTTAATTTTTCGTAGCAAAAGAATGAAATCAATCATTGTAAATATCTATAAATATGTAATTAATATTAATATATTTTGTTTTGATTTAAAAGACGTGAAAAATTTTTGAAATGCGACGAAAGCCCGCCAAATGGGAACTACACGAGCTGGGGGCATGCCCCCAACAAAATTGGCACAAAAAATCCTTAAGAACTTCTAGTATACCTACGTCTGCATTCATTGGTTATGATCTGGACTGGTGAAAACCGAACTCCAGACTCGGCACCAAGGGGAGAGGGCACCAAGAGGGCAAATACCGCTCCACTCGTATCAGCATAGCTGATTAGCAGCTGCTAGCTTATTGCAAAGATGATTTTTGTACGACAATAAATAACTTTCTACGATCACATCTCATGTTACATAACACTTGCGTGTCACACTGAGACTGAGGAAACTATCTCGAAAAAAATCACGAATTGTTGCAAAAAAAAATCATGGAAACATTTCGTTTTGTACCCATGAACAGTCGTACACAATCATCAATCCACTCAAAGACACTATCCCGACCAGGCACAGGTTTTTAGTCTATCTATCACCAAATGGGTGATAGATAGACTATTTATTTTATTTTTTTTTACGTGAGGGAAAATCCTCATGGATGTTATGCCGGACTCCTACCGACTAAAAAACCTTACGTAACGCCCAACAGCCTATTGTTGTGAGCCCCGAGTAAGCCCTCGGAAGGATATCCCAGGACTCCCAACAGACCTACCTTCCTCCGAGAGCGACCCTCTCACCGTCCTCAGACCCCCGGTCAAGGAGGCCGATAGTCCTCGGCGAAGACACGTCGGCGGCGCCCAGGCCGCCGACTGCGGTACTCGGGTGGGAGAGTTCTCTGCCGTATCCGTCCGCCGCCTCCTTCACGAGCATGACCTGCTCGCAGAAAGAGGCGGCGCAGTCATCATGGTCTCGAGCGAGAGAGTGTCCACGCCCAGACCCACTACGAGGACCTGTCGCTGTTGCGCCCATGCTGTGTACTCCACCAGCGTGTGAAGCGCCGTGTCATCGCTGCGGTCCTCGCAGTGCTGACACTCGGCCGTGGTTTCCCGGTGTCTTCGCCACAGATACCTACCGAAGCTACCGTGCCCGGTTAGTATCTGTGACAGCCGGTAGGATAGAGCACCGTGTCTTCTCTCCAGACACTCGTCCATGACCGGTCTGACGGCCGCGATGGTGGCGAATCCCCCCTTTGGTTGCTCGAGTCGCACCTTCCATGTCTCCTCGGTTTCCTGGTGGAGCAGGGACCGCTAGGCCTCGATTTCTCGAGACGCAGGCCTTTGGCCCCGCTCCAGCGCCTCCTTGCGCCATCTAAATAGTGACGCAAGGGCTCTCGCTTGCAGGTCCCATGGAGGGGTCCCGGCTAGGAGACATGCCGCCTCACCGGAGATCGTGCGGTATCCCCTTATCACCCTGACGGCCATTGTCCTCTGCGGGCTCAGCAGTCTGGCCGCATTGCTAGCCGACAGGGTCTCCGCCCATACGGAGGCCCCGGTTAGGGCCATACTTCGCACGATCCCTAGGTATAGTCTCCTGTAGGGAGCGTTGGGTCCCCTGATGTTGGATGCCCTCCTCAGTTTTGGAACCAAACTTCGGAAGTGATGTCCGAAGTTCCACCGGCCATCGAGTACGAGCCTCAGATACTTCATCGAGGACCCGATGCCGATGCTGACGCCCCCTACCTGTAGGCTGGAATCCCGCAGGAGGCCCCGTCCGAGGTCCGTGGAAACACAGAGCCTCGGATTTGTGAAGGGCGACCTCGAGACCCAGCCGCCGAATTCGACCCACGACTTGAGCAACCCCTGCCGTGGCCTTAAGTGCTGCGTCACGGTGCGCTGCCTCCCGCGCCGTAACGAGGGTGTCGTCGCAACGGACGTCGTCCCCACGGAGCAACGGACCACGCAGCACCCAGTCGTAACCGATGTTCCACAGGAGCAGCCCTAATACCAATCCTTGTGGAACACCGCACGACACATCTCGCCGACCCGGCCCTAGCCAGCTCGGGTAAGTTATGGCTCTCTCGGGGAGATAGACCCCGAAAATTCGACTGAGGTAGGGAGGCACTCCATGGTAGATAAGTGCCTCCCTAACGCAGCATGTCAGTCACCCATAGAGTTGAAACATGTTTTTCATTTTCCTTTCAGTCATTGTATGATCAGTTCAAACTCCTCCGTGAATTTCGGTTCCGGGTGCCAGTGAAATAACAGTCCTGAAGCCAAATTGAAGGCTACATTTTTTTTATACCAAAGGAGGCAGACAAGCATACGGCCCACCAGAATGACTGGTGGTCACCGCAGCCTATGAACGTTTGCAACACCAGAGGCGCCACATTCGCGCTGCCGACCCTGTAAAACCCTTCTAAGATCCCCTTTGAAAAACTCCATACTGTAGGCGTTTGGGAAAACCGAGACAGAAAGATCATTCCACAACCTAAGCGCGCACGGAAGAAAGCCCTGGGATATAACCGTGCTCGAACGCTCTGGACGTAGAATGTAAGGATGAACTCCCTAGCTGTCTGTGGCGTACGATGTATGTGTTAAAAAAATCATTAGCAGCCTCCTCTTGCCCGTTTCAACACAGCAAATAGGGTCTGCAGCGCAATGTTTACACCTCTGAAGTTGCAAGTATCCATAGGCACGGTAACCAGTAACCACTTTTGATCAGGTCGCAGTCTTTCCACGTAAAAAAAAGGCTGTATGCCTTGTCATATACCGTATCATAACATTATGTAAACCAAAGCACACAACTACACGTATTATCCAGTATTATCTATTTAAGCGTATTAGTATGTACGTTAGGTATTAAGCTGTCATTTTCTTTAGAACCACAAATTACTGCTATCGGCAGTTGATGTTGAGGAGAAATTCAACTAAATACCTATAATATTCTTACCAGTTTTCTCCCAGAATAGTGAAAACAGAAATTCAATGATTGCTCAAGGAGCTTTTAATGTTTTACTAATTGCAGAGCGAACTAAACTTAATGAAATATATTACCTACCTAACTGTAAGATAAATCGACACTCAAAAGAAACAAAAATACTTACTCCAAAAAGGCATACTTTCACTCGAATTTCACTTTCGATATTCTTGTGCCTGTCCCAACAATTTAAAAAGTTTTTAGTTTAAAAAAAGAAGATGTATGGCAGCGTGCTTCTCCAACCGGATCATCGTGACCATTGACTTGTTAAGATTTTTGTGATAACGGCGGATTCATGGCACGGTAATTATATTTACCGTGTTCATGGTGTGGTGACTTCGATTGAAATGAAATAAAAATTACAAAGGTATCATGGATTTCACTGTATCGACTTTTAAAAATAGGTGTTTGACAATTTAACTTTGAGCCATAATATCGTTAGAGATTTACTATTGTGTAAGTATAACATTAAACATCCTGATAAACATAAAACCCATTTAAAAAAATAATAAATGCTCAGATCATACCTGTGTGTTAATTGCCTTAATTACTAGGTAGAATACAATGTAGAGATCACCACATGATTACCATTATATTAACATTTATATTTTAGTTGACGATTTCTACACATTCGTCATAATAAAAAATATTACTAGCCAATGCCCGCGGCTCTGTACGAGTAGAGTGATGAAACTTTAACCAACAAGTTATCGCGACCAAAATATTAATAATAGCGCGGAAATTCAAACAGATTATTTATTCAATTCTTTCATAACTTAGCTTCTACTTAACCGATTGCGAAGAAACAAACGTAAGATTTTAAGTCTTAATAATTAACTACTTACTTACTTAATTCTAATCTAACCTATACTTACTAATATTATATAGAGGAAAGATGCATTGCCTAAACTCCTAAACTACTGAACCGATTTGAAAAATACTTTACCGTTGGAAAACTAGGCACGCTACTACGGGAACGGGAATTACGCGGGTGAATCCACGTGACGTCCTCTAGTAGAATTCTCAAACTAAAACTCAAAAAATCATTTATTTCGCATAGGTAATCCATTAATATAAATCAAAGTTAGTACCTACCACCATCAGTCCTCTAACTCCCTCAGCCCAGGAGGCTGTACCTGGGGATCGTGCGAAGCATGGCCCTGTACGGGGCTCCCGTATGGGCGGAGACCCTGACGGCCCGCAATGAGGCTAGACTGCTGAGCCCGCAGAGAGTGATGGCCGTCAGGGTGATAAGAGGATACCGCACGATCTCCGGTGAGGCGGCATGTCTCCTAGCCGGGACCCCTCCATGGGACCTGGAAGCGAGAGCCCTTGCGTCACTGTTCAGATGGCGCAAGGAGGCGCTGGAGCGGGGCCAAAGGCCTGCGTCTCGAGAAATCGAGGCCCAGCGAACCCTGCTCCACCAGGAAACCGTGGAGACATGGAAGGTGCGACTTGAGCAACCAAAGGGGGGATTCGCCACAATCGCGGCCGTCAGACCGGTCATGGACGAGTGGCTGGAGAGAAGACACGGTGCTCTCTCCTACCGGTTGACACAGATGCTTGCCGGGCACGGTAGCTTCGGTAGGTATCTGTGGCGAAAACACCGGGAAACCACGGCCGAGTGTCAGCACTGCGAGGACCGCAGCGATGACACGGCGCTCCACACTCTGGTGGAGTGCACGGCGTGGGCACAACAGCGCCAGGTCCTCGTAGTGGGTCTGGGCGTGGACACTCTCTCGCTCGAGGCCATGGTGCGAGCCATGCTCTCCAGCGGGAGTAAGTGGGACTGCGCCGCCTCTTTCTGCGAGTCTGCTGGTAGATATTTCTTATAGAAATAAGCATAACCATTGTACGTCTATTTCTGTATATTGTTTTTGTTGTATTTCTTGTGTGTACATAAATCAATACATATAATAAAATCGTAGCAGTTCGCTGTCTGTACATGGAAGATAAATAAGAAAAAATATTATAGGGGGATTTATAAACGCAATAGAACAATTATTTTTAGAATTTTTGTCTGTTTGTCTGTATGTCTGTTTGTCTGTACGGTTGTGCACGCTAAACTCAGTAACCGCTTAACCGATTGCAATTCGGTTTTTTTATAGTGTTGAGGTTTGCTCCACTTAACATTTAGCGTTTATTTCATGTCGATCGGTTTATAAATAAAAAAGTTCAACACTTTTAAGTATCAGACATGTTTAAAATTTTAATTGTAGCGGTTTCTTTGAATGAGAGTGTAAATCTAAACTGGCGGGCGTGTTGGCTTAATCAATACATCATCATCAATCAATACATATAATAAAATCGTAGCAGGTCGCTGTCTGTACATGGAAGATAAACAAGAAAAAATATTATAGGGGGATTTATGAACGCAATAGAACCCAAAACAATGATTTTTAGAATTTTTGTCTGTTTGTCTGTTTGTCTGTATGTCTGTTTGTCTGTACGGCTGTGCACGCTAATCTCAGTAACCGCTTAACCGATTGCAATTCGGTTTTTTTTTATAGTTTTTTTATAGTTAAGTTATATCACTATAAAGAATCGTACATAGACATAAGAATCTAAAAATGTGTAAATCTAAACTGGCGTGACTGGCTATCAATCAATACATATCAATACATATAATAAAATCGTAGCAGGTCGCTGTCTGTACCTACATGGAAGATAAATAAGAAAAAATATTATAGGGGGGATTTATGAACGCAATAGAACCCAAAACAATTATTTTTAGAATTTTTGTCTGTTTGTCTGTATGTCTGTTTGTCTGTACGTTTGTGCACGCTAATCTCAGTAACCGCTTAACCGATTGCAATGCGGTTTCTCTTTATTGTGTTGAGGTTTGCTCCACTTAACATTTAGTGTTTATTTTATGTCAATCGGTTTATAAATAAAAAAAATAAATCACTTTAAAGAATCGTACATAGACATAAGAATCTAAAAATGTGTAAATCTAAACTGGCGTGACTGGCTATCAATCAATCAATCAATCAATACATATAATAAAATCGTAGCAGGTCGCTGTCTGTACATGGAAGATAAATAAGAAAAAATATTATAGGGGGATTTATGAACGCAATAGAACCCAAAACAATGATTTATAGAATTTTTGTCTGTTTGTCTGTATGTCTGTTTGTCTGTACGGTTGTGCACGCTAATCTCAGTAACCGCTTAACCGATTACAATTCGGTTTTTTTATAGTGTTGAGGTTTGCTCCACTTAATAGCGATTATTTCATGTCAATCGGTTTATAAATAAAAAAGTTATAATACTTTTAAGAATCAGATATGTCATTGTTTAAAATTTTAATTGTAGCGGTTTCTTTGAATGAGAGTGTAAATCTAAACTGGCGTGTTGGCTTAATCAATACATCATCATCAATCAATATCAATCAATCAATACATATAATAAAATCGTAACAGGTCGCTGTCTGTACATGGAAGATAAATAAGAAAAAATATTATAGGGGGGTTTTATGAACGCAATAGAACCCAAAACAATGATTTTTAGAATTTTTGTCTGTTTGTCTGTATGTCTGTTTGTCTGTACGGTTGTGCACGCTAAACTCAGTAACCGCTTAACCGATTGCAATGCGGTTTTCTTTATTGTGTTGAGGTTTGCTCCACTTAACATTTACCCCCTTATTCATAATCGTTTATTAAACCTATTTTAGTTAAAACACACTTTAAGTCTATTGCTGTCTCTAACCTAACCAATGACAGAGTATGGTTAGAGACAGCAATAGACTTAAAGTGTGTTTTAACTAAAATAGGTTTAATAAACGATTATGAATAAGGAGGTTAGTGTTTATTTTATGTCAATCTTTTCGTTCATAGACATAAGAATCTTAAAATGGGTAAATCTAAACTGGCGTGACTGGCTAGGGCCTTCGGCGCGGACTGAATTGTTTTAAAATAGCCTTAATCATTAAGCTCTTTTATGATTAAGCAAACAGGGCAGTTTCACACGCTGCTTGATGAGTCTGCTGAAGAAATACCTCTCCTTTCATACACCTTATGTGACGTAAACGAAGTTGCGGGTTCAGCTAGTAAATAAATAAAAAAAATAAATCAGTTCGGAACACAGCCCGCTTGAGAAGAACTAGCAAGAAACTCGGCGGGCTATTCTTTTTGTGCTCATAAAATATTGTTTGAGAATCCAGTTGAGCAAACAGATTATTTTGAGACTTCCTTGTCAAGCAAATAGTATAGTAGCCCCTGCTGTATAATATACTTTTTTTACACTTTTTGAACTTAATTAAGGGCATACCTTTATGCAAAGACTTCTATATAAAGAGGTAGACCTGCCCTACGCACCAATTTTTGAAGCGTATAACTATAAACTGAGCTAGTTAGCGCGGTTGCGCGCAGTTCGCGCTGACACTATGTCACTGTCGTATCTCCCACGATTTAACAACAAATGTGTATTTTTAACGTGGAAAAGTACATAATTAACGTCTTAAAAGTGCTTAGGATTAGGTAGTTTACAAAGGAGAACTAATTTATTTGGTAAGTACGCACAATTTATGCGTAATTAATTATTTTTCATCAATTTTATGATTATTCTTAATCGTATTAACCCACCGAATTGTACAGGCCTAACTAATCCGACGCGCCCAATGCTTTTGTTGTACTTCGTATTTTGACAGCATAATACTTGCTGAATATGCCAAGCCAGAGTCAAGGCACGGCCGTATCTACCTCATTTTATATAGAAATCTTTGCCTTTATGTATAAAGAGAAACAATAAGATTTAAGTATCGCCAACCATTAGTAACCTTGTACAAGTCGATAAATTGTTAGTAAATCAACGTACAGTTGCAGCGAAAGCAAGTAATTACACTTCGGGACCAGAATAACTGCTCCTGCGTTCGACACTGCATTCCAACCAGTGAAAGTGCCTCATAATGGGTACCATATTATGACTTATATGGGCCTGTAGTGTACCATTTCGTCGATTCCTTCAGCTGTTAGGGCGTGAAAGAGTAACGAACATTCATCCATACTTGGGTATAAATTAATTATAGGGCCTTACTACCGAAAGTTTGTCATGTCAATCTAAACATGTGCCATACTTATTCGTCGATCCCTTCAGTCGTTAGGGCGTGAAAGAGTTCTTAGAAATTTATAAACCATTGTATGTAAAATATTTGTAATGTTTTTTTTTTAACGTGAGGGAAAATCCTTCATGGACGCTATGCCGGACTACTACCGACTAAAAAACCTCACGTAACGCCCAACAGTGGGAGCCCCAGGTATGCCCTCGGAAGGATGTCTCCAGGACTCCCAACAGACCTACGGCTACCACTGCGGCCTTACACCTAGGAGGGGGGGGCGGTTTGGGTGTTATTCCGCTTCTTAGAGGGTCGTGCGTGAATCCCTCACGCCACGCTGTCGTCAGGACCTGCTTCTGTGAGGACGGTGAGCAACCCCTTCACCATCCTCAGGCCCCCGGTCATAGAGGCCGATAGCCTTGGGCGTCGAGAGAGCTTGCTGATGATACAGAGCTAGTTTACAAGCTGCTCGCGTACTCGCAGACTTGTAGCTTGTAAAATCGCTGCGTGTCATCGAGACTTAAAAGAAAAACCATACTCGTATAGCTGTAATAACCACATCTAAATAGCCCAACACTTATTCAAACTGTTTTCCTATTACATGGCGGTTAACGTAATGGTAATATAAACAACACAACAATAGACTAAAAGTTCCGTTGTAATATCCAAGGAGGTTTCACTTTCATTTAAGATTCATTTCACGAAAGTGACACTCGCTTAGGAATATTGATCGAGTTTGGTCAACCACTAGTTGACTTAGTGGCGCGGCTCTTTAGCTCTACATATGGCTCTATTCCCCGGCGGCCTTGGTGCGCTTGGTGTTCCTGGTTTAAAAAGTTATGGAATAAGCAGAGCGCGCACGGACTTTAATCAAAGAAGGAGGTCGAAGTGTTAATTTATTATATTCAATTTCATTTGTCTTTAGACCAATATTATTTACTATAGCTACCTACATAGTTAAGTAAATGATCTAAGATTTGTCTATTATTTCGATAGCGATGTTTTGTAGTAAGTACCTATACTTAATCAACTGTAATAATAAAATAGTACAGTAATTAGATACAAACAAATTACAATATAAAGATTTTTGAGGCGAGAGTGAATGGGCAAACTGGTAGAGGTCGACCTCGGCGTGCGCATTTCGATCAAATCGAAGACCTTTTAGGAAAAGGCCAGGTCAAGAGTTCCCTTAACTGGCGAACGTGTACTTATAAAAATAAAAACATTATGAAACAATGATATAAAAACTACAGATACGTTATAGACACTTGAAAACGGCAACACGTAAAGAAGGTAATTACCTGAAAATCTGTGACGCGGCTGTAGGGTTAGCGAAAGTTCTATTAGCACCCCACATTCCTCTGATATTGACTTCATGCATGCTACCACAGATAATTTATAGAATTCTTTTTCAAATTTATAAAAGTTTAGCTGTTTTTGAAAGCCGCAATGTTCGTGTATAACGTGTCTATATATATGATACGTCTTTGGTCACGAGGCTGTATCACAGGAACTGAACGGTGGCAGATAGAGAGCTGAAATGTTCATAAATAGGTAATGTATTTCTGTTGCCACTATAGCAACAAATACTAAAAACAGAAAAAAGAGGGATTAAGGGGGGATTCCATTCAACAAATGTGATTTTGACTGTTTTTTGGTACGGAACCCAATGAGCGCGAGTCCGACTCGCACTTTGCCGGTTTTTACTTACCTAATAGGTATATAAAAACAACATAATTTACAGCAACAAATTTTCGAATGGAAGTCTATGCCTAACTCCTTCAATCCAAATAAACATGATTTAGTGCCACATGGACTTGAAACATCTTGTTTAAATTACATGCATGTGGTATAGTCAATGATATAAAAACTATAGATACGTTATAGACACTGGAAAATGGCAACACGTAAAGAAGGTAATTACCTGAAAATCTGTGACGCGGCTGTAGGGTTAGCGAAAGTTCTATTAGCACTGTTTTTTTTAAATTCTGTTAGTAAAGAAATCTCGAAAAAAACATGCTTTCATGTATCTTCAGAGGATGTTCAAACTACACAGCAACTGTTCAATATAAAAACGTGTCGTTTCATTCGTAAGTACAACAGAAATAATAAAATTATTTTATTTTCTCGCGCCTAAAATGGCGCCTAGCATAATGCACAAGGCAAATGTACTCTGTAGTCTGTGGTTTGGCGCAACGCATAAGGGGATGTTGGGGAGTATTTGTACTTATGTTTTATTTTGCCATTAGCTTTTTTTATTTATGTAATAATATTTTTATAAAAATTAAATAAAACAAAATAATAATATATTAAGATTATAAAGTAAGAGAAGTTCGCCTACGTACATTGTGCATGAAGTTTAAATAAATAATAAAACTGTAGAGGCTCGAAAATATGTACTTATGTGGAAGATATTTTGAAAATTTTAATTGTTGTTATATAATTTATTTAATAAATTTGTTTTATGACTTAAATTACGATAATAATAACTAATTCGATAAACTGCATTAATATTTTGTAAATTAAAATATTACTTACTTTACCCGTAAATAATTTAATCATATGTCTTAGTAAGAGAAATTCAAGTGTCCTTTTTTCCCCACATTCCTCTGATAGTGACTTCATGCATGATACCACAGATAATTTATGAAATTCTTTTTTCAAATTTGTAAAAGTTTAGCTGTTTTTGAAAGCCGTAATGTTCGAGTATAACGTGTCTATATATGATACGTCTTTGTTATGAAAGTAGAAGAAGCGAAACTTGTATTCCAAAATCGTACCAAGGGAAAAGCTATCTCTATGATCTGATATCTCCGTGGGACACAGGCGTGATGTTATACATTTGTCTTACAAGAACTACGTTTGCTCTGATTACAAAATCGTGTCTATGTACCGTCATTACTTGGGCTTACGAGGGAAAACGAGTTCTGGAGTGGAGACCGCGACTTCATAAACGTGGGGTAGGACGGCGTTCTGCAAGATGGACCGATGACCTTAAAAAGATTGCAGGATGTGACTGGATGTACAAGGCGCAGGACCGTAGACCATAGATGATTTGAACTTGGGCTTAAATAGACCATAGAAAGAGCCTGAGGCAATGAATACAGACTTTTAAAGAAGAACGGTTCTTAAGGATTTTTTGTGCCTATTTGTAGTTTATTACATTTGGCGGCGCTGTCGTCGCATTTCACTGTCGCAGTTAATAGTCAAAAACTAGTAGGTAGGCACATTTTTACGTTTTTAATCGACTTAATTCAGGGATTATCTATTTATAAAAAAAAATATTTCACATCTTTTAAACCAAAACATAATATATTTATAGATATTTACAATGATTGATTTTATTCTCTTGCTTCGAAAAATTAAAAATGGCTGGCGCGCTGCGACTGCAACGCCGCCAAGCGGCAGTTTGTGTCACAGAAAGTTTGTCTTCAGAGCAACCTAAGAAAATGTTCTTCTATACATATACGTCTGTATTCATTGCCCGAGGTAAGGACTCTGCACCATTTACGAAATGGAAATGACGTAGGGTCAAGTGTTCAACAATTAAACACTAAAAGTTCATAACCTCGTACATCTTATGTTTTTGCTGATAGAAGTCTATAATTTTACAGGCATGTAGTCAATATGATTGGGTATCGAATGGCATTTATAGATTTTTTTAAATAAAGCGATTTGAATCGACAAAGAAATAAAAACTAAGAAATGGGATTTGTGTCATTGTGTCCATATAGGCGTACACAATGAAACACCATATATTCAACAATGAAACACCATAAATAAACTGTGCCTAATTCAAATTTTGTTAAATGTAGGTAGTTATTAAAGAAAGAGCAGTGCGTTTCTACGTTAAATGCAGTGGCACGACGTGCCATGCTGCATGTTTCAGGCTTCTTTAATGACAGTTCTGCATGCCCTGATTTATAAGACCGTAAACATTCGATTCCAGCCATTTTCCCAGCTAACAGAATATCGAATATTGTTAATTTTTGCCATTTGGTAAGCAATACGCCCCTCGTCCTTTTTACAGCTTTGTTACGCGCCATCTTAAAATAAAAACAAATTTTAATAGATAAGGTTACACAATATCACCCAATAAAAATCTAGATTTATATAGATATCTTATGATGGTACACAATAAAACAGTGTTTCATTGTGTCCACTGTTAAACTGTTTCATTGTTGACTACCTAGGGTTTATCTAACTAACTTTTAATTTATGTTCACAAAATTGTAACTTTGAAACAAATGATATATGCCAAAATAATCTACAAAACATGTAGAATGCAGGATAATCATAAAAAATATAATATTCCTAACCATTAAATAATGAAAAATCTTTAAAGATAGCCAGAAATACTTCAATTTTTGACGAAAATAGTAAAAATTAGCCGCAGACGCGTCTTTTCTCACGCGGTGCCGCCGCCGCAAACTGGGATACGCCGGTGGTATCTATTGAGTGTCGTTACGCGCTATATTGCACTAACTGCCAACGACGCGTTTTGGAAATATTACTATGTTTTATTGTGTACCACTGTTTCATTGTTGAACACTTGACCCTACCTTTAATTCCATTTCATCATGACTGTTCCCTACTACTGGGGAAATGGGTAAGCTAAAATAGACTTCCTTCATTTAGAGATTTTTCATACGTGCATGCATGAAAAGAAAAATGAAAGTTGAAGAGGCGAGTGAGGTGTGTATGGACCGTGCCGTGTGGCGCTCGGTTCTTTCTGCCTACCCCGCAAGGGATTTGGCGTGAAGATAGTATAGTATAGTATATAGAGATTTTTCATTATCAAAAATGTGTACCTAGTTACAAAATCAAATTCCACATTTCATTTAACAGTTATTTTGTACGCCTCTCACGCACCGACCAACTGTTGCTAAACAAACAATTATTGTTTCAGCATATTGTAGTGTAGCAACACCGTTGTGTAAAATGACCAGCAGTTTTAAGTAAACAAAACTTTTTGGTTGTATTTTACGTTCATCCCAACGGAATCGGGATTTAGGTACATGGTGGAAAGTCACACATCTCTTCGCCAGAACCGAGCGTTTCAAAAGAACGCAGTCCAACTATAAAAACTTGGAACGACCTGCCCGCACACGTATTTCCCTCATCTTACAATCCCGGGTTCTTTAAGAGGAGCGTGAAGAGGCACATCACAGGGCCGCCAACTTGAGGACCACTATCAGAAGTGGCCCCTTATCGCTAGATCACAGAACACTTCTAGATGCGCCACGGCTGTCCATCAGGCTGGTGGCGAGCGACGTCATTTTGGCGAGCTGAACATAAAAAAAAGTCTTTGTAGAACGATTTTAAACAAGGAGGGGAGAAAAAAGAACCCAGACTGTCTTTGACTTGTGACGTTGTTGATCAATATAGGAACAAACTCTTCCCAGGCATACTCAACTTATCGCGACAAATTATCGATAGTACAAACTCTCGTCAACCTCTCCTGACCTCGTGTCTATGAATTCCAAGTAAACTCAGTGAGCGGTGTCTATGTGTGTGTAGTCTCAGCGAATTTAAATGTAGGTTTCCATCTGTACTATCTCTAATTTGTGTTATCGCGCACGATTCGTCCGTCCTCCGTTACAATTAGTTGAAGTTATCCTACTATCCTGCTAATATTATAAATGTGAAAGTTTGTGAAGATGTTTTGATGTTTGTTACTGAATCACGCTCTAACGGCTGAACGGATTGGACTGAAATTTGGTGCAGAGATAGCTTATAGTCTGGAATAACATATAAGCTACTTTTCATATCGGAAACATGTTCTCACGGGAAGCGGAAACGGGTACCGAAAATCACGCGGGCGAAGCATCATCTAGTCCTTGAATACTGTGCGTTAGTTTCGAGAGATCAAAGGCGTGTGGTGGCTTAAATTCCTCTCTCTCCTATATTTTATTATCTTTCGTCCCCAAAGCATTCCTAACTTTCATTCATTCTTTTCTTTCTCGATTTTCTTTTCTTACTTCGTAGAAATTAGGGTAAAGTTCCCCCCAGGACTTGATTTGTACCTTAGAAGGCCTATTTGTTTAGGATATATTATAATCATCTCTATATGTAAGTTTCATAAGTGTGCACTTTCATGATAAATTTAGTAAAAAGCTGTTAATTGAAATTACAAACAGATACAATTTTATTTATATGTAGGTACTAGCTGACCCGCGCAACTTCGTTTGCGTCACATGAGAGTGAGAAAGAGAGAGGTATGGCATTAATATTTCGAGTATTATAATGTTTCCCGTTGCATTTACATAGGCATATGCTGTTCAGGACTTTTTTTATAACTTTTTAAGAAGAACAATTTAGTGATACACAATTTTTACGTAGCTTTAACTATTTATGAAGCGTCCGTAATGGGAGCTCTCAAAAGAAATAAATGATTCCCTTTCTCGAAACATTATTGCTCCGCTCCTATTCGTCTTAGCGTGATGTTATATCGCCATTAGCCAGCCTCAATAAATGGACTATTAAACTGTAAAATAATTTTTGAAATGCAACTAGTAGTTTCTGAGATCCAAGCACAAACAAACTCTTCAGTTTCATTATGTCGTGGGCGAACCTTAAGAGATAGACAAATTAGGTTATTGTGAGCGAACCTTAAAAGATATACATATGCTTTCGCGGACATTTTTGTAGAACTTTTTAAGAGAAACAATTTTGTAATACACAATTTTTACCTAACTGTAACCATTTACGCAGCGTACGCCTCGGAAGCTCTCAGACGGTAAAAAATATTCCCCGTTTTAAAACATTCTTGATTGCTGCTCCGCTCCTGTTCGTCTTAGCGTAATATTATATAGCCTATAGCCATCCTCGATAAATTTTTTTGAAGGATTGTCGTTTTACTGACAACTGGCTTTCATTTCGAGTAAATATGTACCTATTTATTTAAACAAAAAAATACTTTGTGAGTAATAACATAATATCCCCGCAACGGCTGGCGGCGCGGGGCGGCGGCGTGGCGGCGCAGCGCCCGTTATCTACTAACGATTGAGTGAGACGAGTATAGAAATTTGAAAACGAGAAAGCGGCGTAGACAATAATAATCGGCTCATCACATGTCGTCATCGTCGTCGTCAGTGATACAATCACGGAATTCTAGTCTTTATAATCATTGCGTTAAATTTTTGATTTACAAATGAAAACTATTTTTCGATTTGAAAGTACTAGTCAGTCTCTAGTACTTTTCGTACATTGTCAAATTGTGTTAAATTTTAGAAGTTCATACATATTTGTCTCTATGCGTGTAATAAAAATCAAAGGTAACGAAAATGCTGTCAATCAAAGTCATACGGTGCTAAGTGTACTGTAACATCGGTCATCCACAAAGAAATGAATACTCTTAAAACATACCTAAATCATTGCTCTGAATTATATAACTACGAACTGATAACGGAACTAAATGTACTACCTACACGTACTAGAGTTCTGAACTAGTTTTTTTTTGGATATTGTACTATATTGGATCGCACCGTTCACTGACTGAGCAAGCACAAGTCTAGTTTTAAACACAAACATACCTACTTCATGTAACTACCTAGTTCACTCGTGTCTATCACTTTGTTTAACTTAAGTCAACTAGTAGTATGTACCAATTAGTACTTAAGTAAAATCAATTTATAGTCTTACCTTTCGAAGTTCCCAGGTAATCTAAAAAACGTTATCTCTGGGTGCGTTATTGACGAATTCATGCAACCAAAACAAGCACAATAGACTCTAGTTGTCATATTAAATATTTTAGGTAAATAAAACACGCGCGTTTACTATCTAAAAAACGACACACCGTCCATTCGTCTACTCGGCACAATCGCCTGCTTGCGTGCTGAAAGGCCTGCCGAAAACGAGACTCGTAGGTATAGGTTGCGCTTCGTCCGTTTGTAGGGAGTTACAATACTGGTTACATATATATATACTGTGTCTTCAGCTTTATAATATTTATATTATGTAGGTATTATTAATCTACTAAAGTACGATTATTAATCTTAGTCAGTAAAATGACAAGTGCAACTGTCACTTACACTGAATTTTGTACTGAATTTTCATTCAAGAAAATGTCATTTTACTGACTGAAATTAATAATCAAAAAAAAAAAGCATTGACCATTTTTATTTCGTGGGCCTGATTTGACCACAAAGAGTCACCGCGCATATAAATGAGTAGGTACTATTCATTCAGGGCTGTTTCCAATTTATAAAGTAGGTATATGTAACGTCTGGCAGGTTAAGCAATATTGGCTATTGCAATTGTCTTTTAAGATCCCGACAGTCGATATCCCTAATCCATACTAATATTATAAAGCTGAAGAGTTTGTTTGTTTGTTTGTTTGTTTGTTTGTTTGTTTGTTTGTTTGTTTGAACGCTAGGATCTCAGGAATAATATTATAAATGCGAAAGTACTCATTGCTGGATTGACTTAACTCGTTGACTTAACTCATTGCTGGAGCGATTGAGATGAAATTTGGTATAAGGCTAGTTCGATCGAGGCCCTGGGAAGGACATAGGCTACTTTTTAACCGACTGCGCAAAAGGAGTGTTATGATTTTACGACATATTTAACGACTTCTACGCTGTCGAAGCCGCGGGGAACAGCTAGTAGTTGATAAATATTAATGTTGAAGCGCTCGTGGCCCCGCGGACTCAGTGTTCTGTAAACGATCACTGCAGTAAGCAACATTTACTATGGCCGGACATGGATGGGTGACCACCACGTGGACCACTTTGTGACATTTATTTACGAGCGTTTCCGTGCTTCGGAAGGCACGATAAGCCGTTGGTCCCGGTTGTCGGTAAAATGACAGTCGTTAAGCCAAGTTGAAGGCCTTACGGGCGGCTTGAAAAATTTCAACTGTGGGTCGTCACAACCTGCGCCCGGGTCGGCAGCGCGTGTGTAGCGCCTCTGGTGTTGCAAACGTCTATAGGCTACGGTTACAAACTTTCCGGTGGGCCGTAAGCTTGTCTGCCACCTAAGTAGTATAAAAAAAAAAATATAATCAAAAGGTAGGTAGGTGCGTACCAATTACATGCGCCGTATTTAATGTTTCTATGAAAATCTGCAACATATTTGGGCACTTTATAACTGTCCAGTTGGGTTGTAAGATTTACATAGCTGTTAGGTACTTTAGAGTAGGATGATTTTTTTTAATCCTATGATCTCGCAAAGAAAGAACTTTGTACTGTAGATAAATGCATAAAGTAGGTCGGTACGTGCAAATCAGTTCGTCATCTGTATAATTCATTGTGGTCACGTCTTAGTTTCTTATAGGTACAGTTAGCAAAAATATGGTCTAGACTACAACCCTCGTTTTGAACGTAATCGAAACAGGCTCTGAAACATACCTTCGACTGACGTTTCTCTGCCGGATGAGCCGCCGACAGAACGTTTCGATTATGAGTTGTTCACCGACAGAACCTTTCAACTACGTTTTGCCGACAGAATGATTAATTCATAAAAGAATCGACGACAGAATCGTTCACCAAATCAGAATTCGTCGACAAACAAAATTTAGGCATGGTTTGTCCAAAGTAATGACTTAATCCTTAAGGATGATCTCAACGTCGAGGTGTTAACCATAATAAGTTAATGATTAATACACCGACTCGGATAGGTTAGGTTAGGCCTTTGTGATTAGTTTTTTTTGTTTTGTCGACGAATTCTTATTTGGTGAACGATTCTGTCGTCGATTCACTCATGAATTAATCGTTCTGTCGGCGAAACGTTCGTAGATGAAAGGTTCTGTCGGTGAACAACTCATAATCAAAACGTTCTGTCTGCGGTTCATCCGGCAGAGAAACATCTGTCGGAGGTATATTACAGAATCAATTGAACAACAAGTCGATTTCCCTTGCATTATACAGTAACAATTATTGCTAATTTTTATGACGTTTTCTATAATAACTTATTCGCGTATTATATTTCTGTCACACCATGTGTCAAAAACAATTCGCTTTCGTTAGAAAAGTCACAGTTACATCTCACGGAAGCTTTTGTCAAAACTTGTAGACTACTTTCTAGACTGTCTGTACATAAAATTTAACACGTACTTGGTAGAAATTCACGCGGTTTGAGAATTCGTTTGCACGCATTGTTTTTCTAATTTTGACACCAAAACTGGTTAGTGAGAGTAAAATACAATGTCAATGGCAACAAAATATTTTAAGGTTTTTGTGGTCAATTCCTTGGTTAGAGTTTTCTGATCTAATGTCGTTTTTACATGAATGCTAAGAATGGTTACGTTTTTGGTGCGGTTCTGGTACTTGTTTAAAATAAACTGCAAAGGAAAAAAACTAGTTCAGATTACAAGAAAAAAACCAAAATGCACAGTCACGAACAAAACTAGCACTAAAATAAACTTGAAAAAATTGCATTGCATAGGGTAGACTGGGTACGGTTAAAACGGTGGACGGTTAAAACAACGCGAATATCTCGTAAACAGTGCGTGATGAGGTGAGGGGTCCAAGGGGAGTATGAAGCGGGTGACAAGCCAAAACACGAATTTTAGTATCACGTTGTTCTACGGGCGCTGTGCTTGGCTATAGGAGGCCCCATTGTGTTTTTTGACGGACAAGTAAGTATTTTTGTTCTTACATTTTTGCAAATATTTAGATTTTGTATAAAGTTAGAGTATTGAGAGTTTTCTTTCGTTTTAATTGAAGTTTGTAGAATATTGTAGTATCATTAGTTTTTAATTAAATGTGTAATAATTCTAACTGTGAAACTTTTTATACCAATTGGGGGGTTGGGGACACTTGAAACATTATTTGTGGGTACGTTTGAAACATTTTATTTATTCAATTTTCTTGTTTCTCAGATGCCAAGGGTACGCCAAAGAAAGACTACGAAGTATCGGGCCGACTTATGAACATGCAAACAAGCATATGAAGATGTAAAAGCGGGATTTTGTTTTGTTTAGTTCGATTTTTGTTTTGTTGATAGTTAAAATAATTACCAATATCGCAAATTACCAATATTGCAAATATTACTGTCAAGAAAATCTTACTATAATTTCATTTAAGTTGTACTTGATGTAAAACTTGAAAGGCTGATAAAAATGCTGTCAGGTTATAAGTATCAACAAAGACTAAACTATATTACTTAAAAAATATTTGTAATTTTCATCTGTGCCATTAAAATATTATTAGATGACTAGTTCTTTACTGTTTGTTTTTGTTATTTTTCTAATTAAACGTGATAACTTATAATATTTTGTATTATTTGCATGTGTTTCATTTGACCCCAAGCACTGTTTCAACCGACCCTGACATGGGGACGGTTAAAACAAATTACCGTTTTTTTTTTCAACACAATTTTACACAGAAAACTAATATAAAGTGATTTCAAATAACATTGCCCATTAGAAGACAGATAAAATGTCTTTTGTTTAATACATTTCTTTAATCGCTAACTTAACAAATTCCGTTGCTATGCCCGATAAACGCAAAAATGTTTCTACCGTACCCAGTCTACCCTACCGAAGCACACTTTTTCTGCAGACGCTTTTGATGCATGATTCATTAATAGGGTTCCTTACCCAAAGGGTAAAAAACGGGACCCTTTTCATGAGACTTCGCCGTCCGTCTGTCTGTCTGACTGTCCGTCACGACTCACGAGACTGTATCTCAGGAACCGTGATAGCGAAAGCTAAAATTTTCACAGATGATTTCTGTGAAAATTTTAGCTTTCTGTTGTATTTCTGTTGCCGCTATGACAACAAATACTAAAATCAGAAAAAATGGGGGAGGGCTTTCAAACAACAAACGTGATTTTTGCGGATTTTTGGTAGGCACGGAACCCTACGTGCGCGAATCCGACTCGCACTTGGCCGGTTTTTTATGACGTCTGTGCTTACCGACTATTTTCAGTCAATGCCTGAATTCTTCTTTTTAGTTTTTTTAATGTTTTAAAGACAACGGTAATTTAACTTACGTTTCAAGACCGCGAGTTGCACTTCAGAGATATCGACACATCTCTTTAAATAGTGATACGACGAATAGTACCTACATATTTATTTATTATTATTATTTATTTATTTTATTTATTCTTGACCCATTTAGTGAGGAGGTTTACCATCAAGCAGGCACTACATACCCAAAACATTATTTGAAAACTAATGTCCAAGACTTATATGTATGGAGTGGAGTTTTGGAGTGTAATGGGAGTTCATGGTAAGCATGTCATGGAAGAAATGGGGACTCACATCTATGTAGTTTTATCAATAGATTTCGGACTCATACATAACTATAATTTTAATTTATACAGTACGCTCCAATAATGTTAACTAATGGAATCAGTCGTTACAAATTCTAATAATGTTGTTTAATCTTTCTTGTTGAGTGAAAACTGAGAGTAAAACATCTAACTAAAGATTTATTATTAAAACAATGCTGATCTCCATTAATTCCCAACAAGAAACTGGGTTGTTTTAAATCATGAGAAATCAGCGATTGCTTAAATAAGCTTTTCAGTAATTGAAATCTGGTGATTGCAAGTGTAATTGCATTTCTGCCGAATGCTACAAATTTGTGTGATGCGTACGTGGGTCCGCACTATTTGTTCGCGCTACTGTAACTCCCAAACTTCTTGGATGATCCTAGCAATGAAGAATCTTCAACAAGATGCAACACAATCGTCGGTTAAACTGGCCAAACGAGTCGCCAAAGGGTTTTGTTTCGAATTACGCCCCGTAGCCATATTTCTCTTCACCATAGCCTCATTCGTTTAACGAAGGTCTGAAGTCAATCTGATGATGGAGCCGGAAGACAGTTGACGGAATTCCTTAACGATTTACAGCAGTTACCTTGTGTTGGGGCCACAGACTTACAATATATATAGGTATATATAAATTTCTCTGTTTTTTTTTCAAACGTTTATTAACTCCGTTAGTCAGCAGGTGCACCACTTGCAGGAAAGCTACCTTGGGTCCAAAAGAACTCCTTAACCCCCTTGGCATGGGTCCAAATCCCTTCCTAAAAGGTTTTTGAGTGCAATATGCCGTGAATCGATTGATGGAAGGAAATCGCTCTCATTTCACAGCTTATAGCCATTACACAATATTGTGTATTTTGCTCTCTCGGGAGATCAGCGTTGCATCATCGATAATAGATAATAACAAAACATATTTGATCTAGTAAATCACTCGTTTTTAGGTCATGGAGTTTATTCTTTAAGTATGGGAACGTTTTAATACAAAGGCTCGTAGAAACAATGAGCTATTACATCTTTGCGGTTTGTGTTATGTTCATTGAAAGAAACAAAGAGTGAAAATTTGTTAAAACAGATGAAGCGAAAAATTCTAAATCTATGGATGAAACTTACTACTTTTTCAAAATGGTGGCGATGCTTTAAAAAACTGTTAATTTTTTATTTTTTGAAAAAATGGTTGACTTGGTTGATGATAAAATTTATTTTACAATCGAATGGGGATTTTATTTGATTATTAAATAAATTTAAACTACATACATTCAAAGATTGTTTAGCGAACGCCTGTCAGGACCCAATATCCTTTGTTGCCCGTGGCACTACCGCTTGGCACTACCAGTAGTGTCACGGGAAATTTTACTTTCCCGTGGCACTACCATTCCTATTGGCTGATTAAATCCATATAGTATAATTTCCCATGGCACTACCAATTACCAATGGCACTACTAAATACCAAACATATCAAATCAAGATCGAACATGTTCTTACATGGTCCCATGATGACAATCGGTAAAACAAATGAAGATCGGCAAAACAAATGAAGATCAGTGAAACAAATGAAGATCGGCAAAACAAATGAAGGTCGATAAAACAAATGAAGATCGATAAAACAAATGAAGATCAGTGAAACAAATGAAGATCGGCAAAACAAGTGAAGATCGGCAATGTCCGTGAATATTATATTATAACTAGCTGATGCCCGCAGCATCGCCCGCGTAAAATTTGTTCCCGTTGCCGCTTCCCGTATTTTATCCCCTTGGGGGTAGAATTTATCAAAATCCTTTCTTAGCGGATGCCTACGTCATAACATCTACCTGCATGCCAAATTTCAGCCCGATCCACCGAGTGGTTTGGGCTGTACGTTGATAGATCACTATGTCAGTCAGTCAGTCACCTTTGAGTTATATATATTTAGAAAAAATATATATATATACAGGGTGAATTTTTCAAAAGGGGTTGGATGGCCAAATCCGAAACTATAAGTAATAGCGAAAAATGCTCAAAGGAGTCACGAGCCCGATTTTGATGAAACTTAAAACCTCATCATTAGATTTCTGAAAAACCAATAATCCTAGCTGGGAATCGAACCTATTGATTATGAAAAAAAAACACACCCTATATTATTACACCATACGATAGTGTTGCTATTAAGGATCTTAATCTGGGAAGTAATGATATACGGCAAACTAAAGGAAAGTGCTCATCTTTAACAAAGTACAATTTATTTTGCTTACGTAAACTGATTAATTGTTTAAAATGAAGACCATTGTTTTCAATACATAGCTGGATTCGAGACTTGAGGATCGTACTGCATTCAATATTATTGATTCCGTTTAGAATATTCTCCAAAGAATCATTCTGAGCATGATTTAAAACACGGAATAGTTACGATCTATTCTGGGATTTCGAACGAAACAAACTATGATCCACAATTTAGGTACATGAAATATGAATTCTATTAAAATTCCAAACTTTCCTTAAATTTGCCGCATATCATTACTTCGCAGAATTTGATCCTTATCAGCGACACTATCGTATGATGTAATAATAAAGGGTGTGTTTTTTTCTCAAAATCAATGGGTTCGATTCCCAGCTAGGATTATTGGTTTTTCAAAAATCTAATGATGAGGTTTTAAGTTTCTTCAAAATCGGGCTCGTGACTCGTTTGAGCATTTTTAGCTATTCCTTATAGTTTCGGATATGGCCATCCAAGCCCTTTTCAAAAATTCATCCTGTATATACATATATATATATATACATATTTATATATATTTATATATATATTGTAGCATTTTTTTTTTTGTGTAGCAATCTGGTCTCGGGCTTGACAATAAGCATTGAGCGTGTAAAGCCGCCCATAATCAATTCATCGCTGGTTTTTTTATCTGTGGTTTTCCTTTGACACAAGTGACTGGTTTTGTCTACGGCACCCGATGATTTTGCATTTAAAGGAACAGGTTTTGTTAAGATTTTTCGCGAAGACTGACTTTGACCGGAGACCTGCTTTGGGGTAGTTGGAGGTCCTTTGGCTTTTTGCTCTGAGACTGTGCCGCGAATCAGTTTTCGCTCAAGCGCGATTATTTGTTACCTCGTATAACCTCTAGCAGGCTGTGATTGGGTTGCTGCATTACTTCTTGCTACATTTTACCCAGAAAACTGGTGAGTCACTTCTTCTTTTGCAAACCATGTCAATCTTCGTCTGTCACGTGGTCAGTAACTTATTTAGTTGTCTGTTTCGTGACAGGGTCGCTTATTAGGGGCTGGAGGCTGCCACTGTATAGTGAGAGAAGCCACACCCCAATCATACGTGGACTGCGCGAGCAGGGTGCATGTGTGAGAAGCTCGCCGTCTACACCTGGCATTACCATGAGCCACTGCCACTCTCAGCTCACACTGCAGGCCAGTACTTGTCACCCATTTATACATGTGTATATATACGGGATTACAGGAAAAGTCGTGCTAGATCCGTTAAGGGCGTGGAGTACCCATTATTTCTGACTAATTTCACTATGAAACACCCTACCCTAAGCTTAACCCTGTTCGAGATATTCGACTTTTAATATTTTTATTGAAAATTGCCGATTTTTAGGTTACAAATTTTTTTATTTTTATTTTGGGCGCCTTATTTATTATGTTTGTTGCATTTTGACATGTGTAATAAGATGCTCCAAAACGTCAATCATTGAAATAGTGCATAAATTAATTGAACATGTCGTAGAAGACAAGTGAAAGTTAAGAAAATAAAAAAAAATAGTAACAAGTTTATTTTTCTCTAAGGGATATGTAAAAAAAATATTACGGCAGTCGTTCGGCAGATGTTTTATAAATATCTACATTTCATCAGCTATCTAACGACGTATAGCAATGTAGGGTTGTATTTAAATTCATTGAAAAAAACTTAGTTTCAAAAGCGACAGTGGAGAAGAAAATTAATACTTAGCCCTAAAAAGTAAAATAAAACAATAGGAAAAGATGAAAATAATGTCATTTATTAAACAAGGTTTTTACACAACTTTTTCATACTCTACAGTTCATGTTCAACATGGCCGCCTCGGTTATGAATACATTTTCGCATCCTTCTACGGAGACCAGTCTTTACTACTCCAGTGGTCAATGTTGTCCTCATTTGATTGGCTGCGTCCACAATCCTTTCTCTTAATTCTTCCACGGACGAAACTGGATTTGACGGTTTTAGTGTCACGCGTGTGTTTTTTAGTCGGTAGGAGTCCGACATAGCATCCATGTAGGATTTTTCACACGCTTAGAAAAAAAAGGGGGTTTGTATTACAATTCGTCGAAAAAAAAGTAGTTGGGACGCTTCAGGTAGCAGTTCTAATGGTCCCGCGCCTATTGTCCTTCAAGTTAAGACGCACCGTGCGAGCGAGACAAGTGACAATTTATGCAAGTGTGAATGAAAGAACATAGTGACCGGTTGGGGTTGGGAATACAACACGTGATATTGTTTTGGTTGTTAGTCTGCTTTAGTGCTTCGTACATAGTAGATGTGATATCGTTTTGCTCTTTTTCTCGACTTGGCTGTGATTCTGGACCATTTCTTCTTATTTGTGACTACTGTGCTTGTTAACCGGACCCTGATTTGTACTTGTGATACGGAAGTGTTGAAGATGACGTCCTATACACCTGAGAAATATGCGGATATGCTTATTTGTTACGGATACTGTGATTGTGTGTCTGCGCAAGCTCGCAACGAATACATAATTCGCTACCCCGGTCGTCGAGTGCCAGATGTGGCCGTTTTTGACAGAGTTTATCGAAGACTTCGAGAAACTGGCTCTATTTCGAGACGAAGTACGGATTTGGGAAGACCACGAATTAATAGCGACGAAGAACAGGAAAATGAGATAGTGCAACGCTTTCGAGCGGATCCAACTACTTCCACTAATATTGTTGCCCGTGATCTGGGACTTTCGCAATGGAGAGTGTGGTTTACAGTGCATACTGCTGGCCTATACCCGTACCATTACACTCCGGTACACGTTGTTGAAGAGGGAGACCCGGCGAGGAGGATAGATTTCTGCAGATTTATGCTGAATGCTGACATATAAGACCCAAATTTTTTAAAAAACATCTTGTGGACAGATGAATCCAAATTTGATAAAGATGGAATAACAAATTATCACAACGCACATTACTGGGCCCCAAAAGCACTGAAGAATCCCAATAAGAAAAGAGTGACGGGGTCCCAGCGTCGATTCAGCGTGAATGTGTGGATGGGCATTATCTCCAATTATTTAATTGGACCTTACTTTCTCCCGGACACTTTAAATGGGGAAACATACGAAAACTTTTTAGGAGGAGACTTAACTGATCTGCTGGATGATCTGCCACTAAACTTAATCAGGGACATGTGGTTCCAGCATGATGGCTGCCCTGCCCATTTCAAAGGAAGTGTCCGAGACTGGCTGGACACAACTTACCCAAATAAATGGATAGGACGAGGTGGGCCGTTGCCATGGCCAGCAAGAAGTCCGGACTTAACCCCCATGGATTTTCATGTGTGGGGGGTTGTGAAAAGTCTTGTGTACAGCGAGCCAAATCCAGTTTCGTCTGTGGAAGAATTAAGAGAAAGGATTGTGGACGCAGCCAATCAAATGAGGACAACATTGACCACTGGAGTAGTAAAGACTGGTCTCCGTAGAAGGATGCGAAAATGTATTCATAACCGAGGCGGCCATGTTGAACATGAACTGTAGAGTATGAAAAAGTTGTGTAAAAACCTTGTTTAATAAATGACATTTCATCTTTTCCTATTGTTTTATTTTACTTTTTAGGACTAAGTATTAATTTTCTTCTCCACTGTCGCTTTTGAAACTAAGTTTTTTTCAATGAATTTAAATACAACCCTACATTGCTATACGTCGTTAGATAGCTGATGAAATGTAGATATTTATAAAACATCTGCCGAACGACTGCCGTAATATTTTTTTTACATATCCCTTAGAGAAAAATAAACTTGTTACTATTTTTTTTTATTTTCTTAACTTTCACTTGTCTTCTACGACATGTTCAATTAATTTATGCACTATTTCAATGATTGACGTTTTGGAGCATCTTATTACACATGTCAAAATGCAACAAAAATAATAAATAAGGCGCCCAAAATAAAAATAAAAAATTTGTAACCTAAAAATCGGCAATTTTCAATAAAAATATTAAAAGTCGAATATCTCGAACAGGGTTAAGTTTAGGGTAGGGTGTTTCATAGTGAAATTAGTCAGAAATAATGGGTACTCCACGCCCTTAACATATATATATATATATATATATATATTGTCAACTTGTTGAAAGCGCCATCTAACGGCCTTTATCCGAACTACGTAGCACACTAAACCATGGAGCCTAGGACCTACCTAGTACTCCCCTGCGCCGTTGGATGGCGCTAATCAAAGTGTATAAAAATATCGATTCGCTCCATTTGTGAACTCACAATTTAATAAATATTCATTCGAACAACAAGCCTACTCAGTCAGTTGAACCTACTCAAATTCCCGTCACCAGTCCAGCCGAGGTACCAGATCCCACATATATATTATATACAACATAAAGTATATTATAACTAGCTGACCCGGCGAACTTTATTCCGAAACATTTTCTAAATTCAAAGATTTTTGAATTTTTGCTTTTTTTAACGTGAGGAAAAATACTTCATGGATGCTATGCCGACACCTACCGACTAAAAACCCTCACGTAACGCCCAACAGCCTACGGTTGGGAGCCCCGGGTGAGTCCTCGGAAGGATGTCCCAGGACTCCCAACAGACCTTATGGCTACCACTGCGGCCTCACCTAGAACTGATCTTCATTTGTATAAGCGACCTTCATTTGTTTTTACCAATATTCATTTGTTTTTACGATGTTCATTTGTTTTAGCGACCTTTATTTGTTTTTACGATGTTCATTTGTTTTAGCGACCTTCATTTGTTTTTACCAATATTCATTTGTTTTTACGATGTTCATTTGTTTTAGCGACCTTCATTTGTTTTAACCGATATTCATTTGTTTTAGCGATGTTCATTTGTTTTTATGATGTTTATTTGTTTAAGCGATTTTCATTTGTCTTGGCGATCGTCATTTTGTTTTGGCGATCTTCATTTGTTTTAGTAATCCATTTATTTGTTTAAGCGATCTTCATTTGTCTTGGCGATCTTCATTTGTTTTGGCGATCTTCATTTGTTTTAGTAATCCATTTGCTAGTAGTGCCACGGGAAATATTATTTCCCGTGGCACTACTGGCAAATGGTAGTGTCAACGTAAACGTACAATTACCCGTAGCACTACCAGTAGTTCCACGGGAAAGTAAAATTTCCCGTGACACTACTGGTAGTGCCAAGCGGTAGTGCCACGGGCAACAAAGGGAGAATGAGAATCGAAGGTTACAACGTATTTTGCAATATCGATCAAAAGTTTTTTTTTTCTTTTTTCAAATAATATCAATCAGTCAAACCACATCCAGCACCCCCTTGACCTTTGTTAGATAGTCTGTCCTATGGTTCTGGTTCTAAAACCAAATGTCTTTAACTAAAGTTCTGGCTCTCAGTCCCAGCTAGACATGCTTTCGCCCAGCAACTTTCGCCTTGGGTTAGGTATAAAAGTGCGCATAATAAGCGTTTCTTGGGTTAGGAAAAACGTTCTGGATTACAGTCTGAGGCAAAACGGTATTTTCTCTTCAATAGAGTGATTTCATTCGTCACGGCTAACATTAAACTGTTTATGGGACGAAGATGTTTCATGCAAATCCGGACATTTCTTAAGTCGTGTTGGCTTTTCCTGGATCATTAATTACAATCTGACAATCGCACGAGGACTCTTGTAGCGCGAATTCTCTGCCAGTCATTGTCACGATTACAAAAATCACATGTGTAACGGAATAATGCATAAATATTAGGCGGAATAGTCACGAGAATGGCATAACTGATTCTAATACTTGATAATCGTATTGAACGCATTTCTCCATTTTAGTGCTTCGAAATATCACCGCATTTAGTTTTCTGTGTACTTTAACAACAGTGTAAAGATTATTAAGAGTCCATATGACGCCAAATAGACTATTACTTTGATCTAGATCTCAGGACTCGTGAGGTCTGCTGAATTAAAATTTCAACAGAGACAACTTTAGTTCATGAACTAAAAACGCTCTAGGCTCGAAACACGATAACTGATAAAATCCTCGATAGATTTTTGTGTTGAAAATACCTCGATTTCGTGAAATTTTAAGCTAGATCTCGTATATTATAAGTTGTTTTATAATATAAAATATTAATAAGAAAGACAATAGTAAAACCATCATTTGCACTAGAGCATTTTTTTTCATATTGGTTATAGCTTTTTTATAATTAATTTATTTCGTTAAAAGCGCACAAAAACCGATCGCATCTCTCTCTTTCTTGCACGCTAAAATGTATATCTTCTATCTCCTTTAAACAATTTGGCGTCTGGTAGGCTCTTAAAATCTTGTTCTCAACCAAAAATGTCTCATATACCTACTTACTTATGGAGAATCATCTCTTCTTCTCTTGTTCTCAACCGAAAATGTCTAATACAGCAATGGCATAAGCTGTGACATTATCGTAATTTTTTCAAGACTTAAAAGATGCTTGTTGTCTATATAATTGGTTCAATTCCATAATTTCATACATTTAAGCTAGGATAGGATGAACTTACTCAATATCTGCCGAGAATTCTGGGTGGAATATTGTTTTGAGGAGTTACTGGGACACACTGCGCGAGATGAATATTATTCATCTCGCGCAGTGTGGCATATCCATATTATGGATATGCCTATAATATATGCAGCCGAGTGGTTCGGGTCCGGAATGACATCCACACTATAAAAAAGGCTGTACTCAAATATTGCACAACTTCATGGGATAGTTTGACCAAATAGGCATTCCTACAACTAATCAAGACGCTCTAATTGAAAAAAAAAAGAATCGTAATCCATAAACAAAAAAAATACAATTCGATAGAGCGTGAACGCTCGCCGTGACCGTAACCAATTTCTAATTACTATGGCTAGCGAAAGTATCCCATTACTTATGTAAAGCATTCATCTCTGATGCAATATTGTACACAATAAAATATTATCGCACTTACAAATTTTATTGACCGAGACTGAAGTGTGATGTCAACATTAACTAAATCGTTTCGGGGCGCGGGGTCAGATCTAAGCTATTGCGTTTGAATTTCGCACTGTCGGGTCGTCACGATTATACCACAGTATTATAATGAAAATAAAACCTACATTAAGACTGTGACTATGATTATAGTGTAAGTATTCGATTGTAAGACAAAAACCCGGTTTCTTACTAGGACATCCTCCTTAAGGGCTTATCAGTGGCTTCCAACCTTAGGCTGTTGGGCGTTACGTGAGGTTTTTTAGGCAGTAGGAGTCCGGAATAGCATCCATGAAGGATTTTCCCTCACGTTAAAAAAAAGCCAGGTTTCATAACGCACGCAGGTAACCTGTGGTACGGTGGCGAGAAAACCAGTGCAATGCAATTTTACTGTCGATGTCGTGAGAAATTGGAAACTGCTTTAGTATTTGTACGAATCCGCAGATCAAGGAATATCGTTTATTCATTTAGGTTACAAAGTAACATCTGAACGGAAAGATCCTTCTTTAAAGTATAATATAGGTAATACAACCATTCATACCTGGGCTTTGTTCGTGAGAAAAATACACACGGCCATTTTTTTTTCAATGATTTAATAGTAGGTACTACTCGCAATAACTATGTACGTTTACCTTGACGCATTGATTAAATCCGAATTCTGATTGTCATAATTATTTTGTTTAATTTAAGAACATGATTTTTTGATTTGTTGTATTTTACACAACCCCGAATTGCAGAATTAGGAAAAAATCCGAATTAAAAACAGATCATTTTTAATCATTCCCGATTCTATGGCAGTACAAAGTACGGCAGGACAACTTAAATAAATTATGTTTTTCTGTTAAGATAGATTGTCTGAGATAGTAGGTATGTTCTCAGAAATAATGAAATAAGTAATAAATTGTCTTAAATAGGTACTACTATGATGAATTTCCTCGTTAACAAACAAATTACAGCTAGAAAGTGCTATTGCAATGGACATCGTCTGTTATTTATTGCAATAATGTTATAACATCTAAGTCATTAAACATTTTTCAATGAAAATGTAATTTTTAACTGCCTGTTATACCTAGTATCAACTTGAAACAAAGCGCACCTAGTTCTTTTCCTCAGTAAAAATATGATTATAATATAATCGTAGACACCAAAAAACTAAATTATTTACTTAAATGAATTATTTTTATCTTTTAATTACTTAAATAATAAATACCAAGGACAGGTTTTTTGGTTCATTCCAAGATTTAGATCTTTTTCTAGTGTCTAAGGTTTCCAATTGTCACCTTGAGCTACGCCTCAAACGTTAGACACTTTGTTGTCCATCTGCCTGTCTGTCAAGACCTAAGATCATAATATTATACTAAGATCTTACAGTCCCTTAAAGTCGCTACAAATTTCGCGTCCGATTCGCTATTTTTATTTTATTTTTTCCTACTAACGCCATATTTTAATTGTTACAGGTCCTTTGGTGTACAGCAGCAGTACTGGCAGCGGTATTACAATCAGTGACAGGCCACGGTAGACTCATAGAACCACCATCACGCGCTTCCGCCTGGCGCTACGGGTTCGACACACCCCACAATTACAACGACCATGAACTCTTCTGCGGGGGCTTCTCCCGCCAATGGCAGAAGAATGAAGGAAAGTGTGGGGTTTGTGGGGACGCATGGGATGCACCCGCTCCTCGAGCCCACGAAATCGGTGGAAGATTTGGCAAAGGCATCATTGTCCGCAAATATGCCCCTCACGATACCATTGTAATAAAAGTAGAACTAACAGCCAGCCATTTTGGCTTCTTCGAGTTCCGTGTCTGCGAAGAATGGAAAAACACGACCCAAGAATGCCTTGATAAATATGTACTGAAGATGGACGGCCAAGACTCGACTAAATACTATCCAAAGGATGGAAATAAAATATACGAGATGAAGTACAAACTGCCAGCAGACTTAAATTGTCCACATTGTATTCTGCAGTGGAGATATATCGCTGGGAACAATTGGGGTTCATGTGGTAATGGGACTGAAGCAGTGGGTTGTGGTCCACAGGAGGAATTCAGGGCCTGTGCTGATATAGCTATTGGAGATCGCTTCACGACCACAACAAGACGACCAAGACCTTCGTATGTGCCACCGAGCAGGAGACCAACATTGCCTACTCCCGAAGAATCCACTGGAAACTCGTTGTACGGTGTCGTCGTTGCTGTTGTCACATTGTTCGTTGCCATCGCGGTACTAGCCGGCATTTACTTATATTATTATAGAGGTGGTATGAGGATTAAAAACCTCTTAAAGTCTAAAGTGCCACAACCAGCCCCGGTGCCTCCTCCAAGGCATAAAAGAGCTTCTCTATCCAGAGAAACTCCTCCAGAGCTAATTCCAACCAAAAATGGATTTGTGACGGAATCGGGTTTCGAAACTGTAGACTTAAGAGCTAAATGAGAATTTATGAGGCTGTAGTTTTTTAACTGAAGAACGTATACTGCCGAAAACTAGTGATTAGACGTGGTGTGTGGATGATGTGAATATTGTATTATTATGAGAGACAAGAAATGTTAAGTAGTCCCCGCACTATCAGTAATAATGACATCAATATTACTGACAAATCTACCTTACAATCACCACCTCACAGTCAATTCTAATGACATTAGTCGAATCTAATGTTAATTTTGCTGATAGTGTCGAGCCACTTTAGGTTAATAGTAATTTAAGTTTAACCTAGGTTAAATCGACGATTGTAAATTATACGTAGAATTATATTTATATTGAATTAAATGTTACAAATTTATGTTTGGATTTTAATCTTCTTCAGAAAATATATTGTTAATGTTGTAAAGAATTAAAATACTATGCACCGATGACAGAAGAGTTCGCGGGTTCGACTTCTGTGTCGGGTGAAATATGTATTCGATGAAATAAATTTTAACTTTTATCTTTATAGTAACCAACCCATAAGAAACCACTCCATTCTCTTTATAAAAATGTTAACTAGCAAATGCTCGTAGCTCTGTTCTCTTAAAATAACAAATTTCGACCGTGACCCTGAAACCTGTTATCATTATATTCATGTTCAAGTCATTATGACTTGCAATTATTTGTCTGCATACTGCCTAGTTCCTAACGTAATGTGATTTCAAACCCTTTCTCAATTGAACAGCTTTAATTTAAGAATTATATGATTTGTTGGGCCTTGATGTATTAGCTATTTTATAAAAATAAGTAGGTACCTAGATTTTCCACCACATTATAAAACAGGCTCTCATCTTATTGAAGAATCTCATCGAAACTCAGCATTCTCAATCGTGAATTCTCAACATAGTACAGCATCGAAAACCCAACTTATTGGCGATTTTTCCGAATCTGGAACTACTCTTGTTCGTCCTTTTCTTAATTGTGGAGTAGATTTTGCTGGCCCTTTGCTAAATAGTGATGACAAAGGGCAGAGGTGCAAAAACGCACAGATTCAGTTATCGTCATATTCGTTTGCATGGCTACCAAAGTCATACTTATAGAGTTGGTGGGCGACCTCAAATCAGAAGCAACAATCTAAGCATTTAAATTTGTTGCATGAAGAGGACGATGCACTCAACTATGAAGAGATCATGGAAATGACGACGGAGTGTCATTGCAGAGGCGGAGGGCCTTGGAAAGACATGGAGTGAAACAAAACGTGAAGCTCAAGACCGACAGGGATGGCGATGCACTGCGGAATCCCTCTGCCACATCTAGGGGCCATAGGACCTTACGTCAAGTCAAGTGTACTAGAGATATTTTAAGGCAGACACACGGAGAGGTACTTTATTCCTCCATATGGTCCTAGTTTTGGTGGATTATGGGAAGCTGCTTTTGGATCAATCAAGTACCTACCGTCTTATGATATTTTTCGCAGTTATATTGTATACAAACGTAACTAATGTGGGCCAAGAAACAAAAAGAGCCTACTCGGTAATACAGTAGCTAGTACCCTCAAAAAGTGGGCTCCTGATCGCATTGTCGTTTAATGGCAAAGGATTACATGTTCATAGTAGTGAACTGATATAGTACCTATTAGGTAACGTTCTAGGAACATAAAGCACTCCCCTATAAAATCACAGGCACCTAACTCAATATTAGCGGCTAGAATCTGGTACAACTGCTGACTGATGAACAAGATTCTGGCGCAGGCGCCCTTACATGGTTTAGGTGACGGTACGATCGCTTATAGCAATACGGAAAAAGTTTTTCTGGATATTCCTGTGGCTTCAATGCTTTTATAGGTTTCTAGAATGTTTACCTATTCAATTGGTGAAGACTATATTTTTTACAGAGCGTCTACATCTTGAATAGGTATCTGGATACTTTTATTTATTTCGACATAGGTATATTAACAAATAATTGTTGAACTGTTAACTCCATTTACCATTATATGTATCATACAGAAGCCCTTTCCAAGCAACGTCTATATTTAACTTAACTGACTTCCAAAAAGGAGGAGGTCGCCCTGTCGGATGTATTATTTTTAATGTTAGGTAGGTACTTAGGTAAGTACCTTGTAAGAAACGATTGCTTGAAAATTTATATTGAAAACCTAACAAGTTCAGTAATAAATGATACCAGGATACCAGCTGCAAATTTTTGTAAACACAAAATAAAATCATTATTACCTACATGAATATTGATCTATCAAGACAATTTTGACGTGATAATTTTTTCTATTTTATAATGGCCCTGTCCACGTAGCTATTTATATTTTTATGTTATAAATATTATCTTTGCTGAATTATACTTACTTCATTATATGTGAAAGACTGTGTCCTTTGAAGGGCAGCAAGTTATTTGTATGCTATGTAGGTATATGTATATACACAATGTATGTTTAATGTACAGTACTTGACAGCAGTTGGAATACAAAATTTGTGAACAAAATACGCGTTTCATTTTATTCGCTTTCACTTGGACAATCACGAAAACCGAATAAGTATTTGGCTTGTAACCCCAAAGCATGCAAGGAACATGCCATCAAAGATCCTACATTAGGTATACATACATCCATGTTTGATGTACAGTACTTGACAGCAGTTGGAATACAAAATTTGTGACCAAAATACGCGTTTCATTTTATTCGCTTTTACTTGGACAATCACAAAAACCGAATAAGTATTTGGCTTGTAACCCCAAAGCATGCAAGGAACATGTCAACAAAGATCCTACATTAGGTAGGTATACATACATCCATTCTCATTTGCACTGAAAGGGTTAAGCGCGCGAAACAGCGAATTAAGCGCACGAAAAAATAATTTGTCTCCTGTGCTTATTGTCACTTAATGTGTACTTAAACACAAAACTTCTCTTGGACATTTAGGTAAGTATTTGTTAAATACTTTCATAATACTCACAAAATTTTAATTCTACCGTTCTATTAGCCTATAGCAGTAAGTTCACTCCCAACGTAGGTCTTCATCAATTTTCGTCATGGTGCCGAACGGTACAGAGTTTTGTTTCGAAGTTCTTCTCTTCACCATGACCATCAAAAAGTGCACTACTTGCAGGTTAAGCTGGCTTTCGCATCCAAGATCTCAGTAGAGCCCAGTCGCACCCAATACAGGGGGCTCAGTGAGTTGCAGAACCTTCTAAAACTTACTAAAAAGTGTCGGTTAATGGTGCCTACGTCGCCCCAAGACATATAGATATTATAAGGTGGAATATTTGGTTGGTTCCAAAGAAGATTTCGGTAGCGTCTGCACGGTTTGCAAGAAGACGCAGGTTCGAATCCTGCTCGAAACCAATTCTTTTTCCATATTAAAAAAAAAGACTTGTAGGTAGAACCCCCAAACGTAGATTGGCCGGTGACAAGAGCTAGTGGACTGTTGTATTAGACTTAAATACCTAATTCTTGTTTTTGAATGCTAGTGAAACGAAAACGTATAGTTCTCGTCATTTGACCAACACACGTGGTTTGATGTTGATGACGCCGGTCCGGGCTGAAGACGACTACTATGCGCGTTGTCCTGGGCGGAGGTTTTACGAAAATCTAATCTTATCCCCTGTGCTGCGGTAAATCAGCTTTGATTTGGTATGTAGAAGCAGCTGAAACTTAGGACTTTTTGGCGGCAATTTTGGTTGACAGGAAGTGAATCAAGTGTTTTACGGACGCATATCACCTTGGTGGATGGGTTAACAACGTTCCTGAAATACCTATAAAGATTGCAGAGCACATTCCCTAGCATGGCTTTCACCAGTTTGTAGTCCCGCAGAAACGGTCTGCGCACAACACGTCGACTACTAACTATTCAAATAGGCGTAAAAGTCTGCCTACAAAAGTCGACGTGAGCGCATACACTGTAGGTTTTTTATGTAATACAGTAATACCAATATGAATACATACGTACTATTAGAAGCGTAGTTCATAAGGCCGTTCTGAAGACAAAAACTTTCTGCGACACAAACTGCCGCTTGGCCAATGATATAAAAACTATAGATACGTTATAGACACTTGAAAATGGTAACACGTAAAGTAGGTAATTACCTGAAAATCTGTGACGCGGCTGTAGGGTTAGCGAAAGTTGTATTAAGCACTGTTTTAAATTCTGTTAGCCGCTCAATCCCGCCGGTGGCGTGGTCACGCCGGCGTATCCATAGGCGGTGCCCACGCCACCGGCGGGAACGGCGGCTGCACGCCGGACGTCACGCAATATATCCTTATTTCTTTTACAGGAGTCGTACTACATAAATACTTACTGTTTCATCATGCTGGATAACTGACGAAAATAACTACACTAAATCCGAGAACACCCCATGTGTAATGGATTTATGATATTTGGCCGAAAATTAGGATGGGGAAAATGAAGGAGTACTCTCAGATTTTACCATGTAATTCAAAATAAAAAGCAGTTTTCTGAGATAAATTATTTTATTTACAAAATATACACATCAACAATTCACTTTCACCAAAAAAATAATAATCTGTAGATATAAAATCTCCGAAAATAAAATAGCGGCGTTTTCCCTGAAAGAAAACGCATATTAAAATACTTACCTAATTCGAAGCTTATATAATGAGATAGGCATATCCGTTACCCGTAGGCTTATCTTACTCATGTTTGATGACGTATTTCCGTCGACTCACCAGCAGGGGGCGCCACCTGTGAACTTATAAATGCAGATGGCCGCCATCTTGTCCTCATTGGCTTTTATTCACCAGGCAGATTTAAAAAGTAAGCTTCGAATTAGGTAAGTATTTTAATATGCGTTTTCTTTCAGGGAAAACGCCGCTATTAAAAGTACTTGACCGTAATTCGAAGCTTATATAATGAGAAATGTTTGTTTTCGCCTGGTGAGTGACGGAAACGCCAATGTGATTCTAATTTATTATTAGGAAAATAATATTACAGAATGTTGTATGTATGGTATCTAGATTTATAATCTTTACCACATTGAACAACTTAATATGTTATCTTAAATAGACTAAATAAGGAATCTTATATAAGGAGTAGTAAGTTTCCTTCTATTGACAGGATTAAATAATTGCGTATTATTATTATATTTGATTGGTGGTAGTTGCTGACATTATTACCAACCCATCGTCAATTACTTCGTGTTAGGATTAATTTAATCTTACCACCACCACCAATTCTTAGAAGCTGCTGCTGACCGGGTAGTGCCGGGGCTAGAATTGTTGGAGTAACTCTCACAGTCATAAGTAAACTATTTGACTGTGTAGTCTCATATCGGTTACTCTGATTAACCTAATTTTTATCTAGAATAAAGGATTCAATTGATTAGTCGTAGGTATTATCTTTGTTTACAATAGTTTTCCAACCAGATTGTCTGAAATGAAAATGATCAGTTTCGGACTCTGATTCGGGCCTAAAGTAGTACCTATGACATGAGTTAAAACAATCGAGCAAAGTTAGATCGTGGATGCGGCGACCTAAGCATAAAATCACTATGACGAGATACTTGAAAAATGTTCTCTGTGTATCAATACTTGGTAATATTTAACTAAGTCATCAATCCCAATATCAATCAATATGTGACTTAATTTTCTTTACATTTTTCAAAGAGATCGACCAAGATATGTTTAACCAAAACATGCGAACTATGTAAGGTTGACTAGCGGTTTCTGTATTATCAAGTACAGCAACAACAGATTTATGTAACAGAATCGTATTATATAATAATCATGAATAAAATGCAAGTCGGTTAAAACTCTAAAATTTATTAGTATGTTAAAAGGTAGGTCTCCAGGAGCTCAATAGTAGAAGCTTTTGATTATATATCTGTTATTTACCTCTTCACCCCCCCCCCCCCCCCCCCACATTTCACTACTCCACAAATTCTCTATGTGAGGTGGTGGGAGACCTGTCGAGGTGTTTATTAGAAGGAAAGAAATAATGTTTATTAGGTTCTTTTGCAGGTTCTGCAGAAAGAATGGAACTTACAGAGCTCTCGCTTTGAGATCTGCCCTCTATTAATACCTTGTGCCATCGCGGCACCACAAACACAAACAATCCTGTTGACCGATTAAGGTGTGACAGTATCTTGGTTATTAAAAATGGTGGTGGAAGTAATATCCACACAATACAAACAGGCCTATCATGTAGTGTTCTCCATTTCATAACAGGAATATTTTTTGTAGGCAATCTTGCCTTAGTGGTGTTTGAAGCAAGGATGCTCACAAAAAATATCCGGAGGAGCTGATACCTATGGTATCGGCTCGGAATGCAGTGTATGGTGAAGTCAATTTGATGTCGGACCATTACACGCAAGCTGACGAGTTAAGTTCGTCAAGGCAATTGATTTGGTCTCGTCCCTCTGGGGGGGGTGGACTACAACTGCTTTGAATGAGTACAGACTGTAACACAGTACCGGTATATGATTTTGAATCATGTGTAAGATTGTCAACATCTTCCTTTGAAGCAGTGCAATCTTTGTTATTCTGGGCCCTCGAGCCTGTTAGAGAAATGTTTTCTAGCCAGGCTCCCAAGCGAAATCTGACGCGTCCGTGGTAAGAAAGCATCTCGGATGGAAAGCTTGTAAAATTGTCGAGAGCCGGTAATTGCGGCCCCACTATTGGAGTTCCACTTGTACCACTCCGTGCACTACTATTTTCTTCAGTGGGTTGTCGGTTAGGGGATTGACCGAATGTGACGCTGAGGTAAAGCTACCTCTAGGCACTGCGAAACTGGTAAAAATTCAAAAGACCCACCAAGTTTGAATTTTCTTTAAAAGAACTAAGTTTCTTTGATTTGGAATTAAATAAATCTTCCTTTTATGTCTTAATATCTTTTCTTTTGGTATTGGACTTTCAGGTAGTTCTATGTCTATCGCATAACGATATAAAGAGGTTTCTTCGGGAACCTATTATTGTTTTCTCTCAATTGTCTAACCATCCCTGGGTTTGAAGAGTTTTCAAGGCTATTTGTACGTGTTTGTGAAGAGTAACAGGATTTTGATGCGCAAAATTAGATTTTGTGTAGGTAGACGAGAATTTGAATACTCTTATTCAATAGAAATCGAGGCACCCGGATGGTGAGAAACGAAAATGTTTTGGGTGCGGCTTACCCGAGCGGAAGACAAGAATGTGCTCTGAGAAAGAATAATGTACACTACATCAGCTTTACCATGAAAATAAGCTTGACTGAGATGTATTTTGCACATCCAATCTCGTGGTTGGAGGAAATCTGGTAAACGGAACATGCTGAAAGATAGAATTATTCTGGCTTCACAAAGGCGTACAATGTCCTAAAATTGAATTCTGGGCGGATGACCCATCGCTATTTGAAGTTAGGAAAAGTGGAGAAATCAAACTTGGTGACAAAGGAACTAGTTTTAGAGTGCCTTGAGCATTCATCTTTTGAACCATTGCACAATGTGGTCATTTCAGTTAAAAAGGAAACCTTAGTATTCCACCTTAGTCAAGTTTTCCATAGCATTTTAACATAAAGTGAAAATTTTACAATTTTGTCAGGACGGGACTTGAACAGAGTTCCGTGTAAATTTAAATGTGGGAAGGTTATCAGTTTTGAGCAGGATTCGAACCTGCGTCCTCTCGAATACCGTGCAGGACGGATTGGAGTTTCTGGATAAAGGGAATGCGGTACCCTTTTATAAATTTAAAACTTTTTGGTACTCTCGTTCCTTACCAACGTATTTTGTACAGAGTTAACTGACCGACATAGAATGAAAGGGTCATATCATTTAGTGTTTCCTTTGCTGTTGTGGGCAGAGGATGTTAGACCTCTCCTCGTCTCTTTGAGAGCCTTGAGCTCGGAAATTTTGTAATTGAAGGGACATCCTTGCATGGTTACTTAGTATGTTATCGTACGCCTGGTTACTATCGTATACCCAATTATTATAGATATTGTACATACCCCTCGAGGGTGGTAACTGGTTAGTGTTTCCTTTGCTGGTATGGGCAGAGGATGTTAAACTTCTTAGTCTCTTTGAGAGCCTAAAGCTCAGAAATTTCTTAATTGAAGGGACATTTACTGTCGTATGCCCAATTATTATAGATATTGTACACACCCCTCGAGAGTGGTAAATGTAATACAGGCCTAAAAAGGCTCTTGGTACAATGGAATCTGGACTCTATTCGATGGAGATCTGATCTTGACGCCTGATCCTCTCGAAGGCTGGCGTAATGATTTGGATGAACTTTTTTCGGGGTCATCCTTTTTGGAGATCGAAGACCAAAATACATGCCTTCCCGAGTGCCGTTGAAAAGGCTTCAGCCTCGAAAATGTATGTGTTTGAAGGCGATATTTTATCAAGGTTCATTTTTAAGAATTGGGTCTTTGACAATTCTGAGAATAATATATGAAATCAGATCCATGGCCGCAGGCCATTTGTAATAAATTGGAAATCCTATTATTAAAGTAGGTCTTCAATTTTGTCATAAATATTTTCGAAGAAACTTAAGTTTTTCAAAAGATTCTCTTTGTTTAAAAATACAACAGGTTTTGGCAGCAAAAGCCTTTTGGCAGAAAGAGCCTTGTCAGCTTGTTCAAAATGTAGCAGGGATTCGAATTGTCGGATCTCCCCGTTTTTGTCTAGGTTGACGAACCCAGGACTATGATTTTACAATAGTGGGTATCAGCATATTAGGTATCTTATCTAGGCAATTTGTAGCCAAAACGTGTCTATCAACCTCTTAGGTTATACTGTGTCTTAGGATCTTGGGTAACCGAAATCTCTTTTAATGCTGTCCCTATATAAAATACGAAGCAAGGATGATTGGCTGTTTCTATCATCCTCGTAAATTAACTTCTGATCTGTGAATAAATTTACACTTGGTCAGGACCAGTGTTAGGTAAATGAGAAATAACTCACCTATTTCCATCATCCTTATCTGGTTTAGTGGAAGTCGGCTTCTTTTACTTCACTTACGACAATCCACGTGGCGTCACGATCGCCCTTATTTGAAGTTCGAGCTAAATGAGCTGGAACTTTTTTTTTTTTTTTTTTTATATTCAGCTCTGTAGCCAGAACTGTAGCTATTTGACGCACCTAATACAGTAACTGGAGCTCAGAGCGCGCTTCTGAAATACTCCACTTGGAATTAGCTCTTTTTCTAAGGATGGAGGATTCATTTCTATCAAGAAACCAAACTAAAAGAAATAGTATTATGTTAGGTACCTAAAATTTAAGTACTACTTTCATGGTGAACATTTAGTTATTACTTTGACACACTCGTACGTATTCAGAAACTTGGGATGATTATGATTTTACCCATAATAGGCCATATTTTTACATGTATAGGAACATCTAATAATTAATGTGCCTTTATGTGGGTAGGTATAAAAATATTTTGAAAATATTTTCTATATTCGGCGGTACTGACGCTGTATATACACGAAGCAAATAATATCTAAAAAAAAAGTATTAGTACCTATGAATACAATCTATAAAACAGGTTGATATTAGCTGTAACTAAAGATATTAAATAAAAGAAACTGCAACCTCGAAAGGTTTACGTGCTATTTTAAAATAATAGGCTATTATGACGTATCACACTCATATGTGATCGTTAAAATATGAAGTAAAAACATACCTGAGACTTAAACGAACGGTCAAACCGTTAAATATGTCTGTAGGTTCACTTACTTCAATCACAAGTCACTTGTTTTAGATTCACTGTATATTCAAACGAACGGCAAAGCCGTTAAATAATTATTTCTGTAAATTCACTTACTTCATCCCACAAGTCACTTTTTTATAACTTTACTAGGTATATAACTAGTAACTAGAAAAAATAAATGCACTAGCAGGTGTTCCTGCTATAACCTTTTGCTACGGGAATCAAAACGCCAATGAGGACAAGATGGCGGCCATCTGCATTTATAAGTTCACAGGTGGCGCCCCCTGCTGGTGAGTCGACGGAAATACGTCATCAAACATGAGTAAGATAAGCCTACGGGTAACGGATATGCCTATCTCATTATATAAGCTTCGAATTACGGTCAAGTACTTTTAATAAAATATTACTGCCTATTTATTTGTTTATTTTTTTGTTTATTTTGGGGATATCGAGGCTATGTATTAATCTTAAATTATTAAAAAAAAAACCCCCTCCATTTTTATTATTGATTTTCACATAAATTATTCATATGTTAAATGTTAAATGGTATTTTGACAAAAGTTTATAGTTTCTATTGAGAAAATCTCAACAAATATACGGTTAAATACGAGCACTGCACAACAAAAACAACAACAAAAAAATAATGGTGACCTTCGCGTGTTATTTTATAAAATTTTACAAATTCGAATTACACTGAAAATATTTATCACAGCTGTTAAACAACATGACAGGATACTTTTAAATGCAAAACAACAATATTTGAAACATAATAAACGAAAATATTCAAAATTAATCGTATTAATACTTTCTAGGAACGGCGCCAAACAAACCAGTGATGCCAACTCCTACAGAATATTCCCCCTAGAACCGAGTCAAAATACCCCTAAATATGTATCTACTAAAAATCTGGAAAACCCCCTAAACTTTCTTTTCTTTTTTTTTATTCTATTTAATTCTGCGTAGGTAGATAAAGTTGTTTATGTTAGAATCATTGCAATATTTATATTATATAGGTAGTTTCATTACAAAAGCCATAAAATTTCCTAAATTGAACCTACACGTCAGGAAAGTAGTAATAACAATAATAGAATGAAAAATTAATATAAATTTAAAATTAAGTATCTACCTATGCACAATCACAGCAAAATCAAAACTTATTTTCTTTTTTTTATGGAAAATGTTCAAGAACTGGTACTCCCATTATGAAAATATTCCCCCTAAAAATACCCCTAAATAAATTTACCCCCTAAAAAAACCCCTAGGCAACTGAAAACCCCCAAGTTGGCATCACTGAAACCACAGAGCATCGCGCGAGTTCGCGTTGCTCTATGACTGAAACAAACAATAAATAATGACAGCGATCAAATCGTGATTTCGACTTTTTTTTTCATTACATTCACTCGGCAAGCTATCTCATTCAGTACCATAACCAATTCTACACATTAATTTATACAGAAAGACTTAGACCCGCGACCATACAGCCTGTTGAAGAAGTTTTTAATCCTCTATAGCTATTGTCTATATGTTGCCTTGGTAACTGTTTTATTGATACTGTCAAATAACAATTAATTATTACTGTGTAATTTGTGCAGCTATGTTTTAATATATAAAACGCACTCTGTGTTTTAACTTCCTTATGTGTTTCATTTACAATAGGTTATGGGCCTCTAGCTCGTATTAAATATACATTATTTGGGAAGTATAAATGGATTCCAAAATGCAATACCAAACGATCAACAAATTGTCAGGTCAAGCAAATTATTCGGCATGGTCGTTTAGTGTCGAAATGTTCCTGGTTGATCAAGATTTATGGGATTGTGTTGGTACTGATTACAAAATCACCACTGAAGCGGAAAAGAAGCGAGATGCAAAGGCAAGAGCTAAAATTTGTTTATTAATTTCTGAAAATGTTCATCCATTAGTGAGAAACGCAAAAACTGCTCGGGACACCTGGTTATGTTTAGAAAATGCATACGCTGATTCAGGGTTGATGCGTCGTCTGACATTGTTAAGGAAATTATTTAGTATAAAACTTGAAAATTTTTCAAACATGGAAGCATATGTCAGTGAAGTGCAACTGACGCATCAAAAACTTCAAGCAATAAAGGCAGGTCTCGAAGATGAATTTATAGGAATAATAATGCTAGCTGGGTTAACAGAAGATTATAATCCCTTAGTAATGGCCATAGAGCACTCCGGACAAAAAATTACTACAGAGCATGTGATATCTTCCTTGCTAAGACAAGGTAAAAAAGGAAACTTTAGAAAAGTAGAAGAGTCAGTGCTCGTATCTAGTAGCAGTGGTAATAGTGGTCATAAAAGCACAAAAGAAGTGATTTGTAATTTCTGTAAGAAGAAGGGACATTATAAGTCGCAGTGCAGACTATTGGCTAAGAAGGACAAATCAAAAAATAAAGCTAATTTGGTAACTGTAGTTAGAGATAAAGCAGTAGTTAGACCAGATTTTGTAACTTTATTATCTGTTAGTGATAATAATGGGTGGGTAATTGATTCTGGAGCAACGTCTCATATGACGTTTGATAAATCTATTTTAAAACAAAATAAGGCCTCTTTATCTAAATTTGTGACTTGTGCGAATAATGAGAAAATTGTTTCTACTTCGCAAGGTTCCATTGAGTTGAAAGTTCAAAGTGGCAATCATGATTTTGAATTAAAAATGGATCAGGTTTTAGTTACTCCAGAATTAGTTACAAATTTGATGTCCGTTAGCAAGTTAGCAGAAACAGGCAAGGTAGTTATTTTTGATAAAACTAATTGTAAGGTTTTTAATAGTGATGTTTCTGTTATAGGAAATCCTCTGTTCACAGCACCACTACAAAACGGGCTTTATGTTTTAGGGTCTGTTAATAATAGTAAGGCGGTAAATAATAGTAAGGCGACGGTTCTTTTGGGAGAAGGTAGTCTAGGGAACTACGAATTGTGGCATCGAAGGTTAGGTCATCTATCCGAACCTCAGATGAGTAAATTAAAGGGTATCGTCAAGGGCCTTGGTTGCTGGAAGAAGGATGAATGTCATCCTTGTGTGCCTTGTAGTCAGGGCAAGCAGTGTGTGAAGAAATTTCCTAAGAGAAAGTGTAAGAGAGCTACTTCTTTATTAGAGCTTATTCATAGTGACGTAGCTGGACCTCTGGAGGTTGAGTCTATTGGTGGAGCAAAGTATTTGCTGATTTTTGTTGATGATTACAGCAGAAAGGTATTTGGTTATCTCCTTAAATCTAAGGCAGAAGTATTTACCAAATTTCGTGAATTTAAGGCGTTTGTGGAAAATCAAACGAATAAAAAGATAAAGAAATTTAGAAGCGATAATGGTACTGAGTACGTGAATCAAAAATTCCAGGATTATTTGACCAAATGTGGAATTCAGCATCAACGAACTATCCCTCATACTCCACAACAGAATGGAGTAGCTGAAAGGACAAACAGGACAGTGATTGAGAAAGCCAGGTGTATGCTGCAAGATAGTAAGCTTGATAAGAGATATTGGGCTGAAGCAGTGCTCACGGCAATTTATTTAAAAAATCGTTCTCCAACGATGGCACTTAATAATCTTGTTCCTGAGCAAGCTTGGTCTCATGAAGTGGATCTTTCACACCTAAGAGTGTTTGGTTCAAAGGCGCAAGTTCTTGTAAAAGATAATAAGCGAAAGAAATTAGATCCAAAAACAGTTGAGTTAGTTTTACTTGGCTATAGTGAGAACCAGAAGGGTTATAGATTCGTCGATTTAAAGAAAAATCCAAAAAGGATTATAGTTGCTCGTGACGCAGTGTTTAATGAAAATACTGAACGACAGGTAATTGCTACCACTATTAGCAAGAATTTGGAGGAGCAGGTAGCAGAAACTGCCCCTAATGCTATTGAGGTGCCTATTGAAATTTCAAGTATGGAAGTTTGTGGTGATATTATTACACCAATACCTAGTTGTAGCCCTGAAGTATCTGTGCCAGATGTAGATACTACACAGATATCTGGAACAAGTGTTACAACTAATGATGAAACTGAAGAACAGTTTCATGATTCTATCGATTCAATGGATTCGGATAATTCCGTCCCCAGGGAGAGAAGATATCCTCTCAGAAACAGAATAGCAAAAAGAGATCCTGAGATGGAATATAATTTTCACATTTTAAGTGGGTCAGATCCAATTTCTGTGAAGGATGCCATGGAGCGCTCAGACAGTGAGCTATGGCGGAAGCCTATGGAGGAAGAATATAATTCCTTAATAGGAAATGGCACTTGGGAATTAGTAGATCGGCCAAGACAGACCAACGTAGTGAAATGTAAATGGATTTTCAAATTGAAGATAGGTGCGGATAATGTTGTTCAGCGATATAAAGCGAGACTAGTCGCCAAAGGTTATTCGCAGAAGTGGGGGGAAGACTACAATGAAACTTTCGCTCCAGTTGTAAAACTATCTTCAATAAGGCTATTGTTCGGTCTTGCAGTCGAAAAGGATCTGCACATGCATCATGTGGATGTGACCACAGCATTCTTAAACGGTGACCTGGATGAAGACTTGTACATGGAACAACCTGAATTGTTTATAACGAAAGAAAATGGAGGTAAAGTTTGCAAGCTGAAGAAAGCCATCTATGGTTTAAAACAGGCAGCACGTTGCTGGAACGTAAAGGTGCACAAGCATATCCTGAATATGGGATTCACCAGATCTGCCTATGATCAGTGCATTTATATTAAAGAAAATAACAAGGAGTTCATTGCACTTGCCCTCTATGTTGATGATTTTTATATATTTGGAAGCAATGTACACTGCATTGAGAAAGTCAAGAAAAATTTGAGCCTAGGGTTCAAAATTAAAGATCTAGGAGAAATAAAGGATTGTTTGGGAATACAAATTGAAAGGAAGAAAGGTGAAATACACCTGAACCAAGCAAATTTTGCGAAGAAAGTGCTAATGAGGTATGGTATGGAAAACTGTAAGACAGTGAAGACACCAATTGAATTGAACCTCAAACTTACAAAAGGAGATAAGAATAATGATCCCAGCTATCAAGAAATTATGGGGTCACTCATGTACCTACTTATCCTGTGGCACAAGACCTGACTTAACATTCGCTGTTAGTTATTTAAGCCAATTTAATTCGTGTTGGAACAGCCAACACATGGCTGCACTGAAGCGTGTGTTGAGATATTTGCGAGGCACTTGCAATCACAAAATGATTTTTAAGAAAACTGGAGAATCATTAGTTGCTTACGCGGATGCAGATTGGGGCAATAATGAGGATGGTCATTCATTCACGGGTTATGCTCTAGTTTTTGGTGGTGCTGTTGTATCTTGGCAGGCACGCAAGCAGCGCTGTGTTGCTCTTAGTACAGCAGAAGCTGAGTACATCGCTACTTGTGAGGCTGCTAAAGAAATTGTTAGCGTTAAAGGTCTCTACAATGAATTGACTGGTAAAAATCAGGCTGTGGTTCTATATAGCGATAGCCAAAGCGCAAATAAATTAATTTATAGTCCTGTTATTGGACGTCGGTCCAAACATATTAATATTAGGTATCATTATGTTAGGGAATTAGCAGAGACTGGTGTGATTTTGATTAATTATTGTGACACAAATTCAATGCCAGCTGATGCTTTAACAAAGGGGTTAAATTTACCCAAGTTTATGTTTTGCTTAGAGCGCTTAGGGATTAAGTGGGGGTGTTGAAGAAGTTTTTAATCCTCTATAGCTATTGTCTATATGTTGCCTTGGTAACTGTTTTATTGATACTGTCAAATAACAATTAATTATTACTGTGTAATTTGTGCAGCTATGTTTTAATATATAAAACGCACTCTGTGTTTTAACTTCCTTATGTGTTTCATTTACAATACAGCCATAGATATCGAAAAATGTGCGAGGAGAACCAAACGAAAAAAGTTGGCCGCCTTGGGCCTTGGTTGCCAAAGCAATCGACTGTGCGGGAGATTGGCAACTCGGGTTTCATGCGGTATTCAACGGGTATTAAGGAAAACTCGAAAAAAACATGCCTTCATGTATCTTCAGATGATGCACAAGCTACACAGCAACTGTTCAATATAAAAGCGTGTCATTTCATGCGTAAGTACAATAGAAATAATAATATTATTTCATTTTCTCGGATCGATAAAATGGCGGCAAGCTTATTGAATGCACAAAGAAAATGTACTCTATAGTCTGTGGTTTGGCGCCCGCGACCCGTAAGGTGATGTCGGGGAGATTTTGTACTAATGTTTTATTTTGGTATTTGAATATTTTTTTATTTAGGTAATTATATTTCTTAAAAAAAATAATGAAACATAATAATAATATATTAAGATTATTAAAATGATTTAAATTACAAATGTTTGGATTACTTACTAGGTACTAAATTATTACTTACTAAATATTTTTTTCTGTATGATATTGTTATTTTATGACTTAAATTACGTTAATAATTACTAATCCGAAAAACTACATTAACATTTTATAATTTTAAATATTACGTACTTTACCCGTAAATACATTAACCATATTATGTCTCAGTAAGTGAAATTCAAGTTTCCCTTTTTCCCCACATTCCTCTCTGATACTGAGTTCATGCATGCTACCACAGATAATTTATAGAATTCTTTTTTTAAATTTATAGAAGTTTAGCTGTTTTTGAAAGCCGCAATGTTCGTGTATATCGTGTCTATTGACTACTTATTGTACGTCTGTGTATATGATACGTCTTTGCTTGGCTGCGTGACAGTCGCACTGCAGTAGCCATTTTTTATTTTTCCAAGCAAAACAAAATAAATCTAAAATAAAGCTAAAAACCACCTGCCTTCTCAAAAAGGCAGGTGGTTTTTAGCTAGTAGGTACCTACTAGTTATGAACCTACATGTAGAATGTAGTAGGTACCTATTTGTATAACTCTGCTGAGAAGTAATGATCATCGAAAGGAATCTATTCCATAACCTGTCAAATGAACAAAAGAGATTGCAAAAGAAATTCTGGATGGAGAAAGGATGAACATTTAATCTTAAAATGTTAAATAGACATAGACAGTACCTACTGCCATCTGCAATACAGCAAATGTATTTTCTACGAATTTTATAAAGTTTAAGAAAATACATTAACTCTGTACCTACAGTATGTACCTCTACGAAACTATTTTTGTGAGATGCACCTAATTAAATCAAATTATAAGTGTAGCCCAAAAAAAAATCATAATCGTATGATCTTCTTTTGTATGATTTTATTCTCTGGCAACAATAATTGTAATGTCACTTTCGTTTCTTGCAGTGTTGCAAACAAAGTAGATTCTTCCTAAAATTAAGGCTAAATGGAGTATTGAACTTATTACTTCCAGTTCTATGTACTATCCAGTTCTATCTTCACATTTGTTTTCTTTTTTCAGATATTGTACTAGATCGGATTGCTCCGTTCACTGATCGAGCAAGCACAAGTCTAGTTTTGAATACAAGCGTACCTACCGCATCATGATTCATGAACCTCATATAACTACCTGTTCACTCGTGTCAATCACTTACCTTAACTTAAAATTTAACAGGATATTTTTAAATGCACATCTGTTTATTTTTCCTGCACACTAGGTAACTCCACTAATTTACTGAATGCAAACCTGAAAATTAAATGCTGTGCAAAAAAACCAATTGATTAACTAAACATGTCTTACTTAAAAATCTTAAATATTACTAAGAACGAGATGACCTTTTTAATAGAATTCACACCAAAATTGTGGTTCGTACATCGAAAATATGATTTGTAAAACAGAAATACGATTTGTATATCAAAAATACTAACTTGCACTCTAAATTGTACAATCGTATAACGGAATAGGTTAGGTTAGGTTACACTTTTATTTTTTTGATCAATAAATTTTAATTTTGTAGCGGTGACTGATTAAATTGGGGTTTTACTAAGAATAACTATGTTCCTAAAAGTAAATTAGGCGATGGTTTTCCTTAAAATTTCCTTTCCTTTAGTCAACTTGATTAATGGTGAGTTCAGTGCAATTTTCACACCTAAGCGCCGATCTTTTAATAAACGTTTCTCCATGAGTGAGTGGGCAACTCCTGGAATTTATAAAAGCCGAAACAAACTGTATGAACTATATGAAGAGAAGTCCTATAACCACAATCCGCAATTTCAAGAATTTGTAAAAAAATATTCAAAAACATTCAGACAAGCCTGTCTTAGAGCGAAATCTATTTATTTAAAAAATAAAATCAAATGTTCAAATAATATTATTAAAGAAACTTGGAATGTCATAAACATTGAAACTGGTAAATCTAAAATACGTTGTAATGATTTTCATTTAAAAATAGATAATTTTGATATTGAAGAGGACTTGGAAGTTGCGACTGAATTTGAAAAATATTTTTCTAACATTCCAGTTTCTATTACCAGAAGTCTCTCTTCTTGCTCTGCTTCTGCCGAACAAATTCTAAAACTTGGCGTAGACGAATGCGGCACAGACTTTGAATTCTCAGCTGTCAGTCCTATAGATGTATTAAAAACTTTTAAAGAAATTAATATGAAAACCACTAAAGATTTATGGGGTCTATCTGTCAAAACTGTTGCTCATATTATAACTGTAATAGCCCCGCATCTGGCAACTGTGTTCAATAGCTGTGTCGAGACTGGTGTGTTTCCTGACTTGATGAAACATAGTAAAGTCATACCTTTATTTAAGGCGGGAAATAGTGAGGATCCCTCGAACTTTCGACCTGTTTCCATATTACCTACACTCAGTAAAATTTTTGAAAAGCTAATGCTTAAACAGTTGCTCAGTCACTTTAATAAACATAATTTACTACACAGGAAACAGTTCGGGTTCACAAAGGGTTGTTCAACAGTGGATGCGGGAGTTGCTTTACTTAAGAGTATTTACACGGCTTGGGAGGATTCGCAGGATGCACTGGGTGTGTTTTGCGATTTGTCTAAGGCCTTCGATTGTGTTCACCACGAAACTCTGGTCAAAAAGTTGCGCCACTATGGTGTCAGGAAAAGAGCTCTCGACCTCATGACTTCTTATTTGAGCAATAGAATTCAGAGGGTTAAAGTAAACGGTATACGATCTCCAGGGACCCCAGTTGTAATGGGTGTCCCGCAGGGTTCAATCCTTGGTCCATTTCTCTTTTTAATATACATAAATGATTTACCTTATTATGTTAGGGATGAACATGAGATTGTTCTGTTCGCGGATGATACTTCTCTGACATTTAAAATTAATAGACAGTTAATGGATTATGACGATGTTAACAGTGCACTTTCAAAAGTTGTTTATTGGTTTAGCGTTAATAACCTTCTTTTAAATGATAAAAAAACTAAAGTAATAAAGTTTTCGACACCTAATGTGAGACAGGTGGCGACCAATGTACAACTGAATGGATCCGGGCTGGACTCTGTGGAGACTACAGTATTTTTAGGCATTACAATTGACTCGAAGTTGCACTGGGGCCCGCATATAGAAAAATTGTCAGGTAAATTAAGTTCTGCTGCATATGCAGTTAAAACAATTAGACGGCTCACTGATGTTGAAATGGCTAGAATAGTCTATTTCAGTTATTTCCATAGTGTTATGTCATACGGAATTCTTCTCTGGGGAGATTCAGCGGACATCAATAACATATTTATATTACAAAAGAGAGCTGTGAGAGCAATATACCAGCTAGGTCCTAGAGTTTCTCTAAGAGAAAAATTCAAAGAAATTAATATTCTAACTGTTATATCACAATACATATATGAAAATTTAATTTATGTGCATAAAAATAAGGACCAATTTCTAAAAAAATGTGATATACACAATGTAAATACCAGGCATAAAGATAATCTTGTTTTACATGCTACTCGTCTACACAGTATAAGCAGTTCTTTTGTCGGACAATGTATAAAGTTTTATAATAAACTTCCCAAAGAAACTAGATTATTGTCAATAAACAAATTCAAAGCTACCATAAAGCCAAATTATGTAGCAAGGCATATTATACAATTCAAGACTATATAGATGATAAAAATGCGTGGGTTTAAGGCGCTCCAAGTCAACACACAAAAAAAAATAATTATGTACCTACCTAGACGAATTTTGTTTAAAAAAGGATATTGCTTAATGAAAACTCGCGTGTACAAATCTCATCACACAAATCATTCAACAATTACACCTCTGTAGTTGTTGAATGATTTGTAATTACCTACTGGATGTTAAAAGAGTGGCTGGAGTTTTATTGCCAGGTTCTTTTTTTCTCCAGCTCTACCTATTGCTTTGCGAATCTGGCAGTAAATGTAAATGTAGAAGCAATCATTTGGACGTTCATAAGCGTTACATTGTGACCTATATGAATAAAGATTTTTTTCATTTTCATTTTCATTTTCATTTTCATTTTAAAAAAGTTTTAGTATTTTTGTTGAACCAAGGAATTTTTAGATATACTATTTTGATAATAGTTATTCGTTCAGTAAAACAGTTCTGCAAATACAATTAAACAGTATAATGAATTCGATTTATTTAGCGTGCATTTAGTGTGCAAGTCAGTATTTTTGGTTTAACTTTGAAATATTTAGTTCAGAAAAAGAGAATAATATACAGATATGATATCGATTTAAATACATGCTAAATTTAACTCAACTAGTACTTAGGTAAAATCAATTTATAGTTTTATCTTTCGGAGTTTCCAGGTAAATTAAAAAGGTTATCTCTGGGTGCAAGACAAGCACAATAGACTCTAGTTGTCGTATTAAATACTTTTAATGTTTGCCCGGTGAGCGTCTGTGACACTCGGTAGGTGAGGCTGCCATGGCACCGCTCTAGTCACTCCTCCACGACGATGCAGTTCATAGTCGTTAACTAGGTCTCATTACAAGTTATAAGTTGTAATGTAACACGTTGAAATTGCATAACTTAATAAGGAACACCCAAAAATCCCGAAATATGTTTTTCCGAATTACAATGTTCCGATGTTCAAAATTCCGAAGATTATAATTCCTAAGAAGCAAAACTCCGAATATTCAAAAGGACAATATTCATTTATCCGAAAGTCATAAGTACTAATTTTTATTTTTCCTAATTTCATTAGTACGAATAATCACAAGTCCTTACTGTTATTTTCCCGAAAAGCGTTATTCCGAATTTCAAATTTCCGAAAATTCATTGTTAAAATTAAAAATTCCTACAAAAAATTGTTTAAAGTTAAAATGATATTATCCAAAGCTAGTACATTGAATGATTTTGTAATTCAATGGGGTATTCGCATAACATAAAAATTCAGTTCAAACCCGTTCGAAAAGCGACTCGCTGTGGTCTTTACCCGGAGTGACAAGTTAAAAAAAGATTGTAGTAGGTTAGGTTATGTTAAAACTGTGACCCCCTGTGCACGAGCCGACCGAGCGAAGCGAGCGTGCCGCGGTAGCGGCCGGCGCGTGCTTTGAGATACCCTATACTTCTGTATAGGTTTCTGTATTTAATAAGAAAAATGGTTTGCAAACCGTAACTCACGATTCACCATGTATAATTACTTATAGTATACAAATGATACCGTTTGAGCACTGTCTCCCAAAATACAGGTTTTAGCCTAGTTTGGGAACCAGTAACCAGTACCAATATGTCACACTATTATAGGCATTATTGTAAGATCATGTAATGTAAACCACAATTTTTGAGACAAATAAACTATTTATTATTATTATTATTATTATAGGGTATCTTCTTTCTATCCAGCTTGTCTCGTCACGCAATTTTGGAAAGCTAATAAATGCCTGCATGCATGTCCGCCTGTCTGCTGCTTGCACATGTTATTTTTAATTAGTAGACTACGTAGCAGCTTACTGACCGCAATCGTTTACAGAAACTCAAGCGGGTCTACGAGCGATCCAATGCGAGATTGCGAAAAAGAAAAAACACATGTCCGTAATTTAAAAGTCTTGTAGACTTTTACGGACATGTGTTTTTTCTTTTTCGAATTTTCGATAAATGGAGCACAGATTACTAAATAGTTACTACGTAAATTGGAGTTCGTATATATGATATTTCGGATTTTTGATAATCGAAGTTCGTACTTACAATATGTCGGATTTTTAATGATTCGGAATTATACGTTCGGTTTTTTGAAATTCGGCATTCTGACAGTAGGAATTATAAACATTCGGAATTTTAAAATTCAGACTTTCAATAAAGAGGATTTATTAAACATCGAATTTTAGACTTTCGGGATTTCAAATTATTCGGAATTATAAAATTCGGAATTTTGAAATTCATGATTGCGACTTTCGGAATTAAGTTTTTCGTATTAATGTAGTGTACCCAACTTAATAACACCACTTGGGTTTATGAAGTTTATATCAGTTGTATGGTGGGAATAGTGGACGACGCTACTTTTTGTGATCTTTACAGTACTATGTAAAACAAACTGGATTATGTTGCTGGCTATTGCATTTATAGTGTTGACGTCGTTTTTTACTATTGTCAGTAATAATTGTCTATGCGTGTTATCATCTTTTCATCAATCATTTGTTTTACAAACCTAGGTCACTAAATTGTCACGCCTATAGACTGCACGCCATTATTCGCGTGTACATACGAAGTCAAATAAACCCATTTTCAATCGGCTCAACAATTTTTTCAATTGTTCATCGCGCAAACATAGAGTCAGTGAAAAGTGGTTGCAAAGTCACGAATATTAAACTAAACTTTTCAACTATTTCTCCAGGACTATTTTTAAAGCGAACAATTTTTCAGCAAAGGAACCACAAGAAAGTAATCTTCAATGCCCCTCTTTCTTTAAAATCTGAGTCACCAAATCTACAGCTTAAATAAATTTTCAATCAATAATTTTTTCATTCTAGATTGTATGACCCTGATATTTTCAACAAGTAACAAATAAAGGAAATATAACCCACTAAAATGACAAAAAATTACCCATTGTTACCGCTGTGACAGGGGGACTACCAGAAAAATTGAAAAACATAAAATTATTACGAAACTAAACATACCTACTCTTTAAAAAATTGTGTTAAAAATATGTAAATCAACTTAGGTTTAGGGGAGAAAAAAGGGTTTACGAAACGTTGAATTTCTCAATAATATTTTGATAAAATCGGTCTGATCTGCGGCTATCCTTATCGCACTTTACTGTATTGTCCGGGTACAGCGCGACCGCAATAGTTACACACCCACACACGTGAGACCCGCACTCGCACGCTACGATCTTGCCGGTGTTGTGAAGTTAAGGGCATGACCCCTTATTCGGATAATGTCAGATTCGCAAAAACCAGAGTGGCAAGTGCGAGTTTTTGCGTGAGCCTGTCGACGTTCACGGCGCGCCCATTCGTATGGAATCGAGAAACTGCCACCTAGCTATAAAGGCGGGAACTTGTCTCGATTCGATACAAATCGGCGATATCGCACTCACCCGTGAGTGAAACAGGCGCACGCCGAAATTCGCACTTGCCACTCAGTAATGCTTCGCACATCGTTTTATTTCTGTGTGGATTAAATTAAAACTTTTTAAACTGATTAAATACTCAAATATTTTTTTCACCAGTATTAATGTAATCTTTAAATTGATATACATTTTTAAATTATTTTATTTTATTGGAAACTTCTTTAATAATTGAGGTCAGTGAATTTTAAGAGGGTAAATAAAGGTCGAGAGTTGTAACACTGTTGTCCAATTGTCAAATAGAAATAACCACAGACAAAAATCGCAAAACAAACGTGCGCTGAAAAGCCTAATGAAATAGTACCGACAGACTCATTTCTTTGTGAATAAAACAATTTAAATGAAAAATGGCTGTGCGACAACAGCACATGCATGACGGAGCCATAGTGGAGCGTCGGCTACGACCAATTTACGGTACTATCATTGATTCTGGTGCAATTTTATGTTTTACTCGTCCGTCCCAGCGGGAGAGTTATTTCGAGAGAAACTATATACATTTATGAATTTCAGACTGGTTAGACAATGGAAACAATAAAAAGGCTCTTCAGGAAGCCGAGAAGGTTCTTAAGAAAAGTCCTACATTGCAGGCAGCCAGGGCTTTGAAAGCGCTAGCTCTTTTTAGGTTAGGTAAAGGTCCAGAGGCGCATGTAGTATTGGAAGCTCTGGCTGACGAGGAGCCAAGTGATGACACTACGCTGCAGGCCATGACGATATCATACCGAGAGTCTCAACAACGTAAGTAACATAGTTTCGTCAAAATTCCATTATTTAATACCTGTTATCTCCATTCTTAGTGTAAAAGGTCTATAACTGTTTTTTTTTATTTAGCCTGTCTTTTTTATAATGTTTACGAATGTTTGTACACTGTCCTCTAGCCAAGTTCTCTAATACGGACTTAAGTATAAGAGACTAAGGGTGGATTCCACTAGAATTTTTATTTTTTGGAATGAAAGACCAAACTAGATAATAACTTGTACTTCAGTCTACTCCCGTATGGTTACTATGTCTACCTTATTCAGTATTATTATCATAGTTATGTTGTGGTTATTAGTTGTCAGAAAAATGGAAAATCACTGTTCACTTTAAAATAAGTAGGTATTCTCTAGTATAGTCTTACTGTGATTTTTTTGAATTCGCCCTCCGAGAGGCGCTCGTGGCCCCGCGGACTCAGTGTTCTGTAAACGATCACTGCAGTATGCAACTTTCACTATGGCCGGTCCATGGATGGGTGACCATCCATGTGATCACTTTGTGACATTTATTTGAGCGTTTCCGTGCTTCGGAAGGCATGTTAAGCCGTTGGTCCCGGTTGCCAGTAAAATGGCAGTCGTTAAGCTAAGTTGAAGGCTTTATTTCAACAGCAGGCAGTCACAACCTGCACCTGTCCATTTAAACACGGCAATATGGCTCACCACTTATTACGTGGGACAAATTATACAAAGGTGAAATGTGGGCATATAATATGCCTCTGCCTACCCCTTCGGGGATAAAGGCGTGACCATATGTATGTATGTATGAGAGGCTATACCTCATAACATTTCTACATAAAAAAACATACTAAGTTTATGACAACCATTTGCACACAATTATGTACTCCCACTTTAATCTCTCTTTTCAGTGCATAAAGTCTGCAGTCTGTATGAGTCAGCAGTGAAGTATGAACCAACCAGTGAAGAGCTCCATTCACATCTATTTATGTCTTACGTAAGAGTCGGTGACTATCGGTCACAGCAACGAGCTGCTATGGCTCTGTATAAATTCGCTCCTAAAAACCCTTACTACTTTTGGGCTGTCATGAGTATTGTTTTGCAGGTAAGAACTCTTCTTAACTTCTATAATTTTAAATAAGAATAGATTTTTATCAAAACTCATTAAACTTACATTTATATTTATACAATTTCTTAGACTAGCCTTTGAAACAAAATTTAATTATACCATTGTTTATTTAAATAAAAAAGTTTTGAAACTAAGAACAAGTATTTTATCTCATCTGTTTTTGGTTTTTTCATCATTGAACTAAACTAGAACCTAAGCTGATTTAGCAGAAAACAGCTGAATGCAGTGATGTTGTCTTTCTTGTCAGTTTGTCTATACTTTTTATTCTAGTTTTCAACTAGTAATTTGTGATTGAACATTATGTATTTAATATTTACTAACTGCAAACTTCTATCTACCAATAATCTAGTATTACAAACTTTCACATAGAGTGAAGCTTACAATGGTATTTGGAGACTTTTCACTAGTCATAAATTACTGCAGCTGTAACAACGTAACGACTCTTTCTGTCTGAAAGCAAAAGAAATATTTGATCTATTTTATTTTGATGTGAAATTGAAAAATGATAAATTTACTAATGAAAATTCTAACATTTACAGGCAAAAGTATCAGAAGACAATACTAAACGAGGAATCCTTCTTTCTCTTGCTCAAAGAATGATAGACAATTTTATAAGTGAAAACAAAATGGAGGCGGAGCAGGAAGCAAGGCTTTATATCATGATACTAGAGTTTCAGGAAAAATGGGAAGACATTTTAAAATTTATAGAGAGCCCGTTGTACTCTCAACTAGTACCGGGATCTACTGCTCAAGACTCTATCACTTACCTGAAAGCAATTAGTCAGTGGAAACGTTTGAACCTTGTATGTAAAGAATTGTTATGGGAAAACATTGACCGTTGGGATTATTACTTACCTTATTTTGACTCTGTCTTCCATTTGATAAAAGAAAACATAGATGACGCTGAAAATGTTGATAATACTGCTGAAAAGTGCCATGAATTTATTTGTCAATTAGTAGAAAATATGCCTGCGGGAAAGACTTTGAGAGGTCCTTACTTAGCAAGGTTAGAGTTATGGAAACGTTTAGCGGTTGACGGAGATCCTACTGCTCTTTTGGGTAGTAGTGTAGCATTGTGTGTGCAGTATTTGAGGGTGTTTGCTCATAAATCATGTGCGGTCCCAGATTTACGGCCGTATTTTCCAATGATACCGCAGGAGGAGAGAGAAGAGAAATGCAGGGATTTCTTGACTTGTCTTGATTTAGATGAAAATAGTGAACCGGAGACGGTGAGTTAAATACATTTTTTACTTTTTTATGGCATCAGCAAAAACTCACACTATATTATTATTATACTAGCTGACGTCACGCGGTTTCACCCGCGTAGTTCCCGTTCCCGTGGGAATACGGGAATAAAATATAGCCTATGTTTACCGCAAAGAGCGTAGCTTCCCAACAGTGAAAAAATTTTTCAATTCGGTCCAGTAGTTCCGGAGCCTATTTGTTACAAACAAACAAACAAAAAAACAAAAGAACAAAAAAACAAATCTTTCCTCTTTATAATATTAGTATAGATTATCAGGTAGGCAGTTGAAACAACTGATGAAGCCTTCCAGCCATTTCATTTTTCAAAAATATTTCTATAAAAAACTATGCCAATATACCTTTCTCATAAAGTCTCGTCTTCATTGATCGATCGCCTTGAATAGACATTTCTGATACCTAAAAACACTACAGGGCAGGTTATTCTCGGGCATACACATACGGGTGAAAAGTCTTTTGTAATTTTTTTTTCCGTTTCTAAATATGTGACATGTTTCTCCAGTATATTTTCATCCAAGCATTCGCATCGTATGATCGAGAATTGCTGCCCAGAGTGACAATTCTCATTACGCCTTGAAACCTTGAACGACCACAGCGGAGAAATATCATTTGTCTCATATTTAGAAATGGCAAAACGTGAGACAAAATATATTTCACCAGTAAATTTCCGTCCATGCTAAGTATCTATATATATAAAAATCAATGCCACTTTTCGTTGTAATTTTATAACTCGAGATCGGGCTCACCTATCCAAACCAAATGTTTAGGATTTGTTCGGACTATTTAGTAGATGGTTTATGTGAAGTTTGCACAAAATCGGTCGAGCGGTTCTTGATTTATCACGCAAACGAAGTTGCGCGGGTCAACTAGTCTATATATATAAAAATCAATGCCACTTTTCGTTGTAATTTTATAACTCAAGAACGGTCTCTCCTATCTAGACGAAATGTTTAGGCATTGTTCGGACTGTTTAGTAGATGGTTTATGTGAAGTTTGCACAAAATCGGTCGAGCGGTTCTTCATTTATCACGCAAACGAAGTTGCGCGGGTCAGCTAGTATAGGTATGTTTTTCTCGTTTTATTGCTCAAAGTGAAAATGTGCAAAGTCACTGTCAAGTGTCAAGTTTGCAGATAAAATGAATCGAAGGATTCCCATCAAGTGGCCTTATCTGCAAACTCGAGAGTGACACGGCACTTTGGTAAATCGCATTAAAATTGTCATATTCGTCACACATAGGTTATACTTGTATAAATATAATGGTCACGTTTTGATACCTGAAGAGGTATACTATAGGCCCACAGTATACCATTTTTAGTGTTCAAAACGGGACCCTATTTCGCCGTCCGTCTGTCAGTCTGTCTGTCCGTTCGTCACTAGGCTGCATAAAAAAGGAATATTTTAGGGGAGCTCCCATACAGCAAACGTGATTTTATTGTTCATCTTATTTTAAATACCTACTTGTTGCTATTATTAATAAGGGCAACGCGTGGACGCTTGACATGCTCACAGAATGTCGCGCTGTAAATTTTCATAAAATATAAAAGTTAAATCAATACAAAATACATTTTGTATTGGTGGGAGGCTCCCACACAACAAACATGATTTTTGTCGTTTTTTTGTTATGGTCCGTGCGCAAGTCCGACTCGCACTTGGCCGGTTTCACATTTCACGAGGTCGTGTGAGTGAGTCGTGTTGAAGATGGACAGTTAAAAACCGCACCATGATTTCTTAGCCTAAGCCCATTAACTCGAAATTCCAATAACACGAAAAATATAAATCAAATCCGAGATCTGTTGGGAGTCCTGGGGTACTCTTCCGAGGGCTTACCTAGGACTCCCATCCGTAGGCTGTTAGGCGTTACGTGAGGCTTTTTGAGGCGGTAGGAGACCGGCATAGCATCCATGAAGGATTTACCCTCACGTTAAAAAAATCAAATCCGAAATTCACTTCTAATACACTCTTAGTATCAGTTAAACCAACCAAACAAACAAACAAACAATGCATTCACATGAAAATTTGACTGCCTCTGTGGAGTAGTCAGTAGTGATACCGCCTGCGGCGCTGGAGGTCCTGGGTTCGATTCCTGGGTCGGTGCAAATATTTGTGTGATCCACAAGTTTGTGTGTTTTCTATGTATAATATGTATGTATTTAGAAATTTATAAGTATGAATATCAGTCGTCTAGATCCCATAATAATAATAATAATAATAGCCTTTATTTCAGACAGTATTTCTTTTACAGTACTTATCTATCTTATTAGAATCTACATAAATCTAACACTAACTTTATAATATCTATAAACTTAAAAAATAATAATCAACTTAAATATTATGCATTGACAACCCTGTCTGTATGCCACTTATTGGCAAAGGCCTCCTCCAACTCCTTCCATTTCACTCTATCTTTAGCAGTTCTCGTCCATGTGCCTCCTGCTATAGCTTTAATTTCATCCACCCATCTTCTTAATGGTCTACCTTTTTTCCTTTTCTTATGACTTGTGAACCAGTTCATTATCAATTTCGACCATTTCTCATGTCCTCTAATTGTATGACCTGACCATTTCCATTTCAGCTTTTTTATCATTAGTGTAACATCCTTCGTTTTCATCTGCTTCTTTAAGGTAGCTATTCTAATTCTATCGGACAGTTTTTTTCCCATCATACTCCTATTCATTGAGTTTTGGCAAGTTTCTAACTTTTTTATGTGTGTTTTATTGAGTGCCCAAGTCTGGCAACCATAGGTGAGTATAGGTAGTATGCTGGTATCAAAGAGTTTACGTTTGATGACTATTTTAGTGTCTTTATCTTTCATTATTTCCCTTAGGCTCCAATATTGTTTCCAAGCGTTTGCGATACGCCTATCAATTTCTTTAGAGGTTAGATTTTCAGGGGAAATTATCTGGCCTAAATAGACATATTCATTAACATATTCAATTGGGTTATTATTGATCAAGATTGGTTCTACCTTGCCATTAGTCATAGCCTTTGTCTTTAATGGGTTCATAACCAAACCCACCTTAGCACTTTCAATCACTAGGTCACTCAGCATCGCCTGCAGTCCATCACTCGATGACGAGAGTATTATTAAATCATCTGCAAATCTTAAATGTGACAGGTGTTCACCATTAATGGACAGACCACAGTTCTCCCAGTCTAATTGACGAAAGACTTCTTCCAAAACAGCAGTGAAGAGTTTTGGCGAGAGCGGATCACCTTGACGTACACCTCTTTCTATTTTAATGTCATTACCTTCCTTTTCTAGTTTTATTTTTGCCGTGCTGTTATCATAGATATTTTTTATTATTCTGATGTATTTATTTTCGATACCGTGATTTTTCAATGCCTGCCAGATTTTTTCGTGCTCTATTGTATCGAAAGCCTTACTGTAATCCACAAAGCAGCAGTAAAAGGTTATGTTGTACTCTTTGCCTTTTTCGAAGAGCTGTTTGATGACGTGAATGTGGTCTAAGGTCGAATATCCACTCCTGAATCCCGCCTGCTCTCTCGGTTGATTTTCATCCAACTTATTAATTAATCTGTTAAGTATGACTTTAGCAAAGATTTTATATATGTTTGAGGATAGGCTTATAGGTCTGTAATTATTGATGTTATTCTTATCTCCTTTTTTGTGAAGGAGTACTATTGATGACTTAGTCCATTGGCAAGGTATTGTCTCTGTCTGAAGCACTTCGTTGAATAGATATTCGAGAATTGGTATAAGGTGGTTTTTTTTTTTTTTTTTTTGTTTAACGTGAGGGAAAATCCTCATGGATGCTATGCCGGACTCCTACCGACTAAAAAACCTCACGTCACGCCCAACAGCCTGTGGTTGGGAGCCCCGGGGAAGCCCTCGGAAGGATGTCCCAGAACTCCCAACAGACCCACGGCCGCCACTGCGGCCTCGCCCAGGGGGTGGTTCGGGTGCTATCCCGCGTCTTTGGGGGGTTTCGGGTGTGATCCCGCTTCTAAGGGGGGGCGTGAGTGAATTGCTCACGTCACGCTGCCGTCTTGGGCCTGCTTCTGTAAGGACGGTAAGCCGCCCTCTCACCGTCCTCAGACCCCCGGTCATGGTGGCCGATAGTCTTCGGCGAAGACACGTCGGCGGCGCCCAGGCCGCCGACTGCGGAACTCGGGTGGGAGAGTTCTCTCCCGTACCCGTCCCGCCGCCTCCTTCACGAGCATGACCTGCTCGCAGAAGGAGGCGGCGCAGTCCCACTTACTCCCGCTGGATAGCATGGCTCGCACCATGGTCTCGAGCGAGAGAGTGTCCACGTCCAGACCCACTACGAGGTCCTGGCGCTGTTGCGCCCACGCCGTGCACTCCACCAGCGTGTGGAACGCTGTGTCATCGCTGCGGTCCTCGCAGTGCTGACACTCGGCCGTGGTTTCCCGGTGTTTTCGCCACAGATACCTACCGAAGCTACCGTGCCCGGCAAGCATCTGTGTCAACCGGTAGGAGAGAGCACCGTGTCTCCTCTCCAGCCACTCGTCCATGACCGGTCTGACGGCCGCGATTGTGGCGAATCCCCCCTTTGGTTGCTCAAGTCGCACCTTCCATGTCTCCACGGTTTCCTGTTGGAGTAGGGACCGCTGGGCCTCGATTTCTCGATTAGCGGGCCTTTGGCCCCGCTCCAGCGCCTCCTTGCGCCATCTGAACAGTGACGCAAGGGCTCTCGCTTCCAGGTCCCATGGAGGGGTCCCGGCTAGGAGACATGCCGCCTCACCGGAGATCGTGCGGTATCCCCTTATCACCCTGATGGCCATCACTCTCTGCGGGCTCAGCAATCTAGCCACATTGCTGGCCGTCAGGGTTTCCGCCCATACAGGAGCTCCGTATAGAGCCATGCTTCGCACGATCCCCAGGTACAGACTCCTGTAGGGAGCGTTGGGTCCCCTGATGTTGGGCATCAGCCGCGCCAGTGCGGCTGATGCTCCCCTCAGTTTTGGGACCAAACTTCGGAAGTGATGTCCGAAGTTCCACCGGCCATCGAGTACGAGCCCCAGATACTTCATCGAGGACTCGATGCCGATGCTGACGCCCCCTACCTGTAGGCTGGATCCCGCAGGTGGCCCCATCCGAGGTCCGTGGAAGCACAGAGCCTCGGATTTGTGAAGGGCGACCTCGAGACCCAGCCGCCGAATCCGACCCACGACTTGAGCAACCCCTGCCGTGGCCTTTAGTGCTGCGTCACGGTGCGTTGCTCCACGCGCTGTAACGAGGGTGTCGTCGGCGTAACACGTTACGCCGACCCCTCTGAGCAACGGACCACGCAGCACCCAGTCGTAACCGATGTTCCACAGGAGCGGCCCTAACACCGATCCCTGTGGAACACCGCACGACACATCTCGCCGACCCGGCCCTAGCCAGCTCGGGTAAGTTATGGCTCTCTCGGAGAGATAAGCCCCGACAATTCGACGGAGGTAGGGAGGCACTCCATGATAGATAAGCGCCTCCCTGACGCAGCTCCAGGGCAAGGTGTTAAATGCGTTGGCGATGTCGAGAGACACCGCCACCACCACCTCACCCCGTGAGACTGCTTCCTCCGTCAGGCCTCTAATGCGCATGATCGCGTCCACAGTGGAGCGTCCCTGACGGAAGCCAAACTGACTATCCGCCAGATCAGGCCCCACTCGTGTGAGGTGCCCGACGAGGCGTTGTGCAATAATGCGCTCAAAGAGCTTGCACACCTCGTCGAGCAACACGATCGGCCGGTACCCTGATGGGGAGTTTGCCGGCCGCCCCGCCTTTCGGATCAAGACCAGTTTCCCTGTCTTCCAGACCTTGGGAAACTGGCCTTTCTGTTAATTTGCCTCTTACCATGAGGTACGGGCGCCCCCACGGGTTCCGCTCCAGAGTCTCCATCAGCTCTTCGCGGCCCAACTTTTTGGACCGCTTGATGGCGGTCTGGAGGGCCCTCTTGGCCTCCCTGTAGCCATCGTAGAGCTCCGTCTCTCGGGCTGCCGCATCGTCTGGGCGGCGACGCCTCCGGCGAAACCTGGTGTACCGGCGGCGCGCGGTAACGCAATCTGCGCGCAACTGCGCGATTTCCGGCGTCCACCAGTACACCTGTTTCCTCGCCGGTCTGGGCCTAGCCCTGGGCATCGCCGCATCGCAGATGTGCGACATGGCTCTCCCGAACCACTCCACCTCGGTATCAACATCGGCAGGCCTGTCCGCTTTCGGAATCCAGGCCTGCACGATGGCCGCCTCCAGGAGAGCCTCCCGATCAAGGCGATGGAGTGCCCAACGCGGTTCCGGGGGATTCGCGATTGCTGGCGGCAGGTTAGGTGGAGGGGAGACGTCAAACCGAATATATCGGTGATCTGACGACGTCTCCTCCTCCTCCACAACACGCCATCCCTGGACACGGCGGGCGAGCTCAGGGGTCGCAAACGAAACGTCTATGACCGAGCTGAGCCCCCGCCGCGTCCAGGTTGCGACATTCCCCCGGTTCAGGATGACTAGGCCTCGTGTAGTGACCCAGTCCTCCAGTATCCTCCCTCTGCCTCTGGTTTCCCGGGAGCCCCAAGCCTGCGACCAGGCATTGAAGTCTCCCAGGACCAGGACAGGGCGAGGCCGGCATGCAGCGAGAACGACGTCCAGCTCAGGGAGCCATAGCTCAAACTGATGCTGGTCGAGGCTCGGCGAGATGTAAACGGCCACGACAGCCACACCCTCATATTCCGCCGCGACGCAACCCGGGCCCCTAGCAATAAGCGCTAGGCGCGAGTCGTCCGCGCCGGTCCCCCCAAAGATAGTCGCCAGGCCGTCCAGATCCACCGGGCTTCCCGGGTGAACCCAGTACGGCTCGGCGACGACGACGATGTTTATGGACCACTGCCTGATGCTCTGGTACAGAAGGTCCTGAGCACCAGTGCAGTGGTTCAGATTCACCTGCAGGATGCGGATATGGGTGTCCATTAATGGACATCCATTTCCGCACCCTGCCGCGAACGTGCACCCACACCCTCACCCCCCCGTGCGGACGGACGGGGCTTCGGCCTTGAGGCAGCGCAGGTCTTACTGCCCGCCCGGTGGTCGGCCTCCTTGCCCTCCGCCACGCATTTGAAACAGCGTGGCGGAGCGTCACAGGCAAGAGCCGTGTGACCGGGCTGACTACAGCGGAAGCACCGGTCTCCCACTGTGACTTCCGCCGTACACTGCACTCCTACATGCCCCACGACCAGGCACCTAAAGCACCTTGCTTCGCGGGGCTGCAGGAGATGCACCTGCGCCCTCAGGAAGCCCCCAATAAGGAGGCTCCGTCCGTCCGCCACTTTCTGGGCCGCCGCGACGGGGCAGCTCACGACTGCCGACCCGTGACCGGTGGGGCCAAAGCGAATTTCGCCTGACCTCACCTGGTCGGGAGGACAGCCGCTCGCCTCCACGACGGCGGAGATTATCTCCTCCGTCGTGGCCGCGTCATCCAGACCCGAAATGCGCAGACTCGCGCATTTGTTTGGTCTGGTGACGCGGACGTCGCCCGTGTCCAGCGACGCCCTCAGCTTTGCCGCTAGGGCATCAGCTTTGGGGCCGCTGGTGGCGCCAGAGACCTCGAGGAGGCGTGCTCCGGTGCGCGTCACCTTGCATGGTATAAGGTGGCTTCTATTTAGTTTTATGAATTCGTTGCTTATTCGATCGGACCCTGGAGCTTTATCTGCTTTTTGAGTTGTTACAGCTTTTTCTATTTCTTCATGCATTATATTGGGTACTTCACTTCCGCCTGTCAGCATTGTTGTTTGTCCAGTGTCCTTTCTCGAATATAAATCTTCAAAAAACTTCGTAGCTATTGACATTATTTCAGGACGTCGTCTTTCGCACTTATGCTTTTTATTAATTAGTTGTGGTATCCAATCTTGCTTTTCTAATAGTATTTTAGCAGCTTTTTTAGTGCCTCCAGTTCTTTGTATACATTTTTCTAGTTGTTCCAATCTATATCTTTGACGGTCCTTTCTCATTTGAGTTTTGATTTTATTACTTACATTGGCTATATCCTTTCTTATAGTTTTTGTCTTCTGATGGTTAGATATAAGGTTTGCTCTAATTCTTATTAAGTTTTTAGTTTCATCTGTTATCCAATTTGTTTTTATATTTCTGCATTCTAGTTTGCCTTTTTTATCTGTGTAGAGAAGTTCTTGAAATTTGTTGTATTTAGTTTGTACGTCTAAGTCCTTGGTCTTTTCTATGAATTGTTCTAGCTTATCTTTCAATAAATCGGTATTTTCTAGCGTTACACTATTGGTTTGTTTAACTTTGAAGGGTCTATTTTTCTTGATTGTGTTGATTTGTAACTTAGCCCTTATCATTCTGTGGTTGCTATTGAAATTAATATGGTTTAAAACTCTGCAGTCTTGAAAGTCCTTACTTTTATTTGTTAATATGAAATCTATTTCATTTTTCTTGCAACCATCTGGAGAAATCCATGTCCATCTGTTATTTTCACGTTTCCTGTATTGAGTGTTCAGTATTTTTAAGTTATTTTCGTATGCCAGTTGTACAAGTTTCTCCCCATTTCTAGTTCTTTTGCCTGAACAATAGGGACCCAATATTATTTGCTCTCCTTCTCCTCTCGCACCTGTTCTTGCATTGAAATCTCCCATTACTATTAGATTGTTGTGCGTATGGCTGTTTATTCCGTGTTGCAGCATAGAGTAGAAGGTATCGATTTCTGTTCTGCTAGATTGTTCGGTTGGAGAGTAGATTTGAACAATCGACCAGATTATGTTATTCGGAGGTAGTTTTATATTGAGTATTACAATACGCTCTGAGACACCAATGAACTCGTCAATAAATGGTTTCAATTCATTTTCAATTAAGAAACCTGTTCCATATAAGCCGGGTGTTTCTCCTTTATAGTACAAAATATAACTTCCGTGGTCTTCTATGCTCTCTCCTAAGCGACGAACTTCGCTTAAACCCAGTATTGACCACTTTATATTTTCTAGAGCTAGCATTAGTTCCGTTAGACTCTCATTGGTCCTTAAGGATAGTGTATTGTATGTTCCAATGAATAATTTATCTTCCATTTGGCGATGTTTTTTAGAAGGAATGTGTAGTTGGAGGTTAGTTGGAGGGTAGTAGTCTTTTTCCCCCACGGTGACTAGCCGGCTTGGGGTAGCATTAAGTAAAGTTGGTTTTGTTGCTGTTGTATTTTCTTGGTTCCGGGTGTCAATGCCATTTACAAGTTTTTTGTTATTTCTGACGTTGAGCCAGGTCTTCCTCTTTCGACATAGTTGAGAATGTTAGATCGTATACCAACGTTCTTGCTCGCTGAGTTGACTTGGGTCTGACAACGGCAGTGGCAGTTTTCTTTTGGTTTGAAGAATTTGGTGAGCCTGATTCTTCTCTTTTTCTCTTCTCGGGGTTGTTATCTGTATTTTTCTTTATTATTAACTTGTCGTATTTTATGAATGCTACATTTCCTTTTTTCTTTTCTGCTTCGACCTGTAATTTCAGTTGTTTACGTTTTTCTAGCACTTCTTTAGGATAATCCTCCCGAATATATATTCCTTGCGGAAGTTCGGATTTATTTCGCCATATCAAGTGCTTTTTCCATAATGTTGTAATGGCGACTACGACCGGACGGTTTTTGTTATCGACCTGTTTTCCAATTCTGTATACTTTACTTATTTCATTGCTGTCGAAGTGTGTTCCTGAGTCTATAATGGCGTCCTTTATGCAATCCACCAGCTCATATTCGGTTTTCCCTTTTTCTTCTATTCCAAAAAATACCAAATTATTTTTCCTCTTTTCGTCTTTCAAAAACTTAACTTCCCTTTCTAAAGCAGATATTTTAGTTTTGAGAGTACTATTTTCTTCCAATATAAAGGAGAACGCCCAGAGATCGTTTCTTTTTGAAAAACCTTAATAAAAAGTGTATGGCCATCTAAGTAAATTGGTAAATCATGTAATATTTTTTTAACAATCTTTTAATTCAATCGATCAAAATCTTTTGTGGCGTTTTAACTTTGATTATAATTCGTGGTTGTATCGTTTGTACGCGCCGCGGACTGACCAAATGAATGGTACTGACGTGACGAAGATGGCCGCCAATCGCAAATATCAATGTGTGGGGCCTACATTTCGGGGTTCATGCAACAATGTCGTTGAGATCATAGGTTTAGTATCGATAAATTCTAAATCTATGGTTGAGTTGGAAGTAGGTACTATTAATAGCAGATTATTGTATTTTTTTATTTAAAATAGCTTTCTAACTATAGTAAAAATCTGGGCTAGTGATATTATTCACCGTGTTGCGAGCATATTAGACATTTGAATGAAATACGAACTGTTAAAAATTGAAAAGTTTTTAACAAAACGTCTTTTCGGTAACGAATGTGCGGTTTTGCAGTAGATCAAATAAAAATGCCAATCATCCTCTTTAATTTTCGATAAACTCCAGAGACACTTTTAGTAAAGTCCCACCGCTTTACTAGAGAAGACAGTCAGTCTTCTATAATAAGGGCGAGGCCGCACTTGCGGTTATCGCGGCGGTTTCTAACCTCAAAATGTCAAAACATTGCCTTGATTTCATTGATTTTGACAGTTTGATGACATTTGAGGTTAGAAACCGCCACGGAAAAACGCAAATGCGGCCTCGCATTAAAGCTTGACTTAGGACCGTACTTGACTTTGAGTGTCCTAAGAGGACGAGGACCGAGAAAAATGTCATAAACAGCTGAATATTAAATAATACAAGAATTGGCAGTATGGTTTTAAATACCTTTGCCTGTCCTTTGGACGAATAAAGCAACGACAACAACAACAAGGAAAAATGACAGTTTAAAATGTTTATCACCGAAGGATTTTTCAATACAAGAATTGGCAGTATGGTTTTAAATACCTTTGCCTGTCCTTTGGACGAATAAAGCAACAACAACAACAACAAGGAAAAATGACAGTTTAAAATGTTTATCACCGAAGGATTTTTCATGAAATTATCTATACATATAATAAAATGATAGAAAAGCCAAAACTGTACATTGGAAATATTAACAAAAAAATACTCGCCGGGTGTTCTACATAAGATACCGAAGCTGAAAATATAGTTAGATTTTTTTTTGTCTGTTTGTCTGTTTGTCTGTTTGCTTTGCTTTGTCCGGAAGGATCTCGAAAAGTACTGAACAGATTTGGTTCAAATTTTGCACAAATATTACTTAGGGGTGTGGTCTTAAAATAGGCTATATATTATCACGCCACATATCCTAGGGGCTAAGCAGAGAGCAATGAAATGTTTAAACCGTTGGATTGATTTAATTAAAACGCAGCAGGAATATTAGTAGGAGATAGGTTTTACACTCAGACAACATATTATTACGCTAATTTTTTTAGGACCTCGGCAGAGAACAATGAAAATCTGTTTGTATATTTTTGCAAAATACAGAAATTACTGAATAATTTTAATTAATCTTTTATTTGAATAGCAATCTAGAGGTTGGATCTTTAAATAGGCTATATATTATCACGCTACATATCCTAGGGACTAGGCAGAGGCTAATGAAATATGTAAGTATGTGGATTGATTAAACTAAAACGTTGCAGTAATATTAGTAAGAGATTGGTTTTACACACCGGTTACATATTATCACGCTAAATATCTTGGAGACCCGGTAGGGAAAAATTAAATTCTGTGTTTGCTACGATATCCAGACGACTGATATACATACTTATATAATTCTAAATACATACATATTATACATAGAAAACACCCAAACTCCGAAACAAACATTTGTGGAACACACAACTAATTGGAACAACCCAAAAATCGAACCAAGCCCTCCGGCGCGACAGGCAGTATCACTACACCGACTACGCCACAGAGGTAGTCAATGAAATTATATTTCATATTCTTTCATATAATTATTCTAACGGCTTGACAGACACAAAATATATTTGTTTATGTATTTACGGGCAACAATCAAAAGTACCTAACTGTAAAGATTAGTAGTAGTAATTTATAGGCTTGATAAAGAACAATAATCAAATTCATTAGAGTACGTGTTTGTTTTTAAATATGCATTTAGTATATAACATAATAAGTAAGTTTATCAGTTTTCTAGATCTCATAGCTCACACTAATATAAATCAAATTTCAGGCTACGCTATACTATTGTATAAGCCATGTAATATGTAGTATACTTTTTTATAACGTGAAGGAAAATCCATCGTGGATGCTATGCCGGACTCCTACCAATTAAAAAAAACCTTAAGTAACGCCTAACAGCCTATGGTTGGGAGCCCCGGGTAAGCCCTCGGAAGGATGTCCCAGGACTCCCAGCAGACCCACGGCCGCCACTGCGTCCTCGCCTAGGAGGTGGTTCGGGTGCTATGCCACGTCTTTGGGGGTTTCGGGTGCGATCCCGCTTTTAAGGGGGGGGGGGGCGTGAGTAAACGCCTTCGGCGCGGACTGAATTATTTTACAATAGCCTTAATCATTAAGCTCTTTTATCATTAAGCCAACACGCCAGTTAAGATTTACCCTCACATTCAAAGGGATCCTTGAATTCTAGGTTTTGCAAAAGTTGGGATGTCTCTAATTCCTGAACTAGAAAACCTTTAACATGGAAACTTGTGTGAAACATTCCTTACAGTATTCCCTTTTTAACACTAAAAAAAAAATTTGGAATCCGTAAACGCATTGAGAAGTAACAACTAAAAAACCGTTTTGTCTTTCATCCCTTCTCCCAAAGGAACCGCGCAAAATATCGAGATCAAAAGTATCCTAGAACCTTCCTCGGATTATAAGCTCTGAATGTACTAAGTTTCATTCAAATCCATTCAGTAACTTCGGCGTGATACTTATTCGGAATACAGACAGACAGACACACATGAAAAATGTAATTTCATTTTCGGCTTCAGTAGACTCTCGACCCTCAACAGTTTTATTATATGTATAGACTAGCTAACCATCGCAACTTCGTATACGTCACATAAGATCTATGAAAGGAGAGGTATTTCTTCATCAGACTCATCAAGCAGCGTGTGAAACTGCCCTGTTTGCTTAATCAAAAAAGAGCTTAAAGATTAAGTCTATTCTAAAGCAATTCAGTCCACGCCTTCGGCGCGGACTGAATTATTTTACAATAGCCATAACCATTAAGCAGCTATTTTATGATTAAGCCAACACGCCACACAAACGTTGTTTATAATGAACATTCTTAAAACAACTTTACTGAAAAATGTTGAGCTTTGGCTACAGTAACATAGGTACATAAATTAAATCACCTTAAACATAATAAGTACATGCATACGGTCACGCCTTTATCCCTAAAGGGTTATCGAGTCATATTATATGTTTACCTTTTTTTAATTTGTTCCACGTAACGTAATAGGTGGTGAGCCGCATTGCCGTGTTGAAATGGACAGGCGTTAGTACTGCCTACTTTTGAAAATTATTAAATCTATAAGGTCTTCAACTTGGTTTAACGACTGCCATTTACTGGCTACCGTTAGCGTTAGTGTTATCGTCTCAACTCTTCCGATTATGCGTAAAGTTTTCAGTCTGTGGCCCTAATCTAACAAACGTTTCGTATTCGCGCTTCGCCATACTACTTACTCTTATAATTATTAAAGGGGCTAATTAATAAACACGTACGTCATACCGGCCTTGGACCCACTAAAACCATGAGGTCTCTTCCTATCCATCTAGCGCAGTCCTAAGGTATCCTTTAGTGGGCTTACCCGGGGCTCCCAATCGTAGGCTGTTAGGTAGGATACGTGTGGTTTTCAGTCAGTGGGAGTCATAGTACATTCATGTGGGATTTTCCTCACGTTAAAAAAATCCATCTAGCGCATAACTCCCCGGGTAAGTTGGAGGATGTCCTAAATTTGTTCCCACATTTTGGTTACGACTTATCCTAGAGGCTCAAATAGAATACGGTTCAAACTTTGCTTATAACATAATTTTCACGCGGACGAAGTCGCGGGTAACAGCTAGTTTTATATAAATTGGTGTGAAATGTTTATATAAAACAATGTATGGTTCCATACAAAGTGATTATGATCAGGATTGATATTTAAATGGTAAGTAATTAAGGAACAATCGAGATCCAATTTGTTTATTTACTACATTATCTCAATAAGTTGATATGTGGTAAGTAAATACATTTTCAGGGTTTTTTATAAGTGTGATGGAACTATTACTTTTATCTTTATTGAATGAAATCCATGTTCATCAATGTAACGATTACACTTTTTGGACAAATTGATTTGACGGATTGATGGACATTTCCTTCAAAACTAACCTCTAATTTGAACAGCAAAACGAAGAATGATAGAAAACCCTACAAAATAATAGAATATTTTTTATTTCCTATGAAAGTACGATATCCATCCAATTTAATCTCCGATTTTCGCTGTCATACTAAATTATTTGTTATGAAACGGCGGTCCATTGAAAGATGGGCAATCGCCTTTCATTTTTTCATCAAGTGCTTCCATAACGTTTTTCGTCACTGAAGTTGTAATAAGAAATGCTTGCTCATTGAGTTTCTTATCCAGTATTGATATTAAGCGTTCCATATTTCTCTCTTCAATTTCAGGGATTTTTTTTTTTTTTTTTTGTTATGATGACTGACAACCCTGTATTTTAGTTGGCAGCACAAGATTTTGGTTGGCAACTCTGAGTTTTATTTGGTAACACTGGTTCCTAGTTGGCAACACTTTTCTTAATGTCACTTTCACTCATCAATTGTTTTGTTTGTGATAAGTTGCAAGGGATTCCAATTTTATTTCTTGAAAAAGGGCGGGAATCTTTGGATTTGGCGGTCGCGGTTTTTTTACTAATTTTAATTTTTTGTGGATTAGCCCTTTTATTTGTAATTATATTAGGTATAAAGTGTAAATATTACATTATTCTGTGTAAATATATTATAGTTAAGTAGTTTTAATTGTTTTATGTACATATAAATTTTATCTATCTGTTTTCACCACTGCACTTATATATCTCCGTGTATGGGGTAAGTTTTATCATTTTTGTATGTGTGATCCCGAGGATCCAGGGGGGACTGCCCCTGATATTGGCTTTACAGTAACAATAGGCAATAATGCCATCAATACTGATGGCAGTATGGACACTGATGGCTCCACCATCAGTAAAGGCTCTATAAAGCGCAAGAAAATATCCATCCGACGAAGTGTTTGTAGACATTGCAACAAACGCAGGAAGAAACATGGTGACAAACAGGTAACCGACCATACGGACTGCCATTGCTCTTTAGAACTTTCAGATATCCAAAAAATTGGCAAAATTAAGGAAAATATAACAACAGTTCCACTTAATACTGTACCTCCAAATCTAGCAAGACCTCTGTTCATACATACTGATATTTCCCCTTTTATTATACATATCCAGAGAAAGGCACTGTCTCCTGATGACAACTCTTCACTCCATCCATTAACCTTTGGAAGATTTTTAAAAAAGCACCCTTTTCAAAATATTATTGATGGAAGCCTTAAACGAATTGGTAGGAATAGGCTATCAATCGAGTTCAAGAATTACCAGGATGCAAATTTATTTTTAAATTCACCTATTTTAGATAATAGTGACTATAAGACATTCATCCCCACATTTACAGTAACCCGTATGGGCTTTGTTAGAGGTATCCCTAGTGAATGGACTGACGCTGAGATTGTCAACAACATTAACCTTCCATATGGCTGCGGTAAGATACTTAAAGTCAGAAGAATAAATAGGAAAATAACAGTAGACGGTAAAACAGAAATAAAACCAACTGAATCTGTTGTAGTAACATTTGATGGTCAAGTGTTACCTAAACATGTATACATGTGCTACAATGCACTTCCTGTAAGCTTATATATTTATCCGACTATTCAATGTTTTCACTGTTGTCGCTTTGGACATGTAAAATCCCAGTGCCGGTCTCGTCCTCGGTGTTACAAATGTGGTCAGGAGCATACTGGTGACAATTGTGATGTCGAAGAAGAAAACATTAATTGCATTCTTTGCAGAGGTCTTCATATGGCTACCAGTAGGAAATGCCTGGAATTCCAAAGGCAAAAGTTAATTAAGGAAGCAATGGCTAAATGCTGCATATCTTATTCCGAAGCCTCAAAACAACATGCCCCAATATCAAAGATATCATATGCTGATGCTTTAATGTCATCCAAGTCCCAGCCCCAAATACCATATAACCCAAAAAAATTATTGCAAACTCAGGCACAAACATTATCACATAAAAAAACAGTCTTTCTAAGGCCAAAGCCTAAAGTTAAATCTTCCGGAGGCTATGATGCTGAGGCCCATCGATCTTTAACTGCCCATTATGATATGCCGTCACCTTCCAATGGTTGTGCCATTAAACCTTTAGATAACGAGGAGTTCTCCAACCCCTCCATTAAAGACTTGATTCTAGCCCTATTGAAGACACTTTCCCAATCAAAATACATCCAACCGTCCAACGCTGCTTTTTCTTATAATGATAATATATCGCAACCCCAACCGTCCAACAATAATGGATCAAACAATACTACAGTGGAATTGTTGCAGCGCCCCTTCTAAAAAATCAGAACTTATTTACTTAATTAATAAATATAATCCATATATTCTAACTCTCCAAGAGACTTGGCTTAAACCAGATCTACCTTTTAGGTTATCTGGTTATGTTTGTCTCAGAGAGGATCGTTTTGATGGGTATGGCGGTGTTGCCATTCTCATTAAACGTAACTTATCATTCTCCCATATACCAATAGCTACTCACTCTAATGATTTTTCTATAATTGCTGCTAATATAAATAACATTTGTTTTGTCTCAATATATATCCCTCATCCTTCTTCTATGATACTCGGCGAAATCAGTAATATATTTTCTACTCTTCCTAAACCTTTTGTAATTCTTGGAGATTTTAACTGTCATCACCCATCTTGGGGAAGCTCTAGAAACCGCTTTGGAAATGTAATCTTAGACTTACTAGATACTCACAACCTTTGTTTACTTAATACAGGCTCTTATACACGTCGGACTGACCTCAATTCAGGAGAAAGTGCTCCTGATTTATCCATATGTTCTTCGAACCTGGCTTCGAGAATTACATGGACTTGTCTTTCCTCTTCCCATGGCAGTGACCATTTTCCAATTAGGCTACTATTTCCAATATTTAAGGCTATGCATTCCTCTCATTCCATTCCTCGCCTTAAATTTAAACTAAAGGATGCTGATTGGAGCAGCTTTCAAACCCGCTTGATTGAAAAAATTTCACTCCTTCCACAAATAACCCAACACAATACATCTGAATGTGCTGACGTCCTAACTCAAACATTGTTAGAAACAGCAAATGAGACGTTTCCCCTAAAAACTGGAGCTAAAGGTTTTATTCCCTCTCCTCCGTGGTGGGATAAAGAATGCTCGCAAATGATAAAAAGACGTAAGAAAGCCGAATTAGAATATTCTCAATTCTCTTCCACCCAAAACTTTGAAACATTAACAAGTATAATTTCTGAAACCCGCAAATTATTCAAAAAGAAAAAGTTTGAAAGTTGGCATTCATTCTGCTCAACTATCTCTCCTGATACCAAACCTCATATGGTATGGCAAAATATCAGGAGATTTAGATCAGCTTTTAGGGAAACAAATCCAACATCAATGCCTACTTTAGTTCAAAATGATTTTTTGTATAAATTAACACCTCCAACTGTCCCTGATAATATTATACTTCCTTATTTTACTAACATTTCTGACAATCTTTCAGGCCTTAATTCTCCTTTCTCTCTTTCTGAGCTCAAAGGCGTTCTAACAAATTTAAAAGATTCAGCTCCTGGCATGGATGGTATTTCATATTCCTTCATTACACACGCTCCTGAAGAATACCTTTCCTATTACCTCACTATTATAAATACTATTATGATTACAGGTGAAATTCCTCCCTTATGGAAATCACAATTAGTGTTACCAATACTTAAACCTGGCAAAAGTTCAGCTTCAGTCTCTTCGTATCGCCCTATTGCTCTTTCTTCAGTTTTGATGAAAATCACTGAACACTTAGTCAAAATTCGTCTGGAATGGTTTATTGAAAGCAATAACTTATTGAGCCATAGTCAATTCGGCTTCAGACGGGGCAAAAGCACATTAGATAGTATCAGTATACTTATAACTGATGTCCGCTTGGCCTTTTCTATAAATGAACATGTAGTCGCCGCTTTTCTAGACATTGCAGCGGCATATGATAATGTTATTCTACCTGTATTATATAAGAAACTGATTTCCCTAAACATACCTATCCTTCTTACGAATTTTATTATGAGGTCGTTAATGGAAAGACATATTCATTTAGAAGGCTCATCGCACGGCCCACGCTTAGCTCAGAGGGGTCTCCCTCAAGGATCTGTGCTAAGTCCTATTTTATATAATATTTATGCTTATGATTTAGAAGCTTCTATTGGTTCACACATTAGAGTCCTTCAATATGCAGATGATTTACTTTTATATTTATCGCACCACTCTGTTAGCCAAGCCTGCATTTCCTTATCAACGTCCCTTAAACACCTTAAGTGTTGGATGGATTCTAATGGCTTAGAAATTTCCCCTGATAAAAGTTCAGTGATTCTATTTTCTAGAATGCGCCTTCCCCCTCCTTTTAACGTTTACTATAATAATAAATTAATCAAGGCAAAAGAAAATGTCAAATTCTTAGGTTTTATCTTAGACTCTAAACTTTCCGGCATTGCTCACTGTAATCACATTGTTCAAAGATGTGAAAAATCCCTTAACATTTTAAGATGTCTGTCTGGTGTTTGGTGGGGTGCTCACCCTTACTCCTTAAAATTGCTTTATAATGCCATCATTCGAAGTCAACTTGACTATGGCTCATTCCTACTAGAAACTAGCAATGTTGCAGCTTTAAAGCGCCTTGATAGCGTTCAATCGAAAGCACTAAAAATTATAGCGGGTGCAATGAAATCCTCACCAAACAACGCATTACAAGTTGAATTAGGCGACCCACCTCTACAACTTCGTCGGCAATATTTGTCGGACAAATTTTTAACACGTTGCCTTCAGCTGTCTACCCATCCATTACATTCCAAACTTCGTTCACTTCTCGATCTAGTCGAGTCTTCTAATTATTGGACTCATAAAAATCGTCCTTGTCTTATTAAAAGCTTCCAAAAATATATTTCACTTCAAGCACCATGTCATCATTTATCACTTCACCCTCTTTATTCCGCTCCCTTTGAATCGTTAGTCATTCCGCTGGATATTAGACTTGATTTGGGTATCCTGAAATCAGACCCTTTAGCACCGTACTCATTCACTCAAATCACTAATTCTGAATGGAATAATTGGCATCATATCATCACCGATGCTTCCAAATCCCAATCGTCAGGACGTGTCGGTGTAGGAGTCTACCACCCAAAATTTAATATTATACAAAAAGTTAAATTACCCCCAGAATCATCTGTTTTTACCGGAGAGCTTTATGGTTTGTATAAAGCCATTGAATACATTTTTTTAATGAAACTCCAAAACACCATAATTTTTTCAGATGCGAAAAGTGCTCTTCAAGCTTTAGATAAATTCCCGTTCAGTAGTAAAACTGTTTTTCCACTAATAATAGAAACCAGAAATCTTCTTTATAAATGTTTTACAAATAAATTACATGTTTCTTTTGCTTGGATACCAAGCCACTCTGGCATTCCAGGTAATATTAAAGCCGATAGCCTAGCAAATGATGCTGTGGAGTCTGGTGATATATTTCCCTACAAAAATTATTACCACGACCTGGCAGCTTTGCCAGCAGTATATTTGAAAGATTCATGGGAAAAGTTATGGTCGGTTACTTGCCTGAATAAAGGCAAACTTTATTCATTAGTCCAATCGAACATTCCTAACAAGCCCTGGTTCTGTAAGTTCACGCTCGGGAAACGGTCTACAAGCACTTTGATTCGGATGAGACTTGGACATGTATGTACTCCTTCCCATCTTGCAAAATTGAACATTGTTCAATCTAATAAATGCGAATGCGGGGAAGAGGGTGACATAAACCACATTTTTCTGTCCTGTCCGAAATATGATCATTCTCTACTATATTCATCCTTAATTTCTTCCTCTATTCCACTGCCCACATCTGTCCTTATATTACTTGCTTCAAACAACATTGATATCTATAAATCTCTTTCCTTGTTTATATCTTTTAACAATATTAAAATATAAAATATTCATTTAGTACCAGCCTATGTATATCATATATATTATTTTACTATTATAAAATACAGTCCTTTCGTGTCTTATCCACAAGAATTTCCTTCCTTACCTACGTTTTCTAAATTCCTTCCTTACGATTACTTACTAATTCCCTAACTTTATGTACCTACCTAATTCAAAACAAATAACATGAATTTGGCAAAACCCTCAAATCGAGAGAGCCCAAGAAAAAGGAAAAAAAAAAAAAAAAAAAAGTTGCAAGGTTATACCCTCTGTAATTTTTATTTCTATCGATAAGTTTCAAAAGTTTTTGATAATAAAAGTTAAAAATCTCTCACTTAATGATAGTTTTCACCGTATTTGTTCGTGATCTTCTTTGTTTGTGTTGTTTTCAATAGTTTTGTTTGGGAGTACAGGTAAATTACACACTTTTTGCACTGAATTTTGATAAATATTCGCGGAGATTGTTTACACGCATCTAGTTAGTTCAATGGCCGGAACCGGAACCCTAGATCCCATAGCACAAGCTTATATATTAGCTTAATTTGGGCTAAATAATGCTGTGTGTGAATGTCCACAAATATTTATTTATAATTTATAAAAAAATTTAACACCTCCTAGATCGAAGACATCCAACGCCATATATCCTGCTTAACCGCATGGCGTTTGGTCGCCACGCCGTTACCAGGAGACGAGGCCCTATCATTAGCCACCAAGCTAAAAGACCACTATCTGAGATGTTTTAACAACGGACTAGTGACTGCGACGCTCACGGAGTTTTGTGCAGCGGACTCGTATGGGATATTGGCAGCTCACCATTATTTTTATGCTGGTAAGATTCAAATATTCAAAATTTTTAGTATGTAACTCAGTTATACATGTCCAAAATCACTACCGACTGCCTCTGTGGCGCAGTCGGTAGTGATACCGCCTGCGGCGCTGGAGGTCGTGGGTTCTATTCCACCGGATACAAATATTTGTGTGACCCATAAATTTTTGTCTCAAGAGTCTGGGTGTTTCTATGTATAATATGTATGTATTTAAAAAGTATATAAGTATTAATATCTGTGGTCTGATACCCATAACACAAGCAGGTTATTCCTAGCTTACTTTGGGATCAGATAGTGTTGTGTAAATGTCCGTGAATATTGAAAAACAAAATTAATATCAATCTAACAATATTCCATATTGTCAATATTATAATATTCAGATTGTCCATGTTTCGAGTTCCGTACCCAAAGGTTAAAAATGAGACCCTATTTATTAGACTTTACTATCCGTCTCTGTCTGTCTGTCATGAGGCTGTATCTTAGGAACCGTGATAGCCAGAGAGCTGAAGTTATCACAGATGCAGATGTATTTCTGTCGCCGCTATGACAAAAAATACTAAAATCAGAAAAGAAGAAACCTTAAGGCCCCCTTAAGGAAGGCTCGCATACAACAAACGTCGTTTTTGCCGTTTTTTTGGTACGGAACCCTCTGTGCGCGAGTCTACCTCGCACTTGACTGTTTTTTTTAACTAATTTCCACTTTTCAGTTTCTTTTACTCATTTGAAGTTGGTTGCGCAGTATATTGTCATAAACAAGAATTATGAATATACTAGAGACCGATTAAAAATAACTATTCGGAACACTCGCAGTGGTACGACTTGGCAAAAACGCCGCCACTGTGCAGTACTTAAAACAACCCATTCGAAAGAACCATTATTTATTTTACGAAAACATGCAATAACTCAATATTAAATTACTTACTTTTTTTTGCCAATCTGTATCTATATTCATTTCATAAATTCACGCATAGTTATTAAAATTTTCCTTCCTATTCAATTCCAGCTATGCAGAAAAACAGCTCAATGCCAATCATCGAAGCCCTCTGCCTTTTGGAGCTGGTCCTTCACAACTCACCTTCCAACTTCCACGCGAAGCTACTTCTAGTCAAAATGTATCATTTACTTGGTGAGTTATATATTTTCACCCATTGAATGTTGTGACATCTAAAAATGCCAGATAGATTTCTTGTGTTCTAATATTTATTATTTTTTGGTTTTGTGGGTATTTATTTCAGGTATGAACGCCTGAAATAAATTATTATTATTATTGTAAAAAATAACAAGCGGTGGTAACAAACAAAAACATTATGCATGAATTATATCAGACTAGTTGATGCAGAAGCAAGTTAATAGTATCATATCGTGAAATTACCATCAAAATTAGAACACCAACTTCTGATCGATTGTACCTGTGGTTGATTTTAGAAAAATTCCATCTTAACCTAGGTTATGAGCTAATGATCTTTAAAATTTTGACCACATTGCTTTCGATCAAAAAATAATGCATCAAAATTGACCCATCCGTTAGACGGAGGAATGGTACAAAGTTGGTTGAGTCACTAAGTAAATAATCTTACTTCTTACTATCTTACTTCTTACTATCTTACTTCTTACTTCTTACTAATATTATAAATGTGAAAGTTTGTGCGTGTGGATGTTTGTTACTCCTTCACGCTCTAATGGCTGAACAGATCTTTCTGAAATTTGGTACAGGGATAGATTATAGTCTGGAATAACACATAGGCTACTTTTTATCCCGGGAATAAGTTCCCACGGGAACATGTTTTTCGCGGGCGAAGCTGCGGGTGTCAGCTATTAATATTATAAATGTGAAAGTTTGCGAGTGTGGATGTTCGTTACTCTTTCACGCTATAACGGCTGAACGGATCTTTCTGAAATTTGGCACAGGGATACATTATGGTCTGGAATAACACATAGGCTACTTTTTTATCCCGGGAATAAGTTCCCACGGGAATCCAGAACGGGAACATTTTTTACGCGGGCGAAGCTGCGGGCATCAGCTAGTAAGCATCAGTTAGTAAATAATAATTCTTACCTTGGAACATTTTTACACAATGCCTTCTAGCCCGTACATGATTATAGAAATACCCAAACTTCGATACAGATATGTACTTGAAGATCTTCAAAATATTTGATCCCAAAATTGATCAGGATTGCGTTGCATGGCAGACAGCATTGTAATTTCGTTCACATCCAACTTTCCTTTTTAAGTCCATAAAGAAAGTTTATTAGCCCGCCAGGTATTGTCCCATGGGTATTATTGCTACTTGAAATCGAATCAAGAGCCATATACCTGCGATATAGATCGTCCCCGGCTTCGCCTGCGTGACATTTTGCTATACATACATACATACATTAGTATCCTCGAAGGGGTAGGCAGAGGCATAATAGTATACGCCCACATTTACGCCTTTATCCCCTGGGCACCGATTCTCGCTTCACACGACATGAATGCGTGGACGGAAATCGGCGGGTGACGCGTCGCCTGTCTCATATTTAGGAACGGCGAACATGAGACGGACGACGTTTCATCCGTAAATTTGCGTCCACGCATTCACGTCGAGTGGTCGAGAATCGGCGCCCTGAGGAGTAGACGAGAGAGTCCATTTGTGTTGTCCCATGTAATAAGTGGGGAGCCTATGTCGTATTGAATTGGACACTTGGACAGACGTAGGTTATGACTACCCACTATTTCCGAACCCCCCATCAGAGCTTCTAATTGCCTTGACGACTCCTATGTCATTGACAGTGACACGAATTGCTCCTTAAAAAAAACACTGTATTAGATACAAAGATGAATTTTGAGAGGGACCGTACTGAGTTTCTCAGGGTGTTCTTCTCAGTCTGTAGCATTTCCGAACCCCCAGTAGTCACAAAAATTTTGACAAACCTTAATATTTAAAAAAAAAAATACATAGGGAATAAATTTTATATTATTTTGACAACGATGAACAACAGCTTAACATGCCTTCTGAAGCACAGATATGCTTTCAAATGAAAGTATCACAAACCGGGTCACCCTTCCGAAGACCAACCATGCTTATTGCGCAGTGATCGCTTACAAAACACTGAGTCAGCGGGGCTGCGAGCGCTTCACGCTAAAACGATATACAAATAACCTGTAGTAATTAGCTGTACTTGTATAACAGGTAACGCTCTGGCAGCGGACACGGTGTACGCTAAGCTAGAAGTTAAGCATATTCAGCTAGTGTCGCTCGGATGGCTGCATGCAGCGCGTCTGTCGCCCGCCTGCGCAGCGTCTAGAGCGCTTCAGCTGCTGGCTGATACTCGTGCCTTCCACACACACCATGCCAAGGACGTACGTATACACGCACTACCACACATACTTAGCTTGGCTCAGTTTCATAATATAATAATAATAATAATATATTTTTTTATTTTCTCAAAAATTGTTACATGATAAGGAACAAAAGGTATGCCACTGTTTATTAGTAATTACATTAAGTTAGGGTAAGTGTTCTGAATTTCTGACTGCCTCTCTGGCGCGGTCGGTAGTGATACCGCCTGCGGCGCTGGAGGTCCTGGGTTCGATTCCTGGGTCGGTCCAAATATTTGTGTGATCCACAAATGTTTGTTTTGGAGTTTGGGTGTTTTCTATGTATAATATGTATGTATTTACAAATATATATGTATGTCTATCAGCATCTAGATCCCATAGCACAAGCTTATATTAGCTTAATTTGTGCTAGTTGATGTTGTGTGAGATTGTCCACAAATATTTATTTATAATCATTATTTTATTATACAACATGTAGATCTGCATTTGTGCAATACTTGCATACGTGACTCTACTGCCTAAATGGGTAATATTTTGCGATAAAAAAAATGTTTTTACCTATTTTTTTTTTTCATGTCAAATTTGTTTTTATTTGCAAAGGGAACTCTGCCTGCAACCACTGGCCAATAATACGTGAACATAAATTTAAGTAAGTACTTAATAATAAATCTAAAAACCAAAAGACCTTAAATTATACTCGCATAATGCCTATTTACAGCGTCCAGCTGCTCGTGTGTAGGTATTAGGCATACTGGCTGCTCTGTTCGAGCGTTCACCGCTCACTTTTTGCCGTTTTCTGGTACGGAACCCTCCGTGTGCAAGTCCGACTCGCACTTGACCGGTTTTTCTGTTTCATATGTTTACGTATTATCAGTCAGTGGTTGCAGGCAGAGTTCCCGTTGCAAAACAAAAACATCAAAAAAAAAGTTAACACGATAAATTAAAGAAATCAAATGAAAATCAAAAATATATTTATTTCACACAGGCATTATACAGATGCGCTTGTAAAACGTCCAGAATATAAAACAAAACTCTACCACCAGTTCACAACGCGACCCACCTGAGAAGAACTGGCAAGAAACTCAGGTGGCACCCAAAGAGTGGTAGAGTGACGTGTGCAAGTATTGCACAAATGCAGATCTACATGTTGTATTATTATTTTACAAGATTTGGTACTGATACAAGATTTTTGTAGCGGTACATTTCAGAATGTACCCCTCGAAAAATGCACTCTACACACAAAACGCTCGAAATTACACACAAAATTTGACAAATATTTGTGTGACCCATAAATGTTTGTCTCAAGAGTCTGGGTGTTTCTATGTATAATATGTATGTATTTAAAAAGTATATAAGTATTTATATCCGTGGTCTGATACCCATAACACAAGCAGGTTATTCCTAGCTTACTTTGGGATCAGATAGCGTTGTGTGAAATGTCCGTGAATATTTATTTTATTTATTTATTTAATTCTCAAGATGCAACTTTCTCAAAGTGAGCCTTCTTCTCAAAATATGCCTTTCTCATTACGAACCGTGTTCTCAATGTATAACCTTTTTATAGCGAATGGTGTTCTCAAAATATGCAACTTTTTCAAAATGAAGCTAGTTCTCAAAATATGTACCTTTCTCAAAACGAACCATGTTCTCAAAAAATGCACCTTTCTAAAAAAAACCTGTTTTCAAAATATGCACCTTTTTCAGAACGAACCCTGTTCTCAAAATATGCACCTTTCTCGAAATAAACCTTGTTCTCAAAATATGCACCTGTCTCAAAACAAACCATGTCCTCAAAATATGCACTTTTCTCAAAACAAACCATGTTCTCAAAATATGCACCTTTCTCGAAACAAACCATGTCCTTAAAATATGCACTTTTTTTTCAAATCAAACTATATTCTCAAAATATGCACCTTCTCAAAACAAACCATGTTCACAAAAAATACGCCTGTGTGAAAATGGAGGTTTCTCTTTTTGTTATTTAAATTTTTGAACATTGAGCGTTTTGTGTGTATGGTGTATCAGTATCATTTCGCGAGAGTTACATTCTGCGACTAAAGAATTCAACTGTGTATCTAAGCGGTAAGTATTTCAACTAAGCTCGCTTCATAAAACGACTTACTATTTAATGTGTGCATTGTCCACAGAGCGTAGAACACCTAACCTACGCTTACAAATACGGTACCTTCGAAAAATTAATGGAGTTAGGTGCATGGGCCGGCCGTCTAGAAGCCTGTGGCTGGGCCGCATCGGCTGCTAGAGAAAAAGCGCTGTTGTCGCTATTGGCCGGACCGCCTGCTCCGTTACACCAACCTACGAGACTGCCTGCTCTTCCTACGTAAGTTTCCTTTGAATCTATACTTGTTTTGGCATGTTTCGGAAACATTTTCAGAGTGAATTTTAGATTAGGCGACATCTTGAAGTTAGCTGCTGTTGGCCGACACCAAGATAGGAGAGTGACAGCTTCTTCATAGGTATTTTGTGTTTTTTATTACTACCAGCGTATGGCCTACTTAAGTTGCGATTCTCAACCATATGACTTGATTGACTGGTGAAACTTTATTTAGAAACGGTGAAACGCGTGACAAAAGACACTTCACCAGTAAACTTTGATAGTAAGCAAGTGGCCTATGATAAGGTAGGTACATTCGATAAGATAATGGAGTTAGGCGCAAGGGCCGGCCAGCTAGAAGCCTGTGGCTGGGCCGCATCGGCTGCAGGAGAAAAAGCGCTGTTGTCGCTATTGGCCGGACCGCCTGCGCCGTTACACCAACCTACGAGACTGCCTGCTCTTCCTACGTATGTTTGTTTCATTTTTAAGGTTCTGTACCTTGTGAGAAGCGCTCGTGGCACCAAGAATTCCGGACTCAGTGTTCTGTAAACGATCACTGTAGTAAGCAACATTTACTGTTGTCGGTTATGGATGGGTGACCATCACATGACCACTTTGTGACATTTATTTACGAGAGTTTCCGTGTTTCGGAAGGCATGTTAAACCGTTGGTTCCGGTTGCCAGTAATATGGCAGTTGTTAAGCCCAGTCGAAGGCCTTTATTACGTGGGACAAAACCCTATAGGCGAAATGTGGGCATATAATATGGCTCTGCCTAACCCTTCGGGAATGAAAGCCGTGTTCATATGTATGTACCTTAAAATGAAGAATCGTACGGGCGAAGCAGCAGGGCACGGCAAAAAAAAACTTTCATTTGATACCCATATCGAGGTAGTTGTGAAAAAATATACTATCCGCCATTTTGTTGCGGCGGCCATCTTGAATTATAGCAAACTATGTAAAACCGTTGAAATCGCCTATGTATATTTTATCCAATGTGTACCATTATACGGTATGAATATATACTGGTTGAATTTATAGTCGTTCTGGAACGGAAAGGTTTAGGCACAGTTTCGATAACAGAACCGATCGGCACTGTCAATTTGAAAATCAACAAAAAAAATACCTTAATTTGAGCTAGATCGCGCTATATAAAAAAAGCTCTTAATTCTTTTTGTTTACTATTCCAGAGACAACCGAGACTTAAACGTCATAGTCAACTTCGAGCCGCCTCAATTCGAAGACCCTCTAATCAAAACCCGCACATTTGACCAAGAGATGTCTTACCTAAGACTTAAAGACGCACTAGTCTCCTCAATCGCACTTTGTATAGAACTGGCCGACAACCGCAGTGTGGAAGCGAAAAAGGGGCATTACGAGCAACTGAACGTGTGTGTGGACGCCTTTAGCGAAGCGATGGAGAAGTGTAAACAGATGTATAAAGAGAAGGAACGTATTTGTATAGCGACGCCTTTTCCTTGTAGAATTATTGGTAAGTGGACTACATTTTTTCACGACCTGGGAAATGTGAAATAGGGAAAGAATGCGGCAGGCGTAGGACCGTTAATTGGGAAAGGCCTACGTCCAACAGTGAACCATCACAGGCTATTTGATTTGATTGATTGGATTGCGCGCGTTGCAGGTGGGTGTTGGGCGTGTAAGGTGGACATTGGGCGTGATAGGTGGGCGTTGGGCGTGTCGGGTGGTCGTCGGGCGTGATAAGTGAGCGTTGGGCGTGGCGGGTGGGCGTTGGATGTGACAGGTGAACGTTGGGCGTTACAAGTGAGCGTTGGACGTGGCGGAAGGGCGTTTGGCGTGGCAGGTGGGCTTTGGGCGTGACGGGTGGGCGTTGAGCGAGATGAGTGAAAGACATTTTCCACTGCCGCCTGTCCGATCACAATAAAGTCTAGTCTGAAGTTTGACTTTAGAAAACGGGTACAAAGTTTTCGCTTCACATATTAATATACACATTTTTGTCCCACAGCCTTCGTATCGTCCCCAGTACCATACCGAGAGTTATACTGCACCTGGCTACGATTAATAGGCGAGCTGGCCTTATGCCATCTTCCCAAAGTTCATGCAGCTTCTATAGCGGCCGCGGAACTTCTACCCAAGGCTCAAGCCGCTTTGCTACAGGAGTTGAGGTTTGATGGAGACGCTGGAATGGCCATGAGGGAGAAGCTGGAACTGCTGTCTAATTATTTAGAGGTGAGCTGACAGATCTTGAATTATACCTCATTTATTTGATACAATATAACTAGCAAACACGCCTATGTTCCCGAGGGAGTATTCAGAGGTGAATTATATACCCAACCCGTCTTACTATCGTGGCCTAATACATACATACATACATACATATACTCACGCCTTCATCCCCGAAGGGGTAGGCAGAGGCCTATACCGGCCCACATTTCACCGTGTACAATTCGGTCCCACGTAACAGGTGGTGAGCCCATCGCCGTGTTGAAGTGGACCGCCGACGTCAGAGCCTCGTCCGTTGTTCAGCAGGTGCACGAGCTTGCACGTGAGGTTGACTTGGGCCCGGAGGTAATAATGGTCAAAAATACCCTCAAATGGTGGACTATGCCCAGAAATGGCTGCCAATCAGCTGAGATGGTGATGATGATTTTAAAGTTAACGAGCGCGCGTCCTGAGTTCGATTCCCAGTCGGACCAATGTTTGTTTCGGAGTTTGGGTGTCTCTATGTACAAATGTATGTATTTAGAAATAATATAAGTATGTTTATCAGTTTCTAGATCCTATACAACAGGCTTGCTTATTTGAGCTAGATGGTGTTGCGAGAGAACGTCTTCCAATATTTATTTTAAATAAATCTTTTTGTTTCAGTTCATAGGCATAATAACATTTTTATTGGGAGTGTGCAACGAGTTAATCGCGCCCGCCAATACGAAGAAGTCCAAGAAAAAAGCGAATCAATCACCCGACGAATTAAAAACATCCGAATTACTGAACAATCTCAATCAAACCGTGCAAAATTCTATCGCGGACCTCGAAACTTTGCTTGACGAATGGCCGACTTACGAATTCGGCGACCTTGAAGAAAGATTATCGAAAATATCGATAAATGAAAAATACCAAAGCCCTGTAGAAGATAAACTAAAAAGCGGACGAGATGATATGGTCAATGATGTGAGAAATATTCTACAGAGAAAGTCAAAGTACCTGAAAACGTTGCTACAATGATGGGTTGTATATTACCATACCAGGAATCAGAATGCCTTTACTTAAAATGCATTAGCCCAAAATACCCGAAATCGAAATACCAATATTCAAAAGGTTACTTTGTAAAGGGTGTTTTTTTTAGAGGTATAGAACTTTGAAATGGAATAAAACGAAGGTGATTGATTTTATTGATATGAAAATGACTTTATTCGAAAGGAAATCTTCTGGCATTATAATTAAAATATGATTTCTGGCAAATAACCGCCACGGCTGGCTCGGACGTAGTCTAATCTAGAGGTCCAATTTTCGATGACTTTCCCAACATTTTTGGCCGTATATCGACAATAACGCGCCGAATGTTGTCCTCCAAGTGGTCAATCGTTTCGGGCTTATCGGCGTAGAAGAGCGACTTCACATATCTCCACAGAAAATAGTCAAGTGGCGTAAAATCGCACGACCCTGGAGGCCAATCCACTTGTCCAAAACGCGAAACTATGCGGTAACCAAACGTTTCCTTCAATAAATCAATTGTGGCACGAGCTATGTGACATGTTGTGCCGTCTTGTTGAAACCACTACTACAGCACATCATGGTTGTTCAATTGATGAACAAAAAAGTCAGTAATCATCGCTCTATAGCAGTCACAATTGACTGTAACGTTCTGGTCAGCATCGTTTCTAAAGAAGTACGGACCAATTATTTCACCAGCCTATAAAGCACACCACACAGTCAGTTTTTCTGGATGTAACGGTGTCTCAACATACACTTGAGGATCATCTTCACCCCAAATATGGCAGTTTTGTTTATTGACGTATCCATTCAACCAAAAGTGAGCGGCACCGCTAAACAAAATTCGCTTATGAAAATCACGATACGCATTACGGACAGAACCAATATTTTCAAAATAAATTTGCACAATTTGGAAGCGTTGTTCAGGCTTCAGTCTATTCATGTTGAAATGCCCAACCAAACTAAACATAAATCACTTTACAGCTGATAATACCGCCAGTTAAAACAGTTATGCCAACTTAAAGTTCTATACCTCTAAAAAAAACACCCGTTATAATATAAATAACTAGCTGACCCGCGCAACTTCGTTTGCGTCACATACAGAGTATATCACCCGTTCTCGGCGCATTTTTGAATTCATTTGTTACAAAAAATGTGATAAATAAAGCACCGCTCGACCGATTCCGAACAAAGCCTAAACATTCGGTTTGGATACGTGAGCCCGTTCTTGAGTTATAAAATTACAACGAAAAGTGGCATTGATTTTTATATATATAGATTTAAAATGCCTTACGGTCGAATAACCGAAACCCAAAAAAATAATTTACTAAAAACTTAATCCTAAAATTTTCAGCAATAAAATACTTTTTTTGAAGTAAAACTTCTTTAGGCGCGAGTAGGCAGTAACTCAGATTTTTTTGTGACAGAAGTACCGCTAGGTATTGAATGAATGATATATTAATATAACATTTGATGCCGTCGATGGCAAAGAAGTTTTACTTCTATCGCGCGTACAGGTTACACGCACACACTTTTTTTTTACATACATACATACATATGGTCACGCCTTGATCCCCGAAGGGATAGGCAGAGGCATATTATAATGCCCACATTTTACTTTTCTAGAATTTGTCCCAAGTAATAGGTGGTGAGCCGTATTGCCGTGTTGAGATGGACAGGCGCAGGTTGTGACTGCCCGCTGTTGAAATTTTTCAAGCCGCCTAAAAATGCATTCAAGCCGCCTTGGCTTAACGACTGCCATTTTACTGGCAACTGGGAACAACGGCTTAACGTGCGTATGGGGAATTTAAAAAAAAAATAATGCTTCGCATAACATTGAACAAAATGTGATGGGAATAATGAAATTAATAAACGAACGTTTAGGTCACATTGATGAAGAGATCTAGCGTAATACAAAGAAAAGGAATACTATGGACATTTTGATTTGTAATCTGAATTTATAATTAACCTTGTAGAAAGCAGCGAATCCTAAAATTCCTCAATTTTATTCTTCTAGCAGCGATACATATTAATATGTTTAACATATATTGCAGCCATTAAGTTTTTATTTTTTATTTTAGTTATGCCGGGGCCACATTAAAGAAAACGTCAATGCCCATCATCGCGATAAATATTGCGCTAATTATGGCGTTAATTCTTAACGTCACCATTTGAGTAGTGTGGCCGCTTCAACGTAATAATTCTCGCGTGAATGCCCATTCTTGGCGTTAAAATTGACGTTAAGTGTGACCGAATTAAATTTTACAAAAATACCTTAGCTCCTTAAAATATACTGAAATGTATCTATTATAATACTGGCACAGAGAAAATATACCGATAAAAATACCGATTATCAAAACGTGTTTATTCTTTAATTACTACCTTATTTTTATAAAAGAAGAACCTAGAATTTACATCTAACATTTTATTTGAAGGATTGAATTCAACGTCATTCACCTGCAACACGCTTCGTAAAAAAAATTACCGAATGTTATTGCAACAAAACCCTACAACGAATAAAATCATTGCGATGAGGAATTGGGTTTTTATTTTTTCAGTTTTCATTCATCTTAGCGAGCTCCGGGGGAACCTCCCATCTTGCTCCCCCGAGGAGAGCCGCCGAACGGTTCTCGACGGGAATAATCTTTGGAAATTTTCCCGGCTTTCCGGATTCCCGGCTATAGGGAGGAGGAATACCACCAGGTTTAATGGGTAGGACGGCCCCGTTCCGGGACCGGGAGCCCCACACCCAGCTGTTTTACATGATAATTTTGCAATCCAATATGGCCGCCGCGCCGAAATCACAAAATTTCATGATGGGTATCGTTTAAGGGAGTTTTTGGTATGCTGAGTACAAATTTCGGGTTAATTTAGAGATCCAATATGGCCGCCGCGCCGAAATCGCAAAATTTCATGATGGGTATCGTTTAAGGGGTTTTTTGGTATGCTGAATACGAATTTCGCGTTAATTTAGAGATCCAATATGGCCGCCGTGCCGTTAGCACAAAATTTCATGATGGGTATCGTTTAAGGGGTTTTTTGATATGCTGAGTACGAATTTCGTGTCAATTTAGAGATCCAATATGGCCACCGCGCCGTTATCACAAAATTTCACGACGGGTATCGTTTAAGGGGTTTTTTGGTAGGCTGAGTACGAATTTAAGGTCAATTTTGCAATCCAAGATGGCCGCCGCGCCACCGTTGTAAAATTTCATGTTAGATACCGTATAAGGGATTTTTTGGTATGCTGAGTACGAATTTCGGGTTAATTTAGAGATCCAATATGGCCGCCGCGCCGTTATCACAAAATTTCATGATGGGATCGTTTACGGGGTTTTTTGGTATGCCGAGTACGAATTTCGGGTTAATTTAGAGAACCAATATGGCCGCCGCGCCGTTATCACAAAATTTCATGATGGGTATCGTTTAAGGGGTTTTTTAGTATGCTGAATACGAATTTTGGGTTAATTTAGAGATCCAATATGGCCGCCGCGCCGTTATCACAAAATTTCATGATGGGTATCGTTTATGGGGTTTTTTGATATGCTGAGTACGAATTTCGGGTCAATTTATATCCAACTAGCTTACCCGCGCAACTTCGTTTGCGTGATAAATGAAGAACCGCTCGACCGATTTTTTGCAAACTTCACATAAACCATCTACTAAATAGTCCGAACAAAGACTAAAAATTTGGTTTGGATAGGTGAGCCCGTTCGTGAGTTATAAAATTACAACGAAAAGTGGCATTGATTTTTATATATATAGAAGATATGGCCGCCGCGCCGTTATTACAAAATTTCATGATGGGTATCGTTTAAGGGGATTTTTGGTATGCTGAGTACGAATCTTAGATCAATTTTGCAATCCAAGATGGCCGCCTTACACCGTTGTAAAATTTCATGCTGTATATCGTATGAGGGGTTTTTTGGTATGCTGAGTACGAATTTCAGGTTAAGCCATCCAAAATGGCCGCCGTGCCACTGTTGTGAAATTTCATGTTGTATATCGTTTATGGGGTTTTTTGGTATGCCAAATACGAATTTCAGGTAAATTTTGCAATCCAATATGGCTGCCTCGCCACCGTTGTAAAATTTCATGTAGCATATCGTATAAATGGAATTTTGATATGCTGAGTACGAATTTAGGGTTAATTTTGCAAAATTATCTTGAAATTCGTACTCAGCATACCAAAAAACCCCTTAAACGATACCCATCATGAAATTTTGTGATTTCGGCTCGGCGGCCATTTTGGATTGCAAAAATTATCATAAAATTCGTACTCATCATACCGAAAAACCCCTTAAACGATTACCATACCCATCATGAAATTTTGTGATAATGGCGCGGCGGCCATTTCGGATTGCAAAATTATCATGAAATTCGTACTCAGCATACCAAAAAACCCCTCATACAATATACAGCATGAAATTTTACAACGGTGGCGCGGCGGCCATCTTGGATTGCCAAATTGACCTAAAATTCGTACTCAGCATACCAAAAAACCCCTTAAACGATACCCATCATGAAATTTTGTGATAACGGCGCGGCGGCCATTTTCGAATCTCTGAATTAATCTGAAATTCGTACTCAGCATACCAAAAAACCCCTTAAACGATACCCATCATGAAAATTTGTCATATCGGCGCGGCGGCCATATTGGATCTCTAAATTAACCCGAAATTCGTACTCAGCATACCAAAAAACCCCTTAAACGATACCCATCATGAAATTTTGTGATTTCAGCGCGGCGGCCATATTGAATCTCTAAATTAACCCGAAATTCGTACTCAGCATACCAAAAACCCCCTTAAACGATACCCATCATGAAATTTTGTGATTTCGGTGCGGCGGCCATATTGAATTGCAAAATTATCATGTAATCACCTACAGAGATAGATTATAGTTTGAAATGATACAAGTTTTATCCCGGGAATACCATCCATCCCATGAGACGCGGAAAAGAGAACAAAATTTCACGCAGGCGAAGCTGCGGGCATCAGCTAGTCTATAATAAATGTTACATTACACGCGAATGCTCGTGTCGGTCAGGGAGGTAGCATCGTAACGTAATGCTCGAGTCGAATCTATAAATGTTACATTACACGCGAATGCTCGAGTCAGTCAGGGAGGTAGCATCGTAACGTAGGTAATGCTCGAGTCGAATCTATAAATGTTACATTACATGCGAACGCTCGTCGGTCAGGGAGGCAGGCCGTAACGTAATGCTCAAAGTCGAATCTAATTTGTTACATTACAGGCGAATGCTCCCGGTGAGGGAGCACCTTTACCCTAACCTTTTATTCAAAATATACCCAAAAATATGGACTTTTACCAATATACCCATTAATATACTGATATCGAAAAAAGTCAATAAAATATACCGAAAATGTATTAAAATACTGAAAACGGTCACACTCTCACGGTGCGCACTGACGCTCGTAGTGTGGCCGCTTCAACGTAATAATTCTCGCGTTAATCTCTTTGATGTGCCGCCACTTGAGCTATCGCCTAACGTCAAACGGCAATGTGAATGCCGTTGTCGAATTATCGCGATAATTCGGTGGCTACACTAACGTTTAACGTCCATCAACGCGATAATTAATGGCATTTCCCCTTAGTGTGGCCCGAACATTAAACAAGTGTTTTTGCACTTTGTACGTCACTGTACCCCTTGTCACGCACACGAAGTCACTGTGTTTATACGAAGTTTACCCACACATAGGGCCGCGCGCAAAGATGAGTTGAACTTACTATACCCACAAGGTATCATCATGGCAATCATGAAACTTGTTACTTAAATTGTTTAAGGATAAATTTATAAAATTTGAGATAATAATTATCACGTATTTGAAATTTATGCATTGTACGGTAAGATGTACTGGAAAGGTATTTTAAATATTAAGTTATTTCGATTTCGGGTATTTTGGGCTAATATATTTTAAGTAAAGTCATTATGATTTCTGGTATTGTGAATTTGTGATAGGTAACCGCAATGATGCCTTGAGTCCCGTGCTTGTATCGAATAATTAAAGCTTTGTTTTTATAATAAATATACATATCTTGTACATAATTTAGTGTTTTTTATCATAGAGTACGAGCCCAGACCTTCCTTGTTTATTAGAAAAGCTGAAAAATTGACCTACGTCCAGCAGTAGACTGTCATAGGCTGATTTGATTGATTGATTCATTGAATATTGAAGGATAACACCACGTACAGCGCGACACTGGTGCCGTGCTCGAAATCAACGCGGCAGGCAGCATTGCTGCGCAGCACTGCAGCGACAGCTTACCTTTAAACTAATCACCCATTCTTTTGCTTTTTTCTAAAAAACAAATATTGAGCAGTAGGTAGTTAATTCTTTCTGAATGCATACCCCTATTGGCCTTTGGCTGTGACAAACTCACACGAACCATCAGTACGGATCGCTTCGCGCGTACGTGATCCGCGTATGTCGTTTTAGCATCGTCCTGACCACCGCGGTGTACAGACCCGGCTGCGAAGCTATACGCCCGGTCCGTGCGGACCAGTCCGTAAAACGCTCCATTAGCTTAATACAGATCTGTCTATGCGGAGCGGTCCGTGTGACACTAAGGATGCGGTTCCACTTAGGCGGAGCGGAGGGGAGCTGTGCCGCGATTCACCAATCACGGTGCGGAGCGGAGAAGAGATGTGGATTTTAAGCCATGTGATTAGTGAATCGCGGCACAGCTCCTCTCCGCTCCGCCTAAGTGGAACCGCACCTTAAGGCTGGTTTTAGTGTCACACGGACCCTCCACCTCCCATGGTCATTCCTGCCTCACGGCGTACTAACCGGATCGCGGGGGACCGCCCGTTGCGGTCTGATTTGATGCTATTCTTCGCGGGCTCTTTTCTTGACTTCTTACAAATCATTTCCATCCCCACAGTGTCACACGGACAGCTTATGGTTTTTAGAGTAATGCGGAGGGGTCCGCACGGACGGCCGGCGCAGTATAGTCATAGCGGGTATAGTCATAGTTATAAATAATAGTATGTTATCGTATTCACGTCGGGTACTATTATTGTTATTTAGTTTTAGTGACTATTTGTCAATGGGTTGCAGCTGAAAATCAGCGACATTTTGCTGAGCTGTGGTCCCTTTTGGTACAATGTCAGTGTTATCTACCTAACTTGTGAACTTGTAAACCTGTAACACAGTATAAATATATGTTGTTTAACCTGTAATATTGTGGCATTTTACCAAATAAAAGATTTTTCTATTTCTATTTCTAATCATGTAATATAGGACTATAACTTACCCGCGACATTGAATGCATTGCGCGCGTCTGTACACCGCGGTGGTCAGGCAGGACCATACTAAAACGACATACGAGGACGATCAGCGCAGATCACGTACGCGCGGAGCGTGACGGTCCGTGTGACACAGTGGCGTAACTACAAGGGTGGCAAAATGCCACGGGCTCGCGGTCCTGAAGGGGCCCCGACTCGAGAGCATAATTATCTTTAAAAGAAATCTATAATTTCATAGTTCGTTTGGATGTAAAGAAACTCACCTGCTGTGCTATTAACAGTACAGTTTGTCTATAAAGTCGTGACATGAATGTTTGAGGAACTAAAAATAGTTATGTGTGTGGCAACACTGGCAACACGAAACATATGTACGTCAGTTGTCAATGTTATCGTCGAATTTCGTTTACTCTCTTACGTAACTTTAATGTTTGGATTAAACTGCAACAAATTAAGATCAAACTACGCATAAAGGTTTGAGAAATGAGTAAAGAAAATCGGAGTGGTGCACAGGAAGTGATTTTTAAAGTTTTCCAGTGATGTTTCGCGGAGTACTAAGCTGGACAATTGTTGTGCGATTTTGAGGATGTTTATGAGCGAAAAGCATCTGTGGTGGGTATGTAATCGTGTTATTGTTTGTTTTGAATCTGTCTGAAGTTACAAATTCACTGAATTTACGATTAGGAGACAAAAAAAAGGCATTGTTTACATATTTTTAGGTTAGAATCTTAAACTTACAATCTACCTATAATGTAAGTCAGTGGTTAGAACAACATGGTTATTTTATAGTACGACCTACATTTTTGATACTCAGTTCAATCTGGTTTTCTACCCATTTTTATTTTAAAATTAATTGCTTTATGTCACTAGTTGGTTTCCAATATGTAATTAATTTTCTTTTTTTACTCTTTTCAGGAAAATCAGAGAGTACAGTTAGGCGAATAGTTAACGAAGGTTAAGCGAATAATGAAGGAAAGTTTGAAACTCCTGGTAAACACAGAAAAGGTCGGCAAAGAAAGAAATAGACGATTTTAATATTTGAGCACTGCGCCAAAAAAATCCTTGTCAGATGGGGGAAAGTTACAGATAAAACATGTAATTACATGATTGTGGCAAAGCAATTGTCGCGAAGATCTGATAATCTTGCGAAGTTCTGAAGTTATACTCCATGGAGATTGCTACCTCCATGGTAATTATCGCGTCGGTCTATTTGTTTTTCATCTAAATTTGAATATGATTCCGTTTCTAATGTCAAATGGATAATTTTCTTTGCACGTCATTTAGTTAAAGTCGAACAACGCAAGACGCAAGGTTTATGTGTACGGTCAAGTTTATCCTGTACCGCGTGTGCGAAGTCTGGTAGCACATTTACGAAGGCTTGTATTCCTTTTGCATGTTATTTCTCACCCGTGTAATAGATAAAACTATTGTGTTGTCATGAGTGTCACGCATGAGTAAGTGAGCCGACCCTGTATACCTACATTTGATGGTCCTAGAACTGGAGTCAATGATACTTGATATAATGAGTCAATGATATTTGATGTTACTAGAGCTGCGATGCTCTGTGTGGGCCACTGATGTTTGATGATCCTATAGTTGGGAGTCAATGTAGTTATCGTATCACCCGGCGGCCTACCTGTGTGTTATATAACGTGTTATATGTCTATGGCTGTGAACATGAGATTTACAGCATCTAGGTGTTGGATATCCAATACTATTGTACTTTTATGATATGTATAGGAATGCAAGCAATTCTCTTCATGAGAATAACGTTTATTTTTATTTCTTACAGATAAAGCAAGCAAGAACATCTCTGGACGTAAACAGCACAGCATTATATGAATTTATCGGAATTAATATGAACCCAATAAAAGAACCCCACAAATCATCAACTATTTTTCTCTTTTTTTCTCTTTTTTAAGTCTATTTGTCCCACGACTTGTTCTGTATTTGAATTTGAATCTGAGTCCGTTTCTAATGTCAAATAGATATTTTTCAGTTCACGTCGGGTGACCGGAGCGGACGTATAACGCTGGTCTAATAACAAATTATCGAGACAAGTTAATTGTCAATAACGCGTGTGAACTGAACGCGTGTGATCTGAAGCATTGGCGCTGCTTGGCAGCTAGTCTACGCAAAATAAAAGGCTGGTAACTTTTTACATGTTTTATCTTGTTTGTTGGTGCTTCGTACAGCACATTTAGTAGTCATGAGGTCGATCTGCAATTGACCGGGCCTGTGTGTCATCATGCCGGCCACAGGGGGACGTGAATGCAGTCTACAGTGGGAAATGTTTATGAAATGGGAAGGGATTTATTATATGTTATATCGCAGCCAATAATCCGCGATTCATAGGCCTGGATCCGGCTCGCGGTGAGGTTTTGCAACGCCGATACATTTGATGTCCTTCGGTATAAGGAGTCAATGTACCCATGAATGGGCTATAACGACCTGAGTATGCATTCATGTGCATTATAACATGTAAAACGCGTACCGGCTGCTCTCCTTTCCTTGGAGAGTAACGGGTACTTCCTTTGATTTGTTCCAGGTGGAGCACACGGAGGCGGCTGTGGACGTGGACGGCTGTGATAGACTCGCTCTTTATTTTATGGGTGAGTCTTAAGTTTCAAGAATCCAGCAGGAAAGAATTATATCTAGTTATGCTTCTACTAGTTACGCTTCTTTCCGACAGCAATTGGGACTGCTAGGCACCTGCTGGTGGGTTGTAAGACGCTATTAGACCGGGGCTTCTGGATCTGGTTCAATAACTTTATTCTGGATCTGATTAAATAAAACAGAAACAAAATTAAAAATGTATAATGTGTTTTATTTATTAACTCACTAGCTGATGCCCGCAGCTTCGCCCGTGTCAAATTTGTTCTCGTTAGGAACTTATTCCCGGGATGAAAAGTAGCCTATGTGTTATTCCAGACTATAATGTATCCCTGTACCAAATTTCAGCCAGATCAGTTCAACTGTTCGAGCGTGAAAGAGTCTCACATCCACACTCATAAGCTTTCGCATTTATAATATTTGTATTGTTCCCGTTCCCGCTTCCCGTAAGAACTTATTCCCGGAATAAAAAGTAGCCATGGTTATTCCAGATTATAATGTATCCCTGTACCAAATTTCAGCCAGATCCCTTTAACCGTTCGAGCGTGTAAGAGTAATAAACATCCACACTCACAAACTGTCGCATTTATAATAGGTATTAGTAAGATTTTACTCGGAACGAACTCCTCGTATCAAAATCATTTTGGTCGTACTATATAGGGTTGCATACATGCATTCAGCAGCGCCCTCATTTAATTTCACGACTTTATAGACAAACTGTACCTGCTTCACCTTACGTAGGGAGGTCTCCACATGGTTGGTGTTGGTCCGGAGGCCTGGGGCCTCGTACGCAACTTATTAAACCTACATGGGCATTTTCGTGAAAATAGCTACCAACCCAATCATCTGATGTCCCATTATATCAGTTCCAAATAACTGACGTTTTTATTTACTTAAAGTGTTGGAGTTATTATTGAATATTTCCATAAGACTAAAGCTTTGTATTTTAACTTAAATTGTGAACAGAAATTTAAAACAAAGTAATAAAATTTTATCCAGAAATGCGGCATCTCATGGCTTGCAGTACTGTCCTCTTTAGATATTGAGACCTATGTTGAACGATTTCTTAGCTATTTGCTTCTTATTACATACTCCACGTAAGTTAGTATTTCATATATATTTGTAGTTTTTAAGTATGTTAAACTATAATATACAGGGTGTGGCGTAAATAGTGGTCCAACGTAAAGGGTGTGACATAACAGGTAGTCAACTACAACATACTACAATTTTGTCCGGTTTTGCCCAAGGGTTGCAGAAAAAAAGAACTTTTTAAGAAATTCACCCCATTTTTTATAAATTTGGCTGTAGTTTGAAGATAAATCGTTAGTTTTGAATTTTGATTTCTGTTTATTAAAGCCTAATACATTAGCTAACAAACAATAATATAGTTTGTTTATTTCCATTTCAAACTTGGAAAAAAAAGATAAATTTATCTCAATTTTACCTCAAGTTTTAAAGTATCACTAAAATACAAATGCATTTTTAAAAAAATAATTGTACTGCACTGTTGCTACCCATTATTTCAAAAATATGCCCGTCTTATACCGATTTCGAAATGGTATCACACTAACAAATATTATTTTTTAAAAGCTGGATATTTCATTTTCATTACAAACTGAAATTTTAATTTCATAGTAGGGAATCAAACTGTTTATAACCACATGGTCTCTACTTATCCGTCTATTGTCGGGCGCCTCGGAAAACTACTCGGAAGGATGTTACAGGATGCCTGACAGACTTTGGTCAACACCTTGGTCCCACTAAGGGTCTGCGGTGTCCTTCCGATTCTTTTTTTTTTTTTTTTTTTTTTCTGCAACCCTTGGGCAAAACCGGACAAAATTGTAGTATGTTGTAGTTGACTACCTGTTATGTCACGCCCTTTACGTTGGACCACTATTTACGCCACACCCTGTATATTATAATACAAATATTTTGAGATTTTAATTTTTATTTATTTATTTATGTACACACAAGAAATACAACAAAAACAATATACAGAAATAGACGTACAATGGTTCTGCTTATTTCTATAAGAAATATCTACCAGCAGACCGGCGAAAGGAGAACAAGAAGAAGGGAAAAGAACTTTCAAAAGTGTGTAAATAAGGGAGTAGGATAGAACTAAATTAATACACATACAAAATTAATAAAACAATAGGTATATAAATCTCAATATGTTATTTATAGGTATAAATATACAAATATGTAAAAATATAAATACGGTACATACTTACATAAACATAATAAATACATAAATAGGTTTATAGTGTAGATATATAATATTCACGGACTTTTCTTTTGAAGGTAGTGATAGTTTTACTGTCTCTGATGTTAGGTGGTAGTGAGTTCCACAATCTGACCGCATGCACAGTAAAGGAATAAGAATAGAAATCGGTTTTGTGTCTAGGAAGTTTGAGAAGAAGGCGTAGGTTAGACCTGCAGGGAGCGTCGGGAGAGCGTGCAAATGAGAACCGCTCACTCAGATAGGAAGGTGAAGATGGATTGTAAAGTATATTGAAAAGGAGATTGAGAATTCGAGTGTTCCGGCGAAGGCGGATAGGGAGCCACTTGAGTTCTTTGCGAAAATGGGAAACGTGATCATACTTTCTAAGATTGAATATAAAGCGTATACATAAATTTTGCAACCTCTCAAGTTTATCGAGAAGCTCCTCGGTGGCGTCTAAATAGCAAGCGTCAGCGTAGTCAATAATGGGTTTTATGAGAGTTTGAGCAAGATTGATTTTCGTCCTCAGGGGCAAGAGGCTCTGGAGGCATCTCAAAGAGTGAAAGGAGAAATTAACCTTTTTGCTGACATCGTTAATGTGGGTACTCCAAGATAGCGTGGTATCGATAATCACACCCAGAAGGCCTATTCTGTTTCAACGAACAACGAAGTTCGGACCGAAGTTTCGTATCAAACCTACTACGGTTCCATACGTTCCGCAACTTGCGGACGAAACGAAGTTCTTTGACGTTAAACCTACTCTAATTCACTAATCGTACGAACAAAAATTCAACTTTGACAGATAATTGTTCGGAATATTAACCTTATTTTGACGAAACCAAAAGTGTTACCGTTTGATTTTCGTTTCCTTGTATATTTTGTAAGAATCTTAAATTAAATGTCTAGAATGTTACTCATTAAGGCTGCTCTACGTGAAGAACGATTATAGCGTAGAAAAAATCGTCTGATAGACTGCCAAATTAAGTCAATTATGTGATTACTTCCGAAGTAGAGTTACTTGCAAACTATAGACTCAGTCGGCGACTGTTTGAGGAGTCGTGCTAAGAAATAGTTAGCTACGGGAGAGAACCCTCCCACCCAAGTTCCGCAGTCGGTGGCGGGAGCGCCGCCGACGTGTCTTCGCCCTATGACTGGGGGCCTGTCCTGGGACATCCTTCCGAGGGCTTACCCGGGGCTCTCAACCATAGGCTGTTGGTTTTTTAGTCGGAGTCCGGCATAACATCCATGAGGATTTTCCCTCACGTAAAAAAAAAGACTGGGGGCCTGAGGATGGTGGGGGGCTGTCCACCGTCCGTGGTAGCTGTAGGTCTGTTGGGAGTCATGGGGTATCCTTTCGAGTGCTTACCCAGAGTTTCCAACCGTAGGCTGTTAGGCAGGATACGTGTAGTTTTTTTATTGGTAGAAGTCCGGCATAGCATCCATGGGGATTTTATCTCACGTTAAAAATGGCCCCCGTGGCATTGGGCCCAAAAGACTGGGAGCATTCCCCTTTGAATAGCGATGCCTATTCGTTGGGAGAAATAACTGCTGGGCCACCAGTCGACTCAACTAAAAAGTATACGCGTTGGACCCCATGCACCGTTGGTCCATAGGGTGCAACGCGGTCTCGACACCAACTGGAAGAAAACTGTAAGACGAGCCGAGACCCTGATACCTACTTAGTTTTTTTTTATTTTCTACCGCTTCTGGGCTTTTTCTTTTGTTCTAGTTCATACTGAAAATAATATATGTTTATTTAGGCAAAATAAACGAAAACAATTTATTGTCTTGCCCAACTTTTATTAACTGATACAATCTAAGTATAAAATATTTGTTTTTCATTCTTTCCTATTATATGGTATCTCCTATCCTATTTGTCTCTAATAACTTAAATCAGTTCCAACAGAGCAGCTTGGATCTGCATCAGTAGCGATCCAAGCTGCTGCATCCCTGCGAGCTCGGTATTTCTAAGTGTGTCATTCTCTGCATGCACCTCCTCTATCTCAAACAATCTCCGTCTCACATCAGAGCCAAAAGATTGTCCCCTTCGCCTAGGGGCAGATAGTACAGAAGCTGCAAAATAAAATAAATTCACATTAACAATAAGTTACTCAACAAGACATAATATCTCACGTGTGTGTGTGATATTCATTAGAATAAATAACATTCAACTGCACTGTTATATGAATTGTTTACTTACAAAGGTTTTTTCGTTTATATGTATAAACGATTTATTATGTTTTAGATATAGATTTCAAATAGGTAATAATAATTTTAATTTTCATTACATTATTGTTGACATGAAACGAACGTCAGATACATTTTTTAACGTAAGGTTATGACATTTGCATCTCTAGTTGTCTATATCAAAATGGTTGAAAATATACAATTACATAAAAAATACCTTTTTATTCTTATTTTCTGCATACATTTTACAAGAAATGTATTATAAACCACTTGTTACATGTAAAACATTTAATTAAAACTTACGTGTTTTTATATTTTAATATAAATGAAAACCGTAATTACCAGAATAAGACATCAGCAAATGACCTCCCTATCATTGTCGTTCACGAAATGTGTCTATGCATCCGAAGTTCGTGCTCCGATCCGCAATTGAGATAGAATAGGGTCAGCTACGAAACTTCGTTTTGTTTTCGTTCGTTAACGAAGTTTCGTTTTCGTAGAAAGAGAGTAGGCCTCCAGGTTCTTCACAGAGTTCGCATATGGAATTTGAATACCAGCCAATAGCACCGGATCAAGTTCCGACACCGGTAATCTGTCGCATTGGAATTTACTACCAATGATGATAGCTTGGGACTTAGAAGGGTTAATGAGTAATCCGACCGACCTGGAGGCCTACTCTCTTTCTACGAAAACGAAACTTCGTTAACGAACGAAAACAAAACGAAGTTTCGTGGCTGACCCTATTCTATATCAATTGCGGATCGGTACACGAACTTCGGATGCATAGACACATTTCGTGAACGACAATGATAGGGAGGTCATTTGCTGATGTCTTATTCCGGTAAATACGGTTTTCACTTTTATTAAAATTTAAAAACAAGTAAGTTTTAATAAAAAGATTGACATGTAACAAGTGGTTTATTATACATTTCTTGTAAAATGTATGCAGAAAATAAGAATAAAAAGGTATTTTATATGTATAATTGTATATTTTCAACCATTTTGATATAGACAAACTAGAGATGCAAATGTCATATCCTTACGTTAAAAAATGTATCTGACGTTTGTTTCATGTCAACCAACAATAATGTAATGAAAATTAAAATTATTATAATTTGAAATCTATATCTAAAACATATTATATCGTTTATACATATAAACATAAAAACCTTTGTAACTAAACAATTCATATTACAGTGCAATTGAATGTTATTTATTCTATTGAATATCACACACACACGTGAGATATTACGTCTTGTTGAGTAACTTATTTTTAATGTAAATTTATTTTATTTTGCAGCTTCTGTACCAACTGCCCCTAGGTGGAGGGGACAATCTTCTGGCTCTGATGTGAGACGGAGATTGTTTGATATAGAGGGAGTGCGTGCAGAGCATGACACACTTAGAAATACCGAGCTCGCTAGGATCATGAATATACTGATGCAGATTCAAGCTGCTCTGTTGGAACTGATTCAAGATATTAGAGACAAATAGGATAGGAGATACTATATAATAGGAAAGAGTGAAAGACAAATAGTTTATAGATTGTATCAGTTAATAAAAGTTGGGCAAGACAATTGTTTTCGTTTTATTTTACCTAAATAAACATATGGTGTTTTCAGTATGAACTAGTACGAAAGAAAAAGCCCGGAAGCGGTAGAAAATAAAAAAAAATCTAAGTAGGTATCAGGGTCTCGGCTTGTCTTACAGTTTTCTTCCAGTTGGTGTCGAGACCGCGTTGCACCCCATGGACCTACGGTGCATGGGATCCAACGCACATAGTTTTTGGTCGAGTCGACTGGTGACTTCTAGCAGTTACTTCCCCCAAAGAATAGGCATCGCTATTCAAAGGGGAATGCTCCCAGTCTTTTGGACCCAATGCCAAGAAGGCCATTTTTCTTAACGTGAGATTAAATCCCCATGGATGCTATGCCGGACTTCTACCGACAAAAAAACTACCCTTTATTTCCCGTGGTCCACCTCGTAGTCCACCCAGGTGAACCACGGGATTTTTTCCACGTATCCTGCCTAACAGCCTACGGTAGGAAACTCTCGGTAAGCCCTCGAAAGGATACCCCAGGACTCCCAACAGACCTATGGCTACCACGGACGGTGGGCAGTCCCCTCACCATCCTCAGGACCCCGGTTATGGAGGCGGATAGTCTTGGGCGAAGGCGCCCCCGCCGCTGACTGCGGAACTCGGGTGGGAGGGCTCTCTCCCGTAGCTAACTATTTCTTAGCACAACTTCTCAAACAGTTGCCGACTGAGCCTATAGTTTGCAATTAACTCTACTTCGGAAATAATCATATAATTGACTTAATTTGGCAGTCTGCGACGATTTCTTCTACGCTCTAATCGTTCCTCACGTAGAGCAGCCTCAATGAGTAACATTCTAGACAAATTCTTACAAAATATACAAGGAAACGAAAATCAAACGGTAACACTTTTGGTTTCGTCAATATTAGGTTAATATTCCGAACAATTATCTGTCAAAGTTGAATTTTCGTTCGTACGATTTGTGAATTAGAATAGGTTTAACGTCAAACAACTTCGTTTCGTCCGCAAGTTGCGGAACGTATGGAACCGTAGTAGGTTTTATACGAAACTTCGGCCCGAACTTCGTTGTTCGTTGAAACAGAATAGGCCTTCTGGCCCAGTCACTTAGTCGTTCCAAATCCCGGTTTATAGATAATACTCCAGAAAGTGCGTCATTAGTCGTAAAATGGCGATACAGCTGCAAGTCATCAGCATAGAGATGGAAGTTGTTGGAAATGTTACTCGTAGCAAAGTTGATAAAGATAGAAAAGAGAAGAGGAGATAGAACGCCACCCTGAGGAACGCCCGCAGTTAACCCGCACCAATCAGAGGATATCTGACCAATACGAACACACTGAGAGCGACCCCGAAGGTATGAGTCAAACCAAGATATAGCGGAGGAGGAGACATTTATAGCCCTCAATGTACCAAGCAGTACATCAAAGTCAACGGAATTGAAGGCACTACTGAAGTCAAGGAGCACTAAAAGTGTTAATTCTTTACGCTCCATAGCCCATCGGATGTCATCTGTCATGTGATGGACTTAGATTGACTACTCTGTCATTTCGGAAGCTACTAGGTATCACAAAATGATAAGGTACAGAACGCAATCTCGTGTACTTACGTACTTTTTTTTTCAAACCTACCCTCGGCTACGTACACTCGCGGACAAACCAGTATCGAAATTACTTTGAAAATCGTTTGACCTTATGTCCGTGAACTCTGTGAGAGCGGTGTCTATGTGTGCGTAGCCTGTATGTGAATTTCCTTCTGTACTTATTATTTTGTGCTACAACGCTGACCAGAACGGTTGGCAACGAATTGAGGAGAGTCCGTTGTCAGCTGGCGGCACCGCTTCCATGTGTCTGGCTTTGTAATAATATATCTCGATATTAAATAAAACCAAAAGTAATCGTATTAAATATTTATTTACAACTCGAATAATGCATCGATATGAATACTAAGCCACTGTACAAAAATAACCACAATAATAAACAGTACATTTTTATATCATACACTCAATCGGAATGTTGTGAAAAGGTTTGGAACAGCTGAACTGAAAATGGGATGACATAATTTTAATCAGATGTAAAGTCATTCTATTTTGCTAGACATTAAAAACAATTTATACCTGTAATTGTTCTATGTTTGGATAATGCTTGAAGCACCTAAATCTACGTAATTTTAATAAAGAAATGTCGAAATACTATGTAAAGGTTACATATTAGAACTTTGCACTATGTAATTATTATGGTGCTTTGAATGCAACTTCCGATATTAATCATCAAATTATATAGGAACAAAATACAAAATGTGAAATGTTGGTATGTGTCTCTGCCTACCCATTCGGAAAAGGAACATGGCTATATGTACGTAAGTATGTGGTTTTACATTCAAATAGCTCTTTTTGACTTGACTTAAATATCTCAATGTATCATGGCCCAATTCTTTTACAGTAGTCACACAGAAATATTTAAAAGTAAAAGGTATATTCCAGAGAACTCGTTATGACCTAAATAATTTATTCTAAACGTTGAAAATAGCAATAACAACAAATACGCTCTACACAAATAACGTTGATTAAAATTTTCATTGAAAAATAAACAAAAATCACACGCACACATACACACAACACTACTCCAGGGGTGGCCAACTGGTCGGCTATTCCAGTCATTGTAACGACCTGACATTCGCGGCTCCGTGTGATTAAAATACCCTTTTAAGAGTTGAAATTTTGAAAAAAAAAAAACCATTACTGATTCCGGTTGGATGTTGATAGGTGAGCGAGTTTTATGTTTTCCTTCCTAATAAAATAAAAATACGAGACTTGCGTACCCATTTATTTCGAAGGTTTCATTGCTAAACAGTAGTAGTAAATGTTTAATCAAGTTGGCTACCCCTGCTTTACACCATATTAAATCTGAATATTTATATCCCCTAGCAATGATCCTATGCAAACTATATTTCCACCACTACCTCTGCGGGGAATATCACTAATAAATTAAATGTTTATTATGTCCAATAATCCACTTATAATTCAAACTTTGTGACTATAATACTAAGCAATACTTTGATGTATCATTTAACACAAATAAGTAACCAGAAAAGTAAAAAGATATTTAAAAATGTATTGCACAATTTTATAAGTCAGGCAGTAACCTCCCATACTTTTCTTTCTAATCAAATTGCTATATAAACCCTCAAAAACTTTTACATACTTGTATGTGTACTAAAGTCTGTTCAACTTGAAGCCCAGCCTACATAGACTTTGTACAACGAGTTATAAAACTGTGTGCAAGTGAAATGCCAATATTATTGTGCAGGAGCGAATGAGACAGATGATAGCTGGGATCATAGTCTTATTTTTTATTCTATGTGTTTCATTATTAAGTTGTGTGCTGAAACAGCAGTTCATTTCTTTTACAGAGCAAAGCTGGTTACTTAGTGATTTAAAATAACAGAAAAACATGCACCATCGTGATGCTCTGGGATTTCTTGTACATACCATAGACTTAGAACTAAATCATAGCCTAAATTCGATATTTTCTATACACAGTGGTAACAGGCAGTAGGAGGAAAACTATATTTTAAATTAGTCTATAGATTGTGTAAAAATAAATTAGTTACGATATTTGTTTTTTACAATAATTACGTTTCTGTAATAGTCGATTCATACTTACAGCAAATAGGAGCTAATTTCAAAAATGATTCTATGCAATTTTCCCATTAATGTGTAAGGTCCAATCCTGGGGACATACTTTCGAGGGCATACCCAGGGCTCCCAACCGTACGTGTGGTTTTTAGTTGGTAGGAGTCCGGCATAGCATCTCTGTAGAACTTTCCTCACGTTAAAAAAAGTGTGTAAGGCACATATTTCTATTTCAGAATAAAATGCGCACGAATTCGCATATTTTCCCTTGTTTTTGAAGCCGAGATAGAAATGTGTGCTTTAAACCGAGGGGATAAGAGTGAAATTGCCAAGTTATAGAAATCTACTTCAATTTACTGTTAGTATGAATCAATTGAAAGACAAAATCCTTATCTTTACATATATTTATTGTATTTGTTTTATACATATAAATACTTTGTGAAACAGTGTTTTCAAAAATACAGACATTTTGCTATAGTGTACCAAGTATGTAAGCCTGTATACTTACTTGTAGTTGGCTATTAGGTGAAATTTTACAAGTACCTGAGACCAGTAAACATTCGTATATTATGCCTAAGACACTCTTATGGTATGGCAATGGATTATTTAATGACTCAAAAGGGATTCCGGAAGACAAATGGCAATATTATCATCATTTTATACTACTATTTAACAGAAAGACATCTCATCTAAAAGGTAGTAGGGATTTATTTCAAATGGAATGATTATTTTCATATTTCAATAAATTTAAAAGGAGCTAAATAAAATCCTCAAAGTTTATTAAGGAATCCAGTTATTTTTATCAGAATTTTTACAAATTTGAGATATGTAGTATTAAACGACATGATCCTTATCGCCGTGTATTTCAAATAGTTTTATACATATTTAATTTACAAGTTATTTACATTTGTATTCTTGAGACTTATGGGGGGTAGGTTTGAACTGAGACTGCATGTTAAATTTTATGATACTATTCACTCTTCTTATTCAGCTCCATAATTACATCTTTTACGCTTTGCAACATCAGAGTGCGGAGTGCGAGTTTTGGCATGCGCCCGTCGACATTTACTGTAAGCGCGTTAACGTCGATTCGTATGGAATCGAGTCACCGCCACCTAGCTGTAAACGCGGGAACTGATGTCGTACAAATTTACGAATACGTGGTTTATCGTGATCACGTTAACCGCTCGCAAAAAACTTACATCTAGTGTAAGCCAATGAATTCACTCCTGTATTTTAAAGAATTCAGATTCAGAGGCACTCTGTAATCAGAGCGAGCAAAAAACGAACGCATTCTTTCGACGCGAACGCGCATTGTTTTGTATCTCGTTCTGATGTTCCAAAGCGTAAGAAAAAGATAGCAATACGGCATAAAGTGAGTATAGCCGAATAAGATTGAGCTGTCCCTAAGTAAAAACATCATTATGCAATAGTACTATTTTTGTTTCTAGAATAAGGCCCGAAACGAATTTTCATGCGTTTTCAGGAACATTTTTCATAAATAATCTTTGTCGCAATACTTCTTTTATCAATACAACATGAGAGGAAATGAAAAAGACTACAGCTATGAAATACAGCCATATTAACTCTATATTCACATCAAGCAATTTAAAAAACCATTTCAATACTGTTGACAAACTGTTCCCTCGGTTCATATTTAGTAAAGTCTTTTTAGAATAAGATAGTTGACTGCCATTTTAGATTCATACTTCATATAATTTTGAACTACTGGAATCAAGCGTTATTTGGCGGAAATCGATCTTAGAACCATAATAAAGGAGGGGAAGGGAGAAGAACCTACCACACACCTACGATCTGCCAAGTTTCAGAACTAATGGGAACAAAAATTACCACTAGTTCTGCCAACAGAACTACTCAACAGAACAGTTGATATTCACGGACATTTCACGGACGGACGGAGTTGATGGGAATAGTTTAAGTACGTCAAGTGTAAAGCATAGTCTTATAAGCCACAGAACTAATGGGAAAAAAAATCCCAGTAGTTCTGTGAACAGATCAGGTGGGAGTAGACGATCTTAACACTTCAGCCAGACTATGCCAATTGCACTACTCTCTGCCTTACCGCGATTTGCACTACCAGACACACTCCTCTACTCGCGATGATCATCGCGTGGTTGCCGTGCTTGTATTTCCGCTCCGCTACACGCGCAAAAAACCGACAAAAAATGGCATGATGTGATGTCGAGTAAAGCAGTCACACTACTTATCTACTCATTTCCCTCGCTCCTCATCCGAGTGTGTGGCCGGTTACGGTATGGAGCGGCCAATAGTCAGAGACCTCATTCTCATTATTCTATACATTCTCAATGCGGGTGCCGGGTCCATAGCGTGGCACATGGAGGAACACCCCGACGGCATCTGGGACTTGCGACCCAGCAGAGTAGGTTTAGGGTGGCCACCCTACTATGCGCATAAACGCTCACCTCCCACCGTCAACAATGCTTCCTCCCCTGCTCAACCAGATAACCACAAATCAAACTCCTCCGAAAGGTAAGTAGGGCAGGTAATAGGTTACTTTACTCTACAAAAGATACTCATACGAGTCGAGACCGGCTTTAAAATTTTTAATTTTTCAATGCTTTCTCTCTTTTTAAGAAATATTTGAAAAGGAAAATTTGCCGAATTGGTTCGGGAGGTTTTAGCTTAAATTAATTTCCGGTTTTACTCTTGTGTAGAATAAAAGGCAGTCAGCTAACTTAATTTTAATAGAATTTTAGGCGGTTCGTATAAGAAAATACTTATTATGATAAACATATTATTATGGAATGAATTATTTTGCTTTAGGAAGATTTGAGAGTAGTGTTACAATGCGGTTTTTTGATCGACAGTCCATTATCGATCAGAATTCGAGAAAACAACATATATCGATACAATAATTTATAGAAACTTAAAACTAATCTATTTACTAGATATGGGTGTAGGATAGGTGTATTTATTTGGCTAAGTTCAGCACATGACTCTTAGAAAAAAGAAGGATTTATAATTGAAATTTTGAAGAAAATAATTAGCTATTTTGATAAGTTTGAACGGTAAGGGTTATCACAAAAACTACAAACCCGATTTGAAAAATTATTTTTGTATTAGATGGCCTATTTATTGAGAAACATTATAGGCTTTATACAGTCCTGCTACTCTCCAAGGAAGCGGAGTAGTAATAATAAATACCAAAAATTCGGGTCGATTTTCTGACGTTATTTGAAACCTAATTAATGGAGCATTGGTTAAAAGTGGAATGTGGTGTATGAAGTACGTAGTTACCGGGGAAGCCTGGAGACACAGCTAATCTTATTTTGTATACAGTTTGAAGATGAAATGGGAGGAATGGACCAGAAGTTTCACATGGAAATAATATTATACCTACCTACTACAATAATTTTCCAATATTTGCAATAATAATAACAAATACTGATGGTTTACATACATACATACATACATTACGTTTGAAAAAATTACACAACATGAAATTTGGAACTCGACATGCAATATTTTCAACCTTATTTCGTTCTGATAAGTATATTTTTGTAGGAATATACTTACATGAATTATTAAAAATTATATACAAATTGATAATAATAACCAAATTGGTTTTTCTTTTTTACAAAATAATAATACAGCCTTCAACCTCGTCAATGATACATTTATATCTAGTTTATTAATTTTCTACTTTTCGTAGAAAAATATTCAAACTATTTACTCTTCATACTTCCTATGATATAATTGAACAAAAATTCCATTTATTTTACAACAAGAAAGATATAATTTTTTTGAGAAATTTACGGTGATTCCCATTAGTTCTATAGAACTGTGACGTCATAGAACTGTTGAAACGTTTTTCTCCCTGTTTTTCTATGATAGATCAGATGCAATTAAATTTGTCCCACTTGTTCCATAGAAAAAATAATACTTTTGCTTAATTGGAAACCTCGATCTCCATGTTCTACAAGTTCCCTTTTTACATGTTCCTAAATGCCTTCCACACATTTTTTGTTCCAACTCCTATTTCCATAACCAGTTTTACTTACATACTTACATTACATATTATGAGGTACCTACAATACGCACTGGACCTTAGTGTCCTACCTATATCGGCACAACATAAAAGGAATTATAGAATATTACAGTTGAATGTTGCAATAAAACAAGCTAAATCATTTAAAGCAATTAGTTTTACTAACTATCGTAGTTCTATGGAACAAATGGGACAAATTTAGTTGCATCTGATCTATCATACAAAAACAGGGACAAAAATGTTTCAACAGTTCTATGACCTCACAGTTCTATAGAACTAATGGGAGACACTCGAAATTTATTAATACATAGAACTTCTCTTTATATACAATTTACATTTTAATTAGATATACAATTGAATACTACATGGGTTTTAAAAATAATTTTTCACTTCCCTGAAAATTATACTGAAATTGTACAAAGCAGGTACCTACAGCCTGTCCCGTGTCCATTTCGAAACGGCAATAGGGTAGGCAGCGAGGGTGTTACACCTCTGGCCTTGCAAAAATTCATAGGCTATGGTGATCACGGCCGTATTTTCAAATTAGCAGCGAATCAGCAATTTCAACCTTATCATAACTGAATAAGGCACATACCTCTTTCACAGCTTAAAAAGTCAGTGAATCACTATTTCTGAGACTCTCTCTAGCTCGTATATAGAAATATGTACCTTAGACCATTGGTTTTCAAAGTGGGGGGCGCGCCTCCCTGGGGAGGCGCGAAGACATGTACAGGGGGGCGCGGTAAGATCAGAGTGACATCACAAGAGCAAGCTATGAAAATTTTAAAAAGATGCTAATACATAATTTTGGGTTAAATATCTCAAATCTATACCTTTTTTTATTAATATTCATGGGTAGCATTGGTTACAATGATAAAAACAAAGTTAAGAACCAAATTAAATTTTGCTAGCAATCTAAGATGTGCAATTTTTTTATCTCTATTAAATTCACAATCGGGAATCTTGTCAAAATCATGCAAGCACATCTATCTTTGACTCTTTTTGTAAGAAGTGACCTTTTGTAAGTCTGACCGTAAATCGTTAGCATCAGGATAAACGCACGAACTCCGTCGAGGCTGCATGTCCTGGGAACCCTCCATGGGACCTGGAAGCGAGGGCCCTGGAGGAGCTGCAGTGATACCATAGGCCTGTTCCCTGACCTGTCAAATTGGGAACTCGCTACTATCGAGGTGGTGAAGCCGATCATGGAAGAGTGGCTTAAGAGGCACCATTGTAGCCTCACCTAACGCCTGTCCTAGATACTTACCGAGCACGGGCGCTTCGGTAAGTATCTGTGGTGCATACACCGGGGGGGTAACTCCTAAGTGCCAGCACTGTGGTTACTTCAGCGAGGACACGGCGCCGCATATTCTGACGGTGCTCAGCATGGACGCTGCAACGCCAAGACCTGGTCCCTTACCTTTTTTATATTTTTAACCTTCTCTTATTTTATTTAATAATTGTATGTTTCAGGATTTCGTGTCCAAAGGGCCAAAACGGGCCCCTATTCACGAAACTTCGACGTCCGTCTGTCTGTCTTTACGTCACGAGGTTGTATTTCAGGCACCTCGATAGCTAGAGCGCTAAAATTTTCCCATAATAATGTATTTCTGTTACGATGTATTTCTCATTTATTTACGAAACTCGAATAAATCAACAATTTCTGTTACTGCTATAACAACAAATGCCAAAATCAGAAAAATAGTAATTACTGTTATTTTATTTTTAAATTGTTTGGCGAGCCCACTTGCTGTTTTCTAGGCTGAGGGGAGGCGTGGGCATATTAATTTTAACAGTAGGGGGGCGTGATACCTATAAGTTTGGGAACCCCTGCCTTAGACTGCGTTAATAAAGGTGAAATTTGTTTGAAATTTTTCGAAAATTGCTGTTAGTATGACTCAACCATTATGGCAAAAGAGTGTTCAAACAATTTCAAGTCTTATTACAATACGTTTAAAGACTATTATCTTACCATCGACGAAGTTCAGCTATTTATTCTAGTATTATGTATAACTACTCCACACTTCAGTCGTCACATATTGGTCATGCTATCACAAAACACTGAGCACTATAATGCCGTTATGTCACATCGGTCACATCGCACACTTTACAACGTATTGAACAGCTCCCTGGCGTTATTCTTGGAATAGCGCCTGTAGGAACAGTCGCTGAATCAGCTACCACTGGAATTAAAAATGAAAAATATTATAGAGGATTTTTAAAAATAATTGTATAGTCCAATCCTGCTTGATCTGGCAATAATGTAAACATGTTATGTTTTGACAATCGTTGTCTAAGACAGATGAGTAGAAAAATATTGTATGAAAAATCATTGAATTTTTTACTAGCCTGAGTAGGTATTTTAAATGAAAATAAACTATCATAAAGAAGTTATTTGGTGTCGCAATGATTGTAAGAACACTATGACTCCTGGATACTGGAATATAACCAGGGTGAATACTCATCTCTCACTACGCAAGTAACTATGGATATATAGGATCAAATGTGTTTGTTTACATTTTTGCGCAAAGCTATTGAAATACAGTATAGACGAACAACTCTGAAACTCCTAGGCGCCGATTCTGGACGACTCGAATGCGTAGACGAAAATTAACTGGTAAAATGTTATTTGTATTTAGAAACGGCAAAACAAGTGACAAACTTTCGTCTACGTTTTCAAGTCGCACAAACGAGAATAAAATGGCGTCCATGCCGCCGATTCTCGACCACACGACGTGAATGCGTGGGCGGAAATTTACGGGTGAAACGTCATCTGTTTCAACAGCAAGGCCGATTAATATTGTTTCTCAAAAAATGTCATTTTTAATTATTGTAAATTCGGGTATGTACGCCTTAAATGGGAGCTACAGGGTCCGTATGCGAACAAGCAAAGCAGTGGGGCGTAGCTAGTATTGATTTAGAGAGATTATCTATACTAATATTATATAGAGGAACGATTTAATTGTTTGTTTGCATCGAATAGACTCCGAAACTACTGGACCGATTTGAAAAATTCTTTCACTGTTGGAAAGCTACACTTCGCGGTAAACATAGGCTATATTTTATTCCCGTATTCCCATGGGAATGGGAACTACGCGGGTGAAACCGCGTGACGTCCGCTAGTGGGTACAAATAGGTTAAATCAAGAGGATCTGGAATTTTTGAAGGTGGATCAGATAGTATGGTTCGGCAAGGAAATTAGTAATATCAACGGGACGCTGTGGAAAACTGCAGGGATACCCATAACCTCTCAAGGAGAAAAAACTGCAGGGATACCCTAAACCCATCTCAAGGAGACATCTAGGGAAATGAATGAAGTGGGAAACACGACCATCCACTTGGTGATGCTGGTGTCTCAAATAAAAAAATAATTTAAAAAAAAAAATATTCACGGACATCTCACACAACACTATCTGATCCCAAAGTAAGCTAGGAATAACCTGCTTGTGTTATGGGTATCAGACCACGGATATTAATACTTATATACTTTTAAATACATACATATTATACATAGAAACACCCAGACTCTTGAGACAAACATTTATGGGTCACACAAATATTTGTCTCCGGTGGGAATCGAACCCACGACCTCCAACGCCGCAGGCGGTGTCACTTCCGACTGCGCCACAGAGGCAGTCAAAAGTAAGTCAATAATATTAAGCTTATGCGAAGTACAGACCTTCTATTCGGCATAGCCCTCCGCCTCGCAGTCTGCCTCTGATGCTCAAACTCAAAGTCCTCCTCAGTGAGGTTGAGTCTCTGCATGTGGTACATCAGGTACTCTTCACCCCGCACGCCCTCTGGCGGGTGGCGGAGAACTTCCAGTGTCTCGCATAGACCCGACGCTCGCTTACGGACTTTAGCCGGGCCTAAAGCACCCGCTAGGATGACTAGGGCTGCTTTGAAGAGGACCTGAAATGGATAAAAAGTCAGTTAAAGCAGACATACCATGTTTAGATAAAGATCTTATACCAGCGGTCCGTTAATGGATCTCAGTGAGAGAAACGAGAAGAATATGCAGAGGATGACAAATAGATTGTGGCGAGCGTACATGGCGAAGATCAGTTGAAGTCCTGCATCGCGATTATGAAAGTTCTTGCGACAAGGTATGATATATTACTCTACAGCTCAACATCAGCTGTTGGGCTTCGGCCAGTTAGGTGCGATTACCTTGACTGGTCGGACGATCCTCACTTTAAGTCGGAAGAACAAATCACCCAACCCTACACAAGGTGCAAACTAACCGACCACCTACGTGGACCAGGATATACAATAAATTAACTGTAGAACATCCAGGAGGACCACAGTTCAAAAAAGATGTCGACATCGAAACTCTTGTGGGCAAATATAGAAATCGTGGTCTTTACACAGTTATAAGTAGAGGGATACAGCGCTAGTAGAGAATTCTAAGTTCCTATTACAGAGAGAAGAGTTGCCAAATTTGCCAAGTCTCCAACCATGACTACTTCGCACAAAAAGCAGTCCCCAGATCCTGAGCCGATTATCCCAGGGTAAAGTGCGAGTCAAAGCACAAAGGAACTACCCGTTACGATTGGTTGTGGACATCCTTGAAGGTTCTGACTAAGGATTGACGGATTGAGAGTGTGTGGGAAAGTTCGTCTCCTTCCCCTCATTTGTTACGGTTCTACGATGGATTTCCACCATGTAATGCCTGATTTCATTACCCATTAAAGAGTTCCAAGTTCCTACGGTAGGCAGGTTTCTTACCTCCGCACAGGAAGCAGTCCTGCACTCTAAGCAGACTGTCCCAGGACAGAGTCCTAGTCAATGCACAGAGGAACGTTTCTTGAACACAGAGGAACGAACGAATGACATAAATGAGTTGTAAGAGGAATGAGATAGCGCTGGTTGAGAATTCCAAGTTACTTGACCTTGACTCCCTTGCACAGGAAGCAATCCCAGACTCTAAACATACTGTCCCAGGGAAGAGTGTGGTTAAAGCATAAAGGGAGCACCCATTACAATACAATCAGTTGAGGACATCCTTGAAGGTTCTGAATAAGGATCGAGGGTAAGTTTGTCTCCTTCCCTTCATTAATTTCCACCATATAATGCCTGATTTTATTACCCATTAAAGAGTTCCAAGTTCCTACGGTAAGGCAGATCTCTTACCTTGACGCCTTCGCACAGGAAGCAGTCCCAGACCCTAAGCAGACTGTCCCAGGGCAGAGTCCGGGTCAAAGCACAGAGGAACCATTCTGTCGCGTAGAGGACAGGCTCCACCTTGTGCTTGACCAAGTGTCGGTGGACGGCGGGGGCTGTGCGCCGGAGTAACGCGTGGAGAATGTCGCCGTCGCGTTGGAGTACCTGCAATGGCGGAATTTGTGTTAAATAATATGTGAAATCATCGATAATCTTCAAAGGAATAATTGGGTTTAATCGTATAGAAGGCTTCAAACTGGATGTCAGCGACGAGACAATACAAGAGCCGCACTGGAGATCTGTCATCTGCACGACCCAAGCCAACTTCACTGGAATCACCTAAAAGTACCTTCTGTCTGAACACGTTCTACAAAAGTAGGATGGTGTCAACTGAAAGGCTATTCTTGCCAACTGCTCTAGTTAACCATATCAGTACATTGCTGCATGTAGGCCTCTCCCAATTCCATTTAGGAAGAATGATTGACCTCACTTACTTAGCTTGGCCAGGTAAAGGTTTAGTTCCATACCTCAAGTCCAGGGTTGTAATATCCGCTGAGATACTTGTCGCTGATACTGACGAGGCACCAGAACGCTTGGACAGACGGCATGTGCATCAAGAGGAACGCTGCTATGGGCGCTTGGGCCTGGAAGTAGCCCACCTTCGGGTTCAGCACTGAGTACGCTTTCAGTACTGAGAACAGCTCTTGCTGACTGGAAAATAAAGGAAATTATGATTATGTTGATGTCATATGCATGGGCACATTATGGATACTATCCATAAACGCATTTTAAATACGATGATAGTTCATAAGACTGACAATGGTTCTTATTTCTTTTCTTTTTTTGTTTACAAGCTCGGTCCACATGATCGAAAATGGCGTAGCTCATGGACGTTTGCAACACAGTTGTTGGTGGTCCTCAAGTTGATGGCTCAATGATATGCCTCTTCACGTTCTGCTTCACACAAGAAACTTGGAACACTCTGCAATCTTGCCACTGTATGAGAGAAGAGGAGAGGACGCAATTAAGTTGAAGTGTTCTTTTTACAACACTTGCTGTGATAGTTTCGGTAGAATGCAGTCGGAGACGCCATGGTTCTACGCTGCACCAACGGCTCAAGGCTTCCCGTTACCTCAGGACAATCAACAATGCAAATAGTCCTTCGCTGCATAGCGTCCAATACGAACAGCAAATATTTCGAGGAGTAATCCCAAACCCGAAAGCAATATTGAACGCAGGGACGAATTTGCGTCTTGCACGGCAGACGACTTTGGTATTTAGGTGTTCTTTAGTATCTACCCAACTGCCAAAGTGTACTACCAAGATAAAGATATACATTTGATGACCTTCGGCCATTGGTCAGCAAGGTTCCCCGCTAGCAGATATGCCTCTTCACGTTCTGCTTCACACAAGAAACTTGGAACGCTCTGCAATCTTGCCACTGTATGAGAGTGGCACATCTGCCCGGCACGCATAGAAGAGGAGAGGACGCAATTAAGTTGAAGTGTTCTTTCGAACACTCGCTGTGATAGATACGGTAGAATGCAGTCAGGGACGCCATGGTTCTACGCTGCACCAACGGCTCAAGGCTTCCCGTTACCTCAGGACAATCAACAATGCAAATAGTCCTTCGATGCATAGCGTCCAACACGAACAGCAAATATTTCGCGGAGTAATCCCAAACCCGAGAGCAATATTGCCGCAGGGACAAATTTGCGTCTTGCACGGCAGACCACTTTGGTATTTTGACTGCCTCTGTGGCGCGGTCGGTAGTGATACCGCCTGCGGCGCTGGAGGTCGTGGGTTCGATTCCCACCGGAGACAAATATTTGTGTGAACCATAAATGTTTGTTTCAAGAGTCTGGGTGTTTCTATGTATAATATGTATGTATTTAAAAGTATATATGTATTAATATCCGTGGTCTGATACCCATAACACAAGCAGGTTATTCCTAGCTTACTTTGGGATCAGATAGCGTTGTGTGAAATGTCCGTGAATATTTATTTATTTATTATTATTTATTTATTTAGGTGTTCTTTAGTAACTACCCAACTGCCAAAGTGTACTACCAAGATGAAGATATACATTTGATGACCTTCGGCCATTGGTCAGCAGGTTCCCTGCTAGTAGATGAGGCTGCCAGGGCCTCGGGAATCTTCGTAGAGCCCCCTACTAGCTGAGTTATTACAACGTACAAGGAAATTCCCGTTGGGAAAATAGCGTATAAATGACAAATATGTCTGATGTGAGCTGTCGCTTTTAATGTCTCTCTAAATTAACAATCCAAAATAAAACAATAGGGTACACCCGCGGGGTATTTACAGGAATAATTCTTATTTTCCTCTTTAGAAAATGTTTAATAACAGTGTCGAGTGTTTAATACAATATGACGCATTTGATATTGTTATTGACTCATCACTAACACATGCTTAAATAAATATAGTAAATACAATCAAGCCTATATTCCGAGCGGACAGGCAAAGGACACACACACCCATACCACAGTATAAACAGAAAAAACCTCCCATACTTTGCTAGTCATTTTAATGGTCCCAGGTAAAAGGAGGTGTCCTGGGGTATCCTTCCAAGGGTTTACGCGGGGCTCCCAACTGTAGGCTGTTAGGCAGGATACGTGAGGTTTTTTAGTCGGTAGGAGTCCGGCATAGCATCCATACAGGATTTTCCCTCACTTTACTTAAGGAGGCAATCCTATTAAGGCTTGTAGGTCCTAACGATTAGAAATACTTTGTCCGATCGAAATCGCTCTCGAAAAATGAGAAATATTGCAAAAATCTTAACAAGAAATGTACTTTTTATCTAAATAAATGAGTTTAAATCTCATAAAAATTTGTCATAATAATCATAAAATTGATATAAGTCTTTAGAACAATATTTTACGTATAGATTTTTTCTTAAAAAACCTCAAATTTTATAACAGTAAAATAATGTATTAGAATCGAATGAAATCCGGCAAAAGCGTACGCTGCAATCGTTTGAATTGCCTTAGGATTTGTCAAGGTCGAACATTGCAACCTCAATGGTCGTCACCGGGCGCTATTCAACAGAAAATCTAGGGCATACCATACCTAACCAAATCGCTCCTCTTCCAAATTAGTTTTAAAAAAATACAAATAGAAGGGACAATCATCTGTCATATGACGTCACTTTCACACCACACTAATACCACAGTATAAATATATGTTTAACCAGTATTGTAGCTCCCTACAAACGGACGAAGCGCAAGCTATACCTACGATTCTCGTTTTCGGCATGCCTTTCAGCAAGCAAGCAGCGTCCGCAGTCGCGATTGTGCCGAGTAGACGAATGGAAGGTGTGTCGTTTTTTAAATAGTAACCGCGCGTGTTTCATTTACTAAAAATATTTAATATGACAACTAGTGTCTATTGTGCTTGTTTTAGTTGCATGAATTCGTCAATAACGCACCCAGATATAACGTTTTTTAGATTACCTGGAAACTCCGAAAGGTAAGACTATAAATTGATTTTACTTAAGTACTAATTGGTACTATACCACTAGTTGACTAAAGTTAAACAAAGTGATTGACACGAGTGAACTAGGTTGTTACATGAAGTAGGTATGTTTGTGTTTAAAACTAGACTTGTGCTTGCTCAGTCAGTGAGCGGTGCGATCCAATATAGTACCTACAATATCCAAAAAAAAACTAGTTCAGAACTCTAGTACGTGTAGGTAGTACATTTAGTTCCGTTGTCAGTTCGTAGTTATTTAATTGAGAGCAATGATTTAGGTATGTTTCAAGAGTATTCATTTCTTTGTGGATGACCGATGTTACAGTACACTTAGCACCGTATGACTGCCTCTGTGGCGCGGTCGGTATTGATACCGCCTGCGGCGTTGGAGGTCGTGGGTTCGATTCCCACCCGAGACAAATATTTGTGTGACCCATAAGTGTTTGTCTCAAGAGTCAGGTTGTTTCTGTTTACTACTGAGGTGGCAGACAAGCTTACGGCCCACCGGAAGGTTGGTAACCGTAGCCTATAGACGTTTGCAACACCAGAGGCGCTACACACGCGCTGCCGACCCGGGCGCAGGTTGTGACGACCCACAGTTGAAATAAAATGTATAATAAGTATGTATTTAAAAAGTATTTTAGTATTAATATCCGTGGTCTGATACCCATAACACAAGCAGGTTATTCCTAGCTTACTTTGGGATCAGATAGCGTTGTGTGAAAATGCCCGTGATTATTTATTTATTTATAAAAAAAAAATTACAGCATTTTTGTTACCTTTGATTTTTATTACACACTTGAGACAAATATGAACTTCCAAAGTTTAACACAACTTGACAATGTACGAAAAGTACTAGTGTACTAGAGACTGACTAGTACTTTCAAATCGAAAAATAGTTTTAATTTTGTAAATCAAAAATTTAACTCAATGATTATAAAGACTAGAATTCCGTGATTCTATCACTGACGAAACATGTGGTGAGCCGATTATTATTGTCTACGCCGTTTTCAAATTTCTACACCCGTCTCACTCAATCGTTAGTAGATAACGGGCGCTGCGCCGCCACGCCGCCGCCCCGCGCCGCCAGCCGTTGCGGGGATATTATATTATTACTCACAAAGTATTTTTTTTGTTTAAATAAAAAAGGTACATATTTACTCGTAATGAAAGCCGGTTGTCAGTAAAACAACAATCCTTAATACAAATTGAAGGCCTTGTGGGCGGATTGAAAAAATTTCAACTGCATCAGGCTCACTATCTATTACGCGTACGTAAAACTATAAGGTAAAATGTGGGCGTATACTATGCCTCTGCCTACACCTTCAGGGATAAAGGCGTGACTATATGAATGTATGTATGTACATATTTACAATCGCAATACTAAATAGAAAGTCAAAGTAGGCACATATTATTAAAATGCTGTAGGTGGGCAGCCCTATCGCATGCTTACGTACCGCGCGGCTGTAGGCATTTATTTCTAAAATCCGGCCGAGTCAAACTACAGTATACAGTGCTTTGGGTACGTAACCCTAAACAGACGTACGCGACAGGGGTCAGATCCTACTTCCTACTAATATTATAAATGTGAAAGTGTGTGAAGATGTTGGGATGTGTTACTCAATCACGCTTAACGGCTGAATGGATCTGGCCAAAATTTTGTACAGGGATAGAGTATAGTCCGGAATAAAACATAGCTTTTTATCGCGGTAAAATGTTCGCACGGGAAGCGGTAACGGGAACCAAATTTCACGCGGGCGACGCCGCGCGCATCAGCTAGTAACCTGATAAAAATCAGGTTTGTTTTTGGGGAAGCCCCATGTCCAGCAGTGGAGGTCAATGAACTGAGATAATGATGTAACAGACTTACCAAATTGAGATATCCACATACTATCAGACTATGCCTTAATGGTAAACAGCACAAACATCTCCTCAATACTGGAATTTCTGTGCGCATCTTTTTCTAGGAATTACACATCCACAAGGACCAGAATTACACACTCACTTATGGAATTAACTAATATAATTAGGTACGCACTTATGGAATTAAGTAATAGAATTACACACTTTATAGTTTACCCATAGATAGAATTACGCATAAAGAGGTAGGTATTTAATGGAATTCCACACTTCTACGTCACTATTAGGTAAATTACACACTTATAAGTAACTCATTGAATTACACACTTATAGCAAACAATTACTTCGCAGTAATTCTATTATTAATTTTAAATAATGTTACATAAACGCGTATTACCAATACGCTCGGTCTTCAAAGAAATGGTCTCCAGACAATCAAATAAATTTGTTTAAACTATGGCGACAGACAGTCACGTCAATTATTTTTAAACTGTGGAGATAACCGATATTGATAAAGAAAATATAAACATGTAAAAAAAAATACTAAGATTCCAAATGTTCTATTGGAAGCTGGTACGTACTTATGAGTTTATTTTTAGATTGCTCATTCAGCAGACAGGTAGGACTTCGGATTACTATCCCACGATTTAAGTGGTGGGAGGGGGGCTGGAGGGGGGAGGGGGGTGTGTAGAACCCCCCCCCTTGACGGAAAAGTTGCGGACGCCCCCCCTTTTTGAGTTATGATTTTTTTTATATTCTAACCTAACTTTCGCATTTTCTTGGTTTGAAATCGATTTCAAGGTCGAAATTGGAAGATGGAAAATGGAGGGGGAGGGGGGAATCCCCCTGACCCCTCCCCAAAGTTAGGAAATCAATAGTTACCTTAAATTTAGATTTTTATTTTTTGAGGTTATGTTCAATAAAATCGACGACATAAGTAATCGTTCTCCAAATAAGAACTCGTCGACAAGCCAAAAAAAAAAGTTGAATTAGGGATGCGCGTAATTCAAATGCCGACCTGGGGTTGAAAAAAAAACTACGCGTCTCCTATACAAGACACAAATTCACAAATAGGGTGTCATTTGAAAGGGTTGACCTTGACCAACCCATAGAATGCGTACGACGTTTTACGTTTAGTTTCACATATCGGCAACCGTCATTAAATTATTATAATATTTAATAGCATTCATTTATATAAATATACGTAATATAATAAAATATGCATAAAATTTAACTTAATAACTAAATATCATTATTAATTAAATTTTTAAATGAAGTAAAACATTGTTGTGCGTTAATGTTACGTAAAACAAAACGTATTGGACGAGCCGAATGTCAAAAACATTGGGAGTGTTTGTGTTCTGTGGTGAAAAGTGACAAATTATTGGTGTTTTTTTACGATTTTCATTATTTTTTTACTCGTTATCCATTAATCTCCGCAAGTTAAAACTTCGCGTGGAGGCTTCTAATAATATTAGCTTTGTGTATAAAAAATATGAACCTCAAACTCGATGGCAGCTAATCTAAAGTTAAGCCACTCATTGAATTACACACTTATAGTAAATTATATCCTATACTACTAATATTATAAATGTGAAAGTTTGTGAAGATGTTTGGATGTTTGTTACTCAATCACGCTCTAAGGGCTGAACGGATCGGGCTGAAATTTGGAACCGGGGTAGATTATAGTCCGGAATAACACATAGGCTTCTTTTTATCCCGGAAAAATGTTCCCACAGGAAGCGGGAACGGGAACCAAATTTCACGCGGGCGAAGCCGCGCGCATCAGCTAGTTTACCATAAGTGTTAATTCATTATGCTGTTGGTCGTGGTTGCCAGTGCCATGATAGTTGTTAAACTAAGGTGAAGGTCTTGGTGGTTAGGTAGCCGTAGGTCTGTTGGGAGTCCTGGGTATCCTTCCGAGGGCTTACCCGAGGCTCATCTGGGGGCTTAGGCAGGATACGTATGGTTTTTTACCAGCAGCAACTTCGCATTCCTTCACCAAGTCACTTAATTTCCACGCTCGACAAAATGGCAGCAAAAGAAGACAATAAGTTTCGACTTAAAAGGTTGGAGTACCTACCTACTTTTTTTCTTTTTTTAACGTGAGGAAAAATCCATCAAGGATGCTATGCCGGATTCCTACCGCCTAAAAAACCCCACGCAACGCCCAACAGCCTATGGTTGGGAGCCCCGGGCAAGCCCTCGGAAGGATGTCCCAGGACTCTCAACAGACCTACGGCCACCACTGCGGACTCGCTCAGGGGGAAGTTTGGGTGCTATCCCGCATCTTTGGGGAGTTTCGGGTGTAATTCCACTTCTGAGGGGGCGGGGTTGGGGGGGTGCGTGAATCCCTCACGTCACGATGCCGTCATGTCATGGGCCTGCTTCTGTAAGGACGGACTTACCGTCCTCAGGCCCCCGGTCATGGAGGCCGATAGTTTTCGGCGAAGGTTGGAGTACTTAATCGAAACAAAAACTTATTATGATTACACGACGTCGACGATCAAGGCAGCCAACCTCACAGCTAGAAGTAAAATAACTGTAAACGGACTATACAATCCCGGGTTCTTCATGCGGTGCTGAACATCATTGGTCAGCTAACTTGAAGGCCACTATAGAGTCTTATCAACCATAAGAGTGGTTACCCATCGCTAGATGTTGCCACGACTTTTCATCAGGCGATTGGAAAACAAGTTTTTGGCCAGCTAAATAGGTAGGTACTTTTTTACCGTAAGGAAAATCCTACATGGATGCTATGCCTGCTATGACTCCTACCGACTAAAAACCACACGTATCCTTTCTAACAGTCTAGGGTTGAGAGCCACGGGCAAGTCCTCGGAAGGATACCCCAGGACTGCCAACAGAGCTAAATAGGTATAAATGAAACCAAATTGTAAGTCATTACAGAACGCCTGATAAATTTGAAACATCAAAATTATTTTGTACAGTCAAAGGCAAAAATATGTATACACTCCACAGCCTCATAAAATGTCACCCTCAATACGATTATAAATATGGATTCATCTAAGAGTTCATAAATATGGAAACATCATAATGTTAATATCTATGTATCCATAGTTATCAATAATATGTAAACGGTTGTAGCATTTATTTTCTGTAGATGCAGCACTCAGCGTGTGAAAGCAGCCTAATCGATTTATCTTTTTTTAATCGGTTGTCAGTGGTGACATTTCTGCTGTCAGAATGACAGGATGTCATAAGGATCGGTGACGAATCGTTTTTGCATTCAATGAAAGCAGGTTTTGCATGAAATTCGAGACGATTCCACGTTAGAGAGGGGATAAAGACCTGATACAAAGTTCCAAGTCTCTTTTTACCATCGGCTAAGGACGAGGGAAATTGAAATTACTCTGAGTGGCACGCCTCAATTTTTCTTTGGAGGTTGTAAGTTGCAACCTGAAGACCTGTTAAGGAATTAGTCTGAGTTTTACTTATTCTCCTCGGAAGGAGTTAGACTCTGTGTCAACCAATACCCAGACTCTGGTAAGTTTCAATTAACTATTTGCAAAGCGGGTCGATTGTCGTCTTTCGCGCAGTCAGTCAGTATCTTAATTTGTCGTTTCTTTCATGACAGGGTTTTTTAGTACGGGGAAAAGTGGGTCAGCCGCTGTTCTGAGCCACACCCGAGAACACGTGGACCACACGAGCGAGGTCATTAAGAGAGAAGCCTGCCAATTTCACCTGAACTCTCAGCTCACAATGCAGGCCAGTACTTGTCAGCTACTTATACATGTAATCTAGCCGCCTAAGTTACTTCCTCACGCTGATTTAGTGTAGTGCTGTACTAGTAGTACCTAAACCCGTAATATTTTTATGTATGTCTGTGCTTTCTGTATGTATGTAATCTCATTGTCTCTGTAGTGTACTGTGTGTTATATAAATATATGTGTGTACACCCAACCTGGCTGTTTTCGTGAGAGCCCTGGCCTACCCCTGCACGCACACTGGAATCTCTGTAGAAAGGCGCCCTGGGAAAGAGTTCTCTGCATAGCTACCTCGCGCTAGTTGGTGAGTAACACTGAACATCTTTGTGTTATACACTAGACAATTCAGATTTTAGAGAGCATCTATATTTCCGCCACTCAATACTAAAGAGTACTTACTATAAGGTAAAATGTGGGCGTATACTATGCCTCTGCCTACACCTTCAGGGATAAAGGCGTGACTATATGAATGTATGTATGTACATATTTACAATCGCAATACTAAATAGAAAGTCAAAGTAGGCACATATTATTAAAATGCTGTAGGTGGGCAGCCCTATCGCATGCTTACGTACCGCGCGGCTGTAGGCATTTATTTCTAAAATCCGGCCGAGTCAAACTACAGTATACAGTGCTAATACTAGGTAATCAATATCTGTGTAGGTAGATACAGCTCCTCCCTCTCTGGCCTATTAAACGGCCATGTGGCTCGTACGGTGAGATAACGAAGGGCGTACAAACTGATAATGTATGATTATGAACGTTTTATTATAAACGAACGGCTCCCACCCGTAGGCTGTTGGGCGTTACGTGAGGTTCTTTAGTCGGTAGGAGTCCGGCACAGCATCCATGAAGGATATTCCCTCACGATAAAAAAAGCCAAGTTCTTTAATGTTTGGTTGGAAAGAAGTCCAAGAAACAACAAATGGCTATCAACTAATCCCATAATCCCTTGTTACCTACCCAACCAATCAAGTGTTCTTCAATTGATCTTCAGCCGGGACAGCGTCATAGAATCTAAATATGTTGTTGTTGTTGTTATTATTTCTATTGTATGTATGCGCAATGGACATTTTTCTGCTTTAATGATTTGTGTGGCTATCAATGTAAACCGATTAATGCCATTAAAAACCAATTACTACAGTTGTTCTGGTAATTTAATTCGCATTGAGCCAGGGCGTTCGTATATGACATGGTGCCATACCTGGCATTCTTTTTCTTCCGCGGACGCTTGGATTTTAGAATCAACTCCCTGTCGATGTTTTCCCAAACTTCTACTGTCTGGGGTTCATGAAAAGGGTTTAGTAAGATCAGCAGCAAGAGTGTAGCACCACTAGTATTGCAAACGATGGCCACTATCGATAAGGTGGGCAGTGTGTTCTCTGTCACCTTATCGGTACAAAATTCCTAATGATTCAGGTCCTAGTCTCCAAGTGAATTACTTCAGAATCCATCTAGTCTTGCAAACAGTAAAGCAGAAGGCCGAGGACTTGGCTTAGGTATCCTTTATAAAGGTCTGACGCAATTTAAGGCCGCTCTGTTACCCTGAACTTGCTTCTACCAGCGCGAAAGCTAAGCCAACCAGAACCTGTAGTAATGACTACTTTGCCCGCTGACTACAAGGTCAAAATGTTGCCAACTAAGTCACATATGTGAAAAGTAGTTGGTGGGTTTTATTAACGTTTATTGGCAACTGGATATTGATTGGTGGTTCATTCAACGGCCACATGAACTGCACAATGGCGTCTCCATTATTTTCTACCCTTTTTGCCAAGCTATCAAAGATAATATAATAGTATTACATACAGATAGGCAACTCCCCCTACCCCTACTGAGCAAGCTTCCCCATTTTTACCACAGCTGTCATTATAGTTGGAGGGTATTTCGACGGAACGTTTGCTAGCCTTAGTGGTCACACACACATTCAAGCTCTGTACTAACACAACGTGTTTTTAGTGTAGGTGACAGAATTGAAAACGAATCATTTGTATGGAGTTTCCGCCATGTAAAGCTGTATAGTATACTAGCGGACGTCACGCGGTTTCACCCGCGTAGTTCCCGTTCCCGTGGGAATTCGGGAATAAAATATAGCCTATGTTCACCGCAAAGAGTGTAGCTTCCCAATAGTCAAAGAATTTTTCAAATCGGTCCAGTAGTTCCGGAGCCTATTCGTTACAAACAAACAAAAAAACAAATATTTCCTCTTTATAATATTAGTATAGATGAATAATGAGGTATCAGCTACTCACCCGAGTCCTTCTTCCCTGATGAACATCTCGTGGTACGGGAACTGCCTATGCAGATCTTTTCTGATGTCATCCATACATTTTGGATCGCCCGGTGCCTGCAGCAGTTCCTCGTATTCGTTCGGGTGCTTCTCCAGCAGTAACTGACCACCGCACAGGTAGAGCCACGCTTTTGGACGTACTGATGCTGGTATTCCTGGAAATGGACGAAATTGCACTCGTTGGAGTAATTTATTTTTACGAAGGTGGTTTTAATGCATGCTCAAGCACGGTTAGATCTGATAGGGGCTTTCTTCAGCGTACGCTTAGATTGTGAAATGATCTACCTGCCTCGGTTTTCCCAAACGCCTACAGTAAAGGATTCTTTAAAAGGGGTCTTAGAAGGTTTTTACAGTGTCGGCAGCGCGAGAACACCAGAGGCGCCTCTGGTGTTGCAAACGCCTATAGGCTGCGGTGACCACCGGGCATATGGTGGGCGTATGCTTGTCTGCCACCTTAGTGGTATAAAAAATGCTCCTGATGTACAAGTCCCCAAGTCAGTCAGGATGATGAACATGATTCTGACTGACTTGACATGACGAAGGTAGAGAATTTGTGTTCGGGTATAAAAGTATTATACACCCGCGTTAATGGTTTTCCCATGGGAACAGGACGTCTACAAAAAATGTAGGCTCGTATAACCCACTCTTGCTACAACAATCCTTTTTTTTTAATCACGTCCTTCCGTCGACATTAGAGAAGGACAAATGAACAAACACAAGTTAGCATTTACAATATAAGTAGCTGTTGCGTTGCTGAATGCCCAACGGGGTTTCAAAACGAGGTTAAAAATTTCCACCTCTTCCTAAACAACACTAAAACTTTTAATAGGCTCTCAAATTATAGGAACATGTATAGGAAATTCAGTTACACACACATTAGTGCAGTATGTGGGCACAGTTCCAAGATCAGCAAAACTAAAATGTTTTCTTTGGCGAATGCACTTAAGATCAGTTGGCGAGAAAACTAAATCCTGATGAAATTGCTGGATGAAAACTGCGTACCTAGTACCGTAATAAAAAAATAAGATCGCCTTCCTCATTTGGTGGTCGGTGACAGTGTATACCAGACCACTGGATCAGACTCTTTTCAGCCAAGTACGAACCATTTTGTTTTTACTGATCGTAAAATTTTCTTTTCTCTCGTGATCCTACTATTTTGAACCACTAGTATCATAGTAGCGTAGCGGTACAGTATCACACACAATCACGTTTGAAAAACACTACCCCGATACGTAGGCAACAAGGGTCTGGTTCTGCCGCCTCCTCTATGTATCATTGTTTTGGGCCTGCGTTGGTCGTGTCTTGAGTCTTGACGTGGTAGAGGATGAAATCGTATGTTAGCCTCACTATAAGGATGTTAAAGACAGTGCCACAGTAACCGTGCGAAGTGGATATAGAAGAGTTGGAAAGCGGATCCGGCTTCTCCGAACGAGGACCTCAGACAAACCGGGACCAGCGTTTGGATAATCTTGATGACTGAAGCATAGGGCTACCATACGTTCGCCGAGGACTATCGGCCTCCATGACCGGGGGCCTGAGGACGGTGAGAGGGCGGCTCACCGTCCTTACAGAAGCAGGCCTATGACGGCAGCGTGACGTACCCGAAACCCCCCAAAGACGCGGAATAGCACCCGAACCACCCTCTGGGCGAGGCGGCAGTGGCGGCCGTGGGTCTGGAGTTCTGGGACATCCTTCCGAGGGCTTACCCGGGGCTCCCAACCATAGGCTGTTGGGCGTTCCGGCATAACATCCACGAGGATTTTCCCTCACGTTTAACAAAAAGGGCTACCATACGTCCCAATTAATAAACCATTTGTCTGCTCAGTGAAAAAAATCATTTCAGACAAAGTTCAGCTGAGTGAACAACATTTTTGTTTTACTGATCGCAAAGCACAGTCACTGTAGCGTTGGGGTTATTTCCGGGTTATTAAACAATTTGTCCCGGTCGGTGAAAAAAGGTCAGCATCGACTCTTTATTATTTTCTTGTCAGAACTTTGCCAATTACTTTCATGTCAAAACTTTGTCAATATCCTTTTTTTTAGAAGCAAGCATTTCAGTATGAAATTTTTTTTTAAATAATATTGGGAAATTACTGCCCTAGCATACAATCGCATCTGTAATCTGTATCCCTGACGGGGATAAGTAGATGAGAATTACATACTCTTCTTTGTCAGTCATTTTGTGGTTCCAGTCTTGAAAAGAAAACTAGTAAGTACTAAGAAATAGTTAAATCACAGATCATGGTTTTGCTTGGTCAACTTAAAAGATTATTGAACCGATTTTCATTGAGTTTTCACCAAAAGATTGAGTGACTTATCGAGAATGTATAGGTAGGTATATAAATTTTAATAAAGTATATCGAGATCAATATGCCTCTCTTATCTAACGATCCCTGTGCTGTAGTTTCAGCCAGATCCCTATGGCCGTTAGAACGTGAAAGAATAGCAAACATACACGCATCGATACTCGCAAACTTTCGCATTTACAATATTAGTAAGGATTGTTCCCTGCTTCGAGAGGCGAACGAGTATCATACATGTAGGTATTAAGTGTGTTAATTTAATTCTTCTATGCGGAGGTCAAGGTAGATTGGACTCAATTGATGCAAAATTTCAATCTTCTATAATCAGATTCGTGTCCTAAAAATAGAACTGAGAGTGTTTAATTGAAATGATGTGATTTCATGGTTCTCATGAACTTTCATGGTTTGAATTTTAAATTTTTAAGGCTTTCAGTGAATGTTCAGTGTGATCACTGTACTGTATGTACTCAGTTTGACCGTAAAAGTCGATCGAAATATTTGTAGTTTAGATAAGAAAACTTAATTTTTAACCGAGTAGGGTTTCTTTGGCTGTGTTGGCAAAGCGTCTGGAACGGTAACTGAGAAGACGCAGGTTTAAATCCTGCTCGAGATTGATATTTTTTTCACATTTTTATCATGTATATATACTACTAGTTGTGCCTTGCAAGACCCTGGGCCAGTCAGAAAAACCGAAAGACCGTCTTATTTCGAAAAGCCTCGATTTTATAAGTAGCACATACCTTTTCGACACCTCTCCCGTACTTTCTTGTAATTTTTACTTTTACTTTACTTTACTTTTTTACTTTTTTTTTTACAGCTTCATCGAGACCTGGCTAGTTTTTACAGAATGTTTTTGGTGGTCCTTTTTTTAGAAGCAAGCATTTCAGTATGAAAAAAAAAATATTGGGAAATTACTGCCCTAGCATACAATCGCATCTGTAATCTGTATCCCTGACGGGGATAAGTAGATGAGAATTACATACTCTTCTTTGTCAGCCATTTTCTGGTCCCGGCCTTGAAGGAAAAACTAGTAAGTACTACAAAATAGTTAAATCACAGATCATGGTTTTGCTTGGTCAACTTAAAAGATTATTGAACCGATTTTCATTGAGTTTTCACCAAAAGATTGAGTGACTTATCGAGAATGTATAGGTAGGTATATAAATTTTAATAAAGTATATCGAGATCAATATGCCTCTCTTATCTAACGATCCCTGTGCTGTAGTTTCAGCCAGATCCCTATGGCCGTTAGAGCGTGAAAGAGTAGCAAACATACACGCATCGATACTCGCAAACTTTCGCATTTACAATATTAGTAAGGATTGTTCCCTGCTTCGAGAGGGGAACGAGTATCATACATGTAGGTATTAAGTGTGTTAATTTAATTCTTCTATGCGGAGGTCAAGGTAAATTGGACTCAATTGATGCAAAATTTCAATCTTCTATAATAAGATTCGTGTTCTAAAAATAGAAATGAGAGTGTTTAATTGAAATGATGTGATTTCATGGTTCTCATGAACTTTCATGGTTTGAATTTTACATTTTTAAGGCTTTCAGCCAATGTTCAGTGTGATCACTGTACTGTACTCAGTTTGACCATAAAAGTCGATCGAAATATTTAGAGTTTAGATAAGATAACTTAATTTTTAACCGAGTAGGGTTTCGTTGGCTGTGTTGGCAAAGCGTCTGGCACGGTAACTGAGAAGACGCGGGTTCAAATCCTGCTCGAGATTGATAATTTTTTTCAACTTTTTTTATCATGTAAGTATATACTTCTAGCTGTGCCTTGCAAAACCCTGGGCCAGTCAGAAAAACCGAAAGACCGTCTTATTTCGAAAAGCCTCGATTTTATAAGCAGCACATACCTTTTCGACACCTCTCCCGTACTTTCTTGTAATTCTTACTCATGAACGCTTCCCAGTTGTTGAGCATGCGCAGCCATTTTTGTTCTCGTTTCAGGATTGTGCTCGGCGATACAGTTCGCTTTCTGTAACAAACAGAATTTAACTGAGTAAAGATGCTTAACCTCCGTTGCTATTACATAATGGTAGAAAGTCAGCCCCGATTGGGGAGAAATCAGACAATTGGGCTGGGAATGAAAAAGATTTGTAGGGAGTCAAGAAAATCGCTCGCTGAGAATAGTAGTAAAATGGCCGCAACGGACGCTCTTCTGCAATTTGGTCAGTACGCCGTGAGGCAGGAATGATCATGGGTGTTGGAGGGTTATACCTCCTTTGCTGTTTAACGGGTTCGTAGAGTCGTGAGTCCTGGAGGCTACTTATCCTTCCGAGAGCTTACCCGGAACTCCCAGGTGTTAGCAGATAAATGCATCCGCAACAAGAAGGGGAAGTGCCAACCACCAGTTGACTCACAATCGATTTTTTTTTCACGTGTGGCAATTCCTCATGGATGCAATTCCCAACTATTACCGACTAAAACCACACGGTGCCCTACCACTGCCTACGACCAGGAACCCCACGCTAGCCCTCGATAGGATGTCTCAGGACTCCCGACAGACTTTGGCAATCACCGCGGTCTCATCTATGGGTTCGGAGTTCGTTTGGGGGTAGATTTGGTTGTATTCGCGCTTCCTGGTGCGTGAGGCAAAGGGGAATGCTGAATATCCAGTTAAATGGAAAATGGAAACGCTACTTCGTTACTGTGTACCTTATACCACATATTTTAGACCAAGTAATCAAAAGTAGTAAAGAAAAAAGCTATTTAAATCATGTTTTACGGCCATTAAATATAATCTTAATTACATTAGCGTGGTATTCGCTCATTATTATGAAATTTATCGTTCCAAAGCTACGCATTCCATCGCAAGCCATTGCCGGTAATACAATTCGACCATGTCCAAAGGATAAAAGCTTTGAATGCCAGCGCCTCGTGTCTTTGAAGATTTGTTCCGGTACGGGCACGGGACTAGGGTTATTTCTAGCCGAGTCATTCACACATTATATCTATTGAACTTCGTTTCGTCCATATGACGTCAAATAGACTATTACTTTAATCTAGATCTCAGGATTCGTGAGGTCTGCTGAATTAAAATTTGAACACAAACAACTTCAGTTCATGAACTAGGTAAAAACAAAACACGAAACACGATTACTGATAAAATCCTCAATAGATTTTTGGGTTGAAAATACCTCGAATTCGCGAAATTTTAAGCTAGATCTCGTATCTATACTAATATTATAAAGAAGTAAAGTTTGTGTGTTTGTATATTTGTTAAATTGTAAGGGGCAATCTCGGGATCTACTGAACCGATTTTAAAAATTCTTTCACCAATAGAAAGCTACGTTATTGTGGAGTGTCATAGGCTATATAGCATCACGCTACAACGAATAGGAGCGGAGCAGTAATAGTAAATGTTTCAAAAACTGGGGGAAAGTTATTCCTTTTGAGAGCTTCGTTGCGTGTGCTGCATAAATATTTATAGTTACGTAAAAAATATGTAAGTACTACAAAATTGTTTCTCTTAAAAAAGTTCTAATTTATCTATATTTGGGTTGGTGCACAATAACCATTTTAATGGCAATCATTTTTTTTTTACAATAATGCCACGGGATACCTCTTTCATAAACGAAATTGTTCTTAAAAATAATACGACGGGAATACACGCGACGAGAAACCTCTCTCTCTCTCTCTCTTTCTCTCACTCTCTCACGTAGTATTGAATATAAACGACGAGACGCTACGGGAGTAAACGCAACGCGACGGGAGTAAATGCGACGGGAACAGGTAATACTTTCTCTTATGTGGTGCAAACGAAGTTGCGCGGGTCAGCTAGTGTTATATATAAGTTGTTTTTATAATATTAAATATTTATAAGAAAGACAATAGCAAAATCTTCATTTGCACTAGAGCATTTTTTTTATTTTGGTTATAGTTTTTTTATAATTAATTTATTTTGTTAAAAGCGCACAAAAATCGATCGCATCTCTCTCTTTCTTGCACGTTAAAATGTATATCTTCTATCTTCTTTTAACAATTTGGCGTCTGGTAGTCTCTTAAAATGACCTGGAACAGTCCAATTTTATATTTTTTGTGCTTTATTCGAAACTTACACTTCAAATCTGGAGCCTTAGACTTATAATATAACCGCGTTATAATTCTATGTCTGGAGTATTTATTATTTGATGTTTGTGTTATTTTATTTACTTACATTGAATTAGTTATTAAAACTAGCTTAAATCTCTAAAACGAGTAAAAGTAGTAAAATTATTGTGTAGCAAGTGTATTACACAATTCTGCGTTAACAAAGGTTGTCGCGTGACAGAGCAAGCTAATAAAAAATCTTAGTAGGACTTTTTAACTAAGAACAGTACGAAACTCGGAGGTTTAAAACAGCTTAGTTGGTGAAAGAAGTCTCTTCAAATGAATTACGCAAATATTTTCAGTACATACATAACATCACGGCTGTTTCCCAACGGGGTAGGCAGTGACTATGGCTTTCCACTTGCTACGATCCTGACATACCACTTTCGCTTCTATAAGTGTTTTCATACATGCTCGGATTAAGGGTACTCTTAACCTGGCCTTTTGCATACTGAAGCAGTACAAAAAGGAATACAAGTAGCATGACAAATACACGTTTCACGTTACGATATTACGTAATCTTGACATGGTCAGTCCGTTCAGTCGCAATATGTCCAATTCGCAAAATGTCCAAATGTCCAATTCTCAATAGGTCCAGTTCGCAATTGGTCCAGTTCGCAGTTGGTCCAGTTCGCAATTGGTCCAGTTCGCAATTGGTCCAGTTCGCAATTGGTCCAATTCGCAATTGGTCCAGTTCGTATTTAGGGATCTATATGGATAAATGGAATCAACATAGGTATTTTAATCCGTCTCATCGCATAATGACCTTTTCTCTAAATGTCCTTTTGTCAAAATGTCCTTTTCTCAAAATGTCCTTTTCTCAAAATATGTGCACTACAGGATTAACTCCACAAACACAACCACCCCAAATTCTAATTATTAACTGATCGTTCTGAATAACATACTTATACATCAAACTTACCAAGTGAATGGTGGTAACTTAGGTGGTTATAAAAAAATAACCACGAAGGCTAATGCGGAAGCTCCGCTGCGCTCCGCTCCCGCCTTAGCCTTCTAACCTAACCCATCCTAGTCGGATTGCGCGGTGTTAATCCTGCATTGCACATATATGAGAAAGGATATTTAAAGAAAAGAACATTATGAGAAAAGACATTTTCGAGAAAAGGACATTTTTACTTCGAGCTGAATCTCGCTTCGCAGAAGGTTGTCAATAACGCCTCCCGTAATCAAGCACAACTCCATTTTACGAACTGGTTGAAAATACCTCGAATTCGCGAAATTTTAAGCTAGATCTCGTATCTATACTAATATTATAAAGAAGTAAAGTTTGTGTGTTTGTATATTTGTTAAATTGTAAGGGGCAATCTCGGGATCTACTGAACCGATTTTAAAAATTCTTTCACCAATAGAAAGCTACGTTATTGTGGAGTGTCATAGGCTATATAGCATCACGCTACAACGAATAGGAGCGGAGCAGTAATAGTAAATGTTTCAAAAACTGGGGGAAAGTTATTCCTTTTGAGAGCTTCGTTGCGTGTGCTGCATAAATATTTATAGTTACGTAAAAAATATGTAAGTACTACAAAATTGTTTCTCTTAAAAAAGTTCTAATTTATCTATATTTGGGTTGGTGCACAATAACCATTTTAATGGCAATCATTTTTTTTTTACAATAATGCCACGGGATACCTCTTTCATAAACGAAATTGTTCTTAAAAATAATACGACGGGAATACACGCGACGAGAAACCTCTCTCTCTCTCTCTCTTTCTCTCACTCTCTCACGTAGTATTGAATATAAACGACGAGACGCTACGGGAGTAAACGCAACGCGACGGGAGTAAATGCGACGGGAACAGGTAATACTTTCTCTTATGTGGTGCAAACGAAGTTGCGCGGGTCAGCTAGTGTTATATATAAGTTGTTTTTATAATATTAAATATTTATAAGAAAGACAATAGCAAAATCTTCATTTGCACTAGAGCATTTTTTTTATTTTGGTTATAGTTTTTTTATAATTAATTTATTTTGTTAAAAGCGCACAAAAATCGATCGCATCTCTCTCTTTCTTGCACGTTAAAATGTATATCTTCTATCTTCTTTTAACAATTTGGCGTCTGGTAGTCTCTTAAAATGACCTGGAACAGTCCAATTTTATATTTTTTGTGCTTTATTCGAAACTTACACTTCAAATCTGGAGCCTTAGACTTATAATATAACCGCGTTATAATTCTATGTCTGGAGTATTTATTATTTGATGTTTGTGTTATTTTATTTACTTACATTGAATTAGTTATTAAAACTAGCTTAAATCTCTAAAACGAGTAAAAGTAGTAAAATTATTGTGTAGCAAGTGTATTACACAATTCTGCGTTAACAAAGGTTGTCGCGTGACAGAGCAAGCTAATAAAAAATCTTAGTAGGACTTTTTAACTAAGAACAGTACGAAACTCGGAGGTTTAAAACAGCTTAGTTGGTGAAAGAAGTCTCTTCAAATGAATTACGCAAATATTTTCAGTACATACATAACATCACGGCTGTTTCCCAACGGGGTAGGCAGTGACTATGGCTTTCCACTTGCTACGATCCTGACATACCACTTTCGCTTCTATAAGTGTTTTCATACATGCTCGGATTAAGGGTACTCTTGACCTGGCCTTTTGCATACTGAAGCAGTACAAAAAGGAATACAAGTAGCATGACAAATACACGTTTCACGTTACGATATTACGTAATCTTGACATGGTCAGTCCGTTCAGTCGCAATATGTCCAATTCGCAAAATGTCCAAATGTCCAATTCTCAATAGGTCCAGTTCGCAATTGGTCCAGTTCGCAGTTGGTCCAGTTCGCAATTGGTCCAGTTCGCAATTGGTCCAGTTCGCAATTGGTCCAATTCGCAATTGGTCCAGTTCGTATTTAGGGATCTATATGGATAAATGGAATCAACATAGGTATTTTAATCCGTCTCATCGCATAATGACCTTTTCTCTAAATGTCCTTTTGTCAAAATGTCCTTTTCTCAAAATGTCCTTTTCTCAAAATATGTGCACTACAGGATTAACTCCGCGCAATCCGACGTGGATGGGTTAGGTTAGAAGGCTAAGGCGGGAGCGGAGCGCAGCGGAGCTTCCGCATTAGCCTTCGTGGTTATTTTTTTATAACCACCTAAGTTACCACCATTCACTTGGTAAGTTTGATGTATAAGTATGTTATTCAGAACGATCAGTTAATAATTAGAATTTGGGGTGGTTGTGTTTAGGTGGTTATAAAAAAATAACCACGAAGGCTAATGCGGGAGCTCCGCTCCGCTCCGCTCCCGTCTTAGCCTTCTAACCTAACCTATCCTAGTCGGATTGCGCGGTGTTAATCCTGCATTGCACATATATGAGAAAGGATATTTAAAGAAAAGAACATTATGAGAAAAGACATTTTCGAGAAAAGGACATTTTTACTTCGAGCTGAATCTCGCTTCGCAGAAGGTTGTCAATAACGCCTCCCGTAATCAAGCACAACTCCATTTTACGAACTGGACCAATTGCGAATTGGACATTGTGAGAATTGGACGAAGTGAGAATTGGACAATTTGCGAATTGGACATTGTGAGAATTGGACAATTTGCGAATTGGACGTTGTGAGAATTGGACAATTTGAGCGCGCTGGACATTTTGCGAATTGGACATATTGCGACTGAACGGGTCAGCGTTCAGTCGCAATATGTCCAATTCGCAAAATGTCTAAATGTCCAATTCTCAATAGGTCCAGTTCGCAATTGGTCCAGTTCGCAGTTGGTCCAGTTCGCAATTGGTCCAGTTCGCAATTGGTCCAGTTCGCAATTGGTCCAATTCGCAATTGGTCCCGTTCGTATTTAGGGATCTATATGGATAAATGGAATCAACATAGGTATTTTAATCCGTCTCATCGCATAATGACCTTTTCTCTAAATGTCCTTTTGTCAAAATGTCCTTTTCTCAAAATGTCCTTTTCTCAAAATATGTGCACTACAGGATTAACTCCGCGCAATCCGACGTGGATGGGTTAGGTTAGAAGGCTAAGGCGGGAGCGGAGCGCAGCGGAGCTTCCGCATTAGCCTTCGTGGTTATTTTTTTATAACCACCTAAGTTACCACCATTCACTTGGTAAGTTTGATGTATAAGTATGTTATTCAGAACGATCAGTTAATAATTAGAATTTGGGGTGGTTGTGTTTAGGTGGTTATAAAAAATAACCACGAAGGCTAATGCGGGAGCTCCGCTCCGCTCCGCTCCCGTCTTAGCCTTCTAACCTAACCTATCCTAGTCGGATTGCGCGGTGTTAATCCTGCATTGCACATATATGAGAAAGGATATTTAAAGAAAAGAACATTATGAGAAAAGACATTTTCGAGAAAAGGACATTTTTACTTCGAGCTGAATCTCGCCTCGCAGAAGGTTGTCAATAACGCCTCCCGTAATCAAGCACAACTCCATTTTACGAACTGGACCAATTGCGAATTGGACATTGTGAGAATTGGACGAAGTGAGAATTGGGCAATTTGCGAATTGGACATTGTGAGAATTGGACAATTTGCGAATTGGACGTTGTGAGAATTGGACAATTTGAGCGCGCTGGACATTTTGCGAATTGGACATATTGCGACTGAACGGGTCAGTCCAGTCGATGAAAAAAAGTAGCTCGCTTGTTGCTCCATAGGGATAATGACGTATTGCTTATCGATGAATGACGTCAACGCATTGTATAGACAAGAACAGGGGCCTAATGCGAACGAAAAGCCTCCCCTATATGAAAAACAACCTGCCCCAAATACCTGGTCTAACTACAGAGCTTCGAAATCGCCAATTGGTTGAGGAGCTCAGATGGCAGTTACTTCACAAAATATATCGAAATTCAGTCGCATCGCAGCTAAACTGGAAAGCCAACTCTAACTGGGTTGGAAGATTCGCAGTAGAGGAGTATGGTCAGTCCAGTCGGATCCATCTCAATATTAGTTCCGGTGAAGATGGAGTTAGGCCCGTGGTTCTTGAATCCAAAGACTTCTACATAAACTGAGTTGATGCTGAGATGAAAACTTGATTTCAAAATCAATCCTCAAACACACACATTGCTTAGACTACACTCACTTATAAATAATATTTACGTAATTGTCACCACAATAGCAATATTCGAAAAGAACAAGAGTAAAAGAGAAGGCTGGACTCCGATTGCAAGCCGAGTACTCTCGAAGTTTTGACTCACTACAGTGCGAGCAACGCTGCTAATTAGCTCAGTTTATAGGTTTCAAAAATCGGTGCGTAGGGCATGTCTACCTCAGTTTATATATAGAAGTCTTTGCTTGAATCGCGACCACAGCGATCAATCAATCAGACGACAGCTGGACTCTTTCCATTTTCGCCAACACACGGCAATGGGCCTGCCAATCGATCGTCTCCCAGCGACCTTTTTTTAAGTGTACCAGTACACATAACAGCAATAAATGTTCGGAATGCCTTATCTAGTTCGTGGTAAGTGCTGTAAGTTATTAGAACGTTCACACTATAGCGTGCCAAACACATATGAACTACGGAATGTGGGTTATTGTTTTGCATATCATATTAGGTCGGTGGCCTTTCACTATTGTGAGCAGTTTAAATCTAGATCGCTTTAGCTTTTGATAAAGGCAGAATGGGAGTGCCCAAGGCTCTGATAAATTAGTGATTTTGTTCCCCAAGGCGTTGAAGAATTGTGTTGACTTCCTTTCATTGTTTATTTATTTCTGTATACATAGTAATAACTTCATTACACATTTTATTTAACAGAGAATTGAACCCATGACATGCCACTTTTGCCCAAAAAGGCCAGTGTTCTAGCCATTAAGTTACAAAAAAGAACTGAAACTGAGCCACAGAATCGAGTTAAGTATTTTTACGGCGCTTAAGTATTATAATTATTATGCAGTATTGGCAATTTTTTATGAGCCTCCTATTACCCAAATTATACTAGTAGTGACTCTCTTCAGTCTCCGAACATCCCAGTTAGGTAGGTAATCTTCTGTTGGCGATCGTCATCTCGACTTCAGTTCTAGTAGTAAGTAGTAGATAAACACCTAATACTATACAAATAGCAGAGTTGCAACTGTATAGTGTTGACATGGTACATTAATGCACGATAAAAAATTATCTAACGACACGACAAATTCAGACTGGCAACTGATAGCGAAACTAGGTCTCGCCATTAAATGTATGTTTGCTTTTATTGTACAGGTACATACATACTATAATCGGCAATGGTACGGTATACGTGTAACAGGTAAACGGTAGAGTAGTATCACAGGGTGGAAACTCCATACAAAAATGTTCGTTTTCACCCACACTAATATAGACGTAATGTGAATGCTTAAATCAAGCTTTAATGTGTGTGTGAGTATTCTAGGGTCACTAGCTATGGAAACAAATTAATAAGGAACAGAACGCAATCTCATGTATGTAGGTACTTTTTTTTTCAAATCTACCCTCGGCTAAGCACAAATTAAACCAAAGCAATAGCCCAAAGCACTTAGGTAGAAATACGTAATGCAACGCAGTGACACTCTCTCAAGTACTGACACGGGAATCGACACATTAATTTTGGTGGGGGGATGGGGAAGCTTACTCAGGTGGGAGGCAGGGAGTTGCCGATCTGTATGTAATACTATTATATTATCTTTGGTAGTATTCAATCTCCTATGACCAAGTAATAGTATAGACGGGCCCACGTAATACATTACGAACTCAAAAAGCGAGACTAGTTCACACACAAAGATATTACAGCAACGACACGACATGCACACATACATTCTTTTTTCCAATTTAGGGTAGTGTTTTTACACTTCGGGAACGCAAAGGAAGGCATTTTGCGTAAAATCTTATCTTACACGTGTTTCACCTTCGTAACAATAACACCGACTACGACCGCGCTTTAACGTCTTCAATACTAATGTGTGGATGATCTTGGTCTTGGTCGAAGCTCCTGTGCAGTTTTTGGTCCCAAAGAATAGGGAGAACAGTTTGTTGAGTGCTGGTTCTAAAGATTTTATTTCGCACATCACCTCTTTGCAGCACACACTCTTCCTACTACCTACCCAGGGCGCCATGGAGATTTGCCTTCCCATAACGATTAAAATACCCTGCTTTTCATCACCAATACTGGGCACGTTACCCGTATATTAAATGCTGTGTTCGCAGTAGTGTTGCAGCAGCTGTTGCCCTCGAACGAGATGCAGAAACTCATCAAAGCAGTCAATCGGCATATCTGGGGAGCATCCGGGTAAATTGGCACGACAGACTCCGTAGAACTTCTCTGACAGTCTTACTGACAAGATTCTGGCGTGACCTTTTACACAAGACCGATGAGTACACAACTCGTTACAAACATTACTAAACATGTACTGACCTTACTTCGTAAGTTACTCTAATTAATTGCAAGAAACGTTACTGGAAGTGCAGTAATTGTTTCTCGTTTTTTTTTGTGAAGACAACTGTAAGGCAAGTATTCGAAGCACATCGTCAGAAACGCATGTGGTCAAATAGGATTTTTTTCAGAAAACGCATCGACAAATTCGTATCTCAAATTACGCAAAGTGACAGAGACTTACTGACGGACAATGATTTCTCGCAGTGAATTCTTTATTTTCTATGGAAGTGGCCAGCATCCGATCTAACCGAAGAATACTTAGGCTGCTGTTGCAACGACCGGGCGAGAAGCTGGAAACGGTGGTTAGAAAGACATTTGAAATTCATTATTTTCTAACGAATGACACCTCGGTTATTACGTGAAAGTTTTAAGAAACGCCAAAATAATGCATATACGTATTCAAAAAGAGTTCAATTCGTGTAATAAACTAACAATAACGGGGCAATAAATTGTGGTATGACTCAGTTATGCAAAATAATGGAAGGCCGTTACAGTTACGACATGGTGCAACATTTCAAACGCAGTATACAACATACTCATGTCCCATTTGCACCTAAACTCTCCACAAACCGAATCTGGGGCTCCAGTGATGATATCTTTTCATTTCACCTGCTCTGTGGCCCCGAATTCCGCCCACATATCAGTTCTGATTGGCTACATCCGCTGTCGAGTTATATTATTTAAAGTTTAGATCTCTGCATGTCCGATTTGCTGGATACATCGTAACAGCAAGTCACTTCTAATTTCTCTAAGCAGCGGATGAAATGTATGATCCTCAAGATGTATGCTAGTTTTAATTATATGTAGATCCGTTCAGATCATCAGCTCATTTAGTTGTGGTATCCACCTACCGCTTATTTTGTCTTCTGCTTTGCAAGGATCTATTTTTTCAACTCGCAAACCAATCTAGCATTTCCCCTAACTTTGCAGAATTCGAGCATTTTTTTAACGTGAGGGAACATCCTTCATCGATGCTATGCCGGACTCCTACCGACTAAAAAACCTCACGTAACGCCCAACAGCCTATGGTTAGGAGCCCCAGGTTAGCCCTCGGAAGAATGTCCCAGGACTATAAGAGCTAATTCGAGCATGGTGTTCGAGCATTGACTTTCTTTTTAAATCTTGGTCTTTGTTATTGGATCCCAACGTGCTAGACTCACAGCAGTGAAAAACAAGTGACAATAGGTCATTCTGTAGTTGAGAAAAGGATCTCAGTAGGTTTTCTCTTTATACTGTGGTAATATGTACCTACCTAGTCTTAGTTACAATAGTATTTATGTAATCTGCTTGTATTCTATGTAAGGTCAATTCAAATAATCCCATAATAATAAAACCACATTGCAACTTCGTAATGACATTGTATTGTTGCTTATTATAACACATATGTTTCGTTACAATTACATAATATCGTTTGGTGTTACAGAAAACAACATTTAAAGCACTGGGTTTAGTTTCATTGAAGTATTGAGGGTGTTAACTGAAATGCTAGTATGAAAAAATCGGTCAAGTGCGAGTTGATTTCGTGCACGGAGGAGTCCACTGCTCTCAGTGGCAGTAGGCGTCTCCGAATTTCTAACTATACCATACTTGCTAGACGGGTTAGCCCAGAGACTTGTTTCGAATAATTTTTCTTTGCTATGACTTCGGTATCGGAAACTAATTAATTATGTTGATAAAAGCAATAGTCTCTTCGATGCAAAGCAAATTTACAGCAACCAGTCTTGAACAATGTATTACGATAACACCATTTTGTTAGTCAGCTTGTGCAAACTAATCGTTGAAATGATTTCGCACGCTCTTGTCAAAATGTGTCCCCATTCATGGTTAACACACTCAACACAGAAGTCTGCCCATACAAAGCATGAGAACTTGTTAACGTGTCCATAACAACTATGATTACTTATGTAAAAAGATGATAAAACAGTCTAAACTGACTGTGTAAATTTTTAGCCTTCAACCGCGTCAAAAAACTTAGAACAAATTAGTACTTACTCAAGTACTAATTTTTTGTTTTTATCGCGGGGAATACAATAATGCAGTAATGCACTAATACCGTCTCAGCTGAATAATTGGCTTATCGTGGTAGAGGATGAAATGAGCGTCTCATGACTTCATGTGAGCGGCTGACCTCACACTAAAATGGACATTGCGATATCCGTGCAAAATGGACGGAGAAGACTAGGGAATTGGACTCCGAATTGAGGGTTTCGGACGCTACCGGGTTTAGCGCTGGACTGATAAGGATGACTTTATCATCGACTTTTGTAGACTTAAAAGGCGTGTGGCTCCGTATATTATAGTAATATTCCAGTCTATCCATTAAATCTTAGAGTCCAGCCGTGCCACATGAATTGGGGCCTTGCACATCTCAGACAGTCTAACATTCCGCAGAACGTCCCGTCAACCTTGCTGTCTGGCCTTTAAAATCCCTGGCTATCTTGCATAAATCTCAATCTAGTAGGTTGCTTTTACTTTTAGGGAGAATCTTCGCCAGAACCAAGCCCTTCAAAAGATCATTTCTCTGTCAAACCGTGGAAACTTCGGACACTGCCAGCGCACGTGTTTCCAGACGAATACAACCCAGAGTTCTTTAAGTCGAGCATGTAGAAGCATTATCACTGGACCACCAACTTGAGGGTCACTGTCAATAGTCTTGAGAACTGAGAGCATTAATTCACTAGATTTCGCCATGGGTTTCCATCAGGCGGGAAGCATCACTTTGGCTAGCTCAATAAAAAAAAAAGCCGCTATTTTCTAAGAAAGATTGTCAGGGTCCTAACTCCTACCTATATAATCATCATTGTGCCCCAAATAGTTCCGTTGTATTTCAATTGGTTGATGTTTAACAAGGATCTAGGTGGAGCATGAGTTATATATGACTCAGCGACCATGTGCGAAGCGAATTCAAACATACCTAAGTGTCGACAAATCTGTTGCTACAAATCGAGTTTGAGGAGTAAAATACATAATAATGGCATGTTTTTCCGCTCACTGGGTTATTGGGTATTTTTCGTGTCTTATGTAAGTTCTTCAATCATTATTAGGGTCGGTTTCTATCTTTAGTGGATGCCGGGTCTTAAATTCAACCCATGACTACCCCTGAATATAACCACGAAATTATGAAAAGTTCAACAAATTTGGCTCAAGTGGAGAACAGAGTATAAATTGTACGTTACCCAATTTTACAATAGTAGTAAGTACCTATATTTTATTATTATCGGCATGGTTTATACCTTTTTGCATAACTTGTACCCAGTCGTTTAAAATTTTTGACCGACCACGTCATCGATAAAAACGGATCCAAATATCTGGTCCATGATTCAAAATAGGAAAGAACTACAACTTCTAAAGATTGCTTAAACCCTAATAATACTAGGTATGTTAAAGTTTGAGAAGATGTTTTACTTTGTTACTCAAACACGCTCTTACCCCTGAACCAATTAGGCTGAAACTTTGGTAAGTCGGTACATCGATAGCTAAGTATTTATAAATTCCTGTGGAAAACGAGTACGGGAAATATTCCCCACGTGGGCTGAGCTACATGCATAGTCTGGAACAGATAAATCGATATTTATTGACGTTTTTAAACAGTCCCGTCCAGTCGAAAACAGTTTTATGTCCCTGTGCTACCCAAAGTCCCGGTTTGAAGCTATGCTGTTTCCTGTCAATTTGTCCTGTCTGGTTAGTGAAAGGTATAAAGTTACCGATCTCGGTGGGCTCGGAGATTTCTTTTTTGGCATTTTCTTTACGCTTTTTCCCGACTTCGGCTGCGGAGGTTTAGCCCTGAAAGGACTAACAACTTAGGTACTAAATCACATCATAATGGTTTGCGTCCCATCTACCAGTTGAGTTAAGGGACACAAATGGGCCATTCCAACAGTTTGACAGGATCGACAGGATCTAGACAACTGATATACATTACACATTTTTTTTGTATACCTGTCCTATGCATAACATTACAAAATACTCCAACGTCTCAGTGACATTATGTATGCAGCAGAATTTGTGTAAAAAAGCCACTTTCTTGAAATTCCATTCAAGACATTTTTAAAATAATTATTTGTACTTTTGTGTACACTTGAAGGAACAACGATGTCACTTGACTTACGTCACCGCTGACAATTAGATAACGTACAAACTATTGCATAAATCGTCGCCAAGTCAAGCACTGCTAATTTCTCCTACAATAACGCTCATTCAAGGAAAACTTACGATACAAATTCATACATAAAATTTGTTTAGGCTGTTGTATTGTTCGAGATACCTTCCCATCTTCTTCTTAATTCTTGGTATGCTACCAGATGCTTTCGTCTGCTAGAAGCAGCAATGATTATGACTATGTGTATACGAAGCTCGAAGTTTGTAGACTATTCGGCCGATAGAAAGATGAATCTTTGAAATGAAAAATTGTTCAAGTAAATATATTTCAAGATATGAACATCATTAACTCCGAAACAAGGTTATCTGACCTAGCAAGAGTGGTCGACAAAACTCACAGAACAAGCACGAAGTGGCAATTATTGGTTGACCACATCTGTTAAGGAACCGACGGTGAATGGAGCAGACGCATATTGGAGATAAGACGATTTAGCAAAAATATGAGATAGGACGCTCCCAAGATGGACTGACGACGCAGAAACACGTGATAAGTCACGAATTGGGAGCGGCCTACGCAGGGTGATTGATTGATTCAAAGCGTACCAGTTATTGCCATAAGTAGTAAGTACAGGAACGAACTTTCTATACAGAATGTTGCTTAATGCCTTCAGTTGCAACAATCATACTAGAACGATAACTATAAAAACCATATTTCCCAGACTGCTTATCCACGCACTACATGCGATTGTTAATACATCAATTTGACAAGATAATACGACACAGTTAATCACAAAAACCATTTACCTACTTACAATTACGTGGTGCAACGCAATCGATTCATCAAAACTGTCTATCAAGGTCTACGTAGGGTTCTCCTAATATTGAAAATTGGGATGGTGAGTGGTATAGACTAGATGGACCACGCTGTCGCTGTCCTGGATGTGGCTGGGTTGGTACAGAGTTTTGTTTCGAGTTTTCCTTCTCTTCACCAAGACCTAGACAGTGAGCTGGCAGGGCAGGTGTAGTACTAGGTAGTCGGTATGCATGTAAAGATGGCTGATGAAGATTTCTTTAAGGCCCCTAACTTCTTAGGTAGGGGGCCTTTAAAGAGATTATCATCAGCCAGAATCTTCATCTTAACATCACATTTAATTTTGTGATGTTCACAAATGTGAAAGATTGTGAAGGTGTTCAACTTTCCTGCTCTAATCCCTCCAACAGCCAATGCTATTACTGAATACCTATTATGTCTTAAAGTAAAAGCTGTGTCAATGTATCTTGAGGCGAAGATTTACGAGCTAATACATTCCAGCTTAATGTAGACGATATTGCTTCGTAAAAACCTCATCAACGTAACACGTACAACGGGATACGTAAGAGGTAATGAAGACAATTTGTAAACGCCATGAGGAGTAATATGCTATGAAATTTGAAGAATTCCTGGATGGAGGCATATTTGTTACTACTGGAAAGTCGTTGGCCGGCGACAGTTATCCATTGAAAATAGTCTTCAACTCTAAATGACCAAAATCGGAGTAAGACTATACTAAAGAATAGCTTGTACTGAAGTAGTCTACTTCAGTATGGTTACGATAGTTACGTCTACTTCAGTATGGTTACCATAGTTAACCATAGTTAAACACCGTGTTTATTAGTTGTAGGTAAAATGGAAAATCACTTTACTTTTAGAATAAGTACAAGTTATTCTCTATCATAGATTCTTTTTAAACCGTTATGGTTGCAGACAAGCATACGGCCCATCAGAAGGATTGGTGGTCACCGCAGTCTATGAACGTTTGCAACACCAGAGGCGCCACTCTGTAAAAACCTTCTAAGACTCCTTTTGGAGAACTCCATACTGTAGGCGTATGGGAAAACCGAGGCAGGGAGATCATTCTACAACTTAAGCGTGCACGGAAGAAAGCCCCTATCGGATCTAACCGTGCTCGAACGCTCCGGACGTAGAATTTGATGATAAACTCCCTGTCTGTGGCGAGCGGTGCGCTGATAGAACGTAGTCTTACTCCGATTTTGATCGAATCCAGCCTTAGACAGATATAATCTACCAATTTTTATAGATTTTTTATAATAGTAAAGATTGGAGCCAGTTATATGAGTTTCTATGTAATTCCACTACAACAATGCACATTCTGCTAGCTGAATGATGTCACCACAGTACGATGTCAAGGGACTGATTATAGAGCGGTGGGTTGCACCTATCCAAGTACACACTGATGCATTCATGTAAATAATGAAAATGATAACAGTTGATAAGAGGAACACAAGTATTTACTGTCATTGCGTCTTATCCGTCTGCCAAATCTTTATTGTGATTTTATGATGATTCTAATACATTGTCAATTTTTTTATCTTGATTCTAATTTTATTGTCAGATTCAGATTCAGATTCAGATTCTTTATTTCGTAAACATAGGTATAATACAGGTGTTACAGCGAGTCTAGTGGTCTACTATGTTTTGCCTGGAGACATACGAAACATTAAAAATAAAAAGAAATTAATTGATTGCATGCAAACTAAAAACAGAGAATTTATGAACTCTCAATATAAAGTATTTCAGCACTATGTTGACAATTATTTTGGCAATCTTACTAATTATTAGTGAATAAATGTCAATTTAATTTATTTTTAACCCCCGACGGAAACCCGGAAGGGGTGTTATAAGTTTGACGTGTGTGTGGGTGTGTGTGTGTGTGTGTGTGTGTGTAAGTCTGTCTGTGGCATCGTAGCTCCCAAACGGATGAACCGATTTTGATTCTGTTTCTTTTATTTGAAAGATGGGTTAGGGGAGAGTGTTCTTAGCTATGTTTTATAAAAATCGGTTAAGCCATTTCAAAGCTATGAGGGGTGAAAGTGGTGATGAAAAATTTAATGTGTTCAAATATACCCGTGTTGGGTATCAAATGAAAGGTCATATCTTATACATCACGATACCGCAAGTTTTATGAAAATCGGTTAAGCCATTAGAAAGATATGAGGAGTGGAATGTGTTGCTAATTCTGTAACCACACTCCGCGCAATTCGCATTAGCTCTGAATAATTGTTAAAAGACTATTCGTCATTGTTGACATCAAAAACCCCTATAAAAAGCAAAAAATAAAAAATTAAATTAAAAATTTAAAAAACCCCCGACTCACAAAAAAAGAACAATAAAAAACCTGTAAAAAGTTAAAAAATAACTATTATATTATGACCTATCTACCCTAAGTATTGAACCTGTATTATTATTAAAGGTAGCTATATTATTTACCTATTCATATTTTTAACTAACAGGTTGTCTCGTCGGGGACCGCTCACCTAATCATAACCTAACCGTACGTCTGTCTCTGTTTAGGTATAGAGCGGTCCCCCCGACGAGACAAACTGTTAGTTAAAAATATGAATAGGTAAATAATATAGCTACCTATAATAATAATACAGGTTCAATACTTAGGGTAGATAGGTCATAATATAATAGTTATTTTTTAACTTTTTACAGGTTTTTTATTGTTCTTTTTTTGTGAGTCGGGGGTTTTTTTAGTTACTGTAATATGTCATACTAGATTACACAATAAAATATAATATAATAGTAATTGTCAATAATATAAAATTGCATAATTTTGTCTCATTTCATAATGCTTATAATTTAAAAAAAAATTAATACATACAGTGTTATTTCATTTTAAAAGTATTAATGTCAATTAAAGATTGTGTCAGTTTAAATGTCAAAATATGTATAAAAGTACCAATATAAATTTCATTACAATTCAGTCACATTTAACAGACCGGCAATATCTTAAATTTTACAAATTTATAAAGTTTAGTTCAGACACACGTTAAGCCACCTATACTTGCATCACTGGACACACCACAAACAGAGGCGTGTGGGCCATTTAACATTCTGTCAGATAGGATTAAGGAAGTCCTCTAGAGAATAATAGCATTTTGATACTAGCAGGTCGTGAAGTTTCCTTTTAAATATTTTTATTTCACTAACAGTTCTTATATGTTCAGGAATACTGTTATATGTATATACGTGGGGCTAGGCAAAAGAAACTCTCATGCATTAGTTGCGTTTTACTGGGAACTATATGTAATTTATTCTGATGTCTTACTCGGGTGCGATAACTGAACAAATTGGGGTTTTTCTTAACAAATACTGCAGACTCATAAATGTATAGACATTGTACGGATGCCACGCAGTTTCACCCGTGTAGTTCCCGTTCCGTGGGAATACGGGAATAGAATATAGCCTATGTGACGCGCAGATAGTGCAGCTTTCCAACAGTGAAAGAATTTTTTAAATCGGTTCAGAAGTTTCGGAGTCTATTCGATGCAAACAAACAATCAAATCTTTCCACTTATACTTCCCAGAATAAGATCCTTAATAGCAACACTATCGTATGGTGTAATAATATAGGGTGTGTTTTTTTTTCAAAATCAATGAGTTCGATTCCCAGCTAGGATTATTGGTTTTTCAAAATTCTAATGATGAGGTTTTAAGATTCATCAAAATCGGGCTCGTGACTCCTTTGAGCATTTTTCGCTATACCTTATAGTTTCGGATTTGGTCATCCAATCCCTTTTGAAAAATTCAGCCTGTATAGATAAAAGGATTGAAATAGGGGATGAGTGAGATAAACGTTTGTATCAGGAAATTTTTACCGAACGGAAGTAAAGTCAGTACAAATTCTTAAAGTCAGCGCCTCATGGTGTGTTGCCATACTTGTGCAGGTGGTAGATTATGTTATTGTTATGAAGCGTTTCAAGGTTAATATGTTATTCAATTCATCAGTTAGTTTTAGTTAGTTAGCGTAGAAGTCGTTATCGCGTAAAATCATTACCTACCCCCTTTTTGCGCGGTCGGTTAAGAAATAGCCTATGTCCTTCCCAGGGACTCAAACTATCTCTATACGTAATTTCATCTAAATCGCTTCAGCGGTTTAGGCGTGAAAGCGTAACAGACAGACAGATTTAATTTCGCATTTATTTATACATAGTATTAGTAGAGGGATTATAAAACATCCAAACTTTGAAACAAGCATTTGTGGATCACACAAATATTAGATCAGCACGGCAGTTGCATTTGCATGCACTACCACTGCTGCGGTTGCGTCAGTAAAGAATTTGTTCAAGACAAAAAGCAATAAAAACTAAAGCAACATATCGTTCAAATCTGTAACACATTACAACATGGATATGATTCATATTGTACGGAGTATCATTTAATTAGATCTCTTTTAAAGTTGAACACGCCTTTTTAGAAATGCTATCTAGAAGACGTAAGCGTCTTGTGGAGTCAACTGGTGACCTGACCTAAGACCCCCAAGAAGTTGGCACCACACTTTTAAGTTACAAAAATTTTGACGGTTGTTCCAGGTTGTTCTAGGTTTGTTCTACTTTGTTCCAAAACGGCACAAGAATAGGAATGAAAATTTCCAAGAAATTGAAAAAAAAAACGATTTTTGAGTTAGTACCGCACTTTTGAGGTATCGCGATTTTCGCGGTTGTTCTGGATTGTTCTAAGTTTGTTCTACATTGTTCCAAAGTATCGTTTTCAAAAAAAGTTTATTTTCACAAATTTCGAGGAAAATAATTTTTGAGGTAGTACCGAGTTTTCGAGTTTTCACGATTGTAATGGTTCTTCTGAGATGTTCTAAGTTTACATTCTACATTGTTCCGAAATACTGTGGTTGAAAAATAAGGTGGTTCAGCAATTGGTAAGAAAAAAAAAATTATTCAACCGACATCCCACGAAATCCATGATGATCCAATCTTGACATTGAATTTTATAGAAATGTTTTTTTTAGTTGGTAGTGCATTGTGCCAGGATGCTACGACAACTCAGCACAACCTTAATTCACGCGATAAAAAAATTGCAGTCGCAAATAAGAAGGTGATAAACAATTTTTCCCGTACGAAATCTGCATCAATCGAATTTTAACATTGAAATTCATAAGAATAATTTATTTATGTGTCGTTTATTGTACAAGGATGCTAGAACAACTCAGCACAATCTTTATTTTCGCGATGAAAAATTGCAGTCGAAAATGAGAAGGTGATAAACAATGTTTTCAATTCGATAATCTGTGATAAACGAATTTTAACGTTGAAATTTAAAGAAATAATTTTTCTATCAGTAGTGCATTGTACTAGGATGCTGGCACAACTCAGCACAACCTTTATTTTCGCGATAAAAAATTCCAGTCCAAAATGAGAAGGTGATAAACAATTTTTCCAATCCGATAATCTGTGATAAACGAATTTTTACGTTGAAAGTTACAGAAATAATTTTTCTATTGGTAGTGCATTGTACTAGGATGCTGGCACAACTCAGCACAACCTTTATTTTCGCGATAAAACATTGCAGTTGAAAATGGGAAGGTGATAAACAATTTTTCAATTCGATAATCTGTGATAATCGACTTTTAACGTTGAAATTTATAGATATAATTTTTCTATTAGTAGTGCATTGTACTATGGTGCTAGCACAACTCAGCACAACCTTCATTTGGTAAAAAATTGCAGTTGAAAATGGGAAGGTGATAAACAATTTTTCAATTCGATAATCTGTGATAATTTAATTTTAACGTTGAAATTTAAAGAAATATTTTTTTTATCAGTAGTGCATTGTACTAGGATGCTGGCACAACTCAGCACAACCTTTATTTTCGCGATAAAAAATTCCAGACCAAAATGAGAAGGTGATAAACAATTTTTCCAATCCGATAATCTGTGATAAACGAATTTTTACGTTGAAAGTTACAGTTATAGTTTTTCTATCGGTAGTGCATTGTACTAGGATGCTGGCACAACTCATCACAACCTTTATTTTCGCGATAAAAAATTGCAGTTGAAAATGGGAAGGTGATAAACAATTTTTCAATTCGATAATCCGTGATAATCGAATTTTAACGTTGAAATTTGAAGAAATAATTTTCTATCAGTAGTGCATTGTACTAGGATGCTGGCACAACTCAGCATAACCTTTATTTTTGCGATAAAAAATAGCAGTCGCAATTTTTCATCGCGAAAATAAAGATTGTGCTGAGTTGTTCTAGCATCCTTGTACAATAAACGACACATAAATAAATTATTCTTATGAATTTCAATGTTAAAATTCGATTGATGCAGATTTCGTACGGGAAAAATTGTTTATCACCTTCTTATTTGCGACTGCAATTTTTTTATCGCGTGAATTAAGGTTGTGCTGAGTTGTCGTAGCATCCTGGCACAATGCACTACCAACTAAAAAAAAACATTTCTATAAAATTCAATGTCAAGATTGGATCATCATGGATTTCGTGGGATGTCGGTTGAATATTTTTTTTTTTCTTTCCAATTGCTGAACCACCTTATTTTTCAACCACAGTATTTCGGAACAATGTAGAATGTAAACTTAGAACATCTCAGAAGAACCATTACAATCGTGAAAACTCGAAAACTCGGTACTACCTCAAAAATTATTTTCCTCGAAATTTGTGAAAATAAACTTTTTTTGAAAACGATACTTTGGAACAATGTAGAACAAACTTAGAACTACCCAGAACAAACGCGAAAATCGCGATACCTCAAAAGTGCGGTGCTAACTCAAAAATCGGTTTTTTTTCAATTTCTTGGAAATTTTCATTCTTATTCTTGTGCCGTTTTGGAACAAAGTAGAACAAACCTAGAACAACCTGGAACAACCGTCAAAATTTTTGTAACTTAAAAGTGTGGTGCCAACTTCTTGGGGGTTGACCTAAGGGCTGGCAGTTGTTTCTCCCAACGAATAGGCATCGTCGTTCAAAGGGGGAATGCTGCCAGTCTTTTGGGCACAATGCCACGGGGGCCCTATTTAGATTTAGTTTATTTAGATTTATTCATATTGTAAATAGTTATCATGCTAATTGTAACATTTGTCTCATCTAGAAGTAACGTTCTGTAAAGACATCTAGAGAATACTACACAGTTACTTCATTGCCTATAATATAACCTACTTACATATAGAATTGAGGACACCTATAAGCAAAAAAACAAATATGGAATTCATCTGAATTTGATAGCGGGGGGAGGTATCAACGTTATTAGGTATAGCAAAATTGTAACTGGTAAGTTCGTCAGAATCAGTGCAGTCAGTGCTTAACAGATAGAGTTATATTGGAAGTAGGGATTTAAATAAATAAATAATTTAAATGAATCCCTAATTCCATTGGTAACTTAAGTTAACTTGAAAAAGACTAAACCGAATCAGATAGTTCTTCGTATTTTGAAAAATTGAAAAGCTAAGCGAGGCCATAATCTCATCTTGGGATTCTGGAGCGGTACGGAGTTCGCCGTAACAACTAGTTTATTAGGTAATTAGCAGTTTATAATTTAGGAAAAACATGAGATAAATTCCAAACATAATAAATCGTTTCAATAAAACTGTGATAACCTCAGCTCTATCACGCGGACAAAGACAATAACAGAACAAGACTCGTGGAGTCGATATTAGTTAATATATTTCAAGTTTTCTGAAAACACATGGGTAAATTATTAGCTTTTGAATATGCGACTGTCATTACTGGGGGCTCGGGTTCGAATCCCGATTGAGAACATTTGTGTGAGCCACAAAATAATTGCTTTATTATTGTAGGTATTTAGAAATTGTATAATAAAAGCAATAAAAGCATTTTTATTAGTCAATAATGACCTTATGACATGCGTTTAATTTGACCTAGACTGCGATGTTTAAAAAATGTACCACAGTAACGTAACTACTGTAGGTATTTTAGGCATTTATTGCATATTTTATTTTCGTATGGCCACATTCACTGATAGACGACATACTCTCGTTGACAACTGTAGAATTATATCCATGGATAGAGTAGTGACAGGTTAGAGGCATAGAGAAAATATCCAAAAATATTAAAGAAAACCAACAAATTCAATTTATTATGACTAGTCAGAACAATGAAACTTGGAACCAGCTGCTTCCAAAGATAAGGGCAAGTGGCGTACTACTACTGCCACCTAGAGGAGGGATGACATGAACGCTCAAAGAGGGGATAGCCACACTAACAATACTTTTACCGCCTTCGCATGTAGGGAGCACAAAACATGTACCAAAGTACAAAAATTATATTGAAATGAAAACTACAATTCACTTTAATTTCGCAACAAATTCTACCATAATCGCGCTGCCAACCGCGCGATCCCAAATTCCCTTCCTGAACATTGTTCTAACATTGTTTTCGTATGCTAGTATATAATTTACCCGTAATGGCTCCAAATGGAGAACGGTTCTCATCAGAGAGAGGTTAATAAATTTGAAGTACCACATAATTCTAATGCAATTAGTGCAGATAAATTTGTGATTCAAAGTACAAAAATAACGGCTTTGCGAGTCTTTACAGAAGTATCAGAATGTGTGCAAGTGAACTCGCAGTGAGATGGTTCCGAGCTTTGAATATGTACAAATTCATGTTAATTTGTGCCCATATTAAGGGGCGGTTAACCCGCACAAGTAGGCATTTGGCGCTCCCCTCGCCCCGGGCGCAAGACACACCGCGCGCCGGCAGCGGCAGTAAACTCTCATGCCACAGTATACAGTATAGTAGAAAGAAACAGCATGCTAACTTTGTTTGACGTAGTAAATGCATCTAACTTTATTAAGTGTAGTGATTTATTAGTTTCGTAAATAAAAATAAATGAGTTAATCGTAAATAAATTATGTATATTATACTATTATTTTTAAGCTAAAGAGTTTGTTTGTTTGTTTAGTTGTTCTAACTCTAGAGTCTAAGAGACTGCTAGGTGAATTTCAAGAGCTTCATAACAGAATGTCCATTTTTGAAAAATACCAAAATATATAACATCACGCTAAGGCGAATAAGAGCTTAGCAGCAACGAAACATTTTTCGACAACTAGGATATTTCATTTCTTTTGAGAGTTTCCGTTGCGTACGTATGCTACAGTTGCATAAAAAATGTAAATTACATAATAGCTGGTCATAAAAACATCTAAAGTTTTCTAAAGTTGGTATGCTAAGTATGAATCACGGGATCATTGTGCAATCCAAAATGGCCGCCGCGGTGTAATCACAAAATTTCATGATGGGTGTCGTTTAAAGGGTTTTTTGGTATGCTGAGTACGAATCACGTACTAATTTTGCAATCCAATATGGACGCCGCGCCGCAATCACAAAATGTCATGATGGGTATCGTTTAAGGGGTTTCTTGGTATGCTGAGTATGAATCACGTGATAATTTTGCAATCCAATATGGGCGCCGCGCCGTAATCACAAAATTTCATGATGGGTATAGTTTAAGGGGTTTCTTGGTATGCTGAGTACGAATCACGTGATAATTTTGCAATCCAAAATGGCGGCCACGGTGTAATCACAAAAATTCATGATGGGTATCGTTTAAAGGGTTTTTTGGTATGCTGAGTACGAATTACGTACTAATTTTGCAATCCAATATGGCCACCGCGCCGTAATCACAAAATTTCATGATGGGTATAGTTTAAGGGAATTCTTGGTATGCTAAGTATGAATCACATGATAATTTTGCAATCCAAAATGGCCACCGCGGTGTGATCACAAAATTTCATGATGGGTATCGTTTAGGGGGTTTTTTGGTATGCTGAGTACGAATCACATGATAATTTTGCAATCCAATATGGGCGCCGCGCCGTAATCACAAAATTTTCAAATTCAAATTCAAATCAATTTATTGTGAAAATGGGTTCCATGGTGATGTTTGAGTAAAATAATATTACATTATTGTAGTTTCTCCATTCTCCACCTCTAAGGCATACAATATAATTTACATAATGATTCAATTAGGTAAATGGAATGAAAAGAATTTAATTGATTGCATAATAAATAACAATAAACAAAGTCAAAATATAATGAATAAATTAAATGTCGAAGTAATCAAATGTCAAAAAAAAATGTGAGAATTATCATTAATGTCATAAGCATTCATTACCATTATTAAGTTAAAACCAATAAATTAAATGATTTTGTTCCTCATGTCCTCCAAAAATTCATTGACACAATAATAAGCCTTGTCCAACAGAAATAATTTCATCTCATGTTTAAAACAATCTATAACGCTTATATCTAATATAACCTGAGGTAGGTTATTATAAATTCTGGGTGCCATACAGAAAACACTATTGCCCATTAAAGCGGTTTTATGCTGAGGGCAGCAAACTTTATGCTTGTGGCGTTTACTTTTATAGCGATTAAATAAATCTAGGTTAGCTCTTACAAACACTACCATTTCATAAATATACAAGCACGGCATAGTTAGTATTTTCAGTGTCTTAAAGAAAGGCCTACAGCTGTCTGTCTGTTGGAGTCAGCATACCAAAAAACCCTTTAAACGATACCCATCATGAATTATTGTGATTACACCGCGGCCGCCATTTTGGATTGCAAAATTATCACGTGATTCGTACTCAGCATACCAAAAAACCCCTTAAACGATACCCATCATGAAATTTTGTGATTATGGCACGGCGGCCATATTGGATTGCAAAATTATCACGTGATTCGTACTCAGCATACCAAAAAACCCCTTAAACGATACCCATCATGAAATTTTGTGATTACGGCGCAGCGGCCATCTTGTATTGCAAAATTAGTACGCGATTCGTACTCAGCATACCAAAAAACCCCTTAAACGATACCCATCATGAAATTTTATAATTACGGCGCGGCGGCCATCTTGTATTGCAAAATTAGTACGCGATTCGTACTCAGCATACCAAAAAACCCCTTAAACGATACCCATCATGAAATTTTGTGATTAAGGCGCGGCGGCTATATTCGATTGCAAAAATATCACGTGATTCGTACTCAGCATACCAAAAAACCCCTTAAACGATACCGATCATGAAATTTTGTGATTACGGCGCGGCGACCATATTGGATTGCAAAATTATCACGTACTTCGTACTCAGCATACCAAAAAACCCCTTAAACGATACCCATCATGAAATTTTGTGATTACGGCGTGGCCGCAATGTTGGATTGCGAAATTATCATGTAATTCGTAGACATTTTAATGCATTAGGTAGCTGGTTACCATGTCGTGAAAACACTTAAAAAGTAAAAGATCACCACATTTTTACCATGAGTCGCGTATGTATTTGTAACGGTTAATCTAATTACATTTTGCCCATTACTGATATTTTTATACTGTGGCGCGATTTCAACGTAATTTGGCATAATAATTACGAAACAGTTGCGAAAAAAACTGACACAGGTCCTGCCTCCACAAGCGCCAGGGCGAGACTGATCGGCCGTCAGCGGCGCAATTCTATTGCGTTTGGTAGATATTCGTACATGATAACTATGTAAATAGTTGTTTATAGAAAAACGCTCGGAAAATGTGTATAAAAACTTAATACCTTTAATTGAGTGCAAAAAAAATATATAAAATGTTAATAGTTTAGCCACAGTATTGAAAAAACTTTTCTGAGAGAGTCAACTTTGGGATTTTTTTCTATCTAGTGAAATTTATTGCATCGTGTAACGGGCTCGGAATATGTTTAGCTTATATCCTTAACTATTATATATATATTTTTCAGATTTAAAAACCCGTTACTTTTTGACTAGGATTGTTTCAAAAAACTCAAAATCTGACCCACGCGGCCTTAATGAGGATGTAACGTTGAGAAATATTACGATAAGAACTAGATACATCAATTTGCCTGTAATATAGACTATTTTCGTATGTTAACCGAAGTATGTTAACAGTCAGTTAACCGAAACTACTGAGCATGTCAGTAGTTTCGGTTAACTTACTGAGATTATTCATATCGGATGATTATGATAGAAGATGCAAGTTTTTGTTTTTCATAATTCGCTCTCCAAAAATAACGCACACATTCGAAATTAATATATTGAATGACCCTCATTTCCTACCTTCTTGTATTCAGTGCGTTGTTGTATTATTACACATGTAGCCCCCAAACGGTTTGATCGATCCGGGATCTTGATACTGCATATTGTTTAGGTCAATGAGGAGTGGTTCAACGACGCAGACCGCTACCCAACAAATCATTAGCATTTCGGTGACGCGAACTCATGAAAATTTCCCCTACCAAAAATAGTCCCAATGTCTATCTCGAGAGTAATTTGCACTTCAATAGAGAGAGTAACCAGTCAGTCGCAGTCACTTCATTCATCACATAAATCATTAAGGGAATAAACGATTAAAACGTAATGTGAAAATTGTAGTAACAGGTCGAACGCTTATGGTATGCATACCGCTTTCTAATGGCGACCTACTTCTGAGGGCAGAAACTATTCTTGAGGGACGAGAGCAACTGCAAAGACACATTGACTCATGGGAATAAAACTTACGTACCTATAGTATTTCTTTATTAATATAATAATAGTAAGGATTATAGCAGTATGTCCACATTTCAGTCATAATTTTGTCCTCCGTAATAAGTGTTTTACTTATTACTGTGTTAAATTTGGAAGGGTGATTGGCCTCACTGTCATACTGTACCACGTTGGACAAACGGGTTCTAATTACAAAAAATTAAAACAAAAAAAAACCTGATTTACCCCCAGTTTCCAAAAGGCTGATCAACGCTAAAATTAACTAATCGGCTGTTAAGGGCGGATCCTCACAGAAGATCCAAAATGGATCGCCAATTCCTGCGATCAGCGAAAACTTTTCTTGCGATCCCGCCGCGTTCCACCGACACGCTCCAACCGATCCACATTGATCCGCCTAAGTATTGTACAGTTGAACTTTCGGTCACTATGGAGTCACATGTGCAGCAACGCAACGAATCGCTTTTGTAGCAACAACCTACATTTTTCTTAAATATTTACGAAGCATTTATGTTCCTTGTAAATGGATTTTCATTTTGAATCTTCTGTGAGGATCCGCCTTTAACAGCCGATTAGTTAATTTTAGCGTTGATCAGCCTTTCGGAAACTGGGGGTTAGTCTACTCTACGGATTTTAAAATCTAAATACATACCTAGTGTGATGTGATGTTACGTCTTACATATTATATCCATTAATCGTCTGGATACGGCAAGATGCGGTAAGTGCTAACTTATTATAAGTTGATAGCTGATAAAGTTATTTAATATCATGTTTTCTTACAAAAATTTGGCAAATTCAATTCGATCTCGTCACAGCTCGGTAGAGTGCAGAATGGACGTCTCATACTTCTAGACTAGACCACCATTACTTTTACTATATGTACCTACCACATATAAAAGAGTGATAGACTTTAGTGTACTACGCTGTACAGGCGGATTGGCTCTGGGTTTTGTTTCGAGTTTTCCTTATCTTAGCCATGACCTGGTCCATTAGTCAACAGAGACCACTAGCAGTTTAGGTTGGATTGAACGTCGAAGATCTCGATAACTTTAACGCCCTACAGACAAAAGGTATAATAAAGTTAGTACTTCTCTTTAATTACAGGTCGAATATGAAGATCATTTTAGTTCTATGCAGTCTTCATGCAATCCAAAGCGCCGTCATCACAAATGACACCAAATGCGAAGGAACTGTAATAAATGGAAAGTATTACGACGAAGAAATACTTAAACAGGATATCGATAGGCCGTACTCACTAGCCGTAGACTACAGCCCTAACATCCTCTACTTCAGTTACAATGTTAATACGCAGGATGACCAGTTCAAATCTGCAAGACTTAATTTGAATACTAGAGAATTCAGCAATATAGATGATATACCAAACGGATTCGCACAAGCTGTTGATCAGAAAACGCATGACATATACATTGGTGGAAGCGATGGTATTTACAAATACAACTTCGGTACCAACAAAGCAATACCTTTTACGCAAAAAGGTACTAATATTTGGAGTTTATATTTCAATGAAAATCTATACTTCTCGGAGTTTCCAACGCAGTTTTTGTACACTGTAATCGATGATTTAGCAACACGATATAAATATTTGGAAGATACGAAAGTGGACCTCTTGGCTATTGACAATGAAGGTGATATTTTCTTTACAAATGTGACAGGACTATACTGTATGAAAAAAGATTCTAAAAATGCAACGTTTTATGCAGAAGATCTGGTAATAAGAAGTTTAACTACAGACAAGGATGGTAATGTTTTTGCTTGCCTCCAAGATGGTATTTACGCTGTGAGGAAATCCAGTCAAACATTAGAAAAGATCGTTTCTGTAGTTGACGCTTTCGGATTGGCTTTTGACAACGAGAATAATATAGTGTATGCGGATGCTGATAAACTTGCTAGGCTAAAATTTAACCCAGGCAAGACGTGTAACAAATAGTTCACTAAGTTATCATAACATAATAAATCGTAGTGTTAATTGTTTGAATAAGCTGCAAAATCATGATATCTTTTTAGAATTTTAATTCTTTTGACAGTGCTTTTACCGAGTTTAGGTTCCTAATACATTTTAACAGTCGAATGTTAATTGAAATGAGAGACAACATTAAACAATATTTTTAATTTACCAACGTCTTCATTGCACACACATTACATTCAGGCGCAATGCAGACGAGGGTGCGGAGCTTTAGCGGACAATTTGCCTAGAGGAAAGGGAGTTTTTCGTCTGCGGCTTTTAGACACTGTATTATGTGTGCCACTATGCATGACATTCAATATTATAATTTTATCAGTAGATATGTAGTGATTGTGGATCTAATTTTAAATTATTATGATCATTACATGCCCCAGTGACACAGGAAAATGCATCGTTTAACTCTTGTAATAAATGTCTATTACATTATTGATGATATTTTTAAGTTTTGTCATTTTTGTATCCTGGGATATTATTCTTTCGAGGAGTTATGGGGGGGCCGGGGCAACCGCCGATAGGGTTTAGGTCAGCTCGGGTGCTGGTATCCTTGAAGATTTCCAGACGAATGACCACCAGTACATCTAGTGGGCCGTATGCTTGTATACCACTTTAGTGATTGACACAACTTACACCTATTACAGTAATTACTTTGATACATGGATTAACAACATTACCTTCCTTTAGAAAACGGGCGTGATCGAGTATTAATACCCAAACTACCATAGCTAGTCTAGGTGGAGTTGACCACCAATTATTCTCAACTAGATGATGCTCGGGGCTTCGCCCGCGTGAAATTCGTTACCCGTTCCCGCTTCCCATCGGAACAGTTTCCCGGGATGAAAAGTAGCCTATGTGTTATTCCAGACTATAAGCTATCTCTGTACCAAATTTCCGCCCAATCCGTTCAGCCGTTAGAGCGTGATTGAGTAACAAACATCCAAACATCTTCACAAACTTTCACATTTATAATATTAGTAGGATAGTAGGATATATACAAATACGACTTGAAAGAGTAAATTCTCTAAAATATAACTGTTTTGCATTTAAACAAAACAGGTATTATGTATGAAATAAAACAGCATTGACTTGAAGAAAGCTATTGTGTTTATGCCATTTACTAAGTGTCTATGATTAAAAACTTACCCGTTTCTCTATGGTTTATATACCTGTCTCGCTCTCGCCAGCGTGTGCCGTCTCCTTCAAACGGCACTCTTGTTTTGACAGTGTCAGGTTGACAGCTCAAATTTCATAGTGTCTTCAAAGATTACCAGCAAGAGCATTGCTTCAATGCTGTTTTATTTCATACATAATACCTGTTTTGTTTAAATGCAAAACAGTTATATTATGTTTTCATAAAACAGCATTGACTTGAAGACCTGTTTGGTATCTGCTGGTAGAGAGCACAAACGCTATGATGATTAGTAGGTAATATGTCAATTTAAAATAGTATTTTAAAGATTGTCTATTTAAAATCATAATTATTATTGAAAATAACCCAATAATAAACTAAATTTAGTTAAACTTAATTCTTCGAATTAACTTTTAAGTTTAAATTATTAAAAATAAAAACATAAAGTATGTAAATACTTATGTGTGTCAATAATAAAGTTGTGAAGATATTTGACTCAAAACAACACTATCTGTGTTGTTAAAAGAGAAGGAAACTGCATTAATTAATGAAATGTAGGTTACAATTTACTATTTGTGTATCTCTGCCTACCTCTCCAGGGTCAAAGGCGGGACTACGTCTCTATAAGTACACACTAAATCAAATAACCAAATATTGCTTGCAATAAATTAGCATTGACATTGTAACTGTTGGGGCTTTAATGTTAGCCTCTCTAAAAATACAACCTGCAACTATTTTTCTTGAGACTGGTTGAAGTCTATCTGCTTAGTTATAAATAAAAAATTAAAATATGTTAATAAATAAAAAATGTGGACTTTTCATTCATGGCAAGTACCATGATTAATACAGAATTCAATAAATAGAAAATGATTCACTAACTTTTTCATTATAGTCTTAATTTGTCTAACTGGACAAATATAATGGTCAGATTGTTGATAAAGCAACCAGCCAGATTGCCAATGGGTACTTGAATCAGTATTTGACCCGAACTTAGGCTGCAATATGATTTCATTATATCCTTGACCTGAAATCTGCGATCTGAGACTAACATAGTAATTGATGTTATCCTCCTGACAATTTCAAAGAATAAGATGAAATTCTTAGCCAGTTAACTGACAGCTACATTCCCCTACTGGGAGTTCTGTTGTTTCAGGTCTAGCCAGAGTGATTGCTCTTAATGATAATTTTCTTTGAAATGTCTAAATCCGTTTTAGCACAATATGTTGAGATAGCCAACTTTACACAAGTTGGTAAGATATATCATGTCAACTTACCTTCTATAAATAATATTGCAAAGGAAAGAGCCATTTGTTGACAAACAGGCAACTTCAGGATAACCTGATTGGTCTGACACCACCCTAGGTAATTTTCTATTGGAGAACATGCAAAAGTTGAAAGTTGCAAAAGTTGACTGTCACCAACTGCCTACTAGCAAACTTGTTCTAAAACAGACCAATTTGTGTATTTATTGTCAACCCCCCCCCCCCCCTCCCTTCCTTGTCGAATTAGGGAGGGTATGTGCCTGTATCCTGATCTATTAAGACCTTCCGCAGATCATTCATTGGGATCAGTTCTGCTCGGACTCTGGTCTGCAAATCCGGCAGTAAAGAGCTCTATTCTGACTCTGATGTTTATAGGAACTATGTCCCTTTTACATGATATAGGAGAGCTAACACTCTTATTATTAATTTGGGTAGATGGATTTCCCAGCCCAAATTAAAGTTCCACTCTGATGCTATTAGGAACTAACATATGTTCCTTTCGCATGATTTAGGAGAGTTAACACTGTCAGTATTAAGTTGAGTGGGTGGAATGCTCAGCCCAACTAAGTCCCAATGATGGCTGAAAATGTAGTCTAGAATTACAAACTCTTGTACAACGTTGGGTGGGTGGAATGCCCAGCCCAACTGAAAATCCGAATGACAACTGAAAATGTCAAAAAACAAAAAAGAGGATAGAGTTGCATATTCTTGTACAACAGCCAACTCATTTGATGCGAACAAATCGTATCTGGGACGCCCCACGTATCATACATAGCCTCCGCGGCCTGGGGAAGAAATTGCCACTGTAGTATTCTGCAACCTCTTTAAACTTCACTATTTCCGTTTAGCCTCTCCGGGAGATAAGTGACAGAGCTATTTGCAGTTGCCCTGTGAGCTTCGGAAGCTGGGTTTCAGCAGTGCAAGGGACTTTCTCCCTCATTTAACAAGGGTTTTATTGTCTATCTGTATGGAGTATGTGTGCATCCTTTGAAGTCATTCGCTGTTTATCTACACTGTTAAGCCCATTACCTTGACAGATGTGTCATTTAACTGGGCACCTCAGCCTGCATCTGCTGCATCTTATGTTAAAAGAAAGTGTGTGACACTGTCATTCGCTGACTGTTTATGGTTGCATACACTATTAAGCCCATTACCTTGACAGATGTGTCTTTAACTGGGCACCTCAGCCTGCATCTGCTGCATCTGATGTTAAAGAAAATGTGTGACGCTGTCATCCGCTGACTGTTTATGGTTGTCTACACTGGACTGGTAAGCACATTATCTGACAGATGTGTCATTTAACAGGGCACCTCATACTGCATCCGCTGCATCTGCTGTTAAAAGAAAATGTGTGACACTGTCATCCGCTGACGGTTTATGGTTGCATACACTATTAAGCCCATTATTTTGACAGATGTGTCATTTAAGTGGGCACCTCAGCCTGCATCCGCTGCATCTGCTGTTAAATGTACAGAACAGTACCATACAATGTCTAGTTACCAACCACAATGACCTTTGTAAGAGAGATAGCCTTCTCTTTAAGTGCGGCTTGTTCTGTTTGAACTTTTCCAAGAAATTATTGCAATTGAGGGCAATAAAGACAAGCAGTTTGCCAAGTTCAGTGAACTAAACAAACTCTCTGGGGAAATCAGACAGAAAAGGCACCGTCCGCTCGGCATTTTTTTTTTTTTTTTTTTTTTTTTTTTTTTCATTATAAACAAATGCAACTCAATTACATACTCAATTCTCAATAACTATCTTTTCTTTTTAAGTCCGACTCAATTTTGTACTGGGATGTTCTATTTCCTGAGAAATTTCTAACACAGATTTCTGATAAACTATGTGCCAACCCCCTACTCACAATTTTATTGTCTCCGCTTCCTGAAAGGCTCATCATGTTATATTATGATAAACAATTCAAAAATCCTTGGGTACTTAGGATCTCCGCGATCCAATTTCACCAATTTGAATTTAAAAAACATCTTTTAGAGTTGAACGTTGGTCAAAGGGAGGTTGTGATACCACATATTTGTGAAACTCCTGTGCAATAATTGTCAAGTGAATACAAGCATAATGAGCATCTATTTCCACAAGCCAATCAATTCTTTAGTTGCAATTAGTCTGAAATATCAACTAGAAAAGGCTTTACTGCCCGTCCTAGATTGTACCTAGTCTCTCATATGACTTCTTTACTAAAAACATTTGACAAAGAATATTTGATTGCTTTAAGCTGTTCACAATAGATGTAAGTATTATAATCATAACACCTCCGAGGTGTTTCCATTAATATATTTTTATGGTAAATTTGCTGTATGTAGCTCCAATATTTAACTTCAATATGTAATAGCTAGCACCTTGGCGTGTAGGTGAGCACAATTTTTTGAGACATGAGACAACCTCAAAAATTTATGGTTTGATATTGAAGTTATGCGAGTTGTAAATTTGTTTCAAAAACCGAATTGTTTTTAATTGTGGGCTATTAAAAGTCACACTTTACTACACTCAACCTTGTTTTCACAAATAGTTGGTAAGTGTAAGAATTCATTCAAGTGAAATAGTTACTGCAGTTTCAGGATTTTTCTGAAACTGTAAGTCTGAACTAAAAGTTCAGTCATAACAATGAGTCAATATTTAGATAGTCTTGTTCTTAGATGTCTAACCAATTACTAAAACTTTGAATACCACCTCATTTTTAAATATGAGTCTCTGTATTATCTATATAATCTTGTTATCATTGCAAACTTCTTTATTTTGTTTGAGGCCTAGAACCTCTGGACTCGCAAGGTCTGTCGGAAAGGCCTTCTTGTATAAAATAACTTTTCAAGAGGCTGAATCAGTTTCATCTAATTGTAATAACTCTTGTAATTTAAATCAGTCTTTGATCAAACTTTGTGCTCGCCCAAAGATAAATTACGAGAAGATGTGGACGGATGTCTCAACAAGATGTCGATGAATTGGTTTCAAGATGTGCAGAAGTATGAGTACCAGTCTGCAGGTTAGGTTAACGCGATAATAATTGGGAAAAAATCAGTAGGTATCACTTGATCTAACAAAACATGAAAAACATTCACGGTCGTAATGTAAATCGTATGAACTTGTAATAACTGGATTGTACTTACTTGGGTACAGCTTAATTACTTCTACTGTTTGGAGGAGGTGATGCTAAGTCATATTCATCCTCCGAGGATAATGAACTTATTTGAAATTCTCACTGATCACCTCCGGAACGTACCCGGCCTGCGTCGTTTATTTCGGACTTAGTACAAAACACGTCCAATACGCTTTTTAACTACTGAAACGCTTTTTATTTACGCTGTTTGATATTTTCACACTAGAAAAACTATATTTCAATGGTTTTTCCAATTTTCTACACTTAGGGAAAATTTTTGATTCTTTGCGCGGCAAAAATCACAACGCTATGAAATTTGAGCTGTCAACCTGACACTGTCAAAACAAGAGTGCCGTTTGAAGGAGACGGCACACGCTGGCGAGAGCGAGACAGGTATATAAACCATAGAGAAACGGGTAAGTTTTTAATCATAGACACTTAGTAAATGGCATAAACACAATAGCTTTCTTCAAGTCAATGCTGTTTTATGAAAACATAATAAATAGCATTTATCAAGGCTTGTATGAAAGAGAGGAGATAGAGGATGGAAGAGGCTGAGTCAATGAGTAGGTAGTGTATGGAAATGTGTAAGTAAATATTAAATTACTAGCGGACGTCACGCGGTTACACCCGCGTAGTTCCTGTTCCCGTGGAAATACGGGAATGAAATATAGCCTATGTTCACCGCAAAGAGTGTAGCTTCCCAACAGTGAAAGAATTTTTCAAATCGGTCCAGTAGTTCCGGAGCCTATTCGATGCAAACAAACAATCAAATCTTTCCTCTTTATAATATTAGTATAGAATAGAAAAATGATATTTAGGGTTCCGTACCCAGAGGGTAGAATCAGGGTCCAATAATTAAGAATTGGGTCTGTTTGTCTGTCCATCACCAGACTGTATCTCAAGAACTGTGATAGCCAGTCAGTCGAAATTTTCACAGATGTATTTCTATTGCCGATCGGTATGCCGTATGTAGCTCACCACCTATTTATTACATACATACATATGGTCACGCCTTTATCCCCGAAGGGTTAGGCAGGGGCATTTTATATGCCCACATTTCACCTTTTTAGAATTTGTCCCACGTTATAGGTAATAGGTGGTGAGCCGTATTGCCGTGTTGAGATGAACAGGCGCAGGTTGTGACTGCCTGCTGTAAAAAATTATCAAGCCGCCTAAAAAGGCCTTCAATTTGGCTTAACGACTGCCATTTTACTGGCAACCGGGACCAACGGCTTAACGTGCCTTCCGAAGGACGGAAGCGCTCAAATAAATGTCACAAAGAGGTCACATGGACGGACACCCATCCAAGGACTGGCCACAGTGAAAGTTGGTTACTGCAGTCATCGTTTACAGAACACTGAGTCCGCGGGGCCACGAGCGCTTCCTATTTATTACATGGTGCAAAAATCTAAAAAAGGTGAAATGTGGGCTTATAGGGTCCCGACACGATCAATTGGCAATTGTCATGCCTCGTCAATATCATGTGTAGGTACATATACGTCGATGCACACACGCATGCAAAGAAATCACTCACACTGAAACAACTTCCATTCATAAATATCAGACTTGACTCAATATATTGACCCGTATCGGGAGCCCATATTAATATGCTTTATCTGCCAAAAGGCGAGATCTATGTTCTCATTATTTTCATGTAGGTATTTCTATTGTACGGTTGTATCGCTTACGTTATCAAAATAGCAAAATTGAGAACCAGTTCTCTCGGTATGATGTTTTTAAACAACATAGTACCTAGTTATTGTCTAGTTGTTAAATATTTACTGCTTTCTTTGACAGGTCGGTATTTCACTATTTACGAGTATAGCTATTGTTCCGTGGGATAATCAAACCGGAACGCTATTTTTTATTAATTGTGTTTGTTCATACAGGTTTGTTATCAAGTTTGTTATATAAAGTAAATTTTAATCACAGTTACGAGAACCTAACAATATCTGGGAAGTTAAGATTGGAAAATATCCGGTTTTATTTTCTTGCGATGTATTAGGTAGGTACCTGGTTTGTGTAGGAACTTGTAGTAAAATCAATTACTGAGAATAGATAATTTAAAGTTAGGTCGTATTTTGTGACTAGAAACCGCAAACGTGGAATTCCATACCGGTTTGTTGATGCAATTATAAAAAACTTTTTGGCGAGTCTTATAATTAAATTGAACGCCTTTGAAGACGCTCCCTTCGTGCCGAACAGCGCGATAAAAATCTAGAATCTGCATGTCCATTTTGCCTCAATTCATCCTCATCCTCATCCATCATCATCCAGCGTCGCTTGGGGACCTATTTATAAGAACTAAAAAACAAAGGTCCTACATTTAGTATTCATTTACGTAATAGGTGGTGAGCCGTATTGCCTTGCTGTTATGGACAGGCACAGGTTGTGACTGCCTGCTGCCGCGTGCCTGTCGAAGCACGGAAACGCCAGCAAATAAATGTCACAAAGTGGTCAGGAGCTGGTCACCCATCTATGACCGGCCATAGTAAATGTTGCTTACTGCCGGTCATGTGACATTGTATCGGTTCACAAGATACTAGAACGGAATGAAGCTAAATAACACATGATAGCGGTTTTATCATTACCATGAAAAATAAATACAAAAGGCCTTCTACACACTAAGTAATAAGGTCATCAAGTAGGGTTTATCATGGGTAATTAATAATTAAATACATACAAAACATACAAAACTAAGAACTAGTGACCGACCGAAGTTTCGGTTTCGGTTTCGGTTTCGGCCAGTTTCGGCCAAAAAATCGAGTTTCGGCCGCAGTTTCGGTTTCGGCCAAAATGGGCCGAAACTTTCGGCCGGGCCGAAACCCACGTGTTCATGAATTTTGAGTGTCTGGCTCTGCTTGTGACCTGGTTGGGGTCAGCCCAACCAGTTAATATATTACTAACCGAAGATTCAGAGATTTACAAAGGACTTCCAATCAATAGCTATAATAATACAAGTTTATTTAAGCCACAAGCAATTACGAGTACAATCATTGAGAAGTATTAGACAGTTACCCCTGTGCTATGTCTTCGACCTCCTTTTAGGATCCCGTTTTTACTTTTGGTTACTGAATCCTAAAGATCTAGGACATTACATAACCCTACCCCTTTGTTGTCGGTTCCGTTGACTGTGTTGATTGTCTGTCTGTCTGTCAGGAGGCTGTAACTGTAGATGATGTATTTCTTTTGCCGCTATAGCAACAAATAATAAAAATAGACAAAATAATAGTATTAAAGAGGGCCTCCCATACAACAACTGTGTCTTTTTTGCCGCTTTTCTTGTACGGAACCCTTCGTGCGCGAGTCCGGTTCACTCGTGCCCAGTTTTAGTTATACACTTCTAGAATGTAACCAAAACCGGTCAAGAGCTAGTAGCAGGGCACCGTGTGGTTTTAGTCGGTAGGAGTTCGCAATAGCATCTATGAGTAATTCCACACGTAAAAGAAAGAAACTCATCTTTAGGTGGAGATATTTCTAAAATAAACACTTGAGAAGACTTATACCGTTGATCGATGGAACTTGCTGCACCTATTGAAAAAATAACCGGCTAAGTGCGAGTCGGACCCTCACGGAGGTGTTAAAGCGGGACCCTATTAACGAGACATAAGGCCAAGCCAAGCCGTCTGTCTCTTAGTCACTAGGTTGTATCGCTGGAACCACGCCAGATAGAGGCCTATTTTCACTGATGATGTATTTCTGTTTTTTTTATACCACTAAGGTGGCAGACAAGCATACGGCCCACCAGAAGGACTGGTGGTCACCGCAGCTTATGAACGTTTGCAACACCAGAGGTGCCACACTCGCGCTGCCGACCCTGTAAAAACCTTCTTAGACCCCTTTTGAAGAACTCCATACTGTAGGCGTTTGGGAAAACCGAGGCAGGAAGATCATTCCACAACCTAAGCGTGCGCGGAAGAAAACCCCTATCGGATCTAACCGTGCTCGAACGCTCCGGACGAAGGGTGTGGGGATGAAATCCCAGTCTATAGCGAGCGGTGCGATGATAGAACGTAGCCGCGGGCATCGTGTCAAACAATTCCGTTGTCGCTATTTTTTACTCTTAAATCCTACAGAGATGCTATGCCGGAGTCCTACCGACTAAAAACCACGAATTGGGAGCCCCGAATATGCCCTCGGAATGATACATACTGCAGCCGCGTCTTTGGGGGGTTGTTCAGTTGTTATCCTGCTACTTGAGGGGGGCATGCATGAATCTCAAACTTCATGCTATAGTCTAGGGCCTGCTTCAATAAGGACGGTGAGCAGACGTCATCAGGCCCCTGGTCATAGAGGCTGATAGTATAGGGCGCGCCGTCGCAGACTGTGCAACTTGGGTGGGAGAGTTCTCTCCTGCTTCCTCCCCGGCGCCGTCTCTTTCACGAGCATGACCTGTTCATAGGAAGGCGCCTTCTTGCGCCATTGAAACAATGACGCAAGGGCCCTCGCTTCCAGGTCCTATAGAGGGGTCCCGGCTAGAAGACATGCCGCCTCAACTGAGATCATGCGGTATCCCCTTATCCTTACCCTGACAGCCATCGCTTTCTGCGGGCTAAGCAATCTAGCCGCATGATGGCCTCTCCATGATGGATGGATCTCCGCCCATACGGGGGCCTCATATTGGGCCCTGCTCCGCATGATCCCAAGGTACAATCTCCTGCAGGGAGCGTTGGGTCCCCTGATATTGGGCAACAACCGCGAGAGTGCGGCTGATGCCCCCTCCCTCAGTTTTGGGACCAAACTTCGGAAGTGGTATCCGATGTTACACCGGCTATCGAGTACGATCCCCTGATATGTCATCGAGAGCTCGATGCCGATGCTGACGCCCCCTATATGTAAGCTGGATCCCGCAGGTGTCCTTTAGGGCTGCGTCTCGTTGCGTTGCTCCTCGCGCCGCACGTTGGATCCTGTAGTATGAGCTGGTTGGTCATTAATCAAAATTAAAAAAATGCCGGTGGATATTTTTTTTTCATAGATTTAGCAAATAGAGGGTATACCACATTTATTATAAGTAATTAAAGTAGTATTGGTTGTCTAATATACTTTTTATGATACGACAAAGTTGACCATATTTGTATTTGCCTTGTAGTCAATTAGGTTTTTTAAGTTTGGTGCAGTATTGAAACATTGTATTACTTTAAAAGTAACAGGGTATAATTAATAAAAAAAATCATGAGTGATGCTGAAGGTATGTAGTATTTAAAATGTATAAATTTAGTTCTTCACAATAAAATAACTTCTTCATAATAAATTTTTATTTAAAAACCACTTTTTCTTCAGAAGTGCAGTTTTGATACTGTTTTTTTTCGAAAAAGTGCATTTTGTCAGGGTACTAATTAGTTCTCCGTAACTCGTTAGTTAGTGTATTTTATTTAGTTGATATCAAAAGTTCAGACAAAATGCTCCTTTTCAAATGGCAGTGGTTTATAGTTTCACGGTAGTAGATTAAAAATATGAGCCAGTCGTATTTCGGTTAGTTATTACACTTAACTGTGAAAATTTTCGTCTTTAACATGAATGAATAGTTTTGAATTGTATTGTAGCCAATGATATAGGTTATTTTTAAGTTTTTTTTTCTTAGGAATAGTGGATTATCCAGTAAAAAGGAGCGATTTGTGTGACAAATTATTTTTAATTCAATACAAGAAATTAGATAGCAAGTTTTTAAAATTAGAGGAGATAATTATTGCAGAAACCAACTGCCCTGCTTCAGATATAACTTCCCTTAAAGAAACACTGCATATTTTTTAAAAATCTTTTAAAATAAAATAGCAATCGTCGAACAGAATCAAAGAAAGGTTTGTTAAAAATAACTCAACGTAGCTAGATAAGACTTGCATTTTTTTAAAATATATTATTAAGCAAAGGGTGAGCCCAGGTAGGCCCCCGAAGGATTTTGAGCAGTGTAGTGTCCGCAGTAAGCGTAGGAAGACCGAAGTTTTACGTGCGTCCGGTTCTGGCAGTGAACTTCTTTATTCTGCTCAAATGTATTTTCGAACTGAAGACCACCATTCCCAATTAAATAAATTAAAAGATATTCTATCACCGAAAACCACAGTAAATGAACAAGAGGCAGTATCTCCTCAAACCGTTTTGTCTATGTTTAGATACTGAAGCGAAATAAAGTAAGAAGCAGTATAACGTGGTACAAAGCTACGCGCCTCATATCTTTCCTTCTTAACTTAACGCTCGTAAAACTTCGAGAAAGGACGCTATAACGGATGTATTTAATTTGTTTTTATTTTTTTCGGATCCAGTAGTATCGTGCTCAAGGGTTGTGAGAAAATATAAAACTACTCTTCCTAGTGAGGTGCTAGAAATGATTTTACCAGATTAAAAGAATCTAGCCTTCATAAATCCATTTATTGTGATATATATTTAAATTGTTTAGAGTAATAAAGACATTAATAAAGTTATTTTGCCTCAAAACACCTTTAATAAAGACAATTATGAAAGTTAAGGTAGCGAAAGATGTTTGCCGGGAGCGTTCCAAGTGGCAATCAGTGGTCTCTGCCTACCCCAGTGAGTAATAAGCGTGATTTTATGTATTTAGGTACGTATGAATGTATTATACACCTTTAAGACTTAGCTTAAGTCTCGGAACGTCGTTAAATAATATTGACCAACCATCCCATACAACAGGATCCACCGTGCGCCGCGCTGTAATTAGGGTGTCGTCGTAACACGTTACGCATGTAACAGGTTACCCCGACACCTCTGAGCAACGGACCACAGAAGGATGTTCCACAGAAGCGGTCCAAGAACGATCCCTGTGGAACACCGAACGACACATCTCGCCGACCCTCTCTCGGGTAAGTTATGGCCCTCTCGGAAAGATAGGCCCCGACAATTCGACGGAGGTATTGAGGCATTCCATGGTAAATAAGTGCCTCCCAAACCCAGCTCCAGGGCAAGGTGTTGAAAGCGTTGGAGATTTCACCATGTGCTGTTGCCGCTATAACAAAAAATACCTACTAAAATCAGAAAAAAAACATCCAGACAACAAACGTAATTTTTGTAACGGATTTCTCTGTGCGGGAATCCGACTCGCACTTGGCTGGTTTTTTTTTTTCAATATGAACACGTGAGTTTCGGTTTCGGTTTCGGTTTCGGCCGAAACTGACCCAGGGGCCGAAAGTTCGGTTTCGGTTTCGGTTTCGGCCGGAAAACCAGTTTCGGTCGGACACTAGTATCAATCTATTATCAAAACATTCACGCTGTCTATGGGCAAAGGTGTAGGTAGAATTAATGTTTCTTTCATTACAATAAGTCTTTTCATGCACAAGCATTCAATCCCTACCAATATTATAAATGCGAAAGTAACTCTGTCTGTTACGTTTTCACTCCTAAATCGCTGAACCGATTTTGATGAAATTTGGTATAGTGATAGTTTGAGTCCAGGGGAAGGACATAGGCTACTTTTTAACTGATTGTGCAAAAGGAGGGTAATGATTTTACGCGATAACGACTTCTACATTGACGAAGCCGCGGGGAACAACTAGTATGCTATATAGTCTTTTCATGCACAAGCATTCAGTATAAGTTGCCATTTTTAATGCACAGTTGACCCCCAAAATGATGTTATAATGCAAAAATTTCTAGTGAAACTGAGAGAAACACTTTCCATTAATTTAAGCTCTTTGCAGAGTATTATTATTTTATGATGATACAAATCTGTCCTAATTTAAGAAAGACTTGCAGTCAGCAGGTGTCAATATGCTGAAATGAAAAATGGTGTTGATACTTACTCCATCCTCCTATTTCCTACTAATATTATAAAGATGTTTGGATGTTTGTTACTCAATCACACTCTAGCGGCTGAACTAATCGGGCTGAAATTTGGTACAGAGATAGCTTAAAGCCTGAAATAACACAAAGGCTACTTTTTATCCCGAGAAAATTAATTTCATCATTTAGTATTATAAATGTGAAAGTTTGTGAAGATGTTTGGAGGTTTGCTACTCAATCAACCTTTAATGGCTGAACGAATAGAGCTGAAATTTGATAACGGGATATATTATAGTCTGGAAGAACACAACACATAGCCTACATTTCTTCCCGGGAATACGTTCCCGGATGTTAGGAATGGGAACAGAATTTCACGCAGGCCAAATATAAACTTAATCAATCACATTTAGATTGGATATTATGCAAGGAAGTTGAGCTGAAGGAGTTCAGGAATTCAAGGCTGACTTTGAAGCTACGAAAGGTACTGAAGTCAATAGAAGTAGTTTTAATGACTGTCTACACTAAAGCAAAGACGAGGCGAGATGTGCTTTAGTAATTAATCAAATTTCAGTATTTCCACATCTCCCCTTATATCAACAAGTGTGATGAAATCTGATTGGTTTTTAATCACTTTTTTTATTACCACTAAGGTGGCAGACAAGCATACAGCCTACCAGTTGTACTGGTAGTCACCACAGCCTATGTGATGTTTGCAACACTGGAGGCACTACACTCGTGCTACCGAATCTATGTGGACACTTCTTTGCACTTTTCCTTATCTCTGATGATTGATGGATACCGGCCCTAACAAGTGTTTGGGTTTAAATATCTATGGGCTAGAGAGAGAATGAGAGAGAAATCCAAGTTACCATCACATCATTTTATCACAATAAATCAGTAATGTCCTTCACATCTCCTCTCTCAGGCCTACACTGGAAGAGATTTCTATAGAAATAAGTAGTGCCTTGTAAAATATTCCATGTTATTTCTTTTTTTCTTAACTGTGTGTACAAAAAAAAACAGTGAAACGAGCATTTAGGCTAGAAAAGTCACTCTCTCGAAAGTTACCATCTCATCACAGCCAGCATATCAGCATTGATTTATCAATTCAGAGATATTACAGCAGAAAAATAATACTTTGCTTCCCTATCTGCCTAAATAACTTTTTTATACCATCTTTTAGGTCCAATGCTCCAAGCTTCAGCATGACACTTCCCATTACGTCACAATAAAACACTGGTAGTCAGAATGTTAAAATTGCAATAACGTAGTTTTTATTAGCACTGGTCGCCACAGGTATAGTCTAGCAAGCAGGATAAACACTTGAATGATAATGACAATTATTTATAGCGGATATTTGATTTAGATCTGTTCCTAGTATTTGTCATGACTGTTGCTTGTATGTTTACCAATACAAAATGTTACTTGAAAATTGTAACTTTATGAATAGATAACAGACATCAAAGTTTGACCCGCATAGCTAACATTTCTGAAAGAATACGGGAATGTCACCCAGGGATAGTGTAGCTTTCGAACAGTGAAAGAATTTTCCAAATCGGTCCAGTAGTTTCAGGCCGTATTCAATGCTATAAAACAAAAAATATATCCTCTTTATAATATTAGTCAAATTAACCAAAAAGATCTTGTATAAGCTCAACTATTAGTACTGCTCGTTCGCTCTAACTTTGCCGCTCGGCTCTATATTAAAGTCGAATTTTTAATTAGACGAAGTAAATTGACAGCAACTAATGTCACTTCTTCTTTTAATGTTGCGTATTTTCTACGACGAAGTGACATTAGCTACTGTCAATTTACTTCGTATAATTAACAATTCGGGTATACGCCTCCACGCCAGCGGCAAAGTTAGAGCGAACGGGTAGTATAGATAAGTGTTGACAGCTTATTTTATATGCTTGAATTGCGTTGACCTGAGTTTGATCAATGGTCATTTCATTGAATGTAAAGTGAACCCTCTCTGAGAACAGGCAAAATTGTATCTGTTGCTGTCAGCTGATCTATAGCTGCTGGAATCAAGAGGAATATCAGGAATTCCAGTTGCTAGTATTTTTTACAAAATAAAAAATCTCTTTCTCAATAGGATGACTTCATGATACCAATTGAAACAAAGTTGTCATAGAAACTTTTCATAACAGATTTATAACACTAGAGAATATCCTTAATGAGTCATAGTAATGTTATTTATGACATCAATATTACTAGCTTCCGTAGGTTCAAAAAAAAATGAATTTATCAAAAATAACTCTAAGTTAGACCCTGTTTTGATTACTTTGACTTGTTATTTTACTATTTTGACTAATGTCAAAACTAAATATAAAGGTGTAAATTCCAATAAATTTAAAATGGCATTATAAAGCAAAACAGATGTTGATCAAATACCTACATACATTTTTGTCAACAATCATAATAAGTAATGCTAGAATGTCTATAAATACATACACTATTGTGTACTGGAACTGAAAATTTGATGCACTTGCTAGGGAGTACGCACCTTACGCAAAATAGGCGCAGAAATGACGAAGAGTTGCGGAAACCAGCCCGTGTAAACCTAGGGAGTACAGATCAAATTCAAAATATGAGCAGAAAATATAGACTTACGGTTCTGGACTGTACTGAGCACCTCCGAAGAAGCCGTGCCTATCTGGCTGCGTCGTCACCGAGGAACATATCGAAGTTGTATCGCCCAGATCACTCCTATCTCCACCTGCACTTTTTACACTTTTCTGAAGCGACATTTTGACAACAAAACACACTTATTTATTTCACCTTCTACCTATTGTCATCACGCGCATTAAGCAATCACATCAGCCAACCACAGATTGGGCGAGCAAAACAAACTACAATTTAATTGCAAAACATTGACTGTCCCGAAAACTCACGCCCGTCGACAATCGCTCAAACTCCACTCATCCACTGGCGTTGAGAAAAGGCCACGGAGCATGTACTCTGCAACATGGCACTGTGTGGATCGAGAATTTGAGATACACCTGAGAACGCGGCAAATGATAATAGTAACAATACTACGTGGTTAAGAAAATACCAAGTATACAAACTAATTTATGTACCTATGTAATGTAATTGTTATGAAAACTCAACAATGAGGGTGGGTGGACGATTGTTGTAGTGAAGTGACTGAAGTCTGAAGTAAGGAGAGGAGGGGGGGGGGATGAAAGATGAAACATAGGGATGTGTAAAATAATTGATGTTAATATCTACCGATTCCTCAGTAAAATCGATTTTTGGAATCATTGATTCAAAATCAAGTCTCTATCAGTTTATGTCAGTCCACTCCTGAACGTTCGGCCTCCCTGATTAAAATATACAAACCGATTTTAATGATTCGAAATTACATTATCCTAAGTAAAAACATTAAGATTTCTTAAACTTTTGGCACAAATTATATCTATACAAAGGCTAACTTTTTTATAAGTTATAATAATAATTACACACGGATTAAGAACGCAGAGTTGCTGTTTCGTTAAAAGTTGTTTGTTAAACCTCAATGACTCCGGCAAGGCCACTGTCTGTAACTTCTGAATATAGTTATCTAAGCCTAAAGGTATATTTCAAAGTTTATTACATGGACTATCATCGTGAATTTATCCAGATTTTTAAGCCAGCTATTAAAGAGGAAAAGCGATCTATTTAAACAAAAGAAATCCTTTAAAGTTGAATTTATCGCAAACCAATACCTAAATCACCAAATTGTCTTAAAAACCTCCCAATGATTTAAAAAAACAAACAATGGGCATAAGGCGGAAGCTCCATACAAATTATTTGTTTTCAATTCCGTCATCGTACAGAGCTTGAACGTATGCGTGTAATCAATAAATAAGGCTAAGCAAATGTTCCCTCACTTACGATACCCGCCAACTATAATGACAGCTGTGGTGTAGGACTGGCGGGGTAGCGAAGCTTGGTCAGTGAGGGGCAGGGAGTTGCCTATCTGTATGTAATACTATTATATTATCTTTGCTATGGGGAAGGCATAAAAAATGTAAAGTAAAAAATCATACTTGACGTGAAGGGAATGTAAAGATAAAAAGTGTTTACAACACAGCAAATTTTAATTTGCGAACTCTAATCGTTTGAGAATGAGCCGAGGACGAACGGACATGATGAATATATTGATCTTTAATAAATAGATTTATTATAAAAAGATAACAAATCGATTTCTTTTGTATCGATATTTTCTCTTTCAAGTCACATCCCTGTAAACCATAGACGATAAAATAGTAGCTGAAAGGCGGAGGCGTATTCGTCCAACTTCGTTCAACTTCGCGAGTAATGTGGAGGAAGCATAACAAACATCCAAAAATCTTTACAAACTTCAAAGCTTCCTCCACACTACTCGCGAAGATAAACAAAATAATATAATGTAGCCTTAGATCATCTAACCACAGGATGCGCCTTACTTAAGCATTGTTTTCTGCCATTGCACATGACCATTTGGTCTTTTGGCTTTATGAAAAGCCTGTACATCAGTACATCATTTTATATGATTAAACTAGTGCATTACATTGTAGTTGACTGTACAATAACAATTAACACACAACAGCCATTACGCGAGGCACTTCGGCTTACTTCGTCAAAACTTTACCTCGCCTCGGCCAATTTCGTTCAACTTCGTGGAAGCATAAAGCTTCCTACACACTACTCGCGAAGTTGAACGAAATTGGACGAATACGATAGTGTAGAGCAGCCATATTCAAAGTGTGTTCCGTGGAACCCTAAACCTAGGGCTCCGTGATACCCCAGTAGGGGCTCCGCAAGAACTTAGAAAAAAAAGCACCTCTCTTTGGTCGAACGTTTTGACGCGATGTGCAGCCGGACTTAGTATATGGCCGCATTATACTAAGATCGGCTATGGTGGTGACCCGCAATAGTTCACTTAACAACAGAATTAGATTTTTGGATTATTTTCTTTTACCCAACTTGCAAAAGCCCGAGAGTTTGTCAAACAAGATACCTACACGAATCTCTTTTAGAAATTTCATCAGACAAGTATGGAGTCACTGTTCAAAACGACGCCTTTCAACATTTTTTTGGTGCAGAATCTGCTTGCCAATGCTCTGACTATCCACTGCTTGCCAAAATGGCTCTGAAAATTCTTCTCCTTCGAAGTTCAAATTTGTGCGAAACAGGGTTCCCAACCTATGCAGCCACGAAAACAAACGGCAAGCAATACGGCTAGATTGCATAGCCCGCAGTAGGCGATGGCCGTCAGGGTGATAAGAGGATACCGCACTATCTCAGTTGAGGTGGCATGTCTCCTAGCCGGGACCCCTCCATGGGGCCTGGAAGCGAGTGCCCTTGAGTCACTGTTTAAATGGTGCAAGGAGGCGCTGGAGCGGGGCCAAAGGCCTGCGTCTCGAGAAATCGAGGCTCGGCGGTTCCAGCTCCACCAGGAAAACATGGAGACCTGAAAGATGTGACTTGAGCAACCAAGGGGGGAAATCACCGCAACCGCGGTAGTTAGATCGGTCATGGACAAGTGGCTGATAGCACGGTGCTCTCTCCTACCGGTTGTCACTGAAGCTTACCGGGCACGGGAGCTTCTAAGTATATGTGGCGAATACACCGGGAAACCACGTCCGAGTGTCAGCACTGCGAGGACATAGCGCTCCACACATTGGTGGAGTGCACGGCGTGGGCGCAAAAGCGCCAGGTCCTTGTGACAGGTCTGGACGTGGACATTCTCACTGGAGACCATGGAGCGAGCCATGATCTCCAGCGGGATAGCACCTGTACAGAGATGGGGCCGTACGAAAACAAAATACCGCAATGAACTTGACGCAGAAATTGATATGAGACTTCAACTTAGTTAGATTTTTTTCATTTTTGGTGGAGGTGCTGTTCCTTGACACCGGCTCAAGGGTTGAAATTGATTCTAATAATTTTGAGAGCGAAGCAGCTGTTTACGTTCATAATTTTTCAATTCGAAATTTTTACCGTATGACATAATTCTTGACGTCTTTTTATTTTTTTTTAAATTTGAACATTTTGACCACAAATAAGTAAATTATTTTTTTAGTGAACAATAAATTATAAAAACGATTTCGAAAAAGTCTGTAACTGGCCTAATACCAAAAACAAAAATATCGTGTTCCGTGCCATTATTTTGTTTAAAAAATTGGAATGTCAATTGAAGTGTCATTAATAACATGAAAAAATTTAAATTTATTTTGTTAACCACTATGGCGCTCACGTACACTATGATGATGATGAAAAAAACAACCGGTTCCGACGCCCACGTACAATACGATGCCGTTTATTATCCGTTTATATCCGTTTTTATCCTCTTGCACAGTTAAGCCAATTTCTTCGGCATTATGTCTCACATCTAAAGTATCCAGGCCGGAAAAAATGCAGGATGAGTTTATACTACTCTACCGTAGACGGAGAAAACTACTTTTCTTTCTCTAAGTACTCTACTAATAACCCGAAGTTTCTGATGTTTTTTCTTTTATAACAATAAAAGAAAAAAACTTCAGAAACTTCGGGTGTGATAAATAAATTTTCTGTGGAGCCGCCATTGGCGTTCCAATTAGTTACGGGGTAAGTATTTAATATTTTAGTTTATTCTGCTTTTATTTATGTTTTTATTTAATATATCGTATGATATATTATTTTATAATATATACTTATTTATTTCAGTGTATATTTATTAATTGTTTTTTTATTGGCCAATGAAAAACCGCAAAAAATGTATAACTTTAATACTTTTATTTTATTAATATTTTTGTTTATTTTGCTCCAATTATTCTTGTTTTGCTTTTAAAAGTATCCTGATAATATGTTGTTTAACAGCTGTTATAAATATTTCCGTCCCAAATCGAAGTAAAATTAATTATAATAGCATGTGAAGATGACAATTTTTGGCAATGAAAATACGCTAAAAATTGATAAATTTATTTTCGGAGATTTTGTATCTACGAATTCTTTTTTTTTTTTTGGGTGAAGTGTTTGTGTGTATATTTGGTAAATAAAAATATAAGACTTAAAACTGGTTTTATTTTGAATTACATGGTAAAACATAAGAATACTACTTCATTTTAACCATCGTAATTTTCAGCGACATTTCATTAATCCATTACACATCGGATATCCTCGGATTTAGTTTAGTTATTTTCGTCAGTTATCCAGCATGATGAAACAGTAAGTATTTCTGTAGTGCGACTCCTATAAAAGAAATAAGAATTAATTTTGTGAAGCTCGGCACGCAACCGCCGTTCCCGCCAACGCTCGCGAAGGTGTTGAGCGCCGGAGGCCAGTGACGTTTGACAGTTCGGGCGCTCGAGTGTTAAAAATATTAAGAAGTGTAATAATGTAATAATTCGAGCAACTAAAGTTCGTGCTTTACAGCCTAATGGTTATATTGTAATTTTCCTTTGGTCGGAGGGTCGATTTCTCCGCGAAATGCGAATGTAAGTAATGCAGTATGCACATAGGTACTAAATTCTCTTTTCATTCTTTTTTCCTTTGTGGGGAATGTCGCGACGATCTGCCAATCTTGCGAATACTAAATTCTAGCTTTTCATTCTCATTTTCCTTTGTGGGGAATGTCGTGAAGATCTGATAATCTTGCGAAGTTCTGAAGTTATACTCCAAGGAGATTGCTACTGAAGGTACATACTCCATGGTAATATCGCGTCGGTCTATTTGTTTTTTATCTAAATTTGAATATGATTCCGTTTCTAATGTCAAATGGATAATTTTCTTTGCACGCCATTTAGTTAAAGTCGAACAACATAATAAGCTAGTATATTGTATTTTTATTAAGTAAATATGCTTGTTAATAAAGAATAATATTTTAACAATCGTTTTATTGTAGGGATCCGTCAATTATTTCGCTTTCCAAAAGGGTTCTGTCACCAAAAAAGTTTGAGAACCGCTAATGTAGAGTGTAGAAAGGCACATCGAACTACTTCGTCATAATTTTACTTTGCCTCGGGTGACTTCGCTGACGAACTTCGTTCAATTTCGCGAGCAGTGTAGAGAATGCTTCCTCCACATTACCCGCGATGTTGAACGAAGTTCGTCGGCGAAGTCACCCGAGGAAGTTGGACGCGTACGATAGTGTAGAGGGGCACCTCGGCCTACTTCGTCAAAAATTTTCTTTTTCTCGGGCAACTTCGCCGACGAACTTCGTTCAATTTCGCGAGTAATGTGGAGGAAGCATTACATTTTATTTTATTGTAGGACGTTGCCTATGGTCGGTCGGGAACCTTTATGACCACGTACCACGGTCAAACTGCACTTTGTCATGCCTGATAAATATGATTGAAAGTGGCTTCGGTATGCGTATGCGAGCATTGCGAGCTTTCTTTGCATGCGACGCACGCACGTGTCCGTGTCGCGAGCCCATTACCTCATTGCCCAAAACCAAGCCAAGCCAAATAAAAAATAAGATTGACTTTATTTACTGTCCTTCCTGACGCTCATGACGGCTGACAGTGACATTGGATTCCCTACGGATAAATGCTTTGAGTCTGGTCTGGTGTCATCATTTTTATTTTGCTTTGCTTGTTTTCCAGGAGTTTGGTTGGTTGGTATATTGCGGTGCTAAGTACAATTTAGTGTTCTGTAGAAGACCTAAATAAAATATGAATAATTTAAGACGACCTATCACAGCTCCTATACTGGCTAGACTTAGTTCTACAGCTACCAACCATTTTGTTAACAGAAATCCTCGTAATTTAGAAAGAATAAGAATAGCCCGTAAACCAGATGGATATCACCTCGATAAACCGGGAAAAAGTTTCTGGCACAAGTAAGTAAACATTCAACTTCAAATCAATATCCTAATGTTAAAAGAATACCTTGCGACAAGCAAACTGCAAGTGTGCAAATGCATAGACAGACAGATCAATGAAAAAACCTAACTAAGACTTCGCTGTGCATCATGCATAGTAATAGACTCAGAGATCAATAAAAAAACGGTTTTAGGGACTGTAATCAAAGGATGAAAATGGGTCTTGTTACTAACTAGAAGACGTCACGCGGTTTCACCCGCGTAGTTCCCGTTCCCGTGGGAATACAATATTTTTTCTTTCATAAGAACCTTCTCCTGACAATACCTTACACAACAAAAAAAGAATTGGTGAAATCAGTCTACCCGTTCTGAAGTTATGCGCTTAACAACACATTTTGCGATTCATTTTTATATATATAAGAAGATAGGCTCCCGAGACGATCATGCCTTGCAATTGTCAATCACGTTAAATATGAATGGAAGTTGCTTCAGTGTGCATGATTACTGTGCATGTGTGTGTGCATTGACATATACGTACACATGAAATTCTACGTGCTTGACAATTGCCAATTGACCATGTCGGGACCCCTTAAAACTTTGCTGTCTATCATGAGGCTGTATCTTATGAACCCTGATAGCTAGAGAGCTGAAATTATTACAGATTATGCATTTCCTTATACTAGATATTTTACAGTACTAAAATCAGTTGCATTATAATCTTGATTGAAGAGAATTAAACACTTCATCATTTTCAGATCTATCGCTCTATGGCTTAGATCATCTAACCACAGGATGCGCCATACTTAAGCATTGTTTTCTGCCATTGCACATGACCATTTGGTCTTTTGACTTTATAAAAAGCACTGTACATCAGTACATCATTTTATATGTTTAAACTAGTACATTTCATTGTAGTTGACTGTACAATAAAAATTAACACACAACAGCCATTACGCGTTTGTCGATTAATACATTTTTAAATGCAATGAAATTTTATGTCTTTGTGTTTCCCCCTTCACTTGTATGAAAACTGGCAGAATATTTTTGTATGCGGTGGTTCGCAAAGGCTAGTCCCGTGATATATGGTCTAAGCTCTATGGTTTAGTATTTAGCAATAATCATGGGTTACAAATGGAATGCTTATCTTTCAGGTTATCATTAACAAGAAGTAACCGCACAGTCACAGCTCAAGTCATCCACTATATCAATGGACCAGTTATTGAAGCAAAAACGTCAGAATGGGCTTTACGTAAGCAGTTATACAGCATCAATGATACTAGTGCTTATATTAATTTAGGTAGAATTTTTGCTCAAAGGTGTCTGGAAAGTGGAATTTCAGAGATTTACTGTGACATAGAACCCGTCGAAGGTGGTAAAATAGACAGATTCCTTAAAGAAGTTGTCAATGGTGGAATTAAATTGGAGGAGCCAATAGTTTATAAAAAACCTAATCCTTGGGATATGCGTAGACCTGAAAAGCCCTGGCAGGTAGCTGAGGAATAATTTAAAATTGTGTTATAATGAAAGTAGTGAATAAATTTATATTTATGTTGTAAAATATGGATTTTCATTACAAGTAGGTATCATAAAAATGTCAGTCTAGTCATTTTGTACTTAAGTAGCATTTCCAACAACTTGTTAATTTGAAAACTGATTCTGAGACAGTAGGAGCACAGTATAAATATATGTAGGAGATTCATCAGGTCAGCAATAATAAATCTATAAGTACATACATATAAAATCATTTGATTAATATAAATGTGTCTGTCTAATTCTTTAGATACTAAGATGAATTAAGAGGGACCGGACTGAGTTTCTTGGGGTGTTCTTCTCAGTCTGTAGCATTTCCGAACCCTTGGTAGTCACAAAAATTTTGAAAAGGTCAAATTTTTTTTTTAATATGAAAGAGAATTTTTTTTTTTATTTTTTTTTTTTCATAATTAACTGCTTTCCACTGTTTAGATGCAGTACTTACCTACAATAAAAAACAATTCAAAAAAATAAAATGTTCGGTTCTGGTTAATATCTGAAACAGCTGAATTGATATTAATGAGGCTTTCACTGGCTGATGATATCAGCCTATGTAATATGGATGATTACTGCCCTATTGGGTACTATCCCAAGGGAATGGCAGTAATAATACATGTCAACTAATCAGGTCTACTTCCATATACATATATTATAACTGGGGGGCACAGCTAGTTTACAAATAAATCTTCTATATATATAAAAATCAATGCCACTTTTCGTTGTAATTTTATAACTCGAGATCGGGCTCACCTAACCAAACCAAATGCTTAGGCTTTGTTCGGACTATTTAGTAGATGGTATATGTGAAGTTTGCACAAAAGCGGTCAAGCGGTTCTTGATTTATCGGGTTATTCCGATCTGTCCCCCCGGTATGTCCCCTTGGGGGGACAGATAGGACAAAAAAGTTCGATCTGTCCCCCTTTGAGCAAGGAGGGGACAGCTCGAACCTTATTTCACTAATCAACTGTTTCATCTGTCCCCCTATTAGCGGAAGGGGGACAGATGAAACTACTTTTTTCCTGTTTGTCTCCAATAAAATAAAATAAAGTAATTTTTAAGTTTTGCCACCCATTAAGTATAGGTATTGCTGTTAGCGATAAGGCCGCTTGTACATTAGTTGATACTTAATGTCTGTAATTTGATGATTAAGGCGTAAAACAGACGACGGGGCGGGCCGGGCCGGTCAATTTCGCCGCGAACGATAGCGCTAAAGGAATCCTATACTACCAACGCACACGAAGGGCAAAAAGACCGCGCCGCCGCTGTCCGCCGGGCACTGGCGGCGCGGCATGTCCGTGGCTCGCCGCCATGAATCACACAAACCAGTTTGTATGAAGTAACGCAGACGGGGCGGCGCGGGGCGGTGCGGGCCGGCCAGGCTCAGTCCTCGCCGCACGTTTTCTAGTGATGGACGCCTTCGACGTCGAAAATTTAATTTCTCAAGTCGAAAAAAGATCGCCGATTTATAATACGGCATTAAAAGAATATCACGATGTAAATGAAAAGAGGAAGCTATGGAACCAAATATGCCAGGCAATATATACGCCTGCAGTATGGGATGAGTTGTCATCGAGTACCCAGTACTCCCTATTAGTCCATTGAAATGTTACAATTTAAGGACCGAATATTGCATTTGTTAGAGGACGCAATTTTATTTTTGGGACATGTGTGGGGGGTCAATAGAAGCCTAACCTCAAGTTTGTGGGGTTGCCACCCTTGTCCCCCGGCCGCAATCTTAAAAAGGGGTGAAAACACTTTTTCCTCAATATCTCGGAAACTATGAGTCTTACAAAAAAATTGTGACAACTTAATTTGTAGCAAATTGTTTTGCCTACAAATATGTCAAACAAATTTTTGTCCTAAATTTAAAATTATGAACAAAAAATTGAAAATTAAATTATAAAAATTTTCTTTTTTGCTCTGTGGCATTTTTTTTTTAAATTTCTCTTTAAAGATCATCTACAAGATTAGTCTGCGGTATTATTTTTGTAAAATGTATAAAAAAAGTTAAAGAGCAAAAAAGAAATTTTTTATAAAAAAATTCTAAATTTTTTGTTAAGTTATATACACATTTGTAGGCAACACAATATGCTACAAATTATGCTTCTACAATTTTGTCGTAAGACTCATAGTTTCCGAAATGTTGCGAAAAAAGTGTTTTTTTCCCCACTCTTTTCAAGATGGCGGCCGGGGGACAAGGGTGGCGACCCCACAAACTTGAGGTTAAGCTTCTATTGACCCCCCACATATGTCCCGAAAATAAAATTGCGTCCTCTAATAAATGCAAAGCTCATGTAACATTTCAATGGACTATATTACGATTGCGTTTCTTTCTTTTTTTGTACATTAAATAAGCAACGACTCGAATTCTCTGGGTATCCATTTTCACTGACGCGCTCTTCACTAGAACGAACGTAGTGAACTAACTGCCCGCCCGTCGCCGTCGTGTGCGTTGCGTTCGCGGGGCGGGCAGTCGCGGGCATCGGCGGACAGACGCGGTCTTTATTACGTCGCGGGCAAAAAGCCCGGCCCGCCCCGTCGTCTGTCTAGCGCCTAATGGTGTACAATAAAGTATTCATTATTATTATTATTAAATACTGATTCGGGTTTTTAATCATTTGATTACTTCTAAATAAATCTTCAATATGCTAATGTAATTGTTCCGTACGTATGTTTGTCACCTTACTCCACCCAAACGGCTGAATAATTAGAATATTTTTTATGTATATTTCGATGGATTTCTGAATAGATTGAAAACAAAATATGTATTATTTCAGACTTTAATCTATTCTCATAATCATAATCATTCATTTATTTGTGAAACATAGGTACTTCACAGGTCTTAAAAATAATTGTTAAGTTCTCTATGTCCTACCACACAGCGTGGTGTACAAATAGTGCAATGAAACACAGTTATACAAAATAATATTATTACAGACAGTTGTCAACAACGTAAAATGTCAATTACTACATAGGCATTTTAAAACAAAATTGTACAAAATACATACATAGAATCGCAAATCATTTAAATTCATTAGCATTAAATACAATCATTTCATATATTCAGCCAACACAATCTGCAAGATATCAATATTAAAAGAAAAAGTCTAAAAATCACAAGTCAGAACTAGTCACCATCACAGACAGTTGTCAATAATAAAAAATCTCAAAAGGTCAAAAAACAAAAATTAAAATATAATTATGTTATCAATGGTTTAAGATGTCAATAAGTTATGTTATTTTATCCACTAAATATTCTTCAACAGAGTAATAGGCCTTACTTAATAAGAACAATTTAAGTTTATTTTTAAATATTTCATAACTTTTCAGAGACTTAATATCTTTCGGCAGCTTGTTTTATAGTTTAGGAGCCATTGCAAATACTCTTGCGTAGCAGGGCTGTTTTAGCTGTGAGCAGGTATAGGTTATCAGCTCTACGACTACTCGTTACTACTGAGAATTCATCCCAGTTTCGCCTTACAAACGTTACTGTCTCCAATATATACATGCATAGTAAAGGAAGTATTCCCAATGTTATAAAATACGGCTTACAAGAAACTGTGCTGGCGATATTACAGATGGAGCGAATGCAACGTTTTTGTGCTTTAAGAACAGAATCCCTACCAGTTGCATTTCCCCAAAATATAATTCCACATATGTAAGTGGATGCAACCAGCGCGTGATATGCTGTGATAGTTTCCCTATTGACAGTTTTACCCAACATGTACAGATTGTACAGGGCATATGCATACTGGTTTACCCTGTTACACACCAACTCAATTTGATGATTCCATTGTAATGTACTCTCAATCTGAAGACCCAAAAACTTCTCGTGAGACATATTTAATTTCTTTGTCATTATGCTTCAATTCAAATTTCTTTGTGCTTCCCCTTTGACAGAAGATCATCATATTTGATTTTTCTAAATTTACATTAAGATTATGTGCCTGCAGTCATGCAATCACAGAGGTAATAGTATTGTTAATAGTGTTGATGTCAAAATGATTATTATTAAATACCACAGTGCTGTCATCAGCATACATAATCATGGGAAATTTGGTAGCTGGTGGGAAGTCGTTACTGTAAATGATGAATAAGAGTGGACCAAGTATGCTTCCCTGGGGTACGCCGAACTTTATCGTTCTGGTGTTAGACTTGTACAAAACTTCTGTATTTGTTCTATTGCATATTTGATTAATTACTGTGATTTGTTTGCAATTTGTAAGGTATGACTCTAGTAATTTTGAAAGATTACCTCTAACACCATAGGCATAAAGTTTATTATTAGTTTATTAGTAAGTATTATAAATTTTATTATTATTAGTTTATTATTAAGTTTATTAATAAGTATTAGTAGTTTTTTAATAAGTATAGTTCTAGAACCTTGTTTTGCTGATAGAGATAATATTGTTATTGTTTGTATTTTTACGTGTCTAAAAAGGCAAGAATGGCTGTACATAGGAAAGTGCTTGTCCCTACACTTATGCATGGTAATGAAAGTTGGGTGTGGCAGGAGAAGCATGAAAGTAAAATTAATGCAGTGGAAATGAGAAGTTTGCGAAGTATAGCTGGAGTGACATTGATGTATAAAGTAAAGAATAGTGTGATAAGAGAACATTGCGGCATGACAGAAGATGTAGTAACTAAGATAGAGAAAGGGATGCTCAGATGGTTTGGACATGTGGAGAGAATGGATGGAAATAGGCTGACGAAACAGATTTATGAGGCGAGAGTGAATGAGCAAACTGGTAGAGGTCGACCTCGGCATACTCATGTCGATCAAATCGATAATCTTCTGAGAAAAGGCCAGGTCAAGAGTACCTACCCTTAACCGAAGAGCATGTATGAAGACACTTATGAAAGTTGAAGAAGCGAAAGTTGTTTGCCAGAATCGTAGCAAGTGGAAGGTCATAGTCGTCTCTGCCTACCCTGTTGGGAGACAGGCGTGATGTTATGTATGTATGTATGTTATATTTTTAGGAATTATGACAAAATAGAAGACTGGTTGTTATTATATTAACACCTACTGTAATTTATGTGAATGTGACTATACTAATAGATGCTAAATTAATATTTAATTTAAATACAGATGATTAGTCATGCCTTTATCCTCGAAGGGGTAGGCAGAGGCATAGTATACGCCCACATTTCACCTTATAGGTTTATCACACACGTAATAGATGGTGAGCCTGTTTCCTCCTGAGCAGAATGTACAAAACGCAAAATGAGCACCACACGCACAATTGCCGTGTTGAAATGGACAGGCGCAGGTCACCGCGACCCGCAGTTAAGATTTTTCAAGTTGCCTATAAGGCCTTCACCCTGGCTTAACGATTGTCATTTTGCTGACAACCGGGTTTTATTTCGAGTTTTCCTTCTCTACGCAATGGATCTTTTTGCAAAAAATTCCCTTAGTCGCCTCTTACGACACCCTCGGGATGTATTGGGGTCATAACATTTTGACTAACCCGTTGCAACACGGGATGCCGTCGCAAACGGGGCCTTTAATTTAATATAATGTTTAATTTCTTATAAAACAAAATACTATTATAAATTATTACTAAATACAATCAGATATATCAACCGTGATCATAGTCAAATAACCCACCCCTAACCGTTCCTGGTGTAAAGGTGCCCATTACGCTATGTAAAGGTGCCCATTACGCTAGTACGCATTTCTTATAAATTAATAATTATATTTTATATGGGGACAAACAAGACAAAAAGAGTTTGATCTATCCCCATATTAGTGGAAGGGGGACAGATGAAACCGCTGAGGAGTGCATAGAGTTTGATCTGTCCCCTTCTTAGTTAAATGGGGACAGATCAAACTAATTTTTCCTATCTGTCCCCCTGGGGGGACAGATCGGAATAACCCGATTTATCACACAAACGAAGTTGCGCGGGTCAGCTAGTATAATGTAGGTAAGTACAAGCGGAAGTCACGTGGTTTCACGCGCGCAGCTCCCGTTGCGTGGAAATTCGTTCATTCATTCATTCATATGATCACGCCTTTTATCCCTGAAGGGGTAGGCATATTATAATACCCTTTATGAAGAATCCTATGTGGCAGCAAACGTCGTTCGTCGACGTTTGTCGCAGAAACCCCTTTCCGTTTCAGAATAATGTTTGGTAGGTATTTAAAAAACACATTGTAGCAGACGCACCTTTAAAGATTCAAAAACTTGGACGAATGTAGTACGAAATATCTATAGGATAAGTCTTTCTTTTGTTTTAAACAAATTGCTTAAATAGCTCGGTAGCTCCAGTCAAGTTTCCACCGCTTCTAGGACAATGCTGACTCCCGTCAGGATATAAGTGTTCTGTGATGCTGATGCTGACATTGACTTGACCTCGGGCTGTAGGTATTTGGCTGGCATAAACAGCCCAGGTACAGGACAGGATAAGTTATAGCACATCCAGACTCTAGGAGGCGAGCGCGTGAGTATGGATGGTGCCTCCGCTCGCCTCGCATCCTGTGCGCTCAGCTCTGTGTCGATTTTTGGGACGCAGTATAGGTAAGGACGCGAGGCGAAAGTCTGGATGGCAGCACTCCTGTCGCCTCCGCTCGCCTAGTCTCTGTCAAGAGCCTTCAAGGCGCCTCGCGGGAGTCTGGATCGGGCGTTACAAGAAATTTTGGTGTTATTTGGGATAAAGCTGCGTCCGCTGCAACGTGTTTTTGTGTTTCACCAACACAGAGCAACGCGCGCCTTTAAGTTCGCGTTGCTCTTTGTTCACCAATGATACTCGAAGTACTCGATCTATAGCAACAGCTTTTGGTGTTAGCATTGTAGCGAAAATTTCTTAATCTATGATTAAAACAATAAATTAAAATATAGCTTCATTAGCGACAAATTAGCAAGTTAAAAAAGTTGAAATTAATACATTTTGAACCACATTGATAAGTGCGATGAAAATTGAATTGGACATTGGACATTGAAACCGCTCAGCAATTCGGCTAGATCCTGGTTCAGCATCAAAGCTACACCCTTTTTTTTTCTCGTGTGGAAATCCTCATGGATGTTATGTCGGACTTCTACCGGCTAAAATCGCACGATGCTCTACCATCTGCCTATGGCCGGGAGCCCCGGCTCTGTCTACTAGCAGACTTTCCCTTATGGGACTCTTACACGTAACGAGTACAGTAGTGAGACAGTGCGCTCAGCCGAGTGCTCGGTACGTATGAACATTTTGACAAGTGACTCGGCCGAGCAGAGTGGCGAAAGAGTCACTAGAACTACGATTTGTTTGCTAGGCCGAGTGCCCACTCTCTCGGCCTAGTATCGTTTTACTGTCTCGCTACTGTACTCGTTACGTGTAAGAGACCCATTAGGGTTTGGATTTCATCCCACTTCTTTCGGGTGCTATGTGTGATTTGTCACAGCTTTTTAAAAAATGACATGAGCATTACTGTGAAGATCTGAAAACAATGATGGAGAAACTTGCACATCTGTAACCAGCTTCGGTTAATCGGTCCCCTCTGCTCTTTCACGACTGCAAGAGTTGGTATTGGAAGCTTTTCCTCATCCACCATACTCACCAGAAATCGAGCCCACCGACTATTGCTTTTTCCAAAATATGGACAACAGTTTAGCAGAAAATAAGTTACCGAGAGGCCTTTGAAAAGTTTGTTGATACCCATTCAACTTTTTACAAGAAGAACATCAATAAACTGCCACAGTGTTGTCAAAGATACTATAAGCACCAGAAATCGAGCTTACCGACTATTGTTTTTTCCAAACTATGGAACTATGGCACTGATCTGTATTATAAACCACTGGATAGGTGGCTGTCAAACTAATATTAAGCCTTCTTGATTCTCGCCATTGTGGCGCTGTAGTCCAGTAGCGTTGGTTCAGAGAACTAAAATTAGTGACGTACCAAACTTTCTTGATCTGACGCATATCGATAGATTTAAATAATACGATTTAAGAATATTAGCAACCGAAATTACTAATATTCCCTTAAACCCTGGAGGGGTTTAACTAAACTAAATTGGAGACTATGCTAAATTGCTTCTGCTACGAATCAGGATTCGAACCCAGGTCCTCTCGATCGCAAGACCGACTCCTTAACGGCTTAACCACCAAGCTATCGACGCTTAAATGAACAGTGCTCTTAATTTTAAGGTGGTTCAAATTGGTGTCTAGATACCTACCTATATGAAATAAAATTTACCTGCAATTTTCCGTACCCATGGCGCAAAATTGCAGGTTAATATTAGTTTCTTGAAGAGAAGGAGAGAAGTATTAGATTGTTTCCATGCACCATAGAAAGCGAGTTGAATTGGATGAAGTAGATGTTAAGGTTGGGTCCCCACTCTCAAGGTGGTATCTAACCTGACTAATGTTCGTATGCGTAGGTCCTACAGGGGTGCATTGGCGGATATTAAATAAAACAAGTATTACACAACTGGTATTTACTTCCAGCGTGCACTTGCGAACCGCGCGTTACGATGACTGATGACTGGCCGCACTAACTGCAGTTTTGTGCATTCAGCATACGTTATTAATGTGTCCCTACAGTACTCCCTTGCCAAAAAAAATATTTAAACAATATTAAAAAGTTATAACCTTGAAGTACTTTATAATAAGTTTAGAATGAGCACTGTCACAAGTTACTAAGTATAAACAATTCGCCAGTCAGCAGTCCGCTGGATGCAAGTGTCACGACATACACAACTATCATATTTCATTACTTGATAATGATACGATGCATGTTATTTTATATAAACATATGAGAATATCATTCGATAAACACAATATTACATCACAATACACGAAATTATTATCAATTATTAAAACAACACAGTTTAAAATCAAAGTAAAACCTAAAAAAAAAATATACATATTATAAGTTACCCATGTTATACATTTTTCGGCACCATTATTTATATACTCAGTTGGTCCCATCTTCAGGCGTAACCAACAGTAGTTTGGGCCTGCTGCTGTGGCAAAGTATGCACCTTGATGGTAGGCACTGCGTCGTTTGCCGACACGATCTCCTTCCTGATCCACTTTTTTGCACCTTTTGTACACCGTTTCCACACCATACATGTGCCAACTAATAAAGCTAAAGCTACGGTGGCAAATAATATCCAGGTTACCGTATTAATTTTGTCATGTAACCCATTGTTTATAACTGTCTCATTTACAATATTCTGAGATTGTTTCTCCTTGCTTTGATTAAAACCCATTTTCAAACAAATATTTTAACTAAATATCTAAAATAAGTATAGTGTGTATACTTGGATGTTAGTTGTCGATATGAACGAAATTTGTGTCCAAATTGTGAAAGTAATCTATTCATATGCATTTATGAAATGATGACAATTCAAAAAGTTTTTACATAAAATTTAAAGTAATGATTTAGTATTATATCTATGCTAGTTAATATGGCAGCTGATAACGCAATTTTTCCATACTAGTGATGTCTCCAAGATGTTATTTTTTTATTCTGTTTCCAATATATGAATACAATTATTTAAATAAATCTCAAAGGTTTTTTTATAATTCTGCCGCTAGTAGTACGTTTGACGATTGCGTCATCATCTGCGTCGGGCTCTTCGTTTATCATGTATGCCGGCTTTAACCTATTTATTGAAATCGAGCTATGTCTATTACCTATTTTAATTATATAAACTTTATCGCGACGCTTAATTATGGGGTAGGGACCTTCGTAAGGTGGTTGCAGCGAACGACGCACCATGTCGTTTCGCACAAACACACTCGTACATTTGTCTAAATCGGGGTGTACAAACAAGGTTTTCGACGTACGGTGAGATGAAGGTTTAGGGCGCATATTACTAATGGCGTTTCTCAACCTGTCTACGTATTCTGCATCGGCGGTGTGAGTACTTACCTCCTCATAAAACTCGCCCGGCAAACGTAGTGTCGTTCCGTATGTCAACTCTGCTGCGCTAACACCTGTGTCGCTCCGCGGCGCCGCTCGCAAGCCTAATAAAGCCGCAGGCAACTCCTGTACCCAGGAAGTGTCGCATTTAAAACGTGCCATAAGTGCTACTTTTAGAGCTCTATGCCAACGTTCTATCATGCCATTGCTCTCAGGATGATAAGGAGTTGTACGTAATTTTTCAATACCTAAGTATTTCATAAGTTGGCTGAAAATTTGGCTCTTGAACTGTCTGCCCTGGTCGCTTGTTAGCTTAGCAGGACAACCATAACGAGCTATCCACCCTGAAAAAACTATTTCGGCTACCGTTTCAGCTGTGATATCACGAACTGGAAACGCTTCTGGCCAACCGGTGTACCTGTCGATCATTGTTATGCAATACCTAAATCCATCAGACGTGATAGGTAGCGGGCCCACAATATCTATATGTACATGAGAAAATCTCTCCGCACTAGAAAAAGTACCTAATGGGGATTGCGTATGACGATGTACTTTGGTTTTCTGACACCGTAAACATGTCTTCGCCCACACAACAATATCTTTATTCATAGATGGCCAAAAATATCTATCCGTTATCAACTTCTTACTGGCACGAATTCCTGGATGACTTAAGTTATGAATAGATTCAAAAACGGTACGTCGAAATTTCTCAGGTAGGTACGGTCTCATTTTATTAGTAGATATTTCGCATAATATTGCTTGCTCACAAAAAGGTAAGTGGACTAACTTAAGTTGCAATTTGTTATTACTTGCTAAACTTTCTATGACGGACTTGTCACGTTGTTGATGCAATGCGAGTTCTGAGAAGTCAATAGCCGTGGGACACGATATTGTCTCTATGCGCGATAATGCATCGGCAACTACGTTGTCGTCACCGCTAACGTGTTGAATATCCGTTGTAAACTCGCTGATGTAAGCTAGCTGCCTTATACGTCTTGGGCTGTCCACATTACTGTTACTTTTGGTAAAAGCATACATAAGAGGTTTATGATCCGAAAAAATTGTCAGAGGTCGACCTTCATACATATTCCGAAAGTGTCGCATAGCTAAAAATATCGCCAGTAACTCTCTATCATACGTACTGTACTTCTGCTGAGCCTCTGTCAATTTTTTTGAAAAATATCCTAAAGGTTGCCAAATATTACTTACCTTCTGTTGTAGCACTGCACCCACGCAGGTATTAGACGCGTCGGTCATGAGAGATAAGGGCGCATCGTGTATCGGGTGAAACAATGTAACGGCCTCCTGCAGACTTTGTTTACATTGCTCGAACGCTATATTCGCCTCCTCTGTCCATACGACTTTGGTCTTGTCCCTTTTCTTTGCGTTATGCAGATAGCTATTTAAAACAGATTGACACCTTACGGCTTTAGGTATATGCGATCTATAGAAGTTTAACATACCTAAAAACCGTCTAAGTTGTTCCACAGTCTCTGGCTTGGGGAACATTTGAATTGTTTTAATTTTTTTCTCTAGGGGTCGAATACCTTGTGAGCACACCTCATAACCAAAAAATTCTAGTTTTTCTACACCGAACTTACATTTACTTAAATTAATAGTTATGCCATACTCTTGAAACCTAGAGAAAACTGTTTTCAGATGTTTCTTATGTTCTTCTTCCCCATTTGACGCTATGATGACGTCGTCTATGAAGTTATATAAAAAATCTAAGCCTTTTAAGACCGCCGTATCCATAAATCTTTGAAACGATTGGCTTGAATTCCGTAATCCGAATATCATCCGATTAAACGAAAATAAACCGAATGGGGTTATGATAGCAGTTTTCTCTATGTCTTCGGGGGCCACTGGTATAAAATGGTACGCTCTATTTAAGTCAAGCCTCGTAAATATCTTTTTTCCCGCCAACATATACGTGAAATCTTTTAACGGTGGTATAGGGCAGGGGTCGGCAACCTTTTGAGTAGGAAGAGACAAAAATGACGATTTTAAATTACAACATTTTTAAAGAGCCACAAAATCTTTCTTGGTCCCACGATCCCCCCCCCCCTCCCCGTAAGAAGTGTGATAGACTAGACTGCGGGGAAAGTCTGTTATAGAGACAAACCAAGTCTGTCAGAAGCTCTGAGAACATTCTTCGAAGGGCGTCTCAAGGACTTACGGCCATAGGCAGATGGTAAGTCACAGGGTGGTTTTGGAGACTTTCCACAATTAAAAAAATCTGAGTGATTATGTGGGATCCTCCCACTAAAACCCTGGGATGTCTTGTCACTATCGTTGGGTCACAGGGAAGGCAAGCGTACAACAGCTACCTGCAACAGTCTCGACTCTGGGGGTCTAAATATTACCCATCGAAACTTCACTGCCGCGACGTGGGGTGCGTCTTAGTCAGTCTCACGGCTGTCATAAAGCTTCCATCGTCGGCCACGCGTGCGAGGTTGGCATACCGGAAGTGTTAGGCCACCCCGCTCTGGCACCCGCAGCGCTTTTCTCATTGCCGTTGACGTCAAAACAACAGCCGAACCAATTTTCTTCGCTGTCTAACATAGCGTAAACTATATTAGACAGCGACGCGACCGGGCCAATTTAGGACTCTTAGAGCGGTACGCTCGCCACTCCACTCCGTACCAAAAGCTAGGGAGTGCAATCCACGGCGCCGTCCTCGCTGTGGGTACGTTGCCTTAAGCTCAATGCCTACCACATCATGCAGGCATTTACTAAAATATCCGTGCCCCGTGAGGAGCTGTGTGTGGTGGTAGGTATTTCAGTGCCGCTTTTCTACCCAGGACCTCAGAATAAATAAGATGGCAGAGACGAGCTCAATGCTTACCGCCGATCTCTAGCCTGGTGCGCCATTTTTGAATGACATCATTGCGCGCTCTAACACGCCAGCTTTCAATCTCTTCCGAAGATTGTTGTTTGCCATTTTGACGTACCAAAGCATTGGGTCGGTAGATTTCTGCCAGAAATGCGGCCTCTAGGTTCCGCGACGGATTGTCAGAATTAGACATGCTGTCTCTTATGATATTATATTCTCTGGGCTATGGCCCGCTGCGGACATCGCAGCAGAATCCTACTAGAAACAAATTGGTGCTCCATATAACGCTTTCAAGCGCAGCACACCACCATTAGGCGAGTTTGCTTGTTTAACTACTAGTAAGGCTTTTGTGGTATTTTTGAAAATGAAAGGGTGATAATGTTCTTGAAAATGAATAATATGATAATTAAGTATGCAACTAAAGAGCCGCAGGTCTACACCCAAAGAGCCGCATGCGGCTCGCGAGCCGCGCCTTGCCGACCCCTGGTATAGGGTAACGATCGGGCTTGGTAATCGCGTTAAGTCGCCTGTAATCGCCACAGGGTCTTAACTCACCATTCTTCTTGGGTACCACATGCAAGGGACTAGCCCACGCGCTGTTAGAAGGTGTGCAGATACCCAGCTCGGTCATTAACCTAAACTCCTCCTTTACCCGGGCGTATCTATCAGGTGGTAATGGCCTCGCTTTTGCATACACAGGGGCTCCTGAAGTTTCAATATGATGTAGTACATTATGCTTAGGTGGTTCCTTATAGCATACCGGTTTAGTTATTTCAGAGTATTCTGTTAATAAACTATGCCAAGGGTTATTCTCATCGATAGTTTTGATAGTTGCTATACAATCGCTTCTTATCACCGATGCAATAACATTGAGATTAGTTACTTGGTCTATTAACCTATGTTTATTTAAATCTACTAACAAATTATGGTGTTTCAAAAAATCTGCACCTAAAATTGGTTGCTTTACGTCAGCAATGATAAAGGTCCAACGATACGGGCGTCTTAGCTTAATGTTCAAAGTTAACGTACACGTACCGTATGTATTAATAATTGTCCCATTTGCCGCGTAAAGTTTGTAATTATTGTTTATTGAATTACACTTACCACGTTTAACTAAGTTTTTTGGTAATATTGACACATTTGCGCCCGTATCCACCAAGAAATTGTAACCACATTTTACGTCGGTTACACAAAGGCGGTGATTGGCAAAATTGATGCAGTCTTCCGCCCCAGCCTGCACCCAGTTTAGTTTTCCGCTGCTTTTTTCTTTTCCCAGTTGCATGGCTGTACACACCTGCTAGCCTTGTCACCATACCGGTAATGGTAAAAACACAACCAGGCTTGATTTTTGCGACTACTACTTTCTCCAGACTTGTCTCTGCCTCGTGACCTTGAAGATCCACCGAATTTCTTGCGATTATACCGCTGTTGTGGTCTGCTCTGTCTGCCAATTTTTTTGACCTCCAAACTCAATTTAGCTATCTGAGCCGCTAAATCACTTGTTGATGTTGACGTAGATGGCTGAGACACTTCAGCTATCTCAATAGGCCTAGTGGTCTCCATTATTTTGTCGGCTACTATGGCCAGATTCTCAAGTTCCTTCACCTCCGTCACGGCTAAAACAGCTCTCACCGACGATGGTAGATGTCCAGTCCACATGATCTTCAATGTGTCGTCCGGTATTTTGTTGCGAGCCAAATCCCTCATCCGTCGTAACAACTGCGAAGGTTTCTGAGAACCCAACTCCATTTCTCCCAACAACTTTTGAAATTGACGAGTTTCACTTTTCTCAAATACTTGCAGCAGCCGTTCTTTAAGAGCTCCATACCGATTATCATTGGGTGGGTTAAGCAGTAAGTCACTCACTTGCTCTATAGCAGCCTTGCTGAGTTTCGTCACCACGAGATTCTGTTTTGCAGCGTCACTAAGTTTCTGCGAATATACAGTGGCCTCGAATTGCACGAACCACAACCTCGGCTTGTCCGTCCAAAATTCTGGTATCCGTGTGGACACTGTCACTGATGCAAGCGTGGATTCGACCTTGTCCTCCGCTTTTACCGGTAGCGGTTGCTGAACGGAAGGCACTCCCGGATTTTGAGATATCATTTTAAAAATTTATTTGAGTCACCGTAAATTAAATTACACTCGCACTGTAACTGAACGCGGGGTCACCAATGTTAAGGTTGGGTCCCCACTCTCAAGGTGGTATCTAACCTGACTAATGTTCGTATGCGTAGGTCCTACAGGGGTGCATTGGCGGATATTAAATAAAACAAGTATTACACAACTGGTATTTACTTCCAGCGTGCACTTGCGAACCGCGCGTTACGATGACTGATGACTGGCCGCACTAACTGCAGTTTTGTGCATTCAGCATACGTTATTAATGTGTCCCTACATAGACAAAAAAATTAAAATAAACGTGATTTAACTTTATTGGTCATTCACAATTTTCGGTTCCGGGGTTTGAAAAAATAACCATTTTAAAAATTATCCACGATTGGATCTAGAAAACATAGACGATCGCTTGTTCTTGGTGTCCAGTTATGGGCGCTCATGCTGCCAAGCCATGAAGTTCTGATACCTGGATCAGTTGCAAATCTGCAATGAAATTATCATCCATCAATAGAGTAAAAAACATTATCTAGTAAGCAATACCTAAACAAGGGTTAATGTCAGAAAAATAATACTAATAAGATTTTGTTTAGTTGATACCATTATTAGTCATTTTTCTTATAAAAGAAAAGTTTTAGATCACATCAGACCATGGTCAAGTTTATCGATATGACAACATGGACATCACTAAACGAAATTATTATCCAATTTTGTGCTTAAAAACAATTCAATCTCACCTATATATTATTTAAATACATATTTTGTAACATAATCAAGCATTAAGATTATTTTTGAAAAGCAATTAGTATGCTAACTGATCATAAATTTTAAATATATATACATAATCAAGCATTTTACAGGTAGTTCACGCTGATTTAAGGATAAAAATTACAAAAAATGAACTTACCTGTGAAGTGTTACGTTGTTCCCTTTTTTAAAGCTACTTATGCAAAATACACATTTCACCATGTCCATTGTTAATGTATTTCACTTTATAAATACACAAATCAGCACTTAACTGCTCAAAAGTCCTTAAATTACCAAATTAATACGTTATTTTCAGCGCGCTATGGGATGACATGTTCATTAAACGTCAGATTTAGTTCCCTGAACCAACTCTAGAGGCGTTTCAAATCGACACAAATAATTCGCTGTCATTTGTATGAAACAGCCAATCCAGTGGTAATAATACAGATCAGTGAACTATGGACAACAGTTTAGCAGAAAAAAAAATACCCATGGGCCTTTGAAAAGTTTGTTGATTCCCATTCAGCAAATTTTTACAAAAAGAACATCAATAAAGTGCCACAGTGTTGTCGATTATATTGGTGATTTGAATATCAGCAATAAAAATATTGTTTAAAAGTATGTACCTACTTAAGTATATTATTAAATACAAAAAGGCAACTTCTTATATGGATAGTCCTAATATTATGATTTTGTAAAATCAATCGATCAACAATCCGTTGATTAGATTAACCGTTGTTCCGTGGTTAGACTTCCTGTCTTAAAAAAAGGCACAGCGGACGTGATTTCTAGTGGTTTTTGTATGTCAATCGCTGGCATAATGGCTGGGCATCATGGGTAATGCAGCATATGCTAGGCATTGGGCATGTTTGGTTTTTGCAGCGAACCCACCTTAGTGCGAGGCCGCATATGCGTTTTTCCGCGGCGGTTTCTAACCTCAAAATGTCATCAAACTGTCAAAATAAAAGAAATCAAGTCAATGTTTTGACATTTTGAGGTTAGAAACCGCCGCGATAACCGCAAGTGCGGCCTCGCCCTTAACCCTTAGACCATATAACACGAGACTAGCCTTTGCGAACCACCGCATACAAAAATATTCTGCCAGTTTTCATACAAGTGAAGGGGGAAACACAATGACATATAAAATTTCATTGCATTTAAAAATGTATTAATCGACAAACGCGTAATGGCTGTTGTGTGTTAATTGTTATTGTACAGTCAACTACAATGTAATGTACTAGTTTAATCATATAAAATGATGTACTGATGTACAGGCTTTTCATAAAGCCAAAAGACCAAATGGTCATGTGCAATGGCAGAAAACAATGCTTAAGTAAGGCGCATCCTGTGGTTAGATGATCTGGGCGAGCGCCCACTGCTTTGCGATCCGGTGCGTTTGTTGTATTTGACAGCTTTTTCTTTTTTAATTTGGCATGGCTTCAAATTGAGAACATTGGTGAATGAACTAAAAACTGGATTCATAAAGGTCGCCTTACACGCTTATTTAGCCGGATCACGAGGACCACGAGGGACAACTGACTGTTTCTCGTGGTCCTATTACGAAAACGGATGTCAATATTTTAATCTTGATGTTTTTGCTTATATACACTTTTTCAATAGGTATAACATTAAATTTTAAAATAAAACAAATAAGGAAGTCAGTCTTCATTTAATTTATCGATTTTAATTTTTTGTCAATCTTCATTTGTTTTTCCAATTTTCACATGTTTCACTGATCCTCATTTGTTTTGAAAATTAGCGCATACCTAGTTATATACAGAATGTAGATAAAAAGTAGGGACCACGAGGGAGAACTGCTTTCTCGTGGTCCCACTATTTCGTCACACTAATGGTACCACGAGAAAACATGGGTAAATGTGTGTGCAACTGTACAAGATTCATGGTATGATCGTGAAGTTAGAGCCGGAGGTGGTTTTTGGACGCGAACTCGAAGACATGAATTTGGTGTATAAGTTGTGTGCATTAAGTTGCTCTAGCTATCAACTTAATGCATATTTCGCCACCAGATGACATTATTTTATCTACAGACTGTCGGATATGGTCTGGAAGCGAACCAAATCCGTGAGTCGCTCGAACCAAATCCAAAAAGTATTGTGTTACAGATACAGGTTTTTGTGACAAATAAAGCTACCGATGTTGACGAGTATTGAATTTGTCTCTTCTATTAAGTAAGTACCAACCAATTCCTACCCTCTGTTCAGGACCTTACGGTTCCACTAAAGCATAACCTGGACAGAACACCCTTGGCATGAGCTCAATATGAGCGTAGGCTCAATTGTAAAAAACTATATTGAGAGATTGCGGAACGCGAGCCTAATGCTCGCCTTGCGGAAATTAGGGTTTAAGGGGCCCCACTAACAACAAGACTCAGGGGCCCTAGTGACCTCACCAGCACGCGGTGCACCTTCCGAACAACGGACGACGCTCCGCGTATTTAGGTACACACATGGTGGCCTAGGCTCCCATGTGGTACAAGGTGGTACAATATTGGTCCGGGGGGTACCACCGTGCCGTTGTGAAAAGCCCCCCAAGTAACCCAGCCCCGGTTGGGTTGCGTTCGGGGTTCAGCAGCTGCACAGCCTGGCCCGGGGCGATGTTTGATGCAGCAGGGGGGGACCAGTAGGCGGTACGTGGTGCCTAGTGTGGCTGACGGATGTTGACCCCCCGGCCAGGGAGACCCGTAGAAACGGTCTTGCCGCTGGCTGCCCGTGGCATATTATAGGGGCCTAACAGGGACTAACCACCCTGGGAGGCTGCCCTACCAGGCCACGCATTATCCCGATGTGGTCCGTCGTGCGGAATGGTGACCGGAAGGGGACCCGGCGGCCATACCATTCCGTCCGTTCCAATAAAAATAGAGGTTTCACAGCGGCCGCTGCGACCATTCCCCAAAACGCACTATTCGAGGTGGAATTCGCTAACATCCGCGGACTCCAAGCCAACCGCGACGCCGTCTTTCACCATCAAGAGACGGCACGGCCTGCTGTGATGTTCCTAACGGAGACGCAAACACGCCGCCCTGCCGATCAGTCGTACCTTTGTCGTGACTTCAATGGTCACCACACTGAGTAGCTGGGGTCCCTCAAGACTGATCCTGCGGGACAGGCCGCCCACGCGTTCGCTCTCTCCCATGGTCTGACCCAAATGGTACTCGGGATTACGCGCATACCGGACAGGTCAGACCATGGACCCGCCCTTCTGGACTTACTGCTGACGAGTAATCCAGTACGAGAATACTTTGCAACCATCCCGTGGATTTAGCGCTGCTTTGCAGAGAGGGCTTCATCGGAAAGCGCCTCTGCTGTTGCTGGTGAGATAACATTAGGTATGGAATACTACATTCCATACACTGATGTCGCCAGCATCCGCAAAGCCCGCCCCTGGTTCGCGGGTGAGTGTGCCGTAGCCTTTCAGCCAACACAGGCGGCTTACCGCACCTGGATCAGGGCTCGGGCTGTGCGCAACCCGAATGTGGCTCACCTCAAGGCAGCGTACAACATAGCCACTCGGTCGAGTAAGAGAGCTATCAGGAGAGCGGACGCCCAGCGCGTCACGCGGCTTGGTCAGGAGCTCACGTCACATCCGACGGGCAGCCGTGGATACTGGCAACTGGCCAAAGCCGTGCAGGCCAACTTTTGCAAGCCCTCGCTGCCGCCGCTGCGCTATCCTGAAGGATCAGTGGCTCACAAAGCCCAAGAGAAAGCTGAAATGCTGGCCAATCTCTTTTCGGCTAGCTCCCGGGTCGATCGGCAAGCAACCTCTCACTTTCGCAGACTGTGGAACCACGATGCCGGATATTCATATCCAGCAATGCGATGTGCGGGGTGCGCGGCAGCAGAGATGCCACTCATACACAGTGGAGAGAATTTTCGCTAGAACCCAGCGTTTTAAAAGACGTTCCTCTGTCGAACTATAAAAACATGGAACGACCTGCCCGCTCACGTTTTTCCCTCATCTTACAATCCCGGGTTCTTGAAGAGGAACGTGAAGACGCACATCACAGGGCAGCCAACTTGAGGGCCACTGTCTAAAGTCTTAAGGACTGTGACACTGGCCCCCAATCGCTAGATGCACCACGGCTTACCATCAGGTTGGTGGCGACGTCAATTTGGCGAGCTAAATAAAAAAAAAAAGGAATCTTAATTAAGGTGAGGCGGTTCTACGCGCCGCATCAGAGATATTTGCCTGCGTCGGAAAATGTTTTCACCTTTGGAATGACACCGCGAGGTACTTACTCGTCACGCTAGGTGCTATGCAGAGATGTGCTGTCCAATACGATTGATGGTCCTGATGTGATGTAAAAGCCCCACGAACACTTTTACACACATTTACCCGGTGTTTTCTCGTGGTACCACTAGTGTGACAAAACAGTGGGACCACGACAAGTTTCGAGAGTTTTCTGTTCTACTAAGTATGTCCTGTTTTCAAAACAAATGACGATCGACAAAACAAATGAAGATCTTTAAACAAAGAATGACAAAACAAATCAAGATCAGTGGAACATGTGAAGATCAGAGAAAAAAAATTAAGAATTACAAAAATTTATATCAATAAAATAATGAACACCGACTTTTTTAGTTATTTAATATTAAATTTTAAAATTTAATTTAATGTTATACCTATCTAAAAGGAGTATATAAGCAGGTAACATCAGGACCAAACAGTTGACATCCGATATCGTAGTGAGACCACGACACGAGAAACAGTTCTCCCTCGTGGTCCCACTAGTGGTTCAAAATAGTGGGACCACGCAAAACACCGACATTTATTCGATATCCACCTCGCGATTCTCACGAAAGTGTGAAACGGCATTATGCCTGCTAAATTAGCGTGTAAAGCGACCTTAATGAATCCAGTTTTTAGTTCATTCACCAATGATCTCAGTTTATAGCCAGGCCAAATTAAAAAAGAAAAAACGCAAACGCACCGGATCGCAAAGCAGTGGGCGCTCGCCCTAAGCCTTAACCACATATATCATTTTTTTAATATAATGCCTTCCAATTACGATCAAGTTACTTGACAAGTTAGTCATAACTTCACCCTATATATCTTGTCCAGAGATGCTCTCGCTCGTACGTATGATCGCTCGCTCGCTCGTACGCCTTCGATTGATAGGCGCGACTGGGAGTAAAGTGTAATGGGCTCCCGACACGATCATGCCTAGCAACTTTCATTCATATTTTAACGTGCATGACAATTGGCAATTGATCGTGTCGGGACCCCTTCAAAGTCAGTTAGCCGTTGTCTATGTCCATGTATAGTCCGTTCCACAGACGTACAATAAGTAGCAGACGAAACATTAATTATGTTTGTGTGCGTTGGTCTTTCCATTCCGCTCGCTCTAAGGGGTTAGTGAATGCTGCTATCTCGTTTCTACACGTATTGCAACACTATACATGACATGTTAAAAAAAATGACGTACGCCTGGTTTTTGAAAGAAATAAGCTGCCGATGCTGCAGTTTGACGTATTAGATACCTCTCATTAATGTAGGGGCCAAACTCAGGCACTTCTTTTCAAGATTAAAAATGCTAACATAAAATTAAGTGTGGCAAACTGTGATTCAGCATTTAATTAGTTCAGAATTGCATTTTAATATAATGCCTGTAATCTTCGATGATATTAAGTAAACAATATATAAAAATGAAGCCCGATTTCTGTGGTCACGGCATCACGCGTGAAATGCTGGACCGATTTCGCTAATTCTTTTTTGTTGTGTTTGTTTCTGTCAGGAGAAGGTTTTAAAAAAATTGGTGCAAAACTATTAGCAGAAATGGTTTTTATTGCGATTTTGAATCGGATCATAGAACTGGAAACTCCGAAATGGAAACCGGGAACAGAAAGACTAAAAGATAATTTTGCAATCCAATTTGGCCGCCGCGCCGAAATCACAAAATTTCATGATGGGTATCGTTAAAGGGGGTTTTTGGTATGCTGAGTACGAATCACATGATAATTTTGCAATCAAATATGGCCGCCGCGCCGAAATCAATCAATCGAGTTAGCAATATTCCAAATAGTGATAGAAGTCAAAATCATGGCATGATGAAATCGTGCACGATACTTTGTAAGGATTTTTTTTTTCCCCTACTTACCCCTTGGCGTTTAAAGTATTCTCCTTCTCTTTTAGGTATAAGTTTCTAGTTTATAATTGAGTGGGTATGTTTCACTGTATTGATTAATGGAACGATATTGCTGGAAGGCGTCAGGTGGCACGTAAGGTTGGCACTGAAAATCAGTACTGGGATGGCTGATACCCATCTCAGTTTATGCTGAGTGTCCATCCCTACTTGCGGGCACAGCGTACATATTAAATATTAATTAATTAATTAAGTTTTGTAAAATGTATGTACACTATAAAGAAAAATAAGCACGTGTAGCCACGTATTAATGACACGTAACCAACATCGTGTAGTTGTCATTGTCAATGTCATATTAATGACGTTGAGTTGACGCGTGCGCATGTGTCATGCTCGGACGGCAATAAATACTTTCTTTCTTTCTTTCTTTCTAAATCACAAAATTTCATGATGGGTATTGTTTAAGGGGGATTTTGGTACGTTGAGTACGAATCTCATGATAATTTTGCAATCCAATATGGCCGCCGCGCCGAAATCACAAAATTTCGTGATGGGTATTGCTTAAGGGGTTTCTTGGTATGCTGAGTACGAATCACGTGATAATTTTGCAATCCAATATGGGCGCCGCGCCGAAATCACAAAATTTTCGTGATGGGTATCGTTTAAGGGGTTTTTTGGTATGGTGAGTACGAATCACATGATAATTTTGCAATCCAATATGGCGGCCGCACCGAAATCACAAATTTCATGATGGGTATCGTCTAAGGGGTTTTTTTGTATGCTGAGATCGTATCACATGATAATTTTGCAATCCAATATGGCCGCCACGCCGAAATCACAAAATTTCATGATGGGTATCGTTTAAGGGGTTTTTTGGTATGCTGAGTACTATACACATGATAATTTTGCAATCCAATTTGGCCGCCGCGCCGATATCACTAAATTTCATGATGGGTATCGTCTAAGGGGTTTTTTTGTATGCTGAGTACGAATCACATGATAGTTTTGAAATTCAATATGGCCGCCACGCCGATATCACAAAATTTCATGATGGGTATCGTTTAAGGGGTTTTTTGGTATGCTGAGTACGAATCACATGATAATTTTGCAATCCAATATGGCCGCCACGCCGAAATCACAAAATTTCATGATGGGTATCGTTTAAGGGGTTTTTTGGTATGCTGAGTACTATACACATGATAATTTTGCAATCCAATTTGGCCGCCGCGCCGATATCGGAAAATTTCATGATGGGTATCGTCTAAGGGGTTTTTTGGTATGCTGAGTACGAATCACATGATAGTTTTGAAATTCAATATGGCCGCCACGCCGATATCACAAAATTTTATGATGGGTATCGTTTAAGGGGTTTTTTGGTATGCTGAGTACGAATCACATGATAATTTTGCAATCCAATATGGTCGCCGCGCGCAAACTCACAAAATTTCATGATGGGTATAGCGTCTAAGGGGTTTTTTGGTATGCTGAGTAGGAATCACATGATAATTTTGCAATCAAATATGGCCGCCGCGCCGAAATCACAAAATTTCATGATGGGTATTGTTTAAGGGGGATTTTGGTACGCTGAGTACGAATCTCATGATAATTTCGCAATCCAATATGGCCGCCGCGCTGAAATCACAAAATTTCATGATGGATATCGTTTAAGGGTTTTTTGGTATGCTGAGTACGAATCACATGATAATTTTGCAATCCAATATGGCCGCCGCGCCGAAATCACAAAATTTCATGATGGGTATCGTCTAAGGGGTTTTTTGGTATGCTGAGTACAAATCACATGATAATTTTGTAATCCAATATGGCCGCCGCGCCGAAATCACAAAATTTCATGATAGGTATCGTTTAAGGGGTTTTTTGGTATGCTGAGTACGAATCACATGATAATTCTGCAATCCAATATGGCCGCTGCGCCGTCATCACAAAATATCATGATGGGTATCGTTTAAGGGGGATTTTGGTACGCTGAGTACGAATCTCATGATAATTTTGCAATCCAATATGGCCGCCGCGCCACCTTTGTTAAATTTCATGTTGGATATTGTTTATGGGGTTTTTCGGTATGCTGAGTAAGAATTTCAGGTTAATTTTGCAATCCAATATGGCCACCGCGCCACTGTTGCGAGATTTCTGTCAGTATGCTGAGATACCAAAAAACCCCTTTCACGATATCCAAAATGAAATTTTACAACGGTGGTTCGGCGGCCATCTTGGATTGCAAAATTGACCTAAAATTCGTATTCAGCATACCAAAAAACCCCTTATACGATATCCATCATGAAATTTTGTGATTTCGGCGTGGCGGCCATATTGGATTGCAAAATTATCATGTGATTCGTACTCAGCATACCAAAAAACCCCTTAGACGATACCCATCATGAAATTTTGTGATTTAGGCGCGGCCGCCATATTGGATTGCAAAATTATCATGTGATTCGTATTCAGCATACCAAAAAACCCCTTAAACGATACCCATCACGAAAATTTTGTGATTTCGGCGCGGCGGCCATATTGGATTGCAAAATTATCATGTGATTCGTACTCAGCATACCAAAAAACCCCTTAGACGATACCATCATGAAATTTTGTGATTTCGGCGCGGCGGCCATATTGGATTGCAAAATTATCATGTGATTCGTACTCAGCATACCAAAAACCCCCTTTAACGATACCCATCATGAAATTTTGTGATTTCGGCGCGGCGGCCATATTGGATTGCAAAAGTATCATGAGATTCGTACTCAGCGTACCAAAATCCTCCTTAAACGATACCCATCATGAAGTTTTGTGAATTCGGCGCGGCGGCCATATTTTATTGCAAAATTAACCCAAAATTCGTAATCAGCATACCAAAAAACCCCTTATATGATATGCAACATGAAATTTTACAACGGTGGCGCGGTGGCCATATTGGATTGCAAAATTAACCTGAAATTCGTACTCAGCATACCAAAAAAACCCATAAACGATATCCAACATGAAATTTTACAATGGTGGCGCGGCGGCCATATTGGATTGCAAAATTAACCTGAAATTCGTACTCGTACTACTATTTTTTTCCCAAAAGCGTTTGACATCTTAGATCGTATGACCACCTATTTATAATCCGGACCAGTGTGCGGCCGGCCAGCCGCAACAAAAAAAGCGCATTGATGTTACGAGTTGGATCAAAACGTTACAAATTGTATCATTACAAGGCGCGCATTGCAATGCTCGGATCATCTGCTTCACTGCTGTAACCTCGTCTTGTATCATTACAAGGTGCGCATTGCAATGCTCGGTTCACCTCCCACACTGGCTGTAATTCTAGACTCGTAACATTACATTACGCGCGAATGCTCCCGCTGAGGGAGCACCTTTAGAAAAAAATGATGTTTTGTAACATCATTTTTTTCTAAAGGTGCTTTAGCCTCAATAGCATTTTTGAAGACCTATCTATGGATACCCCACACGTATGGGTTTGATGAAAAAAAAACTTTTCGTTTCAGTTCTGAGTATGGGGACCCCCAAAATTTACTCCTTTTTTTCTAGTTATATTTAAAAATCTTAATGCGGTTCACAGAATACATCTACTTACCAAGTTTCAAGTGCATAGGTCTTATAGTTTCGGAGAAAAGTGGTTGTGACATTCGGACGGACAGACAAACAGACATGACGAATCTATAAGGGTTCCGTTTTTTGCCATTTGGCTACGGAACCTTAAGAGGTATTTTAAGATACTCTTATTTCATTAAAATAAATCTTATTGAACTAGGCGGCTAACTCCTTCCCTGTAGTTGCGTTAGTGTGTGTGGTTTTTATATGTGTTAGTTTTGGCGTACTTTTCAATCTCTAATGCTTTGTCTGCTACTTATTGTAAGTCTGTGGTCCGTTCACAGTTTATTTACCTCTGACAGATCGTTTTCTGTGTGTTGGTATTTCAGTAAAGTCCTCCTATGAGTGCCAGCCTAAGACATTTTACCGTATTTTAGGGGACATTATAAGATGGAACCGTTAACACCGAGAGTTATTTTTTTTTAAATGTAAACCATTAGTCCGTATAATTAACATTATTAAAGACGTAGTTCTGTTACTATAAGATTTATAAGATTTTTGTTAAGTTTCATTTTGGAACGAAGTTCCTTATCGCGCGTTGTGAAAGGGGGCTAGACGGAAAAAATTCTCACGAAAAGTTGTAACGATACTTTTTTGGAACGAAGTTCCTTATAGCTATAGTATGGAGGGTAGAGGTACCGACCGAGAGGGGGGGATGGGTAGAAGGGGGAGGGGGAAGGGGGGGGGGTGTAATAAAATGGGGGTTAATAATAAAAAAAATATTATCATTAATAAAAAAAAAAAAAATTTATTACAATTCCTTCACTAATTAATCTAAAGGAACTTCGTTCCATCCGGGTGTCCCTTGACACCTCTCAAGTTCTTTTTATTTACATAAATGGATAAGTATTCAAAATAGACACTCATCACCATCGCCAAGAATGGCAAAGTTGCTGCTGACACGCCTCAAATAATTTCCACGCCCGAAGAAACGGCAGCAAATGAAGAAAATAAGTTTCGACTTAAGGTTGGAATACATGGGAGAAAAAAAATCTTAGTATGGTAACACGAAAATCAGGTACGCCAACCTCACAGCTAGAGGTAAATTAACTTTCTATGAACGAGCGGACGAGCGGACTGACTGTACGAAAATGGCGGAACGAATACATATTGGCGTCTGTCTATACCTTTTCGCTACGTGTTGACGTGGTGTTGACAAATACACCAATATCTCTTTCTGGCACACAGCATTTTTCCTGTAATTCTGGGCACGCGTAGTGATCAATATGTCCACGTGATCTGTCGTCAGTCGCGACTCGCGTAATTGCAAATGCAAAATGTACAGGCTAGAACGTTTGTTATAATGAAATCGTAAATGTTTTGTTATTTTAAGTTGTAGTGTTGTAGTTTTAAAATGCCTGCGTCGATTGGTGTCAATTTACGTGTAACTGGCCACTGTAGCCAAGGCGGGAGAAAGTACATGGAAGACTTGTTTTCCGTTGCTTATCAACAAACTGAAGATGAAAGGGATTTGGAATACGCTTTTTTCGGAATATATGATGGCCACGGTGGTAGCGAGGCCGCTGCGTTTGCGAAAGAGCACTTGATGGACTCCATAGTGAAGCAAAGACAATTCTGGTCGGACAACGATGAAGACGTACTAAAAGCAATCAGAAATGGTTACATGTTGACCCACTTGAACATGTGGAAAGAGTTAGGTAAACATCGAACGTTAAGTTTAATAAAGTCCTAATTCTACGAATAAGTATTCAAGCACTGGTTTCTTTCCCACCAAATTGTGTTTGATGCGAAATGTTATGACCTTGTTGAACTTATTCATATTTCTTGTAAGTAGTTTGACATTGAGTTACCAGGGAATTTTTTGAATGGTTATTACATTGTCATTACAATCTATGTTGTTGTTTTGTTAGATAATAACTAGGCGTTTAAATTGTGTTGTAATTTTTTGGAAATCCCACTCTTGTCAAGTGAAAGCAGTTTTACCAGTTTGATCTTTAAACTTGCTCTGTCTTCCTCCAACAAATGTGATCACAATAAGGTCATCAATCATCCTGCACTCAAATGCATTGCAGGTTTATTGTTTCAAGAATATCTCTGTAATATTTCAAATACAAAATTCTATAAGCAGTCTGTGTTTTGTAAACAAATATTTTCCTAATGTAACAGTTCATGACTGATCATATAACGAGGGCAATCCAGCTAGCTATACTTTCCTTACTTCTTATAATAGTGATTTTATGTTAATTTTAGATGAAAGAATAAATTTATTGCCACAAAAATATATTTATGCGAAAGTAAATCGGGGTCTGTTACGCTTTCACGCCTGAACACTGAACTGATTGTGATAAAATTGGGTACAGAGATAGGATAAAGCCTGGAAAACGACTTAAGCTACTTTTTATGCCAGATTTTATGTGATCATTTTAAAAACCCTCAAATTTGAACCATAATTAACAGGTTTTAACTAATTAATAAACTTTGAATAACATCATTCATTCTGAAAATGATCTTTGTTTTAACCATATTTAAAGTCTGGTGAGGTCCAAGATGGGTAAATATCTGTGGCATTTCCATGTAGGAGAAGGTATGTTAAGCTGGTAGTCCTGATTGCTATTAACATGGTAGTTGTTAGGTTTTTGTTGGACTAGCAATGTATGAGTCAATAATGCAAATGACTTTTTATCTATTTATATTGGTTAGGGTTCCATATCCAAGGGATAGAAACAGGACCCTATTACTGAAACTGTCAGTAGGCTGTGCATCTCATGGATCATGATAGCTAGAAAGTAAAAAAATTCTGGTGCCGCTGTAACTTGGTCTTAATAACCTTTATTGCTGATAAACAAGTATACATAAAAACAGTTGAGTAATAATATAAGTTAACATTTATCTGTGTGTCTTAGGGACACAAAGGTCTCCTCCAGCTTTTTCCATTCTTCTCTGGACATGGCACTTCTCTGCCATAGTGGACCTGCCGTATTACTGATTTCATCCGACCAACGCTTTCATTGTCTTCCTCTTTTTCGTTGTCTGTAATCTAGAGGTCCATTGAGTTATATCTTTAGTCTATATATTTGCACTTTCCCTTATCAGATGACCTACCCACTTCCACTTTAAAGTTTTTGTTTTTGTTGTAATCTACTTTTGTTATTTTTCTTATATTCTCGGACCTTTTTCGATTTCTCTTTGTGCAGCCCAGTATGCTTCTTTTCATAGCCCTTTGACAAGTGATAAGTCTTTGTCCTTGTTTTAGTGTTGTGGCTCATGTTTGGCAACCGTAAGTTAATATAGGCAGTATACAGGAGCAGTGGCGGCTGGTGGGTCCTCGATCTGGTGGTGCACTTTACCTGCTTTCTTGTTTAAAATTTAGGTAGTAAGCGTTAATTTTATACCTATCAACTTTATTTTGAAAAGTTTTATATAGTTTTAAGTACTTAGGTACTTAGTTATTGTTTATGCTCATTTTCACACACTCCACACACTTTGCATGCAATATAGAATTGAACTAAGAACAAAATAAAACAAAACAACTTACAATTTAAAAATCCAGGCGTATTAGCTCGTATCTAGTACAAGTTGTATGAGCAGCCCTCGTGCACTCGGGAAAGCGCACGCCGATTTTTGGTTACAGGGAATCTAGGCTTTAATAGTGTAGCAAAGAGCTTAAATTGTTTCGTCATAATTAGACATGTTATTAGTTTTGAGTTTTTATATGTTTAAAGAAAAAGTGGTAGGTAAATAGGTACCTAATTGTAAGTAATTTATTAATACATTTTGTTATTTTAAATCCTCTGAGCTGTGTGGTTGTGGTGGTTCACTGCACGAGCGCACTTAAGGTACAGCCGCCACTGTACAGGAGTTACATATTTTTCTTTTTATGGCCATATTGTACTGCTTGCCTTTCAGCACTTCCTCCACAGCCCATAATTGCTTCCACGCGTTGGCAATTCGCCTTTCCATCTCTGAGTCCATTTGATCGGTAAATACAATTCTTTGGCCCAAGTAAATATAAGAATTGACATATTCCAGTTCTTCCTCTATTTTGATGTTAACTTGGGATCTATTTGTTAATATTTTGGTCTGTTTTATTCATTGTCAGGCCCACCTTTTTGCTCTCTTCTGCCAGGTCTCATAGCATGGTCTGTAGGTTTTCTGGGTTAGCACTAATAAGTACTATATCATCAGCAAATCTTAAGTGGTTCAAGATTTTACCATTGATATTAATTCCAAAATGATCCCATTCTAGTTTCCTAAAGATGTCCTCCAATACTGCAGAGAAAAGCTGTGGTGAGAGTGAGTCCCCCTGCTTCACGCCCCTGCATATTGTGATCGTCTTCCCCTCTGTTTCGAGCTTTATTCTTGCTGTGTTATTATAAAAAAAAAATTTTTTGCTGCTATATCATCAATTACTAATTACCGAAAAATCATTTCAATTCCAACTGGCAATGATGCCATTTTTTTTGCCACTGATGGAATTTTCTCACAAGTATTTACACACTAATACTGTTTATTGCAGAAAAATGGCCAAAAACTGTAACAGGGTTACCAAGCACGGCGGGCACAACTGCAAGCATAGCTTTTATACGCCGTGGAAAAATATATATAGGACATGTCGGTGATTCAGCTATTGTCCTTGGTTACCAAAAAGATGGTAAGAATGATTTTCGCTCATAACTACATTTCTAAGGAACATTTAATTGTGGAACAGTAAATTTTCACTCAGCTATCATCAGCATTCTTAATGTGACCAGAATGGCACACACAATATATACCAACAAATGAACAAATTCTTCTTAATCTTAGTGTATTTCCGGTTGCTTCTAAATCTTCTTTATTTATCACAACATACAGCTATTATTACAGGTAAAATCTTCCCTGTAAAAATACAGGGAGGATTAGAGATTGGATGGTAGTAAATAACCTAGGGTATAACTTTTTGGTATCATTGGAAGCGAAAAAGGGTCACCTCTTACCTTGAAAGGGCACCTGAGGGTTGCTGCCTCATCAATATTGCCAGCAGGTGCACAGCTAGCAAGTGAGGTCATTCTTTTTTTTTAGCCTTGGGGTTCTTGATGGGGCCCCTTACACTGAATATGAAAAGATTAATTAGGTAATTTATACAGTGACCTGTATAATAATAATAATAGCCTTTATTCTCTGACCATTACAACTATGAATATAAGAAACATAACTTAAAATAATATAAAAGACTTAAATATCTATATAATATTGCTTCTAGTTTCTTTAATTTACATCGTCTGCCGCTATAGGATCAGACTGTCCGTTGACATAGACCTCCTCCATACTCTTCCAATTGTCTCTATTCTTTGCTATCCTTCTCCATCCTTTAGGTAGGTCATCTTCCTACAGGTCACTGTAGCCCATATTAAATTAAACTTGACTAATCATTTAATGTGGCCTAACTCTTATGTATTGTCATTACAGACTGTGAGGAGTGGGCTGCTAAGCCACTGACATCTGATCACAAACCGGAGTCCACAAATGAAATAGATCGTATTCAAAGAAGTGGAGGAAAAGTAATATCAAAAGCGGGCGTGCCCCGAGTCGTATGGAACAGACCTCGTCTGGGTCACAAAGGACCGATAAAAAAGAACACACCCATGGATGAAATACCGTTTTTAGCAGTAGCGAGGTCATTAGGTGATCTCTGGAGTTATAATCCCCAAAACGATGAGTTTATAGTTAGCCCTGATCCCGACGTGGGTGTCCTGAATATAGATCCGTCAAAATTCCGGTACGTATATAAATCACTATTAAATTACGTGAGAAAATTAAGAGTCCTTATGACGCCAAATAGACTATTACTTTGATCTAGATCTCAGGACTCGTGAGGTCTGCTGCTGAATTAAAATTTGAACACAGACAACTTCAGTTCATGAACTATAAACGCTCTAGGCTCGAAACACGATTACTGATAAAATCTTCGATAGATTTTTGTGTTGAAAATACCTCGGTTTCGTGAAATTTTAAGCTAGATCTCGTATGTTATAAGTTGTTTTTATAATGTTAAATATTTATAAAAAAGACAATAGTAAAATCTTCATTTGCACTAGAGCATTTTTTTTCATATTGGTTATAGTTTTTTTTATAATTAATTTATTTCGTTAAAAGAGCACAAAAACCGATCGCATCTCTCTCTTTCTTGCACGCTAAAATGTATATCTTCTATCTTCTTTTAAAAATTTGGCGTCTGTTAGGCTCTTAATGATTGTTACTGAGAATTGATTTTTCATGATTTTAGGTGTCTGATATTCGGAACCGATGGTCTATGGAATATGATATCTCCTGAGGGTGCTGTGAGCCTAGTGCAAGCGACCGAGAGACATAACGAAGCTGCGCTAGTTGGCGGTCATGGTGGTCAGCCCAAAGATTGGCTCAACCCATCCAAGAGCCTAGTTGACCACGCACTTGAGAGGTGAGTTCATGTTCAAAATACATTATTATTATTATTGTCATTGCTGTTTTACTTTTGGGATTTGTTGCATCTGTATAGATATGCAAATGCTTTGTATTGATGTGGAATATCTAATGAGGGGATGTAAACCACTAGCTGTTGCTCGCGGCTTCGACCGCGTAGAAGTCGTTATCGCGTAAAATCATAACCGTCCTTTTGCGCAGTCGGTTAAAAAGTAACCTATGTCCTTCCCAGGGGCCTCGAACTATTCTCTATACCAAATTTCATCTTAATCGCTCCTGCCGTTTAGGTGTGAAAGCGTAACAGACAGAGTTACTTTCGCATTTATAATATTACTAGCTGACCCGCGCAACTTCGTTTGCGCCACATAAGAGACCTGCTCCCGTCGCGTTGCGGTTACTCCCGTAGCGTCTCGTCGTTAATATTCAATGCTACGTGAGATAGAGAGATAGAGAGAGAGAGAGAGAGAGAATTTTGCAGTACATATTTTTTACATAACTATAAATATTTACACAGCACACGCAACGAACGGTCAAAGGTCACACTCTTATGGGTCACACAAATATTTGTCTCCGGTGGGAATCGAACCTACGACCTCCAGCGCCGCAAGCGGTATCACTACCGACTGCGCCACAGAGGCAGTCGATATTAGTAAAGATTTAAGTCCATTTGACATCACTTAAATTCCTAAGGCTGGATTCGACCAAAGTCGGAGTAAGACTATGCTGCAGAATAACTTATACCTCTTCTAAAAGTAAAGTGACTTTCTATTTTACCAACAACTAATAGCATAACGTAACTATGGTAACCCTACAGGATAGAGTACTTTAGTATGGGACATGGGTTACCATAGTTATGTTGTGTTTGTTAGTTGTTGGTAGTGACTTCACTTTCACTTTACTTTCAGTAAAAGTACGAGCTATTCCCTAGTATAGCCTTACTCCGCTTTTGGTCAAATCCAGCCTAAGACAATCAACAACCTCAAAGAAACACTTGGGTTGGGACCTCTTATACAATTTAAGGTTTTCTGGGGAAATAGGGGTCTCTTGACTTACGCCTACTGGATGGTGCCAAGTGCGCGCAAGTCAACAATTTTTCAACCTGTAATGTAATGGTCAAGCAAGAGACTTGATAGTCTACCACATGGGTCACCATTGAGACAACCTTGTGTATAGAACAAGGAGGATTACTGGGTCACTTAGTTCTATTTAGCTGCTTAGAACAACAAAGGGTCCCTGTGTACTTGTCAAGTGTACACTTTGTGTACCTTGCTGTCTAAGCAAAGATAATATAATAGTATAACATACAGATAGGCAACTCCCTGCCCCTCACTGACCAAGCTTTCTCACCCCGCTCATGGATAATAATCCGTTAGATTGTAAAATTTGCAATTTATAATCTCGCATGGTAGATAACAAGCCAGCGGTTTTTGGAACGAAGTTCCTTATCGCGCGTTGTGAAAGGGGGCTAGACGGAAAAAATTCTCACGAAAAGTTGTAACGACACTTTTTTAACCGACTTCAAAAAAGGAAGAGGTTACTCAATTCGGCCGTTTATATGTTTTTGCTATAGTATGGAGGGAAGAGGTACCTCTACCCTCCTTTAATATGGGGGTAATATGGGGGGGGGATTTAATATGGGGGGAAGGGGAAAGGGGGGAGGGGGGGGTAATAAAATGGGGGTTAATAATAAAAAAAATATTATTATTAATTTTAAAAAATAAAATTTTATTACAACTTCACTAATTTTTGTTTTTGTACAAAATTTTTTTAAATTAAAATAAAATTTTATTACAATTCCTGCACTAATTAATTGAAAGGAACTTCGTTCCATTCGGGTGTAAGGGACACCCTAAAAATTCTCACGAAAAGTTGTAACGACACTTTTTTAACCGACTTCAAAAAAGGAAGAGGTTACTCAATTCGGCCGTTTATATGTTTTTGCTATAGTATGGAGGGAAGAGGTACCTCTACCCTCCTTTAATATGGGGGTAATATGGGGGGGGGATTTAATATGGGGGGAGGGGGGGGGGGGTAATAAAATGGGGGTTAATAATAAAAAAAATATTATTATTAATTTTAAAAAATAAAATTTTATTACAACTCCTTCACTAATTTTTGTTTTTGTTTTTGTTTTTGTACAAAAATTTTTTAAATTAAAATAAAATTTTATTACAATTCCTGCACTAATTAATTGAAAGGAACTTCGTTCCATTCGGGTGTCCCTTGACAACTCTCAAGTTTTTAAAATTTTCTTTTCAATAATCCAATATCTTGAATCCAAAATCGATAATCCAAATTCCTATTACCAAATTCAAAGTTGGAGATTCACAATATCTCGGTAGATTTTCATAGAAGTTTTACTTAAAAAAAAAGCTGTCGTGGGACCCTTGGAAGATCGTAAAAAACGCCTAAAAGAACAGAATTACCCTAGAAACTAAATAAGGGGCATAATGAAAATAATTATAATCTTTTCCCATTTCCAAATTCTTTTTTTTCCCAATATTGAAACAATGTTCATGCGAGGACAGTCTGAAACTCACTACACTTAAAAAGCGCAGGGAACGTGGAGATCTGATTGAGACTTTTATGATCTTGAATGGAAAAAGAAAATGGGCCCTACAATATAGAGGGATTTGGATTCTTGCGAAAGAACAATATTCATTTAAGATAGGGTCGACAGCGCGAGTGTGGCGCCTCTGGTGTTGTAACTTTCATAGGCTGCGGTGACCACCAGTCCCGAGTTGTTTCGGGGGCCGTATGCTTGTCTGCCACCTTAGTGGTATAAAAAAAAGAAAGAAAAAACAGACAACTGCCTTTAGTTACAGACCAGCTTCTCTCACAATTTTAGTATCCCCATAAACATTTTTTGAGCAACAGAATTGTTAAAAGTGTAGAATAAACTCCCAGATGATCTTCCCAGTAGATTCCCATATTTGCTTAAAATGTGAATAAATTCAACAATAGGCTTGATAAGTATCTGAACTTGAATAGAAACGAATGGAAAATACAGGCAGGCAGGATACAGGCACTACAAGTTGATTCAGTTGCCGCCTCATCTATCTATATACAGGGTGTGGCGTAAATAGTGGTCCAACCGTCAGGGTGTGATAGACTAGGTGCCCCACTATAACATACTACAATATCATCCAAATTTACCCAAGGGTCTCAGAAAAAAATAACTTTTTTTGAAAAATCGTCCCTTTTTTGTAAAGTTGCCCGTAGATTATAGGAAAACCGCTATTTCTGATTTCTGTTTTTTCTCTCTTAAAGCTAAATACATACGCTATCAAAAAATAATATTGTTAATATAATTCCACAACAAACGTTTGAAATAAATATAAGTTCATCTCAATTTTCTCTCTAATTTTCAGGTATCATGAAAATTGTTCAACGTTTTTTATAAAAAATATGTACTACACTGATGCTACCCAAACGTTTAAAAATATGCTTATGTAATACTGATTTCAAAATGATACCATGTAAGGATTTCGCATAAACAGAAACTAGTAATTTTTACTGTTAAAGTTCAAAACGGGTTAAGAAAAATTACCAAAATCAACTTACATACATCACACTTATAATGTTTTTTTCATAGTAATAGTTCATAGTCGACATTATTATTATTTATTTAAAATCTTATAACCTAGATAGCGCCCGCGGCTCCACCCGCGTGGGATTTTGTAACTATTCTCGCTTTTATTTATTTTCTATCTGAAATTCTGTTCCCATTCCATGACAACGGGCGCCATCACGGTTATGATTTTTTTAAACTATCGCAGTTTTTACACTTCACGCGAAATACTATTTACTTACATTCACCGACGTTTCGGGCGTTCAACCGCGACCTTGATGTTGCCTGCGGTTTCACCCGCGATGAATTTTGTTACTATTCCCACTTCCGGTGGGATCATAAAAGCGAGAATAGTTACAAAATCCCACGCGGGTGGAGCCGCGGGCGCTATCTAGGTTATAAGATTTTAAATAAATAATAATAATGTCGACTATGAACTATTACTATGAAAAAAACGTTATAAGTGTGATGTATGTAAGTTGATTTTGGTTATTCTTCTTAACCCGTTTTGAACTTTAACAGTAAAAATTACTAGTTTCTGTTTATGCGAAATCCTTTCATGGTATCATTTTGAAATCAATATTACATAAGCATATTTTTAAACGTTTGGATAGCATCAGTGTAGTACATATTTTTTATAAAAAACGTTGAACAATTTTCATGATACCTAAAAATTAGAGAGAAAATTGAGATGAACTTATATTTATTTCAAACGTTTGTTGTGGAATTTTATTAACAATATTATTTTTTGATAGCTTATGTATTTAGCTTTAAGAGAGAAAAAACAGAAATCAGAAATAGCTGTTTTCCAATAATCTACAGGCAACTTTACAAAAAAGGGACGATTTTTCAAAAAAAGTTATTTTTTTCTGAGACCCTTGGGTAAATTTGGATGATATTGTAGTATGTTATAGTGGGGCACCTGTTCTATCACACCCTGACGGTTGGACCACTATTTACGCCACACCCTGTATATAAAAATCAATGCCACTTTTCGTTGTAATTTTATAACTCAAGAACGGGCTCACCTATCCAAACCAAATCTTTAGGCTTTGTTTGGACTATTTAGTAGACGGTGAAAAGCTGATGGCTTTCAGGAAGAAAAAAGAGAGAATAAATAAGAAGTTGAGATTAAATTTTAAAATGATAGTTTATTGCAAATTAGATATAACTCGGGGTCGTGGGTATTTTCAGGCAGAAAGTGCGGTTTCCGAAGGCCTTCACAGGGTTCCGACTTATCTTAGTTTTTGCCTTCCTTGAGAATGCTGCAGTTGTTGATGTAGCCGTGCCGTCCACAACTTCGGCTGGCACGGTGTTTTCAACCCGGAGAGTAAGATATCTCCTGTAGCCCGTAGGGTAAAAGGTTCTCGTCGAACTCGAAGGGTGGATCTCTGGATCCCGTAGGCTGGACGTTCCTGCTTGGAACCCGCAGGGTGGATCTTGACAACCCGTATGGTGGACGTTGACAACCCGTAGGGTGGACCCCAATGATGGGGTTATTGACGCTCGCAGCTAAATCGCTGATCACTTTGGGAGCACCTGGCTCCTAACAATATTTCTTCACTTTGAAATTATACTCTGATGCACCTACGCACAGTGTCTTATATTTAGATTATTTGAGTAATGGGGCTTTGAAATTCGCGCGCGGTTGTTTTTATATTTTTGTACAGCGCCTCTAGCGGCACCACTCGAAACTACTAAACGTCAAGACCGCTTTTTAAATACGAATGAGGCTTCCGCCGTTGCGACACTAACTCGGTAGATGGCGCTTTCATTTATTAATCTACGTTTTCATTTTAAAACCCCTCATGTTGAACCCCTAATTGCACCCGTTGTTCCACAACGTTACATACTCCCCCTCCCCGGTGAGCGTTTGACGTACCCTAACGCGTCAAATGCTGCGTTCGTCCTCGAACGCCCCTAACATAATACCTAATACTCGTCTATGTGTGTGTGTATGTTAGTGTGTTGTGTGAATGAGATGATGCTGGGTGTAGCGAAGAGTCGGCCTTAACTTTAATGAAACCAACTCGCAGGATGTATTAAGGTGATTCTGAAGGATCTTATAGGACAGAAAGAGAAAAGACGTATTTGAGGCTTTGGGTTGAAGGTTCAGGTAATACGCACCGCCTGAAAGTGGGGTGTGTATAATAAGGCTTTTTGCTGAAGGCTGGGATTTATACAACCGTCCCAGAGAAGAACATCCTACTAGGGCTAGTGTAACACTTCCGACTCATAGGATGGACTATCCCCCAGGGCAAGCCTCTAGCTTCCGAGTGGTAGGATTAGCCATATGACGAAAATAAACATAACGGTGATCTACACCTACGACTGTTAGGGCAAGACAAATGCTGCCAAATAACAGTACCATAATTCTGTTCGGGTAAGCCTCATGCTTCCTCGTAACAGTAACAAACCTACACCATAATTCTGTTAGGGCAAGACCATGCTGCCAACTAACAGTAAACGACGAACTCTGTTAGGGATAGACTCATGCTTCCAACTAACAGAAAACTCCCAACCAAACCAAGAAACAGAAAAGTGATAGAAAATAATTTACTTGCAGAATCCTTCGTGTTGCTAATTAACCCTTATGTCCCCATGACGAACACGGCATGTGTTTGTCACGTTGTTCTGTGTACTTATTTGAAAGTCGTGTGTAGTGTGTAGTGTGTAGTGTCCCTAACTAATTACTAGGCTATTTAGCCCTTTAACCAAATAAAATAAAAAACCAAGTGCATATTCGCAATCTTAGTATCAATAACAAAAGACAAATGCTTATTCTCAACTTTAGTAGAAGAATGTTGACTATGACTATTATGTCAACCTTAATAAATGACGAAGATCATTGATCTTTGGCCATTCTGCCAAATATCTAAACAAAATATGGTGCCCTTGTTTGCCACCATGTCAGTGTAAAATGTATTTAAATAAATAATGTGTATGTATGTACGTATGAAATCTCCCCTGTGCAAGTTTTATTTTGTTTGCGCGTAAGCTGCTGACGTAATCGTGTTGATGCAAACGTGTTATTCATCGTTGCATCTAAGGCCAGTGTCACACTCTGTAAACAAACAAAAAAAAAACTGCTTGTTGAGTGTTTGGAATTTTGTGTGAAGATAATTGTGATGAATATGTAATGACTATATCTTACTTAATTATTATGTAAGTGTAAATGTGAAACTTCCGTATGATCATATGTATGCGTGTAACCTGACACGAGATGTGGTACCTATATGTGCCACCTATGTACTAAAGTTATATGACGGTGTGCTAACACCCTTATATTTTCCAAAAAATAATTATCAAAACCTATTGTATAACTGTACTGATGTACTATATAAACTGTTAGTGAATGCATTTTAATGCAGTGTAATTGCCTGAGGGCCGCCACCGTTGAACCAGGTTCCTCTCCCCGGATCTTAACTTCATATGAAAGTTCCGCTTTTGGAAGCGATGTGAAATTTGATTTGAATGCCATTGTACTGACTATTTCAATTACTATAGCCGGGAATCTTTAGTGATGATGATTATTTACCAATGTATAGTGTATTTATCTGCTACTTATTTTACATGAAAAGTTAATTTTATGTAAACAACGAATGTTCGCTATATTCGCTAACGAATTCTGTTGTAGTGAACGACGGCCCTTATCGTTGTCTGTTTACGTCTTGTTGAATGTTAAGGAATGTGAATATTTTTCGATCCACCCGCCGAATAACGAAAAATAAATTCTACTTTTTAGGGTTCGTTGAACCGAATTATAAATTGAACCTTTATAAAACTTAGTATTTGCTTTAGTAAATACTTAAGTTTGGACATAGTACCTTTTAGGGTTCCTTCACTCAATTAATAGATTGGACCCTTCTAGAAATTAATTGTCTGTCTGTCTGTCTGTGTTTAAATGTAATCTAATCCTAAGCAGTGAGTAGTGAAAGTGAAGTGTGTGATGATGGGTTGATGAAATTAACTAAGTGTTTTACAGCTTTACTCGAATAATGCAATTTTCGACGCTGCTATTATTTTTATTGAAATGTAACTATTCACACGAACGTACTACGAGTTAATTGTATTTTAACTCGTACCACTAATTTTTTCTTTAAATCGTTCCTTCTACTACGGAACCCTTAATTATTCTGAACTGTGTCAAAGACGATTCGCACTTGGACGGTTCTTGAAATAAACTATATGGTAGTAACCAACCTTTTATGTAAATTGTTCCTCACCACTACGGAACCCTTGAATATTTCGAATTGTTTGAAAACCGATTCGTACTTGGACGATTCTGGAAATGTTTTGTATGAGACTGTTGGTGCCCGGAGTGTATTATATTCACTTCCACCCACAGTTTATATGGAAAAAAAATTTCTTCTACTATCGAGCTAGTAATTCAACTTACTCGTAAACGTTATGAAAGCAACATCTGCCGTTGTTTATTCGGAACACGAATCAAAGTTAATAGTTTATAATTGTTTTTGGCAAGAATGTATTCACTGCGTGATCTACGTTTGGAATGTTTTTTCTTACAGTTGTACTTCAGTGTATCAGAATTCGACGTAATTCGAAAAGTGAAACAATTATGAATTTTTTAAAATTTACGTGAAGTGAAATTTGTAAAATCTTTGTTCTACCGTTTTACTAGAGTGAAATTTCAATAGGGATTATTACCCAGAAGTGTGATTATCGGCTGTTGGTCTCGCTGTAAATTCACATATAGGAAATACAACAAAATAATACACAAATTGAGGCGGTTTGACGCCGTAAAAAAATAAAATTTGTGGTGGTGATTTACTGTGACTACTTTTTACGATGAATATAGGCAATACAATTCACTTACGAAAATTAATGTAAGCGTTTCAAATTAGAAGTTTTACTTCAGACTTTACAAAGTACTATTTAAAATTGAAAAAAAAAAAAAACTTTTACTTTAAATTTAATTAAAATTTTTCCACCATAAAATAAATACGTGAGGGTGTGAAAAATAAAATGGGGACCGTTAAAATTTGGAAAAATTACAATTTACGTTGAGAAAAAATTCAAATTTTGCCTTGTTCTTGTTTATGCCGAAATCTGTCTAAAATCACTAAAAAACACACAAAATAAGCCGGAAAGAACAAGTTGGCAGCAGAGGTCAGGAGAGCCAAATTCCTGGGTAGTTGTGATAATTTGGAGGGAAACTACCCCGCTAACGGGCACTCTTAAGACTATTTTACACAAATTGAATAATCTTATAATTATGACCTCCGACTCCCGTCGGAAACCGCTTTCTCGCTACCCGAAACCACGATGTGGGCGCCACTGAAAAGCTGATGGCTTTCAGGAAGAAAAAAGAGAGAATAAATAAGAAGTTGAGATTAAATTTTAAAATGATAGTTTATTGCAAATTAGATATAACTCGGGGTCGTGGGTATTTTCAGGCAGAAAGTGCGGTTTCCGAAGGCCTTCACAGGGTTCCGACTTATCTTAGTTTTTGCCTTCCTTGAGAATGCTGCAGTTGTTGATGTAGCCGTGCCGTCCACAACTTCGGCTGGCACGGTGTTTTCAACCCGGAGAGTAAGATATCTCCTGTAGCCCGTAGGGTAAAAGGTTCTCGTCGAACTCGAAGGGTGGATCTCTGGATCCCGTAGGCTGGACGTTCCTGCTTGGAACCCGCAGGGTGGATCTTGACAACCCGTATGGTGGACGTTGACAACCCGTAGGGTGGACCCCAATGATGGGGTTATTGACGCTCGCAGCTAAATCGCTGATCACTTTGGGAGCACCTGGCTCCTAACAATATTTCTTCACTTTGAAATTATACTCTGATGCACCTACGCACAGTGTCTTATATTTAGATTATTTGAGTAATGGGGCTTTGAAATTCGCGCGCGGTTGTTTTTATATTTTTGTACAGCGCTTCTAGCGGCACCACTCGAAACTACTAAACGTCAAGACCGCTTTTTAAATACGAATGAGGCTTCCGCCGTTGCGACACTAACTCGGTAGATGGCGCTTTCATTTATTAATCTACGTTTTCATTTTAAAACCCCTCATGTTGAACCCCTAATTGCACCCGTTGTTCCACAACGTTACAACGGTTTATGTGAAGTTTGCACAAAATCGGTCGAGCGGTTCTTCATTTATCACGCAAACGAAGCTGCGCGGGTCAGCTAGTTTCATATAATAATAATAAGTACCTCTTCTGTATTCTTTTTGCTTATTTCCCAATTCCCATTTTAAATTCTTAGTTCCGATAAATATTGTTCTTGGCAGTTTACCCGACAGCTATAGACATTATGATTGCGAAAACGAAAGAGAATTAGGCCGGCAGCGGCTGTCACTTTTTCGTCATCAATCGAATCACTGCTAAGTACAAAATTTATATAGTATAGCTGGATATGTAAAAGTATAACCTGTCGCTTCCAGATGGTCGAACACTCGCATGCGCGCGGACAACACCTCGGTGGTGACCCTGATGCTGGACCCGCCCGGGCCGCCGCGCGCCACCGTGCTGCGCTCGCGCTCCGGGGCCGCCCGCGCGCCGCCCCTGCCGCCCGCGCCCCGCGCGCCCGCGCCGCCCGACACCGCCGCGCCGCAGAACGGACTCACCATCATGACACGCTACTCCGACGAGCGCGCCGCGCCCGCCTCCGCCCCGCCCGCGACCACCCCGCCCGCGCACGCCCCCGCGCCCGCGCCCGCGCCCCTGCCGCCCTGCGCCACGCTGGACGCGCGCCTGCCCTCGCCGCTCGCGCCCCTCGACGCCGAGCGCGACGTCCTCGACGCCGACGCCGACGACGCCATCGTCAATTACGGCAACCCGGCCGAGTCGTACTTCATGGCGCGCCTGCTCAACCGCACGCGCGTCGTTAACACGCTCTCGGCCGTCCACGACGAGATAGCCGCGGACACGGCGGGCCGCGCCTCGCCCGAGCGCCCGCCCGCTCCGCTCACCGTGCTGCCGGACGGCGCGGGCGACGCGCACGAGCCGGAGGAGGACGCGCGCCCCGCGCTGCCGCCGCGCACCTCGCTCGCCGAGCCCGACGAGCCCGCCGTGTCCGCGGACGACGACGGCGGCATACAGATCAACGAGGTGTCCTCCAGCTCGCCCACGGAGGCGCCGCCCCGACCGCGGGGCCGCCGCGCGCGCACCGAGCCGCGCCGCGACCCGCCGCCCGCCGCGCCCGACCGCGTGCTGCGCTCGCACCACGACGCCGAGCCGCCGCCGCGCCCGCACACGCGCCAGGCCGCCGCCCGACCGCGGGCCCCGCCGCCCGCGCCCGCGGCACCCGTCGACCGCGTCGTAATACTAACGCGACGCGCCGCGCCCGCCCCGACGCCGCCCCCGCCGCCGCCCCGCGCGTACCCCATCGAGGCGCGCTCGACGGCTCGCAAGGTTGGAGCCGCTCCCGTCGAATCGGCCCCCGCGGACGACGACACGAAGCGCGGCGCACTCCGCGCCACGCGCTCGCAGGGAGCCACCGCCGCCACAGTTACGCCGCTCGCACAGAAAATCACGCGCAGCATAGGACTGTACGCGCGAGAGCTGCGCGGAGCCGCCGCCGCTGCCGCTGCCGCCGCAGGAGCTCGGGCGGGAAACTCGGCGCGCGGGCCGGGCCCGGCGCGGCGGGTCCCGGCGGCGCGCCGCCCGCCCGCGGAGCGCTCGAAGGAGAACCTCGGCGCCGCGAGGGGCCGCGCCCGCGCCCGCGCCGCCCCCGCCGCGCCGCCCTCGCCGCGCCCGCGCACGCGCCGCGCGGATAGCGCGCGACCCGGCGACGAGCCCGAGGTGCACTCCACCACGGGCGAGCCGGCCGCGCGCCTGTGCGAGCCCGCCCCGCCGCCCGCGCCGGCCCGCCCGCGTGCGCTGCGCTCGCGCAACGACGCCGCCGAGCCGCTGCGGCCGGCGCGCGACGCCGTGGCGTGCAAGCGCGCGCGCTGCGAGGAGGGCGCGGGGGGCGGGGGCGGGGGCGCCAGCAAGGCGGCGCGCCTGGCGGACAAGTGCCCGCGCTCGCTGAGCCGGCGCGGCGCGGCGTGGGCGCCGGCGCTGGCGCTGCGCAACCGGCTGCGGCGGCGGCTGGCCAAGTAGCGCACCGCCTCCTGCGAGTCCAGTCTTGATGTTGTCTCTTTTGATGTTCCCGCTGCGGGTAGTTTTTGTTTGATTCTGTGACGTTTCGTTCCGTGGCCCGCTCGGGCGGTCCCCGGGCCCCCGTCGACGTTAACGTATAGTACAAAGGTAGTCTATGTTTAACGTGTAAGTTTACCGCGTGGACCGTGAGCTTTCGTTACCCCTAGTGGATATTTATTTTCTCTGTTCTCGGAGCCACTATCGTGATGCATTTAACTCTGGACGAACTTTGAATCTGCATTGCTTGTTGAAAATATTTGTCGATTCAAAGTAATCTCCGTTTTGTCACGATGCTAGCTGTATCGTGCTTTTTATGCTTAGGATTCCTGGTTTTCGGAGTTGTAACTTTGTAACCCTTTTGCCATTTGTGACTCCGTCGATAAATAGATTGAAAAATATCATTTTCAACCGACTATATTCGCCTACTGTGGTTAGACTCGATGAATACGCGTACAAAATCATGATGAGGTTACTAAAAAGATTTTTTTTTCACCAAATATTTAGGGAACTATAAAAGACCCAAAGTTAATTGCACCATTTTGAGGAATATAATTATGTAGTTAATGATTGCGTTCGAATGTTCCCGTACCCGTTTTACAAACACGTTAAAAAAAAAAATTATATAATATTTTTCTTGTAGTAGCAGGTCTGTTACTGACGCGACTAGTAGCAACATAAATTGATATATACACGCTTACATTTCCTAAAATAGTGAACGCATCATGCGCTGTATAGCCTATTTATACACATGTAATACAATAAATTAATTGTCTTATTTTACTAAAGAAACTATTCCATAACAAAACATCCAATGCTGCCTACTTTGCTCTGCATTTGCTCAGCAATAACTGCAAATAGGTGTCACAAATGTATAGTCAGCTTCAATAATACAGAGGCGATCATATTGTTCTAAATGATCCTAGCAAATATGAAAATCAAAACCTTATTTCAGTTGGATAAAGATCATATTATGGATGACAGCTGTCATATATTTTGTTCATTCTAAAATATTCATTGAACTGCTGATATTATGTTTGATTTTTATATTTGGTGGGATACAGGATTTTTGTAATCGGAATTTTCTCTTATATTAGTGCCCAGTACGGCTAATAGGCTTGCCCTTCTACATGGGACCAATAAAATAAAACTAGTACAAAAGTGTTAAAGTACCTCTGCATACCCTGTGTATGTATTTTGTAGAATAATTCTAAATAATAACTTGAACTGTGGTCGCTTCTGTATTAATAACTGACTGATAAGTGAATTATTATGTCTTTGACAGAGACTAGATATAAGACCTCTATAGATCTTATTCATATAAAAATATCAATCTATTTTGAAAACTTCTCTATGTTAATTGATTAGACACCATTATGTTTGGTTAACTTTTAAGCAGTCGGATTTTATCTATTATTGTTCTATAGGGTCTTCAGGGTAAATTAGGTCCCGCAGAAAATTTGTTCATTGGTTTATAGATAAGATCATAGCTCATTGGAAACAGACCCTGCTCTAATACCATTGGTATTTTTTATATAGTATATGTATGGATATTTATATACTCTATACATATCAACTTTGTAACCTAGCAACCTGATAACAAGAGAATGAACGTATATTAACGAATTGTTCCTTTTAGGCCCTAGAAGGAACAATTCGTTTTTAGGCTACCTAGAATCTAGGTCAAGTGATTATGGTGAGCTATGACCTTGAAGTGTACACAATTGTAATCCAACGTCTCAGCCAGGATTACATTTCTTGTTGCCATCCACGCAGACGTCAGATAACAAAATTATATTATGACCTTCAATGCCCTTGATCCTTCTCGGTTGAGACGCTGGACTACAATATTGTGTAGCCATAGTAAAAAAACAACAAATAAGTTATCATTGATTATAAACGTTCCGAGCGCGGTTTGCAAGTGCAGTGCCTACTCATCTACGAGCGAGTACGCACACTTTGACCAAATTTGAAGGAAATAACAGAGGGGTGGAAAAAAATTTTGGCACTGGACGGCAACTACCTTAATTCCTTTAGTTGGCTCATTTTACTGAAAGTTTCTTTACATTAAAAAAAAACTGCTTTCAACTATTTTCTTAAATTCGTTTCGTCTAACTAAAAAAAGAAATAAAAATTCTAGCTCTTTTCTTATTATATTTGTATTATGCAACGTGAAATATTAAAAATTAGAAATAGTAGACGTTCCAGTAACACTACTTAGTGAAAGTGTGATTTCCGTGCTCGTATGCACTGCGCTTGCGCATATGCAAACACTGCAAACAGCACTTGGTGCGTATATTCGAAGGGATTCGAAGAGATTACTGTTGTCTTTTTACTATGGTGTAGTCGCTTTTGAACATTGATAACGGTTGTAAGTTTTGTTCGATTATTCCCAGTTGTTCCGTTGAAGTAGTTCCGTGGCGGAACTAGTGAGACTTTTTTTCCCAGTTGTCCCGCGGAACAAAGCATCAGTAATTCAGTTCCCATTAGTTCCGCGGAACAAAGTAGAAATAAAATACTAATAAATTCATTCCCAGTAGTTCCGCGGAACAAAGCATAAATTAAAAACTAATAAATCAAGTCCCAGTAGTCCCGCGGAACAAAGCATAAATTAAAAACTAATAAATCAAGTCCCAGTAGTCCCGCGGGAGAAAGCATCTCTTACATACGAATATTTTATGTTCCCATTAGTTCCCTACGGTGTCTTACGGCTATTTTCTCATACAATTAAAAAAATGAACTTCGACAAAACAAATGAAGATCGGTACAACAAATGAAGACTGACAAAACAAATGAAGATCGACAAAACAAATGAAGATCCGTACAACAAATGAAGACTGACAAAACAGATGAAGATCGACAAAACAAATGAAGATCGACAAAACAAATGAAGATTGACGAAACAAACGAAGATCGACGAAACAAATGAAGATCAATGAAACAAATGAAGATCAGCAATAACAAATGACGGTTGGAAAAACAAATCACGGTTGGAAAAACAAATCACGGTTGGAAAAACAAATGACTATCGAATAAACATTATGCAGATCAATAAAACAAAAGACTACAAGCAAGTTGATAAGGTCAAAAGTTTCTTGCAGCCATATTTTGTAAGCTAAATGCGATTACCATTCAAAAAATAGGTGCAAGCAATTCTCGACCTTATGAATATGCTTAATATTTATTTATTTTTTTATATATTCGTGATCTGTGATGTCTATAAACGCCTAAAAGCACATTTTCAGGGAAATGTCATTAAGGTCGAGAATTGCTTGCAGCTATTTTTTTGAATGGTTATCGCATCTAGATTACAAAAAATGTCCATGCCAATTTCGACCTTATGAGCATGCATAATATCTATTTATTTTTTATATATTCGTGATCTGTGATGTCTATAAACGCCTAAAACCACATTTTTAAATAAGTGCCATTAAGGTCGAGAATTGCTTGCACCTATTTTTTTTAATGCTAATCGCATTTTGATTACAAAACATGGCTGCAAGTAACTTTTGACCTTATCAACTTGCTTATAGTCTTTTGTTTTATTGATCTGCAAAATGTTTTTTCGATCGTTATTTGTTTTTCCAACTGTCATTTGTTTTGATGATCTTCATTTGTTTCGGCGATCTTCATTTGCTTTTGTCGATCTTCATTTGTTTTTGTAGATCTTTATTTGTTTAGAAAATTACTTAACTACTATAAACTTTTAAACTAGATGTTCTTCGTATAATGGATCTTTTTTCACTCGCATGTCCTAAAAGATCCATATTCATAAAAAATAAAATATTTTGAGGCTTTAAGATATTAAAGTGGACATAACATAATGTCCATAAAGATCCATGATAGTTCCGCTACGGAACTATTGGGAATAGAAAAGTCTCACTAGTTCCGCTACGGAACTACTGGGAATAGAAAAGTCTCACTAGTTCCGCTACGGAACTACTGAGAATAGAAAAGTCTCACTAGTTCCGCCACGGAACTACTGAGAATAAAAATGTCCCAGTAGTTCCGTGGTGCGGAACTACTGGGAAAAAAAAGTCTCACTAGTTCCGCCACGGAACTATTGGGACAAAAAGTCTCACTAGTTCCGTCGCGGAACAACTGCCGCGGAACTACTGGGAATGAAGGGTTTTGTTGTGAAAAAGTTTTATGATACGTTTGTTGATCGTATCTACACATGCAACTTAGCTTTAGAAGGTGATCTTTGACGTTATAAATGAGATAAAAAATTTAACATCTCGTTACTATAAATGTAGGTAGTTAATCCTTACGATATCAACGTAAGATACAGTCTTCATGATATTTATAAAATATCTGAAGTTATACCAAGAGTGCTTTCTGAGTAAATTGAAATACAAATTAGGTAAACTTATATTAGGTACTGATAGGAATGTACAGTGGGATTTCGAAGTCCACCAAAATTTTATTTGTTTACATTGTGCTAGTAATTTACTTTAAAAAAGAACTAGGGTAGTAGGAGAAGTTATTCTTTTAGGAAAAGAATTGTGTTTTTTTGTACTTCCTATTAAGCTTTATTGGTTCTAGAATTTCTTACTTTGTGAATGTTGTTGAACATACCTGAAAGAATTGTTAAGTTACAGCGCTCTAGAAAGGGCTATATCTCGGTTGACATGTTAACATATCTTTTATCATAGTTTTTAATACTAAGGTGAAACTCAGTACATATTATATTTTTCCAGTTATAGTAAGTAGTCCCTTGGTGCATGAATCGTTATTATTTTAATGCATTCATCGATCTCTCATAGTTATCCATTTAATAAAATAATGCCTTACTCTATCCACCTCCACTTTAAATTTAACTATTGAAATAATGTGATTTTGAGACCATTGATTTATTTAATAACCAAAAAAAGGTTTAGTGTGAACGTTACATTGTTGACCATTGTAAAAATATGATACATATTTTAACAGGAACTAGACGATTTGAATAGATTGTACCTAAGAATGGACTGAAGACGTAATATTAAGTTAAGAGTCCAAGTTATGTACATATTAATAGGATAAATAAATGAAAAAGTATGTAATAATAATGTGCCTCGTTTGTTACCGAAAACAAATACATAGGTAATAGTGTTCTTTGATATATTGAGATATGTATTTTTATTGAAAATAAAATTTATGCATTGTAATTTAGCTGTAAAAGAGAATTTAATATAATTTGTTAAGCTAATTGTGTAAAGATTTTAAGATTGAGACATTCTGTCGCTTATATTGTGAAATCAAGGAACTGTATAGTTTAGTTTTTTTTTTGTTTGTGCATTCAAACTTTTAAGGGACAGGATGTCGATATCACGATACAATTTTCTAACTTGGAGGGTAATATAATGCCTTGGAAGAGTACATTCGTAACTGGGGTTACGACAGGTGGATTGGTAGGTAACGATATAGATTGAGATGCTACAACAAATTTTATTACTATACACGATTGAAAGCAAAAGGATTATTGTAGATTTTATTTTTTGATTTAAATAAAGTTTGTATGAAAGAACTATAAGTTTTTTTTTTATTATACTATCCTGCTACAGATCTAAAAATACGACTTGAAAGTGTCAAAAGTTTGTCTCTGTTTTGCCGTTTCTGAATTTGAGACAGATGACGTTACACTACTAAATAAATTATCGTCTGCGCATTAACATCATTCTATCGGAGCATAAAAAAATTATGCTTCACTGATCCGATTTCACCGATCCAAAGGTATTTTTCACCAAACATCCTTTTTTTGCGAAACATCAAAATAACAAAATATATTATACTAACGGACGTCACGCTGTTTCACCCGTGTAGTTCCCGTTCCCTTTGGAATACGGGAATAAAATATAGCCTATGTTCACCGCAAAGAGTGTAGCTTCCCAACAGTGGAAGAATTTTTCAAATCAGTCCAGTAGTTCCGGAGCCTATTCGTTACAAAAAAAACATCTTTCCTCTTTATAATATTAGTCCTATGGACGTACAAAACTCAATGAATTTTATGCCCTCGCGATAAGTGGTGAGTATAATTATTGCCGGTCTACCGGCTACTTATACTGGACACGCAAAACGTACAAAATTCAATGCATATTGTGCCCATGCAATAAGTAGTACCTGCCTGTATTGCTGCGTTTAAATGAACAGGCGCAGGCTAATTCGTGAAACTTTCAAGAATTGCCGCTGTCGTGTTACTTGGTTTCCGAAGCACAGAAACGGCGGTGGTCGTAACCTGGAACTTGGAGACTTGCTCAAAACAGCACCCGATGATATCCTGACATATGGCATAGCTTTCCGAACCGTGCCATATGACATTCGAAACCTTGCAATAGTTTTGTTCTGCAGGACTCATACCTATAGCCCGCTAACTCAGTTATCAGCGGGCTTTATGAGTACGGAAATACTTTGACGTGATGACGAGAAACTGAAACCGGTAAGGTTTCAGTTTCTTGTCTCGTCAAAGTATTTCCGTACTTTTCTCATATGCATGATACTTGTCCTTAAACGAGAATGACCTATAATTAGAGTCACTGCGAGAGTAGGTACCCATTTCCTCTAGGTGCATTTAGCGATTGACTTGACTGCGACTGCGACAGAATCTCGATCATTCGATCGGTAGGTATGTAAAAACGGTTACTCGTATGAGGCTTCTTATGTTGAAATCACACTTCAGGCCCGGGAAAGTGCGAAGCAAACATTCACTTCACATTCATTGACTGAATGGAAACGGAAGAAACTAGGACTTAGTATCCTTACACAGGTAGTATAAAATTCGTTTTCTGTATGTTTACTTAGAACTTTTAAACTACTTCGTGCTCCGAACCAGTGTTTAGCGAAGTATAATCAAACGTAAGTATTCTATACTATAACAAAGACATAACTTTGTAATAAAATGACAACTAACATACACTATGCCTAGGTAAGTACAGTATTTATGGTTTTGTACAGAAAACTCGGTAACGTGATCCTATTATCAGCAATCCATTATACTTACTTCAACCACTAATGGTGTTCATTTGCTGACAGTTTCATATTCCAGGTAGATGTTTTTACGTTGCGGGCATTGAATGCGGAAGCTATAGGTCCCGATCCCGATGCATCGTCCCCTACCAAGCATGAATGGCTACAAACCCGCCCTATTTTTATTCACGCCGTTGTCAAACCACGCAGACCGTTCACCCTACTATTTCAACTCGGCTAGGTTATAGTTTGGGCGCGCGCTCTAGCGTCCTGCCTTGCTCCCTACTAGCCGGTCGTCGTCGATTAGTTACGCGACGGTCGTAATATGTGTCGCATCTGTTTTCCGCAATAATATTAAAATGTGACCGCTTGTTTTACGATAATAGCAATAAATAATCTTACCTCAATGTGATAATGCAGTAACGGATTGTATTTGTGAATTAAAACAGTGAGTAAAAACGTAGTGTTGACAAGAAAAAACGCGGGAATTGATAACCTGTCGAGACGTTGCAGTGCGTTTAGTTTATCGATCGTGTTGTGTTTACTACTGCTGACTGCTGCAGTATTGGTGCATTGGAAATAAACACATAATAGTTGTTTATCTCTCTCTATACTCTGTCATGTGGTAACCTATGTACGCAGAATCAGTGCTATTATTAGCACCGGGGTTAATAGTTATCGATTGAAAATAATAGCAAGTATCAGGGTTGCCGAATTGACAAAACACGCCTGTCGCAGATTTTTGTAATTTTGATCACGTACGTTCTTAACCGGATCTGAATAAATAAACACTATTATTATTGTAAAAAAAGCTTCGAACTCGCATTCCATAATGTAACCTAACAAGCTCTACTAGTTTTTTCGTCACTTTAGTAACAGTTCGGGCTACGTATTCGATGCTGGCAGTTGCTGGTTAAAATTTTTAAATTTCTAAAGATATTTTTTTACTGACCAGGTTTAAAAAGTATAAAAAGTCAATAATAAAGACAATTTCGGATAACGATGTAGGCACATGTAGGTAAGACTCGAAGCGATTAATACCACGTCTCCTTCCCTAGATGGGAACTGAGTATGACCAGAATCCCCGCAAGGATATAGGAGGTACCCAAGACACTGACCAGCCCAGACTACCATCTGTGGTATAATCTATGTCACAAAGCAGAGATTCACAGTTGGTGGACACTGGATAGTTTTTGTCGTATCGAATCCCTCCTTTCCATATGTATGTGGTCCAGTACATGAAAAACGTCTGCATCGCCTTATATCCCCAAGACACCTACCAGCCCTGACCATCAACTGTGGTTAATCCCCAAGACACACCAGCCCTGACTACCAACTGTGGTAATCTCTGCCTGTCCAATAAGCAATAAGTAAATGAAAAACATCAAAATCGTTTCATAAATATCTATTAAGGTAATCTACCTAAATGCCTCTATAGTCTATACTATAGTAAGATACCTACCTACTTAATTTAAAAAAAAATTAGTTTATAATGTTTCCTTTGCTTCGCACACTAGGTTCAAATAAAAAAAACAGTTTAAAAACACAACATTCAGTTTAAATTAACTAGGTACTAGGTAGTACAACGAGATGCATTCGTCATCCCAGTACACGGTCTAATAACTTTAGTGGACGTAGTCTGAAACCTTATACGGGTTCATTATTTGCTGTAGACAAAAGACTTGCAGCGTAGGACTTTGATATTGTAAATAAAACTAGCGTACGTCACGCGGTTCCCGTTCCCGTGGGAATACGGGAATAAAATATAGCTAGAAAAGAGTGTAGCTTCCCAACAGTGAAAGATTTTTTCAAATCGGTCCAGTAGTTCCGGAGCCTATTCGTTACAAACAAACAAACAAAAAAACAAATCTTTCCTCTTTATAATATTAGTATAGATATAGTTTTTACTTTCCCTGAGTTAGGTACATAAATAAATGTCGAAGGACTTTAAGAGTTCCTAAATACCAAAAGTCTTTTCTTTTTTTTTAACGTGAGGAAAATCCTACATGGATGCTATGCCGGATTCCTACCGACTAAAAATCACACGTATCCTACATAACAGCCTTCGGTTGGGAGCCCCGGGGCATACTAAATGTCTAATCAGATAAATACCTACCCCCATTACTAGGCCTTCAGAAATTTCCCTGTAAATGTCTAGGTCTATAGGTACCCTTTTATTTAACGTGAGGGAAAATCCATCATGGATGCTATGTCGGACTCCAACTTAAAAAATCTCACGTAACGCCCAGCAGCCTACGGTAGGGAGCCCCGGGTGAGCCCTCGGAAGGATGTCCCAGGACTTAGGTCTATACCCTACAAATTGACTGAGTGGGAACTGGAAATTCGTGTACGTTACGATTGCTCCGCTGAGTTCTTCTATGCAAACATAAAAAAAATATTTACTCTTACAGAATCCCCTAGTATCAGTAGTCCGATTGAATAGTCCGATGATCGAACTACTGAGACTTTTTCGGCTCAGTAGTCCGATGATACAGATTATTATAAATCATCGGACTACTGAGTCTTTTAGTCCGATTCGAAATTCCAAAATAAGAAATGGATGCAGTAGTATTAGGTACATTTGTTTTGCATATTTATTTTTTCCAACATGCTAAATGTAAAGCAATTGTATACAAAAATAGTAGAGATGCGCCGAATGTTCGGCCGAATGTTCGAATTCGGTACATTCGGCAAGTTTTGGAAAGTTCGTATTCGGCCGAATATTCGGTTTATTTGCCGAATAATGACCGAATATTGAAATTATTATTAACAAATTAAAAATTATGGAATAGGTAGGGGTTTTCCCATAATTAACGTCATGATACAGAGACCTCTGGTGATGCACAGTAAAGTAACATAATCATTCAGGTGATAATTCACTCCGAGCTTATTGGACGCCAATCTGGCGTCCAATAAGCTCGGAGTGCTCAACATTGCTTCCCTAAAAAATGCCCGGATTTGACAGCGAGCAGAGCAGACCCGTTAATTGAATCCGTTTAACTCATCATAAACTCGAAAAGTTCTTGTTTTCCCACCAATAAATGGTCGAGATGATATTGTTGTAATGAGCTAGCTCAGTTCTAGATAGTGGTCCAAGTCACTACGTCCGTTTTTATCTGTTCTTCTTTAAGATACAATATGCAAGTACTTTTCTTCACTAAATACTGTGTCTCACGACGTTATCACTCAAACCACAGGGCGGAAACGCCATACAAAAATGTTCGTTTTCACCCACACTAATATACACGTAATGTGAATGCTTGAATCAAGTTTGAATGTGTGTGTGAGTATACTAGGGATACTAGCTATGGAAACAAAATAATAAGAAACAGAACGCAATCTCATGTATGTAGGTACTTTTTTTTTCAAATCTACCCTCGGCTTAGCACAAATTAAACCAAAGTAATAGCACAAAGTACGTAGGTAGTAATACGTTATGCAACGCAGTGACACTCTCTCAAGTACTAACACGGCAATAGACACATCAACTTTGGTGGGGGGTTGGGGAAGCTTACTCGGTGGGAGGTAGGGAGTGGCCGATCTGTATGTAATACTATTATATTATCTTTGCTAAAACGCTACAAAACACGACAGCACACAACCAGTCCAAAACTCGTAACTGAACTAACTCTCTGTGAAAATGAATTGCTCACGTTCCATTTCACTTTTTACATTTACCTCACTGATCTCAATCCTAATATTTATTGCAAACTCTTCTTTGGTGGAAAACAAATCTCATTTAATTTAAAATGAGCCCATTCAGCCCACCATCCCCCGCTAATTACTCTATCGGCGCGTACGGCCACACATGGGAGTGCTCGTCATTTCTGAGCTGCTGGTCCAGAATACCAGTATTGCCCGTTCGACTCGGTTAAGGGGCGTGCTATGAGGATTATTAACGATTCTCTACTTAGGGGCCTTCGCAAAAACTTTGATTTTTTACAGCTTGCAGGATCTGTAGACCTAACCGAACTACATACAGGATGGAATTTAAAGACGGTACTTGGAGGGAAAGTACCCTTAATATTCATAATGGCAAGTTTTGCTGGAAGGAAACATTCCTTTATTTTCAAAAGTAAGCAAAACTACACTTAAAGATTTTTGAAAAATCACCTGCTTGAACCGGAAATCGAACCTGGGAGATGTGAAAAAAAAAACATTCTGTATTTTATGATACCAACCGAAACAGTTTTTAATAAGGTTCAATTTCTTTTAATCAACATTGTATCTTAAATTAAAGGAATATCAAGTAAAATATGTTTTTATTGTAAAGTTTTCTCCCTATCTGAAGAAAAAAAATCAGTCTAATTGAAAACCTCCTACTTTTTTTTGAAGTTGGTTGGTTGAGTGACCAGAACGAATATTCCCATTCACAGAAACTAGAACATTTTTTTAACCAACTTCAAAACAATGGAGAAGAATCTCAATTAGACTTTTCTTTTTCTTCAGATAGTCAGTAAGCTTTACAATAAAAACATATTTTACTTGGTCTTCCTTTAATTTAAGATACTATGTTGTTTAAAAGAAATTGATTCTTATTAAAGACTGTTGAGTTTGGTATCATAAAATACAGGTTTCTTTTTTCACATCTCCCAGGTTCGATTCCCGGCTCAAGCAGGTGATTTTTCATAAATCTTTGAATGCAGTTTTACTTACTTTTGAAAATAAAGGAATGTTTCCTTTCAGCAAAACTTGCCATTATCAATATTAAGGGTACTTTCCCTCCAACTACCGTCTTTAAATTCCATCCTGTATAATAGCAACAAAGTGGCGATTCCCTGCAAAGACGGAGATTTATTGGTGAAATATTTGTGACTTTCTTCACGCTTGCAAGCCGTTCGATTGAGAATCGGCGACCTGGGGTTGAGGGCTGCGCGCCTAGCGCTGAAAGATTGTCGCCAGTCTCGTCGACAGACCTGTACTAACCTATTTACCGCGTTAATTTGAACTTTGAACCGAATAGTTCGGCCGAATATTCGGTTCAGTACATTTTAAACCGAATATTCGGCCGAATGTTCGAATTCGGTTCAACCCACATTCGGCGCATCTCTAAAAAATAGGTATTTTCCACCAATAAAAAAAAATAAAGTAAAAAAAAAGACAGAATAATATAAAAAATTATAAGTACAAATCGGTTATATTTCAAAATTATAATATGTATGTACTATAAGAATTAGACCAATAGAAGGTACATACAACCCAAAGGCATAAAATGTGATTAGAAGAGATGCGTTAAGTCTGTGATACTTATACCACCTCCAGCTATATATTTTGTCTATTTTGCCCTGGTGGTGGCGACATAGGCACCTATCCACACGCCACACACTTTTCCCCCCCGAAACAAGGCGGTCTTTGCTTGAACTTGAGCATGAGTCTACAAACATATTTTTAAAAAATCTCAGGTTTTTAACAGGATGTCATTACTATTTTGTAAGGTTTTACAATGGCTATTTTATTTACAATATCAACAATTGAACGAATTGTGCCCATGTAGTAGAATGACTGAATCATTTCCGTGGGTACATAGGTATAATATAGGTACTACCCGTTCGCTCTCAGTTTGCCGCTCGCCTCTACACCAGCCTCTACGCCAACAGCAAACTTAGAGCGAACGGGCTATACTTACCTAGGTACCTCGAAACGCTGACAATGCAATTGCTGTAGCGTTTTCCGTTGGTTACAGTTCACTAAGTTCGTAACTATTGTCAATGATATTTGTCAACTAAATTCACAAAACTTACTCAATGACTATTGAGTTGCAATAAAATTATATTGGTAAATACTTTAGCCCTTGTCCCCACTGACGAACTAAACTGATTTCAAGGTATTTGACAAAAATTAGAACCTGATTTTAGTCGAGAAAATTTTCAACGTAGAAAGAAAAGGCTTACAAAAGAAAAAGAAAAGGCTTACAAAAGAAAATTACTTAATTATAGACCCGAAGCAGAGTCCGAAGTTTATCGAAAAATAGCTTTATGCAACGTCTCCTTATAAACTTTGCTTTATCACCTTTAACTGTGTCAATTCTACGTTCATTCTTTCTTCGTTCGCGCAATTTTCCTGAAACGGAATTCACCTAGGTACATAAGTATTGGGAAAACCAGACTTTAAAATCCAGCTACATACACCTCACTGATCTGTGTTAAGGTAGAAATTATCCCCCCCTAGGCGAGGCCGCAATGGTAGCCGTGGGTCTGTTGGAAGTCCTGGGATATCCTTCCGAGGGCTTACCCGGGGCTCCCAACCATAAGCTGTTGGGCGTTACGTGAGGTTTTTTAGTCGGTAGGAAACCGGCACAGCATCCATGATGGATTTTCCCTCTCGTTAAAAAAAAAAGGTAGAACTTATCACAATAAAGTTTGCGAAAGTCAATCTCTAAAAATCAATGTCTCAAACTGTTTTTGTTTTATTCGATTCAAGTGTAGTTTACCCGATTTCTTTCGGCGACGCTTATTAAAGAGTATTGTGACCATCATTTCCAAGAGAAGGGGTAAGGTATGTTACATATCACGAGACAGTTATGATTCTACACCACTGTAATGTAATATTACATTACCGTGTCGACACTACTCTTATGTGCTCTCCATCTGTAGGGTGACTACTATACTGACTTAGGGAAATAAGCAAGTAGGTACGGCTTTAAGAATACCTCCGAACCGAAGTGATATAAATTGACACTGAATACTCAAGAAAATATTTTATTGAATAAATTCGCTTTACATTTTTTTAAAATTCTTTATGAGACAGGAACATGTTTCCCCCAGAGAGGCTTGAATAATTTGAGTACTTAAGGAAAAATAATATCGAAAAAATAATTTTACGAATATCACATTATGACTTAGAACTATACAAAGTGTTTGTTCGATATAATGAAGGCAACAAAGTGTAGGAGCAGCATTATAGGAGACTGTAAGACAGACCTATGTCAATTCTTCTTGTCAACCTTCTAAATTATCACACGTGTCCTGTATTATAATAATAATCTGTCCTAGTAACGTAAACCGGCGCGGCGACAGTTAATGTGAATTTAATAATAAAATTATGTATTCATTTATTATCCTGAATAACTCAGAGACAAAGATAGCGACACAAAAAATAATCTAATGAACCTTCTGTGAATTCTTTTAAGAACAGACTGGACAAAATTCTTAACCAACCAAGTGCATTAGATCTGCACGCATAAGCTAAAAGCTGCTAGTGCATTATATAATAATAATATATTACTAATGGAATTATCCGATATTTTGTAACCCTGCGTGGTAACCCTGCAAATAGAAAACACGGCACGGCAGTTTACCCGACTACCAGAGTTTAGTTCAGATAGCGCGATCTAACTACGATAGATACACCATGTTGAACACATCTCGTCAAATTGCTTTGTAATCTATGTAAATTATCCCCATTCGCACACGTAATTAAATGAAAGTGAAAGAAGTGTATTTATTTCTTTTAGTACAGTTAATATTGGCCGGTAGTTCACTTGTAATTTCAAATAAACGAAACTGAAAACGGTTTATGCTTTAATCCAGTTGAAGTATTAAGCGACTCAGTTTTAAACCTAGAATTTTAATAAAATTACTTATTACATTTTTTTGTGTGATTTTGTGATAGAATACTGGTGATGAAAAGTGACTTTACAAAGATTGAAAGCTGTGATAAACAAGTGATAAATAAAAAGTGTTGTGTATGACTTTACATAGATAGCAGTGCAGTCCCAAGGGAATAAAACAATAATTATGGGTAAGTGAATTACGTAACTATTCGGTATTTCTACTGTTTATTTATAAGAAGTAGTAAAATAGATAATTGTCATACGTTTTAACGTAATATGAGTTTTAACGATATTTGTATGTAACTCAATCACGATCTATACCCTGAACCTATGTGACTGAACTTATTATCCCGGAGCCAGTTTGAGAACGGGAAACGGCAAGAAATTTTCAACTAAAAGTACCTACTGTTTCCTTCTTTTAAAACTTTTCAAACCAATGTCGAATCTTCACCATATCTTAATGTAATGACTTGTCTACCATGTTACTGCCAGGACCCATACATATGGTCACCGCCCATTGTACATTTTAAACCCTGTATTCCATACACATGTAAATGTTAAATTAGTGTACAATATAGCATATTCTGTTCTATTCTATTCTAAAGATTCTATACGCCCACATAATATGGCCATTCGTTCTTTACATACGATCACGCCTTTCATCCCCGAAGGGTGTTAGCATATTATATGCCCACAGTTAACCCTTTTATATTTGTCCCACGTGATAGGTGGTGAGCCGTATTGCCGTGTTGATATGGACAGGCGCAGGTTGTGACTGCCCGCTGTGACATTTTTCAAGCCGCCCATAAAGGCCTTCAACTTGTCTAAACGACTTCCATTTTACTGGCAACCGGGACCAACGGCTTAACGTGCCTTCTGAAGCACGGAAACGCTCGCAAATAAAAGTCACAAAGTGGTCATGTGACGGACACCCATCCATAATTGGCTACAGTAAATGTTGCTTACTACAGTGATCGTTTACAGAACACTGAGTCCGCGGGGCCACGATTCGTGCTTTATCCCACGAAATATGTTGTCAGCCTGGGTTTTCCGGGGCTCCCAACCATAGGCTGTTGGGCGTTACGTGAGGTTTTTTGGTACGTAGGAGTCCGGCATAGCATCCATGAGGATATTCCCTCACGTTAAAAAAAATGTGTTGTCAGCCTATTGTCATGATGTCAATACATTAACCTGCGCCTAGGCGCAGGTTATGGTTACATTGAAATTTCCAGCTGACATAAGGCCTTCTACGTAGCTTAAAAGCTGCCACATTACATACCTTGCTAGTCTAGGAAGTAAGTCATCCCTTTGAGGACGCAGTGATCGTTTACAGAACATTGAGCTAGCGAAGCTATGAGCGCTTCTCAGCCCGAACCAATACCTTCCAAAGTCCGGAAACGTTCGTATATCCCGTTCGCTCTAAGTTTGCCGCTGGCGGGCGTAGAGGCTGGTGTAAAGTCGATTTTTTAATTAGACGAAGTCTGGTGACAGCAGCTAATGTCACTTCTTCATACAATGTTTCATAATTTGTATGACGAAGTGACATTAGCTGCTGTCACCTGACTTCGTCTAATTAAAAATTCAACTTTAGAGGCGTAGAGGCGTAGTGTGGGAGGCGACCGGCAAACTTAGAGCGAACAGGCACGTACCTACCTAGTTAAATGGAATTTTCACAAACGGTCCGTCATCTGGTACAGCCTCAGGATTAACTTAGCTTTAAATGTTTAACGCAGTAATAGGTTATAGAACAGCTGAGCTAGCCGAGCTACGAGCACAACGGTTTCTGAGACACCTGTATATGTATAGGACGTTCGCTCTAAGTTTTCCGCTGGCGTAGACTGCGTAGAGGAGTAGTATGGGAGTTGATCGGCAAACGTAGAGCGAACGGGTAGTATTATGTATATTGCACGATATATCTACCTTTCCCTTATTTGGTCGTAGGTTGCAGTACTCTTCAAGGTATACAGTTACAACATACGCATAATTCCAATCACAAATACCAGGTTACATACATCCTGCCTTTTCGTGTTGCAAGAAGTGGTTTCTCAATCTAATTTCTATGTATTTATTTATAGCTAAAATATCAGCTACAGTCTACGAGTATCGAATTCTAATATTTACTGATATGATGTTTTATACAGACTACGCAGTGAGGTGGTAGCGTAGTGGTCAAAGTATCGTACTTGCTTTATTCTATACCTGATTTTATGCCTGAGTTCAATTCCTGGCCGGCCGACGGCCGACGGAACTCAGGCCTACTCAGACCGGTGAGGGAAATTCTACAGGGATACTATGCGGGACTCCTACCGACTAAAAACCACACGTATCCTACCTAACAGCCTTCGGTTGGGAGCAAGGTGGGAACAAATTATCGGACGCGTCCGTAAGCCGCGGCTGACGGACGCGGCTTAATAATATGTACGATTGTTCATAAGGCGTTCGCGGCAGCAAAAATATCCAGCCGGCCAGATTCTATTCGGACGTCCGCGCGCTCAAGGACAGTACAAGGTCACGTCCGCTTCTTAGGATCGATAGTTTGCACAGTTCCGTTCATTTGTACTATTCAGATACCAGCAGGCTTGCTTGTATCAGCCGCGGCTTACGGACGCGTCCGATAATTTGTTCCCACTTGTTCGCCGCCTAGTTCAATAAGATTTATTTTAATGAAATAAGAGTATCTTAAAATACCTCTTTTAAGGTTCCGTAGCCAAATGGCAAAAAACGGAACCCTTATAGATTCGTCATGTCTGTCTGTCTGTCCGTCCGAATGTCACAACCACTTTTCTCCGAAACTATAAGACCTATGCACTTGAAACTTGGTAAGTAGGTGTGAACCGCATTAAGATTTTTAAATATAACTAGAAAAAAGCAGTAAATTTTGGGAGTCCCCATACTCAGAACTGAAACGAAAAGATTTTTTTTCATCAAACCCATACGTGTGGGGTATCCATAGATAGGTCTTCAAAAATGCTATTGAGGCTAAAGCACCTTTAGAAAAAAATGATGTTACAAAACATCATTTTTTTCTAAAGGTGCTCCCTCACCGGGAGCATTCGCGCGTAATGTAATGTTACGAGTCGAGAATTACAGCCAGTGTGGGAGGTGAACCGAGCATTGCAATGCGCACCTTGTAATGATACAAGACGAGGTTGCAGCAGTGAGGCAGGTGATCCGAGCATTGCAATGCGCGCCTTGTAATGATACAATGTGTAACGTTTTGATCCAAGTCGTAACATCAATGCTTTTTTTTTGTTGCGGCTGGCCGGCCGCACACTGGTCCGGATTATAAATAGGTGGACATACGATCTAAGATGTCAAACGCTTTTGGGAAAAAAATAGTAGTACGAGTACGAATTTCAGGTTAGTTTTGCAATCCAATATGGCCGCCGCGCCACCATTGTAAAATTTCATGTTGGATATCGTTGGGGTTTTTTGGTATGCTGAGTACGAATTTCAGATTAATTTTGCAATCCAATATGGCCACCGCGCCACCGTTGTAAAATTTCATGTTGCATATCATATAGGGGGTTTTTTGGTATGCTGAGTACGAATTTTGGGTTAATTTTGCAATCCAATATGGCCGCCGCGCCGAATTCACAAAATTTCATGATGGGTATCATTTAAGGAGGATTTTGGTACGCTGAGTACGAATCTCATGATAATTTTGCAATCCAATATGGCCGCCACGCCGATATCACAAAATTTCATGATGGGTATCGTCTAAGAGGTTTTTTGGTATGCTGAGTACGAATGACATGATAATTTTGCAATCCAATATGGCCGCCGCGCCGATATCACAAAATTTCATGATGGGTATCGTCTAAGGGGTTTTTTGGTATGCTGAGTACGAATCTCATGATAATTTTGCAATCCAATATGGCCGCCGGGCCGAAATCACAAAATTTCATAATGGGTATCGTCTAAGGGGTTATTTTGTATGCTGAGTACGAATCACATGATAGTTTTGAAATCCAATATGGCCGCCACGCCAAAATCACAAAATTTCATGATGGATATCGTATAAGGGGTTTTTTGGTATGCCGAGTACGAACTTTGGGTTAATTTAGCAATCCAAGATAGCTGTTGTGCCAGCGTTGCAAAATTTCATGTTGCATATCGTAGAAGGGGTTTTTTGGTATGCTGAATACGAATTTTAGGTCAATTTTGCAATCCAAGATAGCGGCCGAACCACCGTTGTAAAATTTCATTTTGGATATCGTGAAAGGGGTTTTTTGGTATCACAGCATACTGACAGAAATCTCGCAACAGTGGCGCGGTGGCCATATTGGATTGCAAAATTATCATGAGATTCGTACTCAGCGTACCAAAATCCCCCTTAAACAATACCCATCATGAAATTTTGTGATTTCGGCGCAGCGGCCATAATTAATTACAAAATTATCATGTGATTCGTACTCAGCATATCAAAAAACCCCTTAGATGATACCTATCATGAAATTTTGTGATTTCGGCGCGGCGGCCAAATCGGATTGCAAAATTATCAAGTGTATCGTACTCAGCATACCAAAAAACTCCTTAAACGATACCCATCATGAAATTTTGTGATTTCGGCGTGGCGGCCATTTTGGATTGCAAAATTATCATGTGATTCGATCTCAGCATACAAAAAAACCCCTTAGACGATACCCATCATGAAATTTTGTGATTTCGGCGCGGCCGCCATATTGGATTGCAAAATTATCATGTGATTCGTACTCACCATACCAAAAAACCCCTTAAACGATACCCATCACGAAAATTTTGTGATTTCGGCGCGGCGCCCATATTGGATTGCAAAATTATCACGTGATTCGTAGTCAGCATACCAAGAAACCCCTTAAGCAATACCCATCATGAAATTTTGTGATTTCGGCGCGGCGGCCATATTGGATTGCAAAATTATTATGTGATTCGTACTCAGCGTACCAAAATCCCCCTTAAACGATACCCATCATGAAATTTTGTGATTTCGACGCGGCGGCCATATTGGATTGCAAAATTATCTCTTAGTCTTTCTGCTCCCGGTTTCCATTTCGGAGTTTCCAGTTCTATGATCCGATTCAAAATCGCAATAAAAACCATTTCTGCTAATAGTTTTGCACCATTTTTTTTAAAACCTTCTCCTGACAGAAACAAACACAACAAAAAAGAATTAGCGAAATCGGTCCAGCATTTCACGCGTGATGCCGTGACCACGGAAATCGGGCTTCATTTTTATATGTTGTATACTCAATATCATCGAAGATTACAGGCATTATATTAAAATGCAATTCTGAACTAATTAAATGCTGAATCACAGTTTGCCACACTTATTTTTATGTTAGCATTAAATTTAATCTTGAAAAGAAGTGCCTGAGTTTGGCCCCTATATTAATGAGAGGTATCTAATACGTCAAACTGCAGCATCGGCAGCTTAAACCTTTCAAAAACCAGGCGGACGTCATTTTTTTTAACATGTCATGTATTGTGTTGCTATACGTGTAGAAACGAGATAGCAGCATTCACTAACCCCTTAGAGCGAGCGGAATGGAAAGACCAACGCACACAAACATAATTAATGTTTCGTCTGCTACTTATTGTACGTCTGTGGTCTACCATCAAGATCTGATTATCATTCTGCTGAGACGGACTAGAGTTCCTAATATTAATGTGCAAAATATTCAGAAAGTAAGTAATAATTCTCTAAAACGTCAGATGTCTGTTCTAAAGAATATTTCCTGAAGCACTAAAGCCGTATTACAGAACGTTTTTCGGAAATCAGAATTCTTAACGTATTTTTTTACAATTTTTAGGGTGTAAACCACAGATAACAATAATTCTATAGCGAAAACTAACACCAAGCGTTTCTCGAGTGTTGTGTAAGTATATTTATCTACTCTGATACTATAATACAAAGATTATAAAATTGAAATCAATACTATTATGACAAACATTACGCACAGGCCAAAAAAAAAGTTTTATTACGATACAGGTCTTGTATGGACACCTATATCATAATAAAACTTTTTAATCATTACGATACACCATAAACAATCTCCAGCTGAAAAATAAGTTTGAACCTCTACTTTAAAAAAAAATTATGTCTCCAGAGTAGCGAAAAATCCTAAATCTATGGTCTCCGCAGCCTAAAAAAAAAAAAGAAACACGCATGCGCAATCGATGTTTGCGCCTTGGCGCCAACATTTTACATTTAAATTAAACAAAGTTTGGTTTTGTTTGTAAAATAAATTAGTTTTTGTGTAAAAACATGTCTTAAAGCGAGGATGGTGGTAATTGTACACCACCAGACATTCTGGAAACTGCGTCAAACATGACCATGAACCTGTTACCGGCGAAATCACGGAGCAACTATATATCACAACAAAATGAAATCAGGTAATATAGTATGAGAGTAGATAAAGTAGTGTATGACACTGTACATAACTTGGTCTTATAACACTCGTGTGATACTATAAAAAAACTCGCCTACGGCTCGTTTTTTTAAAACACACTCGTGTTATAAGAACCCTCATTATGCAACAGTGTCATAAACTACTATTTTTTTTGTAAAACGGCCCTATAAGTTCAAGATTCTATTTTTAAAATCGCCCTCGTGTCAATTATTCTATTTTACTCCCTCCTTGGACACAATCTCCACTATGGACAACTCTTCTATAATCGTAATAATGATTAATAATTAATTTTACGCATTACGTAATTTTCGTACTTGCATAATGCGGAAAATATATCATATAATCAACAATAATGTTTAAAAATACACTTTAATTGTCTGCTTTTGTTACGTTAGCGTTGCGTAAGAAATCTTAAAATAATAAATGATCCACATATTATAAAGCTTATGAATTTCAAATCTTTCAAAATTGTGTGTACAATTTTATCTATTAATATTTTGCTGGCATAAGTATAACTGTTCGGAGTAAAGGATTAAAATACAGAATTGAGACATATCAATTAAAAATATAAATAAATATTTCTAAATACATACATACACACAATAATATTATACCTACATAGAGAACAGGTAAACTGTCAAAACTCTACAACAAATATTGCAAATCGAACAAATATTTCTACCGTAGTCCATACTCGTAGTGGGATTGAACGTAATGTCACTTTTCTAATGGCAGAGATAAGCATAAATTCTGTGCAATATGTCGGTAAATGGTTGAACGTGGGCGGATATTTAAATGAAGTGGCTATTCGGATATCCAAATTGCATGCTCTACTCATACTACTTTCTCCAATTTGCACTTTATCCACACTTCTATGAAGTTGGTCTGTGTGTGCTTGTCACGGGCTGACATAGTGCATTAATAAATTTTGCGTATAATTATGGCCCTAAGATAGAACCTTGTGCGACTCCTTAAGGTATTAGTAGTAATTGTTGTTACTGAAAGTTCCTATCATATCATTCTATCAAGATCTGTGCTAAGATATAGGTAGGTCTTTTGATCTGCGCAGACCTGCGCATGTTCGGTAGTTGTTCCATTCTTTTTAAGAATCGAATCGATGCTATCACGGGACCTAGACTTCGCCGTTTATGAACTGGGAACTGACGAAAATGAAGTACATTTCCTTTAGCTAGGCTATTTTCTATTTTCATACTGCCTCAGTGGCCGAGTGGTATTGTTTGTTTGCGAATTTAATTTCTGTGAGCCCCGAAAGTTATTTACAGAGTTTGGATGTATGTAAGCCGCCCAAAAGTCCTGCAACGGCCGCTGTTGACCGATTGCATTTTTGATAACATGGATGGAAAGTCGAAGCACGGAAACTCGCATTTGGAGATGTCACATTTTTGAACATTCCATGTCACCATTGGGTCCATTGGAGGACTAGCAATATGCGATATGTAGATGTTTTTAATATAGTTATTGTTTACAGAACATTGTGTAAGCGGGGCTACGAGCGCATCTAATAATGACCCATAATAATGTTTTGTTTGTCTGTACCGCAGAAATCAGAATCTGTGGTCTTATCTTGTATACCTACCTGCCTACTAATTTTATATTATTCACGGGAAAGATAATGATTTTTTTGCATCAAATGGGCTCCGTCCGATCTACTGAACGGATTTGAAATATTCTTATTATCCCTATACTATCCCCAGTGAACACGGGCTTTATTTTATTCCCGTATTCCCACGGGAATATCGTCCTCTAGTTAAACATCAATAGGAAGCTCCTTTCAATCATGATTTTATTAAGTAAACAAGGTCGGCAGTACAATAATATTGATTTATAACAGTTAATGCCCTACGGTTCAAGGACGTTGGCTGACTCACGTGAATTGTCAGACTCAGCAATCACATTGCGATTTATGGACTGGTAGTGTTGTATGTTAAAATAACGCGGTATTCAGGATTGCTCTGACGATGGAGTTACGATGTTGTATTGTATGGGTATGGGTGAAAAGTTTTGAGCTTTCTCTACCTGGTCACTATGCTCTAAAAGTATTGAAGTCTGAAGGGGGCTTAGGACAAGCTTGGGAGGATACTGTTCAAGTCGAGAAAAATCTTGGTTCCCAATGGAGAGATTTACAAAATTAAACGAATTAAGGGGAAGAATACATTAAAATTATGATAAACATTACATAGGAACAAATAATACAGCTGTTTGTTGGGCAGACCGTCAAAATTTTATCTACACTTTTTCACTACTGAACGACTTTCTTAAAGTGCCAGGCTATATCAGCAGCGAAAAAGAGGCTAGATGTCTATCTTTATCAGGACCTCACTGTGGTTTGATGTAAACTGGCGCAGGTCTCTAAGAGGTTCACATTCCCTCTTAAAACTAAAGGATGAATGGACAACTAACCGATTCCATACCGGTTCCGTTTTCCCTTCCTAGGTACGGAATCCTACATATACCTACATACATCCCTAAAATGTTATTTATTTCAAATTTTTTTTGGAAAACCATTAAATATAAATAATTGTTTGCTATTTTCATTCATAATAAAAAATAAAAATATTAACCTAGGGTGAGAGCACCAGTTACAAAACCGACCGATTATAATGTCGATTGGATAGAAAATTTCATATTGTGTAATTTACTGTGACATGACAGTGGACTGTAGTGGCTTTTTTGAAATTTCGAGGCCTTGTTCGATTTGTTAAAGCCTAGGCTCAGGAATTAATGTTAAGAATAATACCTTTATGACCGGTGCGAAGCAAAACCCACGTGCTGACCTGAATGTAACGCCGACGTACTAGTCTCACACCTTTTCGACATTCTCTGCCATTCGCCTGTCACTGTATAGGTCCTGTAATAGTTGTTTGTTTACTAAAAATATCTGTATGTATTTATTGTCTTTTGATTAATTTCGATGCGAGTTTCTAGAGACCCCGACTTCTCCTGAGACTTTACCGAGTTAGAGCTCGATGTAACTTTACTGGCCTTTGTCATTACAATACTGAAGATTCTGCTTTACAGGAGACGTGAGGTGAGAGTGGGTGGGAATAGCCTCATCGTCTCTCTGCACATCAAAATATAATAGTGTGGTTTTATTAAAACTTACTAGGAATACGTGGCCAGGGGCTACTCAATTCTTAAGTGGGGTGCCTCGATAGATAAATAAATATTTTCGGATCCTTTTACACAGCCCCATCTAGTCCTAGTAAAGCAAATAATTATGCTTGTACAAGACTGGAAAACTATTAAAATAAATAAGTTTCCGAAGTTGGAATAATACAATTTACGGGAAATGGGGAAAAGGTCACAAATCGTCAAAATTCATTTCATTAATAGGATGGTAAGTTAGGCATTTAGCATTTTACCCAAATATGGTTTCATTACCCAACGTTTCAATTTCAAACCTTTTATGGCGGAGTGGCGATATGATGATGTAAACTTTGTAATTGATAAAAATATATGAAATTATCTTCTTTATCACCGGATGTGACGTGCTACGAAACTCGTAGCACCCATTTACTCCATACATGCCTGTATTTACAATAATGCGTGGGTGGAAATATGTCAGATTTGTTGACATTTTTGAAGTTATATACTCTGCCCCATTTGGGTAGTATGGCATGTAAACCGCTTCACAACTTTCTTTGTGTAATAAGAATAGATAGCAAAACGTGTCAATTTGGCGCCATTTTATAGATGCGTGTGTACCTATAGCCTAATTTATTGATTTGGAATATATTAATTTACATATTATATAACTTTTATTTTTTATGGTCATAATAGATTTGCCTGAGTTTAATTATCCTCCTACGTAAATTTATCGTCTAAAACTTGTCTTTGCTCATCTCACTGCCAAAAGTCGCTGACCTTTGTCAAGGTTCGGGAAATTTTGCAAAACATGACCATATTTAAGATTTTCATTTGTGTTATCATTCTTAAAAAGCATTTTCATTGCATAAATCGCAGATGTATACTAATATTACAAAGAGGAAGGATTTGACAGTTTATTTGTTTGGTTGCATCGAATAGGCTCCGAAATTAAATATAAATTAAAAATAAATTATGTACTGAACTAATTTAAAAAATTCTTTCAGTGTTGGCGTTGGCAAGCTACACCATCCCCGGGTTACTCCCCCTGGACGAGGCCGCAGTGGTGGCCGTAGGTCTGTTGGGAGTCCTGGGACATCCTTCCGAGGACTTACCCGGGGCTCCCAACCATGGGTTGTTGGGTGATACGTGAGGTTTTTTAGTCGGTAGGACTGCGGCATAGCATCCATGATGGAGTTTCCCTCACGTTAGAAAAAAACACTACCCCGGGTAACATAGGCTGTATTTTATTCTCGTATGTCCACGGTAATGAGAACTACACGAGTGAAACTGTGTGAGATCCGCGTGTGATGTATAAAACAGAAACACTTATCAACGAAAGTTAATATCGCTTACATTTAAGTCAGATACATAATTATTTATAGTGATAGAATAGGCTAACTGTAGATAGGCATAATAATTCGAACTCGAGCAATTCTGTTCCCGTCCGCATCTCATGGGACCACCGTATTTTTGCGATCAAAAATCTATTATATAAAAATAAGTCGGGTTTTCCTTCCTGACGCTATAACTCCAGAACGCACGAACCGATTTCCACGGTTTTGCTTTCGTTGGATAGGTCTCGGGCTCCGCGAGGTTTATAGCAAAGAAAATTCAGGAAAAATTTCAACAGAAAAGCGGGAAAATCATTTTTCACATACAGCACCATCGCGGGCGAAGCTGCGGGCATCAGCTAGTTGCTTATAATTATGTTGTTCCAGACAATCCAGTCCTAAATATCTATCCCTGTTCAGCCTTTAGATCGTGATTGAGTAACAAACATACAAAGTTCTTCACAAATTTTCATAATTAGCAGAATTCCTCAAATTCCAGAATAAATTTCATTTTATTTACGTATCAGACATTACAATAGCAAGAAACTGTTGCACAAAAAGTGTCGCTAATGTGCTAACAATTAATCATTCGGTCTGCAGGTTCAATTGCTAGTTTTTGTTCGGTAATTATGTCCTCACTAGTCTTGCATTAGAAGCTGGCTAGCCTTGAACTTGTTTTCGGAACGATGTTGTTGCTGTCTCTTATGTAGGATAGCCCCGATTTAGGAAATACGATTATACATGTTTTATTTCTATTTGAAAATTATACTAAATTTGTAAAATTTGTATTGGGCCCTACTGAGTCCAAACCAGTCTCAGCTGCAACTGGTGCACCTGCTGACTAACGACCAAGATCATAGCAAAGAGAAAGTGAGCTCGAAACGAAACCCTCTAGCCTGCGTGTAAGGGCCATGATATTCCCAGATTTCCCAGTGCTGAATTGGCATTGAGAAAAGGTTACGTCCAGCAGTGGACTGTTATGATGTCCACAAACATAGTGAATGTATGGTAAACCTCGCTTTCGACTTCCCACACGGCATAGGTTACATAGTGTCGTTATTATTCTTTTAATGTTATGTATGATTAATTGATTACAATGTTTATTCACTTAGAACCATGACAACTAAAATTAGACCAAATCGATATAATCTTAAAGCTCAAATTCAACTATTGGCACAGTAAGGAGTATAAATGCTGTAACTCACGAGCAGTTTTACTGCACGCTTTAATTTCTGCAATTTAAACTGTATCTGTGGATGGTTATCGTGCCGTGCATGATGACTTGATGACCAACAAATTGCATATAGTTTGAACCTGTGTTTTTGTTACAGTTAAATAATGTAGACCGGTGTAACGGAACTTTACAGTTTCATTGGCATAGTACCAGAAATACTGGTTTTAGTTATTGGTTCTAGACGTTGTGACAAGCTGCATATTAATAAAGCAGAAGTTGCTTTGCTCCTTGGTACCTGTCTTCGAATAATTTTGTTTTGCCTGAGCATCGAAAAGCGTACGGGATTTGAGAAGCTGATCTGAATAATAAATTTGTGCTTCGTAATGCGCGTTAAGCTGTGGGTCTAGGCTGCCAGTAACATGGTAGTCGATTAAGCTACGTTGCATGCCTTGGAAATAAATATATAAATAACAAGTAACCACAACCTCAACTGTTCGTTTCAACCAAATATAAGGCTCATCATTACCAACGACATAATACAAATAGTGAAATGGGAGCGCACAGTAATCGTATACAGAATGGAACAGTAATTCTATGCAGAATCCTGCTGGGAAAAATGGCTGACTAAATTTTTGTATTACAATAACTTTAGGGACAGTGAGACTTGTCCCCAAGATTTGTCCTCCTACTAATACATATAATGTTTATGTGTTGCTGTGTATATCTGGAAGCTCTAACAGCAGAACGAATCTGGCCGAAATTTGGTAAAGATATAGATTATAACCTGAAATAGCACACATCTTTATGATAAATATTTTATCCCCGGAATAAGTTCCCATTAGTTAAAGAAACGGGAGCAGAAAGAAAAAAAATGATTGCACAGTTCAATTCAAAAATTTTAAGTATAGACCTAGCTAGTGTAGTACAGCACTATGATCAGAGAGTCTGGTGAATTTATCAACGACATTGACCGAATTTTAGAATGTTAAATTCGCATCTATATCCCGTTCGCTCTAAGATTGCCGCTGGCGTAGAGGCTGGTGTAGAGACGTAGTATGGGAAGCGACCGGCAAACTTAGAGTGAACGGGTAGTACTTATATTTTCGCACCATTATGCATAGCTATTTTTGTATATGGTAATTATTAGATACTAATATTCTCACCTACCTTTCTATATTTATTAAAAAAAATCATAGAGAGCATTTAATAAGTTAAAAAGCCGACCAAGTGTGAGTCTGACTCGCCCACGGAGGGGTTCGTGCCAAAAGTGGCAAAAAATCACATTTGTTTTATGGGACCCCATACAACAAATATGGTTTTTTGCCATTTTTGTTCAAATTTTAGTATCATACACACATTTGGCTTGTGTGATGAAATCGGGTGACAAAATGGTTACACAACTCGTATTTCATTTAATCAAATACCAATAAACTTGGTGATAGTTGACAGTTGTAAATCATTTAATTTGTGAGTCATGATGGCCTTCATCGAGAATTAACTCGTCATTTAGTTAGGATACCGTGGGCAAATAAATAGTACGACAAAATTGTACTAAGTATCATTGATTTTGTATTATAAGATAGATATTTTAAAGTGTTCCGTGCCCAAAGGGACTTCGCTGTCTATCTGTTCGTCTGCCTGTCATCAGACTGTATCTCATGAACCGTGATAGCTAGCTAGATAGTTCAATTTTTCACATATATGATGTGTGTGATGTGACAGAAATACTGTTGCCGCTATAGCAAATACTTACCTACTTACTAAAAATGAGAATATATCTCAAATATTTTTCTCTCATTGAAGAAACGTGTTATGGACAAAGTTTATTACTTCTTTGTACGTTGTGACACGCCTAATCATCTCCTCGCGATCAATCTAGTCTGGCTGGACGGGGGCGAACAAATACGTCACGCGACAGTAAAGATTGCCCATATTTGTATTACTTACTCTTACTTTTACAATATTTTTTCTTCTAGTCATGTGTGCAGTTGATTATTTAATATACACGCAATATGACATGGGAAGATATCGTTCACTGAAGAGAAATCAAGTCCATGGAATGCGCTATCACTGGAGTGGAGATAAGCCATGCACAATCACAAACTCAAGTACGGCATCGTATCAAGTCTACAATATTGAAAAATGTCCCTTATTTACATTGTGTATCGTCATCATCCAAAATTGTACAGAAAAGAAACAGTTTAACCCCGTCTTGAAGTACTGAATTTCTACAAGTGTTTTTAGAGTAAAGAGTATCCATCAAGATTTATGGTGAGGCCACAAGAAGGAAATTCAAAAGAGAAGGAATCCTCGAAACTAAACCCGATACCGATCCTTCTGGCCCGCGTGATACAATAAGGTCAATTACCCTCCCGAAGTGATTGGGAGAAGCTTACCTACTGCAATAGGCTGTCGGCATTCTAGCTGAATTTTAGTTCTTAAATATAAAACCACACATCAACGCCACGCACTTTTGGAAAATTCTTCAAAATTGTGAAAGGGATTTACTGGGCCACGTGTAGTATTTGACAATGGCAAGGTGTACACCAGCCTGTGGGCGAGTTACAACACTTACACATTGTTATCCAGGCATATTGGTGTGTGGTACCTCGGTACATTGCGCAAATAGCTCTATTGATGACTGCATGTGGGTGTGTTTTTCATGCACGAACATTATCTGCCATGCACGTGCCATGGTGGTGAATTAAAGAAATATTCGCTTTGCGTTTTTGCATTAATATTGCATTGCACTCATTTGTGTATTGTTAATCTGATATTTTTGTTTTTTACTCATTCTTTGTCTGTGTATACGTATCACGTAGTTCCTTAATAAAAATATGATATTAAAGGTCATCAGTCTGCGATGTTTATCTGTAATCCGAAACTTAGTTTCCTTTCAGATTTTTTAATAATAATACTACTAGCTACAATTAGTGTAGACTAGGTACCCAAGTAATTAAACAAAAGACATTACATTACAGAGCATGTTGAATGATAAGAGTGAATGAATTGTTGGGATTGGAACATGTGTCTGCAAACAACAACCTTTACCTTACTTCTTAACCGGTCAGCTATGAAATATGCAGGAAAACTTTTGATTGATTTAGTAAAACATATTAAAATGAATAAACCACTAACTAACGTCAAGTATTAGGTAAGTATGGATGATACAATAAAAAAGACAGCAAAATACACACCGCAAAAATACCGCGAATTTGGTCTTATCACGACACCCACAGACTACCTTGACGCAATCCTCGATTCAGAGACGGTCGCATTCAGTAACTAATATTGCGCTAGGCAGCGCGCGCGAATACATACATGACGATTAGAAAAAAAACACGTGATAAACGCAGCAATTTGTTTACGGCGAATTAAAAAAAAAACGCGACTCTTATCATTGTATTGTAAATTCGTTTTTATTTTTAGTCTGTGTGTATCGCGGATAATAAACGCACGCGTTTCTTTTTTTTTTAAACGGTTATGTGGTTTAGATAACGGTTTTCAGTTCGATTTATGTAATTGATTGAATATCTGTTAAATCGTTTATGATACCTGTGTTGTGACTAGTGCTTGTGCTGTATGGATTGAAGTGCCATAAAGGCACTTACAGGTTTGTTATTTTTGCTATTATAAGCTGAATAAGCTCATTGCATTCTTAAGAGATTATTATTGATTTGTTTATCAGTATCATTTGCAACAACAGAAGTTCTAAGTTTTCTTTTGGTACCTACCTAGTAGGTGATGTCTAGACTCAACAAATTATGGTTTTGAATTTTGAGTAGATTAGGTAGGTAGAAGACAATTTTGGATACCTTCGTAAATGTAGTAAGTACTACATACCACCACAGATAACATAGAGAACTTTAACATGCACCGCTACAATATTTTTATACTTATTAGTTATTACTTACTATGGTGGTAAACAACCATACGTAGGTACGGACCATTCTAATCTGTGACGTTCCGATGAAGCCAAAATGCTTTTTGGCGTTATTTTGCTTGGTAAAGACTTAGGATGATCGCTATACTTATAGGTACGACTTACATCAACGTATAATAAACGATCTGTCAGGAATCCTTGGACATCCTTCCGAGGGCTTCCCGGGGAAAATATTTCCTCCGCACACAGGGCTTTCAGCAACTAGGTAGGTATCATGATTGTTATTGTACCTGGTCGGCAGCGCGAGGTGGCGCCTCTGGTGTTGCACACGTTCATAGGCTACGGTGACCACCGGTCCTTCTGGTGGGCCGTATGCTTGTCTGCCACCTTAGTGGTATAAAAGAAAAGGTACTTAAAATGCAGGGATAGTATATTGGTAAGACTGAGCTAATGAGAATAGGGTAACTTCAAAACCGACCAAGTCCGAGTCGGACTCGTAAGTAGAGAGTTTAGAAGAAGATATGGGTGGGCATTTGAATTACGCATCCTCGATAGCGGGGTGGGAGGGGTGTCATTTTAAAGGGGGTTGATCACCCCTTTCAAATGGCACCATATTTGTGTCTAGGAGACGCGTAGTTTTTTTTTATACGTGTTTGAAGTTACGTGTAACGGAACGTTATTTTTTGTTAAATGTGTCTTAGTTATTAATTTTTCATATAGTTATTTATTGTTTTACACATAATTAGTTGTAAAATGTTTTATGTGTCATAAAAAATGAACAAAAGAAAAAAGAACAAAAAAACAATACAAAATAAAAAAATGAAATGGAACGTCTCCGTCATCTTGATGTGGGAGTTAGAGTGTATTCCCGCTCGTCCCCTCGACTTCCCAAGGGGGGGGGGATAAAAATTATATATAATTTAATTATATTTAATTATATTATTTTTGATAAATATTTTAATATTATTTTATATTATTTTTGGTAAATATTATTTTATATAATATATGGTAATTATTATTTTTGATAAATATTATTTTTGGGACTTCTCCCCGTATCCCCGAGGGGGACGAATGGGAAGTCCCAAAAATAATATTTATCAAAAATAATAATTACCATATATTATATAAAATAATATTTTTTTTTTTATAACCACCTAAACAAAACTATTTTGTCCCCCCAAAAAAATTAAGGGGACCATCGGGAAAATAAATTAACGAATTCCACGGATTTAACGGCGCACGAGCCGAGCGAGCGAAGCAAGCGTGCCGCGGTAGCGGCACGGCGAGTGCTTTGAGATACCAATTGAAAGTGATTTATTATATTAAATTTATAAGAACATGATTTTATAGAACTTAACCTCAAAAAATAAAAATCTAAATTTCTTGGAAACTATTGGTTTCCTAACTTTGGGGAGTGGTCGGGGGGATTCCTCCCCTCCCCCTCCCCCACCTCCTCCCCGCCCCCTATCGAGGATGCGTAATTCAAATGCAACCCCGAAGATATAAACCTACCTACTACCTACTTACTTACCTAAGTTATAGCAGGAATTAAGTCTCAAATAAGTGTGTTTGTAGGTAAACTAAATAACTTGCATTAATGAATAATTAAAATATTTAATGGATGAAAAAATACTGAATAATTTACATAACATTTCAATTTATTTATAAATTACATATTTTATAAGTATAATTTATATACTTGCGATAGTTATAATAACTCGGTAAGTATGTATAAGCAGTACACATAAACCATTAAGTAATTTAAAAAAAATATTAGTGTTCAAAATGGTACTTTTGAGCTTACTAACACAGATATTGGCTACTACCGTATTGCAATATTGCGTTACTCTGCATAATAATAAGATTATAGGTACCTATTAAATTTTGTGAAGATGTTTGGTCAATCATGCATGCCCTACCCAACCGCTGAATCAAATTATGTAGTTGAAATTTGGTACTCATACAGATAGCTGATACCTACTGTATCTCGGAAACAAGGTGTTGTGGGAAACTGGTAAGGGAATTCTTTACCGGGCGGGATAAGCCGCCAGCAATAGCTAATTTTCTATTATAATTTTGTATGAAATCATATTGACTTACTTGACCTAATGACCTAAGTTCCTATTTTCTGTTCTGTGCAACTTCCTGTCCCCAAGATGAGGCAGAGGGCTTTCACTGAGTATCACCATCCTGCTCCGTTCTCATTATCGACCTTCTTTTGTTTTTCCGATGTTTAGTTTGGACGGTGATGATACGTTAGTGTTCTACTTACGATTTTAGGCTAGATCTAGCCTTGATAGTAGTTTTAAGGGCTTCAATCTAAAGGGCTTAATAACATCCTTATATTTTTGCTTTTGCTTTTGTATTTGAAATTACACAACTTTAAAAACTTGGCAAAGGTCATGGAGTAGGTATAAGTTATATTATAGTACAGTAAGTAACTCTTACTGAAATATAACTTACTCCTTACCCTGCGATATTTCAAACAATCTTATCTTTTCACCTTCTGTAAAAATGTCCACTATTTTGAGTTTGTAAACAATCTCACACAACATCATCTTGCCCAAATTAAGCTAATACCAGCTTGTGCCATGGAATCCATACGACTGATATATTTGTAAAAACATACATATTATACACTAGCGGACGCCACACGGTTTCACCCGCGTAGTTCCCGTTCCCGTGGGAATACGGGAATAAAATATGTTCACCGCAAAGAGTGTAGCTTTCCAACGGTGAAAGAGTTTTTCAAATCGGTCTAGAAGTTCCGGAGCCTATTCGTTACAAACAAACAAACAAAAAACTAATCTTTCCTCTTTATAATATTAGTATGGATAGAAAACACCCAAACTCCGACACAAACATTTGTGGATCACACAAATGTTTGGACCGACCCAAGAATCTAACCCAGGACCTCTAGTGCCGCAGGCGGTTACACTACCGACTGCGCCACAAAGGCAGTCAAGTTTGAGTACATTTTGTACCCTCTTCCAACAGGATGAACCTATTGCAGATATCCGCAGAATATTACGAGAAGGAAGTCGTTAGTTGACGGCTCTGTCCTCTTATGTAATGTGCAATAACATCTTATTTTGGTGTTGCGATTTTGCGAATGCATTCGTCAAACGTAGGCTTTGAGAGATAAAGGCAGTGACAAGAATTAAAAAAACTGCTTTCATCACATTGCATTTTCAAATTAGCCAAGTATTCCGATTGAGAAAAAAGAACCTTTTTAACCCCCGACGGAAACCCGGACGGGGTGTTATAAGTTTGACGTGCGTGTGTGTGTGTGTGTGTGTGTGTGTGTGTGTGCGCGTGCGCGTGCGCGTGGGCGTGTGCGTGCGCGTGCGCGTGCGCGTGTGCGTGTGCGTGCGCGTGCGCGTGTGCGTGTGCGTGTTCGTGCGCGTGCGCGTGCGCGTGCGCGTGCGCGTGTGCGTGTTCGTGTGCGTGTGCGTGTGTGTGTGTGTGTGTGTGTGTGTAAGTCTGTCTGTGGCATCGTAGCTCCCAAACGGATGAACCGATTTTGATTCTGTTTCTTTTGTTTGAAAGATGGGTTAGGGGAGAGTGTTCTTAGCTATGTTTTATAAAAATCGGGTAAGCCATTTCAAAGATATGAGGGGTGAAAGTGGGGATGACAAATTAAATTTGTTCAAATATACCCGTGTTGGGTATCAAATGAAAGGTCATAACTTATACATCACGATACCGCAAGTTTTATGAAAATCGGTTTACCCATTCGAAAGTTAGAAGAGTGGAATGTATTTCTAATTCTGTAACCACACTCCGCGCAATTAGTATTAGTTCTGAATAAAATTGTTGATAGACTATACGTATATTGATATTAAAAAACTCCTATAAAAAGCATGAAATAAAAAATTAAATTAAAAATTAAAAAAAACCACTGACTCACAAAAAAAGAACAATAAAAAAACCTATAAAAAGTAAAAAAATAACTATTATATTATGACCTATCTACCCTAAGTATTGAACCTTTATTATTATTAAAGGTAGCCATATTATTTACGTATTCATATTGTTAACTAACAGTTTGTCTCGTCGGGGACCGCTCACCTAATCATAACCTAATCGTGCGTCTGTCTCTATTTAGGTATAGAGCGGTCCCCCCACAGATATCAGAAAAAAGGAGATGTGCTGTTGAGTAAGGAAATGTATAGAAACCGGGTGTCTCTAGCTGAGCCCCACTCCGTGCTCAACGCAATCAACCCGACCAATCATCGGAATAGTAAAAACCAATCACACCTCAGCTCCGCTGCTGCAAACAAAATCATTGGCCAAAAAAGTCGGTTTCTCTGCCAATGAAATAGCTCTAGTGATGGGGCAATATTTTAAGAAATGGTACAGTATCGATAGTTGTATACAGTTTTAGAGAATAATGTATGTGAAAAAACATTTGTGATATACTTATTGGGAAGTACCTAAATGTTTTATAACTATAATAGTGACCTGTATTATGTATTGTATCTATGCGTGGTTAGATTAAAACAAATAATACTGTGTTTACTCATTTAATTAACATGAAGTCAATCACAATCTTAGTACTAAGTAAATAAAATAAATAATGTCACATTTTTATGATCCGCTACATAACTATAGCAACGCATAGGACCTTTTATTTTGAATAATAGTAATAAAGAAGCGCTCGTGGCCCCGCGGACTGAGTGTTCTGTGAACGATCACTGCAGTAAGCAACTTTCACTATGGGTGACCATCCATGTGATCACTTTGTGACATTTATTTGAGCGTTACCGTGCCTCGGAAGGCACGTTAAGCCGTTGGTCCCGGTTGCCAGTAAAATGGCAGTCGTTAAGCTAAGTTGAAGGTTTTATTTCAACAGCAGGCAGTCACAACCTGCGCCTGTCTATTTAAACACGGCAATACGGCTAACTACCTATTACGTGGGACAAATTATACAAACGTGAAATGTGGGCATATAATATGCCTCTGCCTACCCCTTCGGGGATAAAGGCGTGGCCATATGTTTGTATGTATGTATGTAATAGTTTCTTATAATCTAGGTCCCTTAAAATTTTGAATTAGGATTATTAACTATACTCTGAATTTCAATCATGTGTACTTAAGTGTACGCATATTAGACCATTTTAAAACACACAAACTTGATGATTTAAAAAAAATGTAGTTATCAACCCTATAATACCATTTCTCGGCCTACCCCTTGTAGGCCGAGATTTGCTGGTGAAATCTCATTTCTACTTAGAAACGGCGACATGACAAAACAAAACTCCGCTTTATTTTTAGAGGCTGAAACATTTCAGGTTCAAAATTAACTGAGCATATGGTACTATTTTTTTGTGGGGAACCAATTATCTGGCCTGAAGCATCGATCCATTTCTTTTTAAAAGTTGGATCTTTTGGAAATCTGTAAAGACAACGCAAGGCACATTTTTGATAAAAGCATCTAATTGCAATGTTACTTTTAAACCTCACATGCGAAGGCTGTGAAAACCCAAGAATAGTAAATTTTTAATAGCAAATCTTAATTGGTCACATATTACTTTGATCTTGCATAAAAGAGGGTGATTTGCAACAAGAAAAGTAACAAAAACCAGTTAATAGTTAATTTCAGTGTCGCTTTATTGGGTCTAGATTTTTTTTTAAATATATACATATTTGGATGATAATTTGTTGTAAACGCCTTCCCATATTTTAATTAAAAAGAAATTTCCAAAATAATCCCATAGAAAGCTTTAAAACCAATATTGAATTCATGCCATACATAAATGTGCATTGCATGTGCATGTGCAGTGTAAGCTTGCAAAAAAATATAAGTAATACCCATCAAGCCATTAGAATGGGATCCCTTTCAGGGATATTTATTAAAAGGTAACACAAGCACAGTAAAGCACTTAACACACTATGTAGATAACTCACTAACCTTCACTCTATTTCAAATAAACTTACTGAATTGTTCTGGTTTACATTTTTTGTACACTGTAATATAATTGAAATATGTTTTAAAAATATTTAACATTCACTGACATCTATAAAATAAAGTATTCCTAGGAAAATGTTATCGATAACTTTCCGATAATTGATCTGAATGACCACATGCCGGTGCATCCCTAACTCGCTTCTCCAAGCAGCGAGCGTATTAATCGACTCAAGAATCGAGTACGATTCTTTCCCGCGTAACCCGCGTTCTATCCATTGCGTCGTGGGATGTGGTATCGAACTTAGTTAGTACTACTCAGCACGACATGTATTTGAACCACTGACCTGTAATAGTATCTTGAACACAATAAGAGTCTACGTCTACTGCGGTAATACTGCTATATCACAGTAAGCAGTAACAAATATGTGTCGACTGTTGTTTTTAATTGAATTTAATAATAAATACAATGAATTACTTGTATTTACATATGGTAAGTGATGCCATGGATAGTAAAGTTTTTTATGTTACTTCGGTTTTTGCATACAGTGACGGAACAAGGCGGCATTTTGAACTATTTCACTGTCGCAGTCAACTCAACACTGATCACTCTGATACGCCGCTCACGACAAACCTGATCATTTTGTCAGATTGGACGGACACCGATACGCGCGCATGCCATTTCTCCTTTTTTCTGATTTCTGTGGGTCCCCCCGACGAGACCAACTGTTAGTTAAAAATATGAATACGTAAATAATATAGCTACCTATAATAATAATAAAGGTTCAATGTTATGGGTAGATAGGTATAATAGTTATTTTTTTACTTTTTATAGGTTTTTTTATAAGAAGTAGGTGTGTCATTGTCATACGCTGTTATGACGCAAATCTGTAACTGTGACACTGTGTCACAATTTTATTTCTTTTTCAAGAACTGCATTCGTATAGCTAACAAAACTGTGTCATAATGCTGCCATTACCATTAGTTACATTATGTAAATAATGGTAATGGCAGCAATATGACAGCTCTTTCGCGCTGTTTGTAATGTAACTACATATAGCGCGAAAGAGCCTGAAACACATGGCCATAAGTTTTTTAACGCATGCATTTTTGTACTGTAACCACAGTAAACAGTGACAATATTAATTAATAATATCAAATCAATAGATGACTAATGGACTTTTCAATGAATGATTGTGAAAAACCTAATAGTCGACTATGAATGCGGGAAGACCCGTACTTACATCAGCGGGCCTAAAAAGGCAACATTGTGTGTTTCATAATATGAAACATACAATTCATATAATTTGAAATACAAAACATACAAGACATACAAAAAAATAATGATCATAACATATAATTATAACACCGTTATAATTCTATGGTTCATAATATGAAATGTACAATGTTGCCTTTTTAGGCCCACAAATTATAATATTACAAAATACCACAGATAAAATAATATATTATTCTATGTTCCGGGTTCTTCAAGAGGAGCGTGAAGAGACACATCACAGGGCTGCCAACTTGAGGACCACTCAGAATGTCAGAAGTCTTACGGACTGTGAGAGAGGCCCCCAATCACTAGATGCGTCACGGCTTTCCATCAGGCTGGTGGCGACGTCAATTTGGCGAGCAGCTAAAAAAATTTACCTACAACCAACGATAATATCTAAGTATTACCTGAATGCGTAGCAGTCCTCATTATCGAAGTGTTAGTTCCCGTTGGGCCGATTGCTTCCGTTCCGTTCGATACAAGTTATTAATTAGCGTAATTTTCTATGATTAGGAGTACTCTCTTCTATATGATAGTCCCAATATTTATGAAATAAGGGCTAACTTGCTCCTATCAATGCCCAGCTGAAACTCTTGGAAGTAGAAATTAGATTTTTCTTAGATAAAGATAACCTTATATTGGAGGCACCAAGAAAGGATTTTTCAAAATTCAACTGTTAAAAGAAAAAACGGTGTGTTAGAATTAATCGAAATAAATCAAGGGCGAAGCCTGATGGCAGTCATTATATAAATTTTGCAAAGATGGCGAGACCAGTCACTACCGCCAGTGCATCCGATGCTATCATTAATACCTAATGACAGGTTTACCTTCCATACTGTAGTGGGTGGAATGAAAGAATTACGTAAAATAATTGATGCGATCTCTGTAGCGGTCCAGACAATAAGTTATAATGACGCTAAATTGAAGTAATGTATTTGGTATAGATAGTCAGTGATGGGTGGGTAGAAAGAAGGAATTTCGCAATATAATTGATGTGATCAAATATGGCGTCTACCTATATCATGTAGTAATTATCGGATTTCGTAAAAAAATGTCAAAGTAGGTTTCAATCCGTCATGGATGTAATGTTGAACTCTTACCGACTAATTCCCTACTTCTGCCTACGGTTGGGAGCCCCAGGGATGCCCTCGCAAGGATGTCCCTGGGATTATGAATTAGAAATGCAGTCAAAAAGTATATTTTTCTGTAATATTAAGTATCTGATTATTATTTTACGTGCTTTGCCAGCTTTTATTTCAATGAAAAAATTGACACGAACGTTGTTTTATTAAGCGGAATCCGGGATATTTCGGAGTTGCAAGGCAGGGTCCACTTTCCCACTCTTCTCCCTCCACTTCGCACACAATTTTTTACCTTTCCTTGTGATGAGGCCAACAACGAGCATGTAAAATTTTTAACTCCCAGTTAAGCTATAACATACGTCTGTACCATCGAAAAAGATCCTTGCAGTTGGTTTGATATTACGTAGGTACATGAAGGCTTCCTCAGATACGCGTATTTGATCATACATTCATCGCAGCATATTCATCACAACCTCGTGCTGCGCCTACCTTTGTCGTAGTCGTTCAGCTACTTCGATCAGCAATCGATTCGACCAACAATACACAGTAGTATTGTTGATCGGGGCCGCTATGTAAAATTAATCTTCACAATTGAACGAACATAGATACGGGTTTATTATACGGGTTGTGGGAACGTGTAACAACATGCATAACGCCAAAAATAAAGAAATCCAGCGACGAAATCTTGATATACCCCGAGGCTCACAAAGAGTTTTAATTTCCGTAACCGTGTCCAATCTAAAATTAATGTTGAAATGTAAATATAGACACCTAAGGCTTCATACATTCGAAAACTGATTGTAGACTTTCAAAAGCGTTGAACCAATCAAATAATTACACCTCGGAGCCTAGGTCAGGTTTCCAAATACAGCTAAGAAACATAGTCAAACATTTTTCAATGGCTTGAGCTACCTAGGCTTTGTCCTCTTGCCTCAGACAGGTTGCAGTAAGGCTGAATGCCTGGATGTTTGTGGGTAAGTCATGTTGTCGAAATAGAATATCGTTAAATGATATTTGTCAAAATTCAGTTTGGGAGCCTAACCAAAGCTGGGCATCCCACAAAAAATGCCTCACACACCCGGACGTTTTTTCAATAAATCTCTGGGCTCCGTAAGTGAGGCCATGGTGTTGTGATTCATTCAGGTCCCGTCCTTGACGCATGGTTATTGACGATAACCATGGTTATTGACGTGGTTTAGATTTCACACAACCAGCTCCTCATTACCTCTTACATCCAACTCCATCTACTCATACTATGTACGTCAATATATCAAGAAGTGTATATACGCCTCTGCCTACCCCTTCGGTGCAAAACGTCGCCCAGTGCTCTTCTCTAAAACCTTGTCGTTACCTTGACTTTCGAGAGCGAGCAGCTTCTCTTCTCTTTCTCTTTTTAAAGCCGGATCCAAAACAGACCCTGGTAACTTTAGACCTATTTCAATACTGCCTGCCATTAGCAAAATTTTTGAGAAAATTATACTGCAGCAATTACAATCACATTTTAGTTCAAATATGTTACTACACAACGAGCAGTATGGGTTTACAAGAGGTCGTTCTACTACTGACGCAGGAGTGACACTTATAAAACATATATTCAGCGCTTGGGAAAATCGACAGGATGCTATCGGGGTATTCTGCGATCTGTCCAAGGCTTTCGACTGCGTTGATCATAACACTTTATTACGGAAAATAGATCATTATGGTATAAGGGACTCTGCAATGGATCTTGTTGCCTCCTATCTTAAAGATCGAATGCAATATGTTGACATTAATGGAAGTCGGTCCTCTGGAGCTTCTGTAGCTATGGGTGTGCCGCAAGGATCAATTCTAGGACCTTTTTTATTTTTAATTTACATCAACGATTTACCTTTCTATGTACAGAACTTGTGCGATGTTGTTCTATTTGCTGATGATACATCACTTATTTTTAAAGTTGATCGCAATCCAAGTACTTTTGACAACGTAAATAGTGCACTAGCCCAAGTTGTAGATTGGTTCACAACCAATAATTTGCTATTGAACGCTAAAAAGACAAAATGTATTAGATTTACCATGCCCAATGTCAAAAATTATGAAACAAATATAACATTGAACAGTGACACCCTTCATCTTGTAGAATCAACCGTATTCTTGGGGATCACTTTAGATAGTAAATTACAGTGGACTGCCCAAATATCGTGTCTAGCAGCAAAACTCAGTTCGGCGGCTTTTGCCGTTACCAAGATCAGACAGCTCACTGATGTCCAAACAGCCAGGCTGGTTTATTTTAGTTATTTTCATAGCGTCATGTCTTACGGCATTTTGCTGTGGGGCAAGGCAGCTGATATACAAATAATTTTTGTACTTCAGAAAAGAGCTATACGTGCAATTTATAAATTAAATGCTCGAGAATCGCTTAAAGAGAAGTTTAAAGAAATAGGAATTTTAACGGTTGCATCGCAATACATATTTGAGAACATCATGTCTGTTAAAAAGAACATACATCTATATCTTAAGAACAGTGACGTACATTCAATAAATACTAGAAATAAGCATAAATTGATTGGAAAGGTTTTTCGATTACATAAGGTACACGACTCATTCGAAGGACTTGGTGTACGCCTATTCAATAAAATTCCTTTAAATATTATGAACCTTCCTTTATATAGATTCAAAAGGGAAATCAAGACACATCTTTTAAAAAGGGCATACTATACTATTGATGACTATTTTAATGATACAGAGACATGGACATGAGTTGCTTGCTCCTCACTTAATTGGGCGCGATTGTAAATGTCGCTTGTGTAGACAAAATTGTTGATCTTTATTGCATGACAAACGAATGTACTAAGACTATTTGAAAAGAGTGGCCGTGAGTTTTCTTGCCAGGTTCTTCCTCACAGGCTCTACCTATTGCTTTGCGAATCTGGCAGTAAATGTAAATGTAAAAGCAAAAATTTTGACGTTCATAAGTGTTACTTTGTAACCTAAATGAATAAAGATATTTTCATTTTCATTTTCATTTTCTTCGATCAATGATTCAGCTACGATCGAAGGTTAGCTGACATCCTGCCATTACAATACACTGCGGTTGATATCAATGATGTTTCTTCACTTGCTGGCCTATATAATGTATCTAGTAATGGAATAGAATTTAATTTCAAATAGTTTTAATTCTGTACACTACATCAGTCACAGCCTCCCCTAATACGACTGAAAGTATTTATTTTGTCCAATGGATTTGTTTCCACTTGTTATTTCATTCTGATGCATCGATCGATTTATTACCTCTTTTTATTCAACAGGAATCCATCGGTGGATATTTAATCGTTCTTTGTTCTCCTAATTATAATGTTATTGAAGTACCTAACGTTTAGAACAAAAAAATAATTTAGTGGAAAGTTGAAAAAGTTCGTCAAAAATACGTCAATGTCCAATAATATCACTTGGATGTACCGCAAGTAGGTGAGGTTACTTGGGCTCCACGTAGTAGCAATATAGTAGTATGTAATAAGTACTATTATATTATCTTTGGTAGTAGGTAACTCTGTATAATTTAATAATCTGTGCCTATACACTAGTCTTAGATTATTTAAAGTCTTTTATATCTATGACACTCTTAGATCATCTAACCACAGGATGCGCCTTACTTAAGCATTGTTTTCTGCCATTGCACATGACCATTTGGTCTTTTGGCTTTATAAAAAGCCTGTACATCAGTACATCATTTTATATGATTAAACTAGTACATTTCATTGTAGTTGACTGTACAATAACAATTAACACACAACAGCCATTACGCGTTTGTCGATTAATACATTTTTAAATGCAATGAAATTTTATATGTCTTTGTGATTCCCCCTTCACTTGTATGAGAACTGGCAGAATATTTTTGTATGCGGTGGTTCGCAAAGGCTAGTCCCGTGTTATATGGTCTAAGATGACACTAGTGAAGAACAAATAAAGGGTGTCTCAATAAGAGTGCACTTTTTAAATTTAGTGCTATTTTTTTTTTGTGCAAGTGGCGACTCTGAGATTTGGCAGCTTACACATTTATTTGTTCCGATTAATAAAAATGGAGCGCTTTTCGAAAGAACAACGCGTAATAATTGTGAAAACTCATTGCAAAAATTTGGAAAGTTATGCTGAGACCGCTCGCAAACTACGAACCATTTTCAGTCGAGAAAGTGCACCTAATGTGTAAACCATTCGAAAAGTTGTCAAAAAAATGAAGAAACTGGGTCGGTAATGTACAGTAAGACTCCTGTGCTTCCGTTGTGTGCGGACGGCATGTGGTTTCAGCAAGACGGCGCGGCGCCACCTGCTACACCGCGCATGAAACAATCCATTGCAGCAACGATTGCCGGAAAAAATATCTCAATAAATTCTGATGTGAACTGGCGACCAAGATTTTTAACGCCGTGCGATTTTTTTCTTTGGGGTTTTCTCTAATCGCAGGTTTAAGCGAATAAACCAGAAACAATGCCTAAGCTCAAATCCGAGATCCAACGAGTCATCGGTGCGATACAGCCTCATCTCTGTGAAAAAGTCATGAAAATTTTCATGAATAGAGTGATGGCCTGCCATCAGAGCCGTGGAGGCCATTTGACGGATATTTTGTTCCATACTTAATCGGAACATGTCTTTTTGACAATTCAATAAAAAAATCACAACTCTCTCAAAAAAATATGTTTTTTATATTAAAATGAAAAAGTGCACTCTTACTGGGACACCCATTATAATGGAAACCCAGAGAGAGATCTTCAAGAGCGCAATATCGCGCTCGACTAAAGTTAAGTGACACTGTTGTAGATATCTATGAAGTATCAAGTAAATACATGAGTCTATCTTTCGAGGTGTACTGATAACGATTGATATCGTTATTGTAACGTATGAAGGAGGTGAAATGCTTTGTATTGTAGTAGGTAGGTATGAGAATGATTTCAATCGAGTACCTAGGGGGGAAATAAACAGTACCTACCTAAGTGGTCTTAACAAGACTTTGAAAAATGAATCTGCGAAATGTATGTACGCGCATAGCTTCAGAATGGCTAGACCGATTAAGTTTTTTTTTCTGATAGTAATTGGGCCATCAGGTCAGCCAGAGCAAGGTTTGTATTCAAAAAATTAAGAAAAGAAAAAGTTATCTTATATCGGGTCAGCTTGAAATGGCGGAACAAAGTTCGCCGGGTCAGCTTGATATGGCAGAACAAAGTTTGCCGGTTCAGCTTGATATGACAGAACAAAGTTCGCCGGGTCAGCTTGATATGGCGCAACAAAGTTCGCCGGGTCAGCTTGATATGGCAGAACAAAGTTCGCCGGGTCAGCTTGATATGGCAGAACAAAGTTCGCCGGGTCAGCTTGATTTGGCAGAACAAAGTTCGATGGGTCAGCTTGATATGGCACACACAGTTCGCCGGGTCAGCTTGATATGACAGAACAAAGTTCGCCGGGTCAGCTTGATATGGCGGAACAAAGTTCGCCGGGTCAGCTTGATATGACAGAACAAAGTTCGCCGGGTCAGCTTGATATGGCGGAACAAAGTTCGCCGGGTCAGCCTGATATGACAGAACAAAGTTCGCCATGTCAGCTTGATATGGCGGAACAAAGTTCGCCGGGTCAGCTTGATATGGCAGAACAAAGTTCGCCGGGTCAGCTAGTTGGTAAATAACAGAAAATAGACAGGTAACTAATATGCCAAGGGTGGTTAAGGCTTGGGAGTCCTGAGGGCTTACCCGGGACCCCCGTCCACCGTAGGCAGATTGTAGGGCCCCGTGTGGGGTTTTAGCCGGTAGGAGTCCAGCATAACATCCATGGCAGGGATCCACACGCAAAAAAAGGGCTGAGCACAGATTATATGTATAGAGACAGAATATAAAAGTAGAAGACCACCCTCCTGGGTTCAGGCCGACACCGGCTATCGCAGGTGATGGATAAGTACTTCTTTGCCTTTAAAAATACAATTTACCAATTAAATTTTATGTTAACATTTGAGTTAGTGATTTTTGTGGTAGGTAGTTCATTAAAAATAAATATTTCGTGCTTATTAGTGCATGACTGACAAGGAAAATTTTGTAAGTTTTTTTAACTAACAAATAAAATTGTGTAGGTACGACTTCTGTTTATCCCCTTAAACTGCAATACCTACAGGTACATTTATTTTGTACAATCAATCAATCAAACAAGCCATATATATATGGCCAATGGCAGTTTACAGCTGAAAATAGACTTCTTCTAACTTCAAACTCACAGCAAACAGAAAGGTATTGTGCCGTTTTTTTAACGTGAGGGAAAATCTATCATGGATGCTATGCCGGACTCCTACCGACTAAAAAACCTCATGTAACGCCCAACAGCCTATGATTGGGAGCCTCGGGTAAGTCCTCGGAAGGATGTCCCAGGACTCACAACAGACCTACGGCTACCACTGCAGCCTCGCCTATGGGGTGGTTCGGGTGCTATCTCGCGTCTTTGGGGGGGTTTCGGGTGTGATCTCGCTTCTTAGGGGGGGCGTGCGAGAATCTCTCACGTCACGCTGCCGTCATGGGCCTAATTGTGCCGTTGATTATCTTGATCAGATCGGTATTTGTGTATTTTAATGAGACTCAGTGTACTGTAAATGCTCTCTGCACTAAGCAACTTTCACTATGGCCTGTCCTTGGATGGGTGAATTTCAACAGCAGGCAGTCACAATCTGCGCCTGTCTATCTCAACACGGCAATACAGCTCACCACCTATTACGTGGGACTAATTTTAAAACAGGTGAAATGTGGTCATTATAATATGCCTCTGCCTACCCTTTCGGGGATAAAGGCGTGACCATTTTTATAATATTATCACTTCTTATTGTCGGTTTTCCCAAACGCGAATTACATTCAAAAAAGATCTTAGAAAGTACTTGCAGGGTCGCCAGCGCGAGTGTAGCGCCTCTGGTGGTGGTGCAAACGTTCATAGGATACGGTGGCCACATTCCATAAGGTGAGCCGTAATCTTGTCTGCCGCCTTAGAAGTGTAAAAAAGTAAAATTTATAAAAACTGGTTGGTACTTACAGCGTCTTGTTGAAGGGCCCATCGCACCCACGATATTAGTGGTTCCCAAATGCTTACAACCTGTAATAGCTGCTGTGGTATATTAAAATCTACAGCGTTGATAGTACTAAATGAAATTACCATTATCTAATATTTATTCACGTTATCGGTCGGGCATTTTGATAAAATTGTCTACTGACTCTGGGTAACACTATCTATCTCAAATCGTGTAATAATTAACTTACCATAACATGACTAATGATTCCTGAAACAGGCAAGTGTTTCTATGGAGACTCAAAATACAGAACAACTTCATTAAATTCATTCAGGGCAGCATTCAGTAAACTGCGTCAAGTATTCAATTCGCTTATACCGCCATGATGCCTTTTTTAACGTGAGGAAAATCCTGCATGAATACTATGCCGGACTCCTACCGACTAAAAACCACATGTATCCTACTTAACAGCCTACGGTTGGAGTCCCGGGTCCTCGGAAGGATGTCCCCAGGAACCGCCATAATGCCTGAAGACGAAAGTCTACAACCAGTGCGTTCTACCCGTTATGACTTACAGTGCCGAGACAGGGACACTTCCGGTGGGGTTGGTCCGCGCCCTTTAGGGTGCGCAGCGAGCTATGGAACGAGCTATGCTTGGAGTGTCTTTGAGGGATAAACTTCGAAATAAGATTATCCGGCAGAGAACACAAGTCGACATAGTTCGCAGAATAAGCACTTTAAAATGGCAGTGACCCTACCACATTAGCAGAACTACCGACGGCCGATGGGGCAAATGAGTTCTGGAGACCGCGACTTGGCAAACGTAGGCTAGGACGTCCACCCGCCAGATGTGAGTGGGACTGGATGCGGAAGACACGATACCGGGGGTTGTAGCGTAAATTGGGAGAGGCCAACGTCCAGGAGTGGACTACCATAGGCTGATTTGATGACATTATATTCTAAGTATGGAGGTAAAAAAAACTTTTGTATGTCCTCTTCAGATGGTGGCTGTCTTAGTAATTTAAAAGGTAATGTTTATTTTTAGGGGCGCATATTGCTATTAAAAAGGGGTCTGTTTAATTAGATATGATAAAGTACCTAGGTAGGTACTATATGGTGCTTATTATTTGAAAATCAAATGACATTATTAATAATTTTGGATAATAACACGTTGAGAACTCCTGCTAATACAAATATCAGAACAATTATTAATTTGTTCATGACATCGTTTGCTAACATTACTACACGCGCAAACAATGTCATTGAAAAGTAGTACATTTCGTCACTAAATTAAATAAATAAGTTAAAGCTCGTTATTATATTGTAAACAACACTAAGTAAATAAAACAAAGTCCAAGGCTTTGTTGTGTTAATTAAAATTGTATTTCTAGATTTGGTTTTATTAGTTTTTTTTTTAATTCATTATCCATTCAAGATGACTAACTGCATTCCTGTTTCGGTACCAAATACAACAATGCTTTTTATTTTTTATCGTGTGGAAAATCCGTCATGGATGCCATGGACTCTAAACGACTAAAAAACGCACGTTCTCTACCCCTACTGCATATGGTTGGGTGCCCCGGGTAAGCCCTCGGAAGGATGTCCCCAGAATTCCCATTATTCCCAACAGACCTTGGATACCACTGTGACATCACCAAGGGGAGTCGGGTACTATCCCGCGTATCTGGGGGGTTGTGGCCCCCCCTTAAATATAAATTACTTTCTGTTTTTAGTATGTGTTGATATAGCGACAACAGAAATACATTACTTATCTGTGAAAATGTCACCTGTCTAGCCATATCGCTGTTCCTGTGATACAGCCACTAGACAGACAGATTGAAGCAGGCCCATGACGGTAGCGTGACGTGAGCAATTCACGCACGCCCCCCCCCCCCCCCCCCCTTAGAAGCGGGATCACACCCGAAACCCGCCAAAGACGCGGGATAGCACCCGAACCACCCCCTGGGCGAGGCCGCGGTGGCGGCCGTGGGTCTGTTGGGAGTTATGGGACATCCTTCCGAGGGCTTCCCCGGGCTCCCAACCATATGCTGTTGCGCGTGACGTGAGGTTTTTTAGTCGGTAGAAGTCCGGCATAACATCCATGAGGAGATGCCCTCACGTTAAACAAAAAAAAAAAAGACGTGTGGCACTCGGGGACTGCCGCGGTAAAGCTATTACATAGCATTTTTTACCAACTATGCTAGTATAATTATTTCTATATAAGAATACTAGCTGATGCCCGCAGCTTCGCCCGCGTAAAATTTGTTACCGCGGGAAGTTATTCCCGGGATAAAAGGTAGCCAAATTTCAGCCCGATCCGTTCAGCGGTTCAGCGGTTTGAGCGTGAAAGAGTAACAAACATCCACACTCACAAACTTTCGCATTTATAATATATATATATATTATATAATAAGTAAGAAATATAATAAGTAAGAAGTAAGATTTTAAGGCCTATGTTCAACAAAGTAAAGTACCAAGTACCTACTTGACTGTGGACATTTGGGCTTTTGGAATTTTGGCCTATTGGCCTTTTGGACTTTTGGCCTTTCGGACTTTTGTACTATTGGACCAGGCCCAAAAGTCCCAAAAGTCCTAAAAGTCCCAATAGTCCCAATAGTCCCAAAAGTCCCAAAAGTCCCAAAAGTCCCAGAAGTCCCAAATGTCCCAAAAGTCCAAAAGTCCAAAAGTCCAATAGTCCAAAAAACCAAATTCCAATAGTCCAAAAGCCGAAAAGGCCAAAAGTCCAAAAGTACAAAAGTCCAAAAGTCCAAAAGTCCAAAAGTCCTAAAGTCCAAAAGGCCAAAAGTCCAAAAGGCCAAAAGGCCAAAAGTCGAAAAGTCCCAAAGGCCAAAGTCCAAAAGGCCAAAATTCCACTCCACCTAACCTCACCCCACCCACCTCACACCAATTCACCTCACCATACGCCACTTCACTTCACCCCACCCTACACACCTCAGCCCACCCCACTTCACCCTACCCGGCCCGCGATAGAAGCTATGCAATAGCTTAATAGGTATTTTGTTATAGAACTTTTTAAGAAGAGCAATTATTTTGTAATAAATTATTTTTATGTAACTTCAACCATTACGCAGAGGCGCAACGAATGCTCTTATAACGATTAAATGTTTTCCGTTTTCGAAACATTCCTCATTGCTGCACCTCTCCTATTAATCTTAGCATTATGTTATGTAGCCTATAGCCACTATCAATAAATGTACCTACTTACTATCGAACAGTTTTTGAAACCCTTAGTGGCAAGCCTTACTGAAACTACTGGTAAGTTTCAGTAAGGCTTGCCTTGGTATGATGTGATCATTGTCCCTTTGCAGCGTGTGTCCAATCCAGCGCAGCAGCTACATTTCCGACGTTTGATCTGTTGGTGGATAGGGGTCTCACTGCAGCGTTCCAATAGTCTTACGTTCGTGATGTTCTCGGGCCCGTATGTACCGAGGATCCATTGGAGGCAGCGTTTGACGAAGACTTATAGCTGGTAGCTGGTGCGAAATGTCTTTAGTGACCTTCCATGTCTCGCATCCGTATAGCAGTTAGCAGTACAGTTTTAACGTTTACTTTGTTTTGAGTTTCACTCTTCGTGTCCATTTTCGCAACTGCCTACGGGGCGCAGCTGTGTAAAGGTTGTTCTGGCCTTGGCGAGACTCGAAATGATGTAGGGTACTCTTCTATCCCATCAGTTTCTGACACGACACTCCCGAGGTACGTGAATTAGTGCCTCCACCACATCTCTTGCGTCTGTCGATTTTAATTTCAGTCCAGCCATTCGCTGCCTCATCCTGCTCGTTGTCCTGCACGTTGTCTTGCAGACATGCATGACGGCGTGTGTGGGCCTCAGCAGGCACAGGACATCGGCATCATTTAAATCCTCCAGAATATCAGTATAGGCCCCATTCTATGCCGCGCCGATTGTTCTTTGCGGTATTCAGCATTATACCATCTATTTTCTATGGATGGTTGTTAACTATCCTGTTATCTTCATAACGATCCTCTAAGGTAGGTACAGTATGTATTTTCAAAAGAGTTTGTGAACTCTATTCTTAATTTCTTTTTCAGAATATTGATGACATTTGATTGATGTCATTTTATACACGTTACGTCTACTACATTGATACATGTAATAAAATTCTAACACGCCGGTGTTTGTATGTAAATTGTTTATACCTACTGAGGAAAATTCTATACTGAGGAATAACTTTAACGATTAAGCTTTATTTTGATTAAGCAAACAGGGCAGATTCACACGCTACTTGATGAGTATGATTAATAAATACCTCTAATTTCATAGACCTTGTGTGACGTAAACAAAGTTGCGAGGGTCAGCTAGTTAAAAGATAAAACAATAGGTTTCTTCTTATCTACTTAAAAACTATTTTTACAATTTTTATGGTAATAATAGGCATTCTTTGAAATATGCATGTATGGTATTGTTGTGACTTTTATGACACGCAAAGAGAATACAATACTACGTAAGAATGACACGTTTAAAGTACATAGGTATGGGATAGATGGCGCTCGCGGCTACGGCAGCGTGAAATTTTCTTCCCGCTTCCCATGGGAGCGTACTCCCGGGTTTGGTTATCTTTATAGCAGTATTATATATAAATTAACAAAACAAAAAATAATACTGCATTGGTGATAATAATAATAAAATGTATGTAGGTATATAGAGTACCTACTCACTCATTTTCTTTCACAAGTTTTCGTGACTTTCTTCATTAATAAATGCACTTTGTTTATTCATATTTAAAACACTTTAATTATACGAGTACAGTTCACTGTTGTACATAGATGATGAATACCTATACACCTATAGTCGAATTTTTGTTTAGACGAAGTAAATTGACAGCAACTAATGTAATTGACAGCATCGAAATTGTCATTTCACATTAAGAACTCTAAATTCGACCAGGCACTGTTAATTCAACTTTGGTCGAGTGGTTAAGACGCGGATCGGTACGCAGAAGGCGCAAGATCGATTCTGGGTACAAGCAATCAATTTTTGGATTATTTGACATAATAAATAACGACTGCAGAGTTCATAATTGACGTAAACAAAAAATTTATGAAGTGCGAGATACACGAACGTGGCCGAAGGAGCCGAGAGTGTGATTCGTTTTCGTGACACAATTTCTGGATTCGGTCTCCACGCAAGGCCCGCGATAGAAGCTATGCATACATACATACATACATATAATCACGCTTGTCTCCCATCGGGGTAAGCAGAGACTATGGCTTTCCACTTGCTACGATCCTGACATACAACTTTCGCTTCTTCTACTTTCATAACTGTTTTCATACACGCTCGCCGGTTAAGGGTACTCTTGACCTTGCCTTTTTCCAGAACGTCTCTGATTTGATCGGCATGCGTACGCCGAGGTTTACCCCTACCAGTTTGCCCATTCATTCTCGCCTCATAAATCTGCTTTGTCAGTCTATTCTCATCCATTCTTTCCACGTGTCCAAACCATCTAAGCATCCCTTTTTCGATCTTAGTCACTACATCTTCTGTTATACCACATTTTTCCCTTATCACGCTATTTCTTTTTTGGTCCATTAAAGTCACTCCAGCTATACTTCGCAGACTTCTCATTTCCACTGCATTAATTTTGCTTTCATGCTTCTTCTGCCATACCCAACTTTCACTACCATACATAAGTGTAGGGATGAGCACTCCCCTATGTACAGCCAACCTGGCCTTCTCAGACACATTTTGACTGCTCATAAAGGTGTACATAGCCCCATTCACTTGATTTCCTGCCAAAACTCTTCGCTCAATATCCTGGTCACACTTTCCATCCCTTACAAATTTGGAACCCAAGTATACAAATTCTTTCACCTGTTCCACTCTTTGCCCTTCAATGAAGATTGAGCAATTCGTCATACTTTCTTCTCTTTCAAAAACCATAACTTTCGTCTTGTTTACATTAACTTTCATTCCTCTACTTTTTAGAGCCTCATTCATACTATTAACCATCAGCTGCAATTCCTCCGCTGATGATGCTAATATCACCTGATCATCAGCGTATAGGAGGCATTTGACGGTCAGTTCATTCATTTTTAAACCATACATACTCTCTTGCAGTTCTTTCAGACAACTATCCATGTATAGATTAAACAGCCACGGAGACGCTACACAGCCCTGTCTCACACCCTTTTCAATGTGAAAGAAGTCCGTGCAGGCCCCGTTGATCCTGACACAAGCACTAGAACCCTCATAGAGAGACCTCAGTGCCCGTATCAAGTTGCTGTTCACTCCATACATGGACAATATTGACCACAGTTCATTCCTCACCACTCTGTCATAGGCCTTTTCCAAATCCACGAATATGCAATAGACCTTTTGACTTTTAGCCAAAACTTTCTCAGCTACGCATCGTAAGGAAAAGACCTGATCCGTACATCCCCTTCCTTTCATAAATCCTGCTTGCACATCCCACATTTTTCCTTCAGTTTCATTCATCACTCTTTTTATCAACACTTTTGCATACAATTTGCCAACGATGCTGAGCAAGCTTATGCCGCGGTAGTTTTTGCACTCTTGCTGCGATCCTTTTCCTTTGTAAAGCGGCACAATGACAGCTTTACACCATTCTGCTGGTACTCTGCCACTTCGCCAACAAAAGTTAAAAAGGCGGTACAGCTGGCAAGCTACCACGCCACGTCCAGCTTTCAGCATTTCGACAGAAATCCGATCTATTCCAGCAGCCTTTCCTACTTTCATACAATTCAACGCTTCCACTATTTCTCCCATACTTAACTCGCTTTCATCGCCAAATTCATTCAGTTCTAAAACACACGTATCGCCTTGTATATCTTCTTTTTCGAATAAACTCTCAAAATATTCCTTCCATCTCTTTAGCACACATTCTTCTCCTCTTACAAAACTTCCATCCTGGTTTCTGATGTGATTGAGCGGCGACATTGTTTGCTGACTCCTCACTGTTCTTATGGACTTCCAAAAAAATTTAATATTCCTTTGGAAGTCTTCAGATAACCTTTTATCAAATTTTTCTCTATCATTCTCTTTCTTTCTCATCATCGTCTCTTTTGCAACACGTTTATACTTTTTATATTCATCCTTTGCCATTTTTACATCCTCATCCGTTGCCTTTTGCATTCTTTGATTGGCCTTTGTAGCCAACCAGTCCAACCATGCTTTCTTCTTGCCAGTCAACGCATTAAGAACTTCCGCACTCATTCCCTTTGCCATACATCCTTGTCGTCTTTTGCTAACACCACACACTTCAATCGCAACTTCCACAAGTCCTTCCTTAAACGGCTTCCATAATTCTTCAATCTCACATATTTCATCTAGGTTTTCAAATTTTTCACTCAGTTTACTCACAAATGCCTCTTTTATGCCTAACTCTTGTAAATTCTCAACTTTTATTCGCTCTAGTACACTAACGGGTTCATGCACACGATGTCGCCACCGCTGAAACAGACCCCTTACCCGGCTAATTACCAAGAAGTGATCTGTGTCGATCCCGGTGCCACGGTACGCCCGAGTGTCTAGCACTTTCTTTCTCAGTCTTGCGTCTACTATCACAAAGTCAATCATGCTTCTCTGATCTCTCTCCTCTCTTGTATACAAGTGGATATCCTTGTGGTTGAATATGGTATTAGTTACCACAAGATTCCTTTCCAAACATACTTCTAGCAAGCTTTCTCCATTTACATTCACTCGTTCATCACCAAACTTTCCTAATACACTTTCGTATCCATCGCGCTTCACTCCCACCCAACCATTAAAATCACCTAACATCACTATTCTCTCGTTTCGTTTACATTTATCCAGAATATCACTCATACTCTCCCAAAATGCCTGCCTCTCGCTTTGGTCTTTTGAAGAATAGAATAGAAGCTATGCAATAGCTTAAAAAAGACAGACAGATTGACAGCAGAGTATCAGTTATATTATAGTGTTAATAGGGTCCCGTTTTTACCGTATCGAAACCCTTAAATGCAGCAGGAATCCGCCATTCTCCTAGATTCACCCAAAATTTACAAAAAATCCTACTATCCTACTAATATCATAAATGTGAAAGTTTTTGAAGATGTTTGGATGTTTGTTACTCAATCACGCTCTAACGGCTGAACGGATTGGGCTGAAATTTGCTACAGAGATAGTTAATAGTCTGGAACTCTGGAATAACACATAGGCTAATTTCATCCCGAGAATATGTTCCCACGGGAATAGGAAACGGGTACCAAATTTCACGCGGGCGAGGCCGCGAGCGTCATCTAGTATCTAATAGAATTCAATAGAATTACCATTTTCAAAGACTTCTCAAAACGGATATGACGCTAAAGGTTACTTACCTATTCAAAATAATTATGTGACCATAGCATAGATTTAGAATATTTCGCTACTTTTGTGACCTTTCCTTCTATAAAAGTTAAATATCAAATCCATTAGAAGAAGTTATCATTGACTATTATAGACGTTATCATTTTAAACGGAACTAGGTAGGTACTATTTGTTGTTAGTCGTGATATTATTATTCTATTTGGGCTGTCGATGTCGTGCGTAAGCTGATATCAGCTCGTGACAGGTTCACTAGGCTAAGTAAATTATATTATTCGAGTATGTATTGTGTATCTATAGCTCTTAATAATGTTCCCGATTCAATCTTATAATGGGCAGAATCGAACGACTTGCCATGATATAATCATTGAAGCTCAGCGCTAGTAGCCCGCGTTTGTTCAGTGTTTTTTAAACGATCCTTGCGTTGCTGAAATGGGTGACCATACCTGGCTATTCCATTTACGAGCGTGTCCTTGCTTCGAGAGACACGATTAGCAATGGCTATAAATAAAAGTAATAACCACTAACATGGTATTCGACAACATAAGTTGAAGGCCTTATGAGGGGCTGCAAGTAAGAGTTTTTACAACAGACTGGTGTACTCGTAATGACCTGCCTCTAGCAGCTTTAACACGACAATAGGAAGGTCTTTTATTTAGGGTATAATATGCCCTGTCTATTGCCGAATGCAAAAATTCGTAGCTGGCTACGAAACTTCAGTTATGAATGTGGATGGATGTGAAGGTTCCATTTTCATATAGTATCACATATTATATAATCTGTGATAGTAACTACGATAGATTAATACTAGGTACATAATATTTGTGTGAAAAGAACTCCCAGCCAAAGAAACTGGTAAACTAAGTACAGTAAGGCTAAAGCCGAGCTCTACAACGAGCACTTATACTCAGAACTTGTAGAATGATTTTATTGATTACCTACCTATTATCCAAACCAAAAGCCTGTCCTACCAGCCTAGCTAGCATAAAGATTCCATCATACATGTTAGTAGAAATTGCTCAGTAAAACGCTTCTAAACAAATGGCAGTCGTCATCATCGAAATTCGCGAGTCGCGTGGGCGCAATTCTGTTGCAACGATCGCCTTTCTAGATCGAATCGAATGCATTACGTATCGCACGGCGTGACTTCATGTCTCTCGCGGGGAGTACATACTGCTATCATTGACATACACTTCCTGTCAGGTGGGCGGTGAAATAATGACAGGACTGGTTATGACGACATGGAACTGTGTTGTTAGAGGATTAACGCAATTGTCACCTTACGTAGGTACTTCTTAAAGGTAGGTACTTCTTAAAGGTAGGTACTTCTTAAATTAAGTAGTTTTCGTTACATATTTATGCTTAACGTGCCCCCGCCTCCCCAGGCTCTTTACTGGAGATGTAGTCGAGGCAAATGAGTGTTTGCAAGACGAATCAACTTGTGAGACATTGCGTTCATACTTCATTAAGTTATTGACTGCATGCATATCTTTATTTATTGGTAAGGATGGCATGTGCTAGACTCGCAGACTATCTGCAGAAAGAACAGGTTAACATCGAAGTGGTTTACGAATTGTAAAATATTGTAATGCTTCTTCTCAGTAGGGATGCTTTGGTCTATTTAGGAATTTAAGAGCCTACCAGACGCCAAACTGTTAAAAGAAGATAGAAGATATACCTACATTTTAGCGTGCAAGAAAGAGAGAGATGCGATCGGTCTTTGAGCGCTTTTCACGAAATAAATTAATTATAAAAAAACTATAACCAATATGAAAAAAATGCTCTAGTGCAAATGAAGATTTTACTATTGTCTTTCTTATAAATATTAATTGTATATTATAAAAACAACTTATAACATACGAGATCTAGCTTAAAATTTCACGAAATCGAGGTATTTTCAACACAAAAATCTATCGAGGATTTTATCAGTAATCGTGTTTCGAGCCTAGACCGTTTTTAGTTCATGAACTGAAGTTGTCTGTGTTCAAATTTTAATTCAGCAGACCTCACAAGTCCTGAGATCTAGATCAAAGTAATAGTCTATTTGGCGTCATATGGACTCTTAATAGGTATTATGAATAAAGCCCATTTAATGGGAATAAGTAGGCTCCTTAATTACTTAGTACGGAATCATCCTCATCTACGTTGTTTGTCTGTTACTTAATAAACTCTGAAACTACTAAACCGAGTTTATAAATTCGTTCACCGTTAGGTAAAATACCTAATTACTCTGAAGTAAAATAGACCGTCATGCTTTTTTTTTTTTTTTTTTTTTTTTTTTTTTTAACGTGAGGGAAAATCCTCGTAGGATGCTATGCCGGACTCTTACCGACTAAAAAACCTCACGTAACGCCCAACAGCCTATGGTTGAGAGCCCCGGGTAAGCCCTCAGGAAGGATGTCCCGTGACTCCCAACAGACCTACGGCCGCCAATGCGGCCTCGCCCAGGGGGTGGTTCGGGTGCAATCCCGCGTCTATGGGGGGTTTCGGGTGTGACCCCGCTTCTAAGGGGGGGCGTGCGTGAGTGCTCACGTCACGCTGCCGTCATGGGCCTGCTTCTGTACGGACGGTGAGCGGCCCTCTCACCGTCCTCAGACCCCCGGTCATGGAGGCCGATAGTCCTCAGCGAAGACACGTCGGCGGCGCCCAGGGCGCCGACTGCGGAACTCGGGTGGGAGAGTTCTCTCCCGCACCCGGCCCGCCGCCTCCTTCGCGAGCATGACCTGCTCGCAGAAAGAGGCGGCGCAGTCCCACTTACTCCCGCTGGAGAGCATGGCTCGTACCATGGCCTCAAGCGAGAGAGTGTCCACGCCCAGACCCACTACGAGGACCTGTCGCTGTTGTGCCCACGCCGTGCACTCCACCAGCGTGTGGAGCGCCGTGTCATCGCTGCGGTCCTCGCAGTGCTGACACTCGGCCGTGGTTTCCCGGTGTTTTCGCCACAGATACCTACCGAAGCTACCGTGCCCGGCAAGCATCTGTGTCAACCGGTAGGAGAGAGCACCGTGTCTTCTCTCCAGCCACTCGTCCATGACCGGTCTGACGGCCGCGATTGTGGCGAATCCCCCCTTTGGTTGCTCAAGTCGCATCTTCCATGTCTCCAGGGTTTCCTGGTGGAGCAGGGTCCGCTGGGCCTCGATTTCTCGAGACGCAGGCCTTTGGCCCCGCTCCAGCGCCTCCTTGCGCCATCTGAACAGTGACGCAAAAGAACAGTGACGCAAAAGAACAGTGACGCAATTCTGAACAGTGACGCAAAAGACCGTCATGCTTCTACAAAGGGAAGGGAGCATAGTTATAGTCAGAGATGTGTTAAGTAGGTAGATAGTCTCTGAACGACAGCAAAGCGTCCAAAATTTTAAGCGCTAACTGTTGGCGGATAAGTGCCGATCCGCCATTTAGTGCACATTCTGTTGTCAAGGGATAAGCTTGTGTCACGTGACAAAATTTTATTGTTTAAAATGTCGAATTGTGCAATAAAAGTGTGTCGAAATTACAGAAAATATTTAAAAACAGCCAGGAATGTCTGTAAGTAACTCGAAACTTATCACAATTTTATGAAATCTATTTATTTACGCATGTCTAATTTCTTCGACTCCATCTTCACATTTTTGTTGGTGTTGTCAGTTTCCAATTCAGAATTCCCCAAATTAAATAAGTAAAGAATTACCTAGGTATGGAAATGGAACTAAATTATTAGAGAGTCGTAAAATAAATAATTTGGAAACGGTCAAGTGTGAGTCGAGAATACTGAAAATCGACCTATACAATAATTGTAAAGTATGCCAAGTTTCTCGTTACTGAGTGCGAACAATTATTGTTCGCACTCAGTAACGAGAAACTTGGCATACTTTAAATTAAGGAAATCATTTAAAATACCTAAATGTGAGTTATAAATGGTGAAATCTGTACAAATGTTCTTAAGCTGAAGGATTTGTTCGTTTGTTTGAACGCTAGGATTTCGGGAACTACTGGTTGGATTTCAAAAAGTTTTACGTTTCGTTAGTTCATTTATGGAGTTCATACCACTAGACTTGGGTAGGTACAGTTCGTACTGCCGGACGTGTTAAGGTGCTCCCTCACCGGGAGCATTCGCCTGTAATGTACCAAATTAGATTCGACTCGAGCATTACGTTACGATGCTACCTCCCTGACCGACGAGCGTTCGCATGTAATGTAACATTTAAAGATTCGACTCGAGCATTACGTTACGATGCTACCTCCCTGACTGACTCGAGCATTCGCGTGTTATGTAACATTTATAGATTCGACTCGAGCATTACGTTACGATGCTACCTCCCTGACCGACACGAGCATTCGCGTGTAATGTAACATTTATTATAGACTCTTGCGAAGCGCTCGCTCAGTGTTCTGTAAACGATCACTGCAGTAAGCAACATTTACTATGGCCGGATATGGATGGGTGACCACCACGTGGACCACTTTGTGACATTTATTTACGAGCGTTTCCGTGCTTCGGAAGGCACGATAAGCCGTTGGTCCCGGTTGTCAGTAAAATGACAGTCGTTAAGCCAAGTTGAAGGCCTTATGGGCGGCTTGAAAAATTTCAACTGTGGGTCGTCACAACCTGCGCCCGGGTCGGCAGCGCGTGTGTAGCGCCTCTGGTGTTGCAAACGTCTATAGGCTACGGTTACCAACCTTCCGGTGGGCCGTAAGCTTGTCTGCCACCCAAGTAGTATAAAAAAAAAAAAAGACTAGCTGATGCCCGCAGCTTCGCCTGCGTGAAATTTTGTTCTCTTTTCCGCGTCTCATGGGAACTTATTCCCGGGATAAAACTTGTATCATTTCAGACTATAATCTATCTCTGTAGGTGATTACATGATAATTTTGCAATCCAATATGGCCGCCGCGCCGAAATCACAAAATTTCATGATGGGTATCGTTTAAGGGGGTTTTTGGTATGCTGAGTACGAAATTTATGATAATTTTGCAATCCAAAATGGCCGCCGCGCCACTATCACAAAATTTCATGATGGGTATCGTTTAAGGGTTTTTTTGGTATGCTGAGTACGAATTTCGGGTTAATTTAGAGATCCAATATGGCCGCCGCGCCGAAATCACAAAATTTCATGATGGGTATCGTTTAAGGGGTTTTTTGGTATGCTGAGAACGAATTTCGGGTTAATTTAGAGATCCAATATGGCCGCCGCCCCAAAATCACAAAATTTCATGATGGGTATCGTTAAAGGGGTTTCTTGGTATGCTGAGTACGAAATTTATGATAATTTTGCAATCCAAAATGGCCGCCGCGCCACTATCACAAAATTTCATGATGGGTATCGTTTAAGGGGTTTTTTGGTATGCTGAGTACGAATTTCGGGTTAATTTAGAGATCTAATATGGCCGCCGCGCCACTATCACAAAAATTTCATGATGGGTATCGTTTAAGGGGTTTTTTGGTATGCTGAGTACGAATTTCGGGTTAATTTAGAGATCCAATATGGCCGCCGCGCCGTTATCACAAAATTTCGTGATGGGTATCGTTTAAGGGGTTTTTTGGTATGCTGAGTACGAATTTCGGCTTAATTTAGAGATCCAATATGGCCGCCGCGCCGTTATCACAAAATTTCATGATGGGTATCGTTTAAGGGGTGTTTTGGTATGCTGAGTACGAATTTCAGGTTAATTTAAAGATTCGAATATGGCCGCCGCGCCATTATCACAACATTTCATGATGGGTATCGTTTAAGGGGTTTTTTGGTATGCTAAGTACGAATTTCAAGATAGTTTTGCAAAATTAACCCTAAATTCGTACTCAGCCTATCAAAATTCCATTTATACGATATGCTACATGAAATTTTACAACGGTGGCGAGGCAGCCATATTGGATTGCAAAATTTACCTGAATAAAAACCCCATTAACGATATACAACATGAAATTTCACAACAGTGGCACGGCGGCCATTTTGGATGGCAAAAGTTAACCTGAAATTCGTACTCAGCATACCAAAAAACCCCTCAAACGATACCCATTATGAAATTTTGTGATAACGGCGCGGCGGCCATATTCGAATCTTTAAATTAACCTGAAATTCGTACTCAGCATACCAAAAAACCCCTTATACGGTATCAACATGAAATTTTACAACGGCGGCCATCTTGTATTGCAAAATTGACCTTAAATTCGTACTCAGCCTACCAAAAAACCCCTTAAACGATACCCATCATGAAATTTTGTGATAACGGCGCGGCGGCCATATAGGATCTCTAAATTAACCCGAAATTCGTATTCAGCATACTAAAAAACCCCTTAAACGATACCCATCATGAAATTTTGTGATAACGGCGCGGCGGCCATATTGGTTCTCTAAATTAACCCGAAATTCGTACTCGGCATACCAAAAAACCCCTTAAACGATACCCGTCATGAAATTTTGTGATAACGGCGCGGCGGCCATATTGGATCTCTAAATTAACCCGAAATTCGAATTCAGCATGTCACGCTGTGGGTGGGTCAGCCACCTCATCAAGTGCAAATATAGGTATATTTACCAAGGAGATAAATATGAACGATGTGGTAATAGTAGAACTGCAGTTATCTGCGTTTATTCTTCAGAGAATCGATATATTACAATAATAACAGTGGACTTTCGTCCCTTTAATCAATTAGCGAGACAGGTTTCTTAGTACTAGACCACCAGTCCCAGCGATGTGCACAGATGGAGAGTGGCACATCACCTGAACAGCCGCAGGCCGGAACAGAGACCCGTCGCAGTCGCGCAGCTGTTTATATAGGCACCGGTAGTGGAGGCTGCGGCGGGGATGAGAGTGCGGGGACGCGCGCCTGGCACGAAGCTCGCGCGTGGTGGTGGCGTGACATGACGTCACAGACGTCACACACCCCCCTTTTAGGGCGAGAATTTTTCTTAAAAAATTCCGCTTCTCCAGTCTTCAAGGTCCGCTCCCCTTAACGCTCCAGGGACTTGGCTTCCACCCTGGAACAAATCAAAGATAGTGGGGTACATAAGGGGTACAAGGGTGCTTAGGGTAGTAGGGGTAGAAGGTCAATAGCTAGGTAAGCTCAGATATAGGACGTGGCTAGACCGCGTAGCATAATTTTAGTAAGATTAAAAGAAAAATATAAGTACAATTTCAGATAACATAGATAGGTAGTAGACGGCATTCGGCGCGTTGTTAGCTAGCTATAGGCTTGTGTGAGCGCAGCTGATAACCAGTACCTACACACGTAAGCTGTGAGCGAGAGAAATCGAAGTATGATTTGACTTCTTAGAAAAGATAAGATTGCAAAATGTAGATAACAAAGTCTATATCTTCATAGCAAAGCAATAATACACCTGACTATCCTGCGACGTAGTCTTGGAATCGGAATGTTAGCCCATAGTCAGGTGGAATGCAGTATTATACCGTAGCATACTTATAGATACAAGTACATACATAACATTTTAGTTAACAGCGAATACTAAGTAAGTATGTATAATGATCGCGCCGCTCGCACAATGCACTGTAGTAACCATGATGATAGGCGTCACAGTCATGTCGGTGTGTTTGTCACGGTTCAATGCTATAACTAGAGAATGGCTGAACCGATTTTGACAAGTTTTAGTTTAAAAATAGATAATTATTTTAAGATATTAGTAATTTTTTTTTTAGAAATATGTTATAGTTACCACAGAATAATATTTTTAGTTTAAGATTGTAGGAACAACTATTGCAATGATGTGGCGCTATTAGAGCTGATTTTACCCTCTAGTGTAGAAGGTAAATAGCTTAGCGATTCGTCGTAGCTGTACGTGCTCATCAACGCTCATCAACCATATGCGAGTAGGATATATGGTGTGAACTGTACCTTTTAGTTTTATGAATAGAAACAACGATGAATGAATCAAGTGACTGAGTTGCGATCGAGTCTCCGCTTGTTAGAAGATGTTTCATTAAATTAGGAAAAATGTAAGCGTCGCACTCAGATCGACTGTTAGAAACACAAAAGAATTTTTTTCATTATCGACGTAGGAACTTAGGTTTACAACGCCGAAACACTTTATGATTAGAAACCAAGATTGATTCTAAATTTTTAGGGAAGAGATTATACTTTCTCCAAAAGTCCATTCCTAAAATAAGATTATTTTTTATATTAGGTACAATGTGAGCAACGAGAGATACAGTCTTATTTTGGAATTTGAAAGAAATATTGGCCGAGCCAAGTGAAGAAAAATTATCACCACTAGCTGTGAAAAAATTTTAGGGTTTAGAATTATTTATTTTTAGATTTTTTAAGATTTTATGGGAACCATTACCCAGAATAGTAACAGCTGAACCAGAGTCAAGTAAACCAACAGTATCAATCCCATTCAGAGTAACAGGGATATAGGGGATACGAGGAATATGATTTATTGTAGTATTTTTAGTTTTAGAATTTCGCAGTGAATTTGAAAATTTTGAAACAAAATTTAGCCAACTTTGCCAATCAGCCGGGTCAAATTTATTATTTACTTTAGTCGTAATATAAACGGGACTTACGATATTAATTGGTATTTTATTCGAGGCTTGATTGCAGTTAGGGCAGTCAGTAGTGCGAAAATCCTTTAAACCGCACTTAAAACATACTAGATAACGAGGTTCAGTGCATGTTTTCAAGGAATGCGAGTCAGTACGACATCTCGGGCAGTATTGTTTAGCGGTCGCAGCCGCGTTGACCTTGAACGCTGTGGGGCTAGTGTTAGAGGGAGATGGCATGTCAGATGCGATAACATTATTATAAGTTGAGTTAGATAACTTATAATTTTTGTTAGTGGAATAAGTATGCAAGTTAGAATTATTTTTAGAGCATTTATATGCGAATTCAGGGGCTATCGTATCTGAAGTTATTGTTGGAGGTTCAACAAAGTACTTAGTGCGACTGTGGTATTGTTCAAATCTTCTACAGACGCTCAATAAAGAAGGAACATCTACTACATTCGATGTTAGAAGCGAATTTACATAACAAGGCCTGATATTATTTAGTAAAATTTCAAGCTTATCAGACTCGCTGATTGGAGTATCGAGACGAGAAAATAACCCTTGCATTTTAGAGATGTAAATGGTTATATTTTCTACTTCGCCTTGAGAACGGCGTCTAATTTCCGACATTAGTTTATAGTCGTAATTATGGGGACTGAAGTCTCGTTTTAGTAGTATACATAACTCGTCCCAGGATTTCACACTGTCCTTTACAGCGCGATACCAGTGGAGGGAGTCGTCAGAAAAGATTTCGAAAGCAAAGGATAGTACCTTTTCCGAAGGAATATTCCTACAGGCAATGAATTCATTAAGATTTTGTATGAAAGCACGCACACAAGTCTTTCCGTTATATTTAAATTTAGCTAATTCAGAAAAAAGTTTACGTTCATAATAAAGATCAGAGGAAATCGGAACGCGCGAGTCAAGAGTAGGTTTGGCCACGTCCGTAACCTTGGCATCCGTAGGGGACAACCGGGTCAATCTAGTATAGTAATCATGGAACTGATCCCATAGGGGCTTGATTGCTTCTACATCAGACAATGAGGTTAAGTCAATTCGAGATAATCTAAAGTAAACGTGGTGTAAGACCGATTCAGTTCTAGCAAAAATGTTACTATCAAATTTACATTCTAGCGAGTTGATGTTATTAGATACTTTAAACAAAGAAACTTTACAGGCAGATATATCGTCATCCGCTTTATAGGGAGATGTAGCAATGTCCTCCGAGGACACGGTTAGGGAAAGTTTAGTAATTTGCTTCCGGAGCTCATCGACCGTATTCGACTTAGTTCCCCCGCGAATTAAAACTTCGTATTCTAATTCGTTTTTACCTAAATGTGTATACTTGATGGGGTAAGACATTTTTACGGTGGATGCTATCCGTAGCGAGAATAGACAAAGAAATAATGAGTTAGGTTCAAGAAGTTAATTTCAGTGCAGAATAAATAGGAGCGCGTTAGGCCGGCCGACGCAGCGACTCGCTCAAGGTCATGCGGCGAGCCAATTTGAAGGACACGCACGACTCGAGTGCGCGCTGTATTTAGTACGCGTTTGGAAGATTAACCTCGCTTATGTTATTACTTGAATAAATAAAGCGAAGCTAAGATCGAATTTACCTTCTGCACTGAAAAAAAATATGTATTAGTAACAAAAAAATACACGTCCTGGTATTGGTGGTCTAGGGGTTTTCTATTCCCGTGGGCGCCATTGTCACGCTGTGGGTGGGTCAGCCACCTCATCAAGTGCAAATATAGGTATATTTACCAAGGAGATAAATATGAACGATGTGGTAATAGTAGAACTGCAGTTATCTGCGTTTATTCTTCAGAGAATCGATATATTACAATAATAACAGTGGACTTTCGTCCCTTTAATCAATTAGCGAGACAGGTTTCTTAGTACTAGACCACCAGTCCCAGCGATGTGCACAGATGGAGAGTGGCACATCACCTGAACAGCCGCAGGCCGGAACAGAGACCCGTCGCAGTCGCGCAGCTGTTTATATAGGCACCGGTAGTGGAGGCTGCGGCGGGGATGAGAGTGCGGGGACGCGCGCCTGGCACGAAGCTCGCGCGTGGTGGTGGCGTGACATGACGTCACAGACGTCACAAGCATACCAAAAAACCCCTTATACGGTATCCAACATTAAATTTTACAACGGTGGCGCGGCGGCCATATTGAATTGCAAAATTAACCAGAAATGCGTACTCGTACTACTATTTTTTTCCCAAAAGCATTTGACATCTTAGATCGTATGTCCACCTATTTTAAATACGGACCAGTGTGCAGCCGGCCAGCCGCAATAAAAAAAGCGCACTAATGTTACAAGTTGTATCAAAACATTACACATTGTATCATTACAAGGTGCGCAAAGCGCATTGATGTTACGAGTTGTATAAAAACGATACACATTGTATCATTACAAGGCGCGCATTGTAATGCTCGATTCTCCTCCCTCACTGGTGTAACCTCGTCTTGTATCATTACAAGGCGCGCATTGCAATGCTCGGTTCACCTCCCTCACCGGCTGTAATTCTCGACTCGTAACGTTACATTACGCGCGAATGCTCCCGTATCATTACAAGGTGCGCAAAGCGCATTGATGTTACGAGTTGTATAAAAACGATACACATTGTATCATTACAAGGCGCGCATTGTAATGCTCGATTCTCCTCCCTCACTGGTGTAACCTCGTCTTGTATCATTACAAGGCGCGCATTGCAATGCTCGGTTCACCTCCCTCACCGGCTGTAATTCTCGACTCGTAACGTTACATTACGCGCGAATGCTCCCGGTGAGGGAGCACCTTAAAAAACAGCGGCCATTAGCGCGTCACATAATACGCGACTACGCATATAGGTCGATAGAACCGGCGAGCGAACATCGGTCGACCAGTACACTTCTACCGGTCTTACAATAGAGCTCTAGTGAAATACACGACTACCAAAATTGTCAAATTGTACCGACGACCTTATATTTTGCCACGATTTCTATTCTATTCTGACGCGATTCTAATAGCAGACTCAATTTGTAGAGGGCTATAAAGACCTCTTAATGTAAAATCGCCAGTTTCTTTTACATAACTTGGCCGGACAAGCATCCGCGTATTAGAAACATCTATAATCATACAGATAGACATTTTATATATTATTCGCGAAAATACGTTTCAAGTTGTAGAGGGCTATAAAGAGCTCTTGATGTAAATATCGCCAGTTTCTTTTACATATCTTGGCGGGACATGCATCCGCGTATCTAGAAACATCTAAAATGTCTAACTTAATCATACAGATAGACATTACAATTCCATTTTATAAATTATTTCCATTTTATGATCACTTGAGAACAAAACTTTAGCATGATTAGTTTCCCGAAAAAATGGGAAGTGTCTTTAGCCGGCGCGGGCGTCACTACACACTGACGCAAGGCGTATGTAAGACAGCACGCTCACGCACACAATCATGCGTTAGTACGGCAGTTTTTGTTGCAGTGATCACGAGGCGAGAGGGTTTCTAGGTAGTTAGTATTCTTAGGTTATAGTAATAAAAGTGAAAATAGTATGTAATATATTTCCACAATCAATTTAAATAATACGTACCTAATAGTAGTAATGGGAGTCACACACAAGCGAAGCGGGGGGTGCAACTACATAAAGTAATGAATGAATGTCAGCTGATAACTATTACAGTGGCAAGTTTACCTTCTGAATGAGGATAAAATGGCGCAGACAATTGTAAATGTTTATCAATTTCCTTTTCATTTATTTTATTCGAGTGACGCAACGGACAAAAAACAAGGTGACTATTGGAGTGTCATTCATAAGTTTTCATTCATGTTACGATAACATTTCTACCAAGGTTCTAGTAATTAGCATAATTTAATTAGCACGTGGCCGCGTGGTTTCATTCTTGTATTTTATCAAGTGTAGGTACACGTTTATATCCCCGACAGAGGTAGGTAGAGGTGACTTATATACACATATTGGTATAAACAGCTAGCGCCACAATTTCAGGGCACAACTCTCTCCATCTCTGACAGCTGACAGCATAGGTATCCTTGGTGTTGACATGGACGTTCAGTTCCGAAGTTATTTGGAGAACAAGGCCAAGCGTCCAAGAAACTAGGCGCAAACACAGCTTCTGTATAAGTCGCAAGTGCGGCCGCACATGGAGTACTGCTGTCACCTCTGGGCGGGTCGAACGGAAGAAGCTGATATTTAGGTACCAACTGAATATCAGCTTATTCCGTTCGACTTGGTGCAAACGCGAGCCATGAGAGTGGTCAACGAACCTATGCTTGCAGGTGGTGTGGAACCTCTTCGCGACAGGAGAGACTTTGCCTCCTTGTGCGTATTCTACCGCCTGTTCAATGGGTTGTGCTCTAAAGAATTGTTTGATAATGATGCCCACGGATACGTTCTATCACCGCACCGCTCGCCACAGACAGGGTGTCCATCCTCCTCACACATTGCGTCCGGAGCGTTCGAGCACGGTTAGATCCGATAGGGGCTTTCTTCCGCGCACGTTTAGGTTGTGGAATGATCTCCCTGCCTCGGTTTTCCCAAACGCCTACAGTATGGGTATCTTCAAAAAGGGTCTAAGAAAGTTTTTACAGGGTCGGCAGCGCTAGTGAAGCGCCTCCAGTGTTGCAAACGTCCATAGGCTGCGGTGACCACCGGTACATCTGGTGAGCCGTATGCTTGTCTGCCACCTTGGTGGTATAAAAAATAGTAGATTGTATAACAAGGGGGCAAAATAGTATTTTTACGGCGAGGGCGCTACTTTGAATCACGAGCGAAGCGAAGGATTCTAGAATAGAATCCCGAGCATAGCGAGGGATTCTAACATAGAATCCTGAGCGCAGTGAGGGATTCAAAGTACACCGCCCGAGGGAAAAATAATTTGCCCCCGAGTAATATACTCTACTTTTCATTCCCGTTCTATGAGAAAAAATAAGTTTTGTACAACGTAGTTACCTTCTATAGTTCCTTTTTAGGAGTTCATGGATTGTCACTTTCATAACTTGACGTAGAACTTATTATATTTGCAGAATACAATAAAATATGTTTACCTACTGATTACAAGGACATTAATAATGACGAACACGAACAGATAAATGGCGCTCTTTAGTTTTTTTTTAGTTAGCTCAGGACACCGCGCTGTGCAGCCAACACTTACCAGCCAGTAATTCATACAATTTGCGTTCGATTTCTATAAAATTTTCAAGTTCCAAATTCAAATCACTTTGCCGCCCGCTTTAAAGCTCTTAACAGAAAAGAGCTATTTTGCGCCCCGATATCGTGGTGCAAAGTGATTCTTTTCGAATAGAAGGAATGAAAACATTTTTTCTACACCACCAAGTTTTTTTTTTCGTCTATGGTCCTGGGGTATCCTTCCGAGGGCTTACCCGGGGCTTCCAACCGTAGGCTGTTAGGCAGAATATGTATTGTGAGGTTTTTTTGTCGGTAGAAGTAGAAGAATAGCATCCATGATGATTTTCCCTCACGTAAAAGGCATTTTTTCACATGTTCCTTCATTTCTTCAGAAGTAAACTGAAATTGACTGCGAAACGATAGTACCTAGGTCAATCAATCAATTCAGCCTATAGCAGACCATTGCTAAATATATAGACCTCTCCCAAATTTCGCCACAACACACGGTCTGCGCTTTGCTCATCCAGTCAATCCCTGCAACCTTCTTTAGGTCGTTGCTATTTTGTGCCATCAGTTTGGGAGGGTTTTCGCCTTACGTACTACTCTGGCCAGACGGGTTGGTACAGGGTTTCATTTCGAGTTTACTTTCTCCACGCCATGACCTCGTCCGTTAGTCATCTGGTGTACCACTCGCAGGTGAGGCAGGCTTGGAACTTGGGGTTGTTGATAGGGCCCTATCGCACCCTTGATAGTAGGTAAAAAAAATTCAGTCTTTTAAATTAAATCCTAGATTTTGAAACCGGTTCTTTTCAGCAAACATGATTGCTCCATGTCATCGTTGTTTACTTCCATAGATTTAGAGTTTTTCGCTTTACTTCTATAATAATATTATGCAGTGAAAAGATTTGATTTTTTGTATGTTTCTTTGCATTGAATAGGCTCCGAACCTGCTGCATCGATTTGAAAAATTCTTTCACTCTTTGGAAGCACTATACACAGCACAGAATATAAGAAGAAGCACACTATTTCGAAGTGACATAGGCTATATTTTATTCCCACGGGAACGGGAACTTCGCCGGTGAAACCGCAGGGCATCAGCTAGTCTTTAATATGACATAAGATATTACCTAAGTACTAACTCGAATTTACTTCTGTTTTATTATTAGGTCAATAATATTTATTATGGTAGGTACTTTGGTTTGCATCATGATCTCGGTTGGAGAGGCTCGTTTGCATCTCAATCCGGCTGTTTATTGCTCAATCAAAGCTTGTAAGACTCGGTTTACTATCATACTGACTATTATTGTCACCTTATGGCTTATATAGTTCTGTTTTACTGCACTGGGTGTGTTAAGTTATTATTAAGTATAATATGTATTGTATCTTTGGTATAATTTACATACTTTCACGAAATTTTGCCCACAACTTAAATTAAATTTTTATTCACAGAAAAGGTGGATTTGCAAGCCGTTTGTACTTTCATGAACTGACGTCTAAAATTATCTATCTATAGTTTCCTGAAAAAAGGTCGTGAAATGGATTTATTCATCTAAATACGTTGTGTTATGATGACTGGTGTGTTATTTTTTTATAGTTGTGATGATGATTTGGCTTTCGTTACAAAAATCAAATTGACAGTTCCGCGGGATCTCTTTCTACGGCTCAAAAATATCACTACGATTCGTGTTCTACAGGATTGTTTCGTTTTATGGTAAACCTGAGTTGCCTAAACATTTTGAAGATAGGTACTTAGAGCACTATAAAGGGAAGAGATGGCAGAAGACACTCAACACATGATCAAGATTTACCAATCTCAGCGCACCTATTGTGCGATCTAGGAGTAGGTACGTCAACTACTCTGAAACAACAGAGGAGTGACGAATCGAACTCCTCTTAAAAGGGGACTTTCCTGCCGAACAATTTTTAGCATGCCTCGTGTCGTGTAAAATACCCCATTACCTGTCCTTCTGTATCCCACTTTTAGAGGAGTTCGATTTATCGCTCCACCGTTACAATAGGTTGAAAAATCTTCAACTATTGAGTAGGTACTAGGATCGTCGGTATCTAGTGGTTACCTCCTCCCCTTTTCTATTATTGTCTACGATAGATATCCGTGTAACACCTGGGCGCCGATTCTCGCTTCACAGGACATGAACGGAAATCAACGGGTGAAACGTCACCCGTCAGGAACGGCGAAACTTGAGACGGACGACGTTTCACCCGTAAATTTGCTTCCACGCATTCACGTCGTGTGGTCGAGAATAGGCGCCCTGATAGATAGAAAAAGAGATTGCTCCAATGTTTCAAGAATACTAAATCTATGTAAGTGCAATTATAAAGAGCTGTAAGGTGCCTCTGAAGGGATGTGGAAACTGTAAACTTGTGTCATGAATTGAAGATAAGATAAGATATTAGAGCAAGGTTATGTTATCCTTGATAAGTTTTGTACTTCTTTTATACGTGAGATGCGTATAAATTATAACTCAGTAGATTACCTATTCAGTACGTTACTGCCTGTCCTAAATAATCACCGGTAACTACCTACGTATTCAGAATTTAAGCCAACAATATCTGCCGTCGCCCGTCGCTATCCTCACTACGATATGGTGCTCCTATGCTGCTGTCAAAATATTTGCAAACCCATTAGGAAACCTTTTTAACCGACTTCCAAAAAAGGAGGAGGTTCTCAATTCGTCTGTATTTTTTTTTTATGTTTGTTACCGGCAAATCGCTTGAACGAGTTAACCGATTTTGATGATTCTTTTTTTATTTGAAAGCTGGTGCTTCCCATGTGGTCCCATATACAGGAAGTCAGAATCGGATGGTGGGATCCTGGAGAAATCGAAGAAATCCCTCGAATCGAGGGAATTCCTTAACGATCTGATAAATCTATTACTTAGTTAATTTATTTTTCATTTTTTGTTTGAAGTCGGTTTTTTTTGTTAAAATTTTTATTGGAAACATTTTGATGACAATGTTAAAAAAAGATTTGGGTAGTGAAAACCAAACATTTCTTAGCAAGAATGTGCGTTAGGTAGGATTGATAGATCGGAAAAATAATAAAGATAGCTTACTTACCCAAAAAGTTTCAGGATTCTAGTTTCTAGTGTATAAGTGTTTTGGCCAGACATTGATAAGTGAGTAAGTCACTAGTTACCTATTTTGCATTTGTGTCTATATTATAAAGACTGAGTTTTGTCTACATTTCTAACTACCATAATATAGGCAGCATCTAGGTAGGCGGTTAATATCTGAATATGTCGCAAGGGTTCGTCGACTCAATACAACACGGTGGAAAGGGTGAGTGTGGGTGGTGTTGGTGTGGTCTAAGTCATCGAACAAATAAGTAATTCCATTTTTTTTCTGGTTGTTTGAGCGATACCTAATATTAATATTATGCATCCTCATCCTCACGTAGAAGTATAAACTGCCTCGTTGGTCTAGAGGTCGAAATGTGCGACTGCGGTTCACGAGGTCGTGGGTCGGTTCGGAATCGGGTTCGATTCCCACCGGAGACAAAAATTTGTGTGACCCATAAATGTTTGTCTCAAGAGTCTTGATGTTTCTATGTATGCTAAGTATCTATTTTAAAAGTATATAAGTACCTATTAATATCCGTGGTCTGAAACCCATTACACAAGCAGGTTATTCCTAGCTTACTTTGGGATCAGATAGCGTTGTGTGAAATATCCGTGAATATTTATTTGTATTTATTTATTCATTTATTTAGATACGTGTATGTGCCTCCACTAAAGCTTCGTGGCCACGTCGTTCCAGTTTCATAGCATCCCGAAAAAATACCATTGAGCGCCGATTCTCGACCACACGACATGAATGCGTGGACTGAAATTTACGTGTGAAACATCATCTGTCTCGTGTTTTGGAGTCTCATGAATAGGGTCCCGTTTTTTACGCTTTGAGTAGGGATCCCTAAAAAGTTGTGAGCGTTTTTTTAAACTGAAACATTATCATGAGCATGCTTCATTGTGTTTTAATAATGTTAGACCACAAACAACATTTCAAATTCGCACGCACTTTAAATCGCAATGTCATTTAATTATGAAGTAAGTACACCTACTTACTTCATAATTAAATGACATTGCGATTTAACTGTTTAATGTTGAGCAAGTTATTTGAGTCTGAATCAAGGTGTTATTTATAAAGCGGTTCTTCTTCATCTGAACGTAAATGTCCGGTCGCAGCCACTTTGGCAGCATAATAATATAATACCGTTTCCCTCATCTTACAATCCCGGGTTCTTAAAGCGGGGCGTAAAGAGGCACATGACATTGCCGCCAACTTGAGGACCACTGTCAGAAGTCTTACGGACTGCGAATAGTCGCCCTCAATCGCCAGATGCGCCATGGCTTTCAGGCTGGCGACGACAATTTGGCGCGCTATATATTAACAAAAAATAATGTAGAATTTTTGGAAGCAACTCACAAAACTTCTAGTTGAGATTGGAATGACTTTAGATTTTTAGTAGCATTCCTTACAACCATTTACCACGCACCATTTACTTTTATACTGTGCTACTACATAGAGATACGTAAGAAGTGTCTGAAAAAACTCGTAGCTATTACGACTTCATGGTTTCCTATTATATTTTAGTGTTATCATAATTTTCATTGTCTTCATGCAATAATATTCACGAAATAAATATCTAAGTAGATACTTATTTTAAAGAAACATAAACCGTCTTTAATTAAAAGAAGAGATTAGTAGGTAACAAAAAAAATTAAATAGTAGAATGTATAACAAGGGAGCTGGGAGACTACTAGAATAGAATCCCGAGCCTAGCGAGGGATTCTAACGAAGAATCCTGAGCGCAGTGAGGGATTCAAAGTCTACCGCCAGAGAGAAAAATAATTTGCTCTTGAGTAATATTCTCTACTTTTCATCCCCTTTCTATAAGAAAAAATAAGGTTTTTACTAATAGTTTTCCATTCAGGATTCAATGCGTTGTCACTTTCGACGTAGAACTCATGCTCGTGAAAGAGGCGGGGCGGGGCGGGAACGAGAGAGAAATTAGAGAGTTGTAAACAACACTAAGTACCTAGGGTAAACCACCCAATCGTTGGCACTCCTCCAATTATTGGCACTTTAGGTAATATTGCCCATTTCTAACAGAAAAAGAATGCTATTTTACTTTTTAATGCATACCTACCACTACATAATGAGCAACACCGAACTGGAATAAACTAGGTTTCCCTTATTTTTCGAAATTCTACTCTTAACTAAAGTGCCAATAATTCATTCTAAAAGTGCCAATAATTGGGTGGTTTACCCTATATGAGTAAGCCATGATGAGGATGAGAGGGCTGCTCACCGTCCTTACAGAAGCAGGCCCATGACGGCAGCGTTACGTGAGGAGTTCACGCACGCCCCCCCTCCCCCCTAGAAGTGAGGTTCACACCCGAAACCCCCCCTAAGACGCGGGATAGCACCCGAACCGCCCCTTAAATCTTAACGTTCATATTTCAATTTCTTCTCGATTAAGAACTCTACCTACTTTGTAAGTTTATTGCCAACGTTTTATTTTCTTATTTTTTTACATTTTTCTCTGACTTATCTGTTGTCTTGGAAACTATCAGTTGCGTCGTAAATAACAAAGAGAAAAATAATAAATACGAGATCTACTAGAGTCAAACGGAGAAAAAATACAACGATTGTGTATGCAAGAAACAATATTAGAGGAATGTATTCCAAAGTAGAGAAGATGAGACAATATGAATTTATCATGGTAGGCAGAGACATATATATTTATATCAAACAGTCAAGTTCTAAAATAAGTACCTAGTGATACTTTAGTATTTATTAGCGAAGAGCAACTTCTAACTATCTGACAGATAGACAGACCAATCCATCACTCTGCCGCGAATAGCTACTTACCTACTTAAAAATATGATTTATATTGACCAGACTTATGTATAACTAGCTGAGCCCGCAACTTCGTTTACGTCACATAAGGTGTATGAAAGGAAAGGTATTTCTTCATCAGAGTCATCAAGCAGCGTCTGAAACTGCCCTGTTTGCTTAATCATAAAAGAGCTTAATGATTAAGACTATTTTTAAACAATTCAGTCCGCGCCGATTAAGTCTATTTTAAAACAATTCAGTCCACGCCTTCGGCGCGGACTGAATTGTTTTAGGTAACACGCCAGTTTAGGTTCACTCACATTCAAAGAAACCCCTACAATTAAAATTTTCAAAATATCTGATTCTTAAAAGTGTTATAACTCTTTTATTTCTAAACCGATTTACATAAAACAAACGCTAAATGTTAACTGTAGCAAACCTCAACACAATAAAAAAAACCGCATTGCAATCGGTTGAGCGGTTACTGAGATTAGCGTGCACAACCGTACAGACAAACAGATATACAGACATACAGACATACAGACAAACAGACAAACAGACAAAAATTCTAAAAATCATTGTTTTGAGTTCTATTGCGTTCATAAAGCCCCCCTATAATATTTTTTCTTATTTATCTTCCATGTACAGACAGCGACCCGTTACGATTTTATTATATGTATTGATTGATGTACAGACAGCGACCCGTTACGATTTTATTATATGTATTGATTACTACTGCTCGTTCGCTCTAACTTTGCCGCTCGGCTCTATACTAAAGTCGATTTTTTAATTAGACGAAGTAAATTGACAGCAACTAATGTCACTTCTTCATACAATGTTGCGTCTTTTCTATGACGAAGTGGACTTGAGACTGGCGTATCGCCATTTTTTACTGATTTAATTTGTATCTATTTATTTTACTGGAGACTGGCAAAATCGTTAATAAACGGAGGGCCATTCATTAAAAGAAGAAGTATGACGAAGTGACATTAGCTACTGTCAATTTACTTCGTCTAATTAACAATTCGGGTATACGCCTCTACGCCAGCGGCAAAGTTAGAGCGAACGGGTAGTATAATAAATGCAACTTTTGTCCTTTTCAACACGGAGATAAACTCTCCACCTGTTATGTCTCTTAGGTACCTACTGGCTACTGCTGTTCTGTACTAGGTTGATAAAAGCGGAGACAATTTATAGGTTCTAAGGCATTTCATCAAGCTGATCTATATGCCACAGAAATAAAGAATATTCCTTTTCTGTGGTAGATATAGATTATAGATATGTGTCCACAAAGTCAGTTTACGTCACGTTTGAAGCTAATTGTAGAAAAAAATTGTTTCAGATCGAGGAGGTTATGCAGCAGAGGGCGCCGGGGGTGCCTAGCAACTTAAAACTTCAGTAAGAAATGTTATAAAATATATTTGTAATTTTATGCCGATAATGAGGCGGATAACATAATAGCAGCTTTAACACAAAGGCTACCCGTAGTGCCATCTAGTGAGTGAAAATTGAACTACGTACTACTTTAGTAAGAACGTTTCGTAGAGGGCGTTGATACGATGATAGCGTATGCTATTTTCGACATCATGATCATCGGGGATATAGCTCAGTGGTAGAGCATTCGACTGCAGATCGAGAGGTCCCCGGTTCAAACCCGGGTGTCCCCTAGGATGTCTTTTTGATTTTGTTATTTTTTGCAGACAACCACATAGCTCTGCAGAGTCGGTATCCCGCAGTAGGAACTTTACTGCGAATTTCTTCAAGACCACTTTTAGCTATAGAAGCAAGGCGGTTACGCCCGCCTATTCTGAAACCGTCGAGAAATCCATCAAAATAGGCAGCGCAGAGACTAAGCCTATAACCAGAAATAGGCCTAGGACAGGTATGTAAACAAAAAGAAATTAATATTTTTACTTTATTCTCTCATTACATACTTATGACGTAAACTAATTTTTTAGCACCAGCATCAGATGCAACTTCAAAAGTAAAATCAAAACGAGTACTTGATCGTAAAACCAATACAAGACTCCTTGATAAATCGAATAGCGAACCTTTGAGGCCTATTAGGAATAAACTTACGACTCATGAACCTGGAGGGCCCAAAAAAGAACCTGCGAAAAGGGATGAAAAAAACACTAATGTTATATTACAAATTGTAAAGAAATCTGCCAAGCCACCAGCTCCAAGAGTTCCCGATAGCGTCTTACCACCTACTTTAAAACCCAAAGGTGATAGGAACCTTAAACTTACCAAAACTATCAACAATAATGACGTTTGGGCAAGCCCTGATGACATCAAAATCACTCAGAGGAAAGCTCCACCAGTCATAAGGTAAATTTTCCACCACTCTATTAAATAGATCTAAGGATAAATTAATCAGGTCCAAAATAATTATACCGTTTAGTACTTTCTTTCAAATTCCCCGCCAATGGAAGCACCAATAATAACCACCATTAAACATTCGACTTTAATGAAACGGTACAAAGTTGGTAATTCCATAAAACCAAATGATAAAATATGCACGTGACGAATTTTACTTTTTGTTCAATCTATTGAATCTATCTATCTCACTTACTCCTTCACCGACATGGCAGATTACGTGAGCTATAAATATTATTGTCGTTTTCTTCGCACTCGTTTCTTCGAGGTATTACACGATCAATGTCGGTTGATTTTTAGTTGGTTGAAAGTTCAAGGTGTAGTATGTGTTTTAAATTGGGTGGGGTTATAGAAAGAAACAGTGAACAACGGTCGTTGCTCGTCCCACAGCCGGTTGTTTGAGTCGGCAAGTAGCTCAACAGGCAAGGCAAGTTTGTTTTGTGCAACGGGGTACGCCTGTCGCCTCGTATCGGACGGGCACTTATTCGAACTTTTTTAACCATATGACAAACAAAACGAAGTTTTTCATGAATAATGGTGGTTATTATTGTGCTCCTGTGACGTGTAGAATCAGTGGTTGAAGTTAGTTCTGTGTATTGGTGTTTGGTTAAATCAGTGGCTACGCTGCACTAGTGCTATAAGTCAACATTGCTAACAAAATTATACTTAAGTATACAAGCGAGTGTCTTATTCTTCAGCTCCCACTTTCTCGTAATGGTGTATCGGTATTCGACGTGTTATTATCAGATGCTGCTACATATTAATCGACACGATATTATTTCATTAATTACTGTTAGGCCCTATCGTTTTATGGACATACAGTTTTAGATTGTATCTGTTTACATTATTGATAATATGAATCTTGACTGAGATAGATTATAAATTAGATCGATTACAGATTGATATTAAAATAAATAATATAAATAATAGGTATATAGGTACTTACTTAATTATCGAAATGTTAAAATTTCAACACATCTTAACATAACATATTGTTCAAGACTGTTTCCTTACCTGTTAATTTATCTCTAATTTGACAACAAACTTAACAATGAGGCTATTTTGCATAGCTTACTTAACATCATAAATTATAATTACGTAGGTGGGTACTTCATGTTTCATTATCGTGGCATAAACAAGGTACCTACCTAGGTAGGTAGGTATGTTGTCAAACTATCGGAATGGGTTAACCTAATTTGTATAATGTTAATCAATATCAATCAATCAATACATAATAATTATAATGAAATCGTAACAGGTCGCTGTCTGTACATTGAAGATATATAAGAAAAAAGTTTATAGGGGGGCTTTATGGACGCAATAGAACCAAAAACAATGGTTTTTAGAATTTTTGTCTCTTTGTCTGTACGTTTGTGCACGCTAATCTCAGCAACCGCTCAACCGATTGCGATGCGGTTTTCTTTATTGAGTTGCGGTTTACTCCACTTAACATTTAGTGTTTGATTCATGTCAATCGGTTCATAAATAAAAAAGTTATATCAATCTAAAGATAATGCAGCGTACGAAGTCGCGGGCTTCACAGCTAGTCACTAATACAATCTGTTGACCAACTTAACTCATCAACTATCCACTCCACACATTTTTTGAATTTACATTATAACGTTTGAATAGATACGTTAAAACTTTCTTTCTGTGCCGGTATTTTGTTTTGAATTCTGAATTTCGATTCTGAATGAATGCATATTTTATTTTACGCGACTTCAACTCTTAAAGATTTTTCCGTACTGATGCAGACTTCAAAATTAATCAATATTACGAAATAAATAAACGATAAATTCAACGAAATATTCTTTAGACTTGCAGTTGACCGTTGAATCACTGCATACTGTTCTTTTATTATGCGATTTTAATTAAGTATCAATCCTTAGCAAATGACTTTAAATAGGTACTTACAGTAAGAATGCATTGCATGATGTCATCATTAAGTTCGTTATTAATCCCAGACTTAACGTTATCCGAGCAAGGCCCAATCCCAAGTTTCAATGGCAAGGAAAAAGTTAATATACTCAATTACGATTTTATTATATGTATTGATATGGCGATTTTGCCAGACGGGCATAGAAATGATAACATTAAAGTTTAAATAATTAAATTGAACGCAGATTTCCCATTTGGTCACGGTATTATAGCAACACCACCGCATAGTGCAACTTCTGCATCGCGACATGGCCAAGTACTTACTTGGGAATGCACTTGAACCAAAAAGGTACTTGGAATTAAAATCTTGTACTTTACTGGGTAGCAACACCCAATTGGCGATTCATAAGATCATCTACAACACCGTGTTAAAATCAGTTTGGACATACAACTTACAGCTATGGAGCTGTGCTTATAATAATTCTAGTGTGCAGATCAACGTTCTGAGGTAAATTTCGAATGCACCATGGTATAGGTACCTACTAAAGCAAGTGATGTTCACGAAATTCTAAATGTAACTATGGTGAAAGAAAAGACACATCGTCATGGTGTAAAAACGTGACACGACTGAATAAATATCCGCACCAACTGGCTAGTCAGCTCACTATCCCGGAGAACATGTCCAATAGGGCGATAGGGAATTTCTTCCGCGTACGCTTAAATTGCGGAACGATCTCCCTGCCTCGCTTTTTCCAAACGCCTATAGTTAGGGGTTCTTCAAAAAAAGTTTTGTTAAAAGGTTGGCAGAACGAGTGTAACACCTGGTGTTGCAAACATCCAGGCTACGGTGACCACCAGTAAATCTGGAGGGCCGTATGCTTGTCTGCCAAATTAGTGTTATAAGAAAAACACATACGCCCGTCTAAAAAAGCAACATGAAATTTTAGACTAACAGAACCTATAAACATGGACAAGCTACGTTGGGAGTCTCTGGGAGAGCTTCCCTTTCCATCTTGAAAACAACAAATTGTCTGCTTATAGTTGAGGTACTGATCGCATATACAAATAACTAAAGAAAAATATAACATGACAAATTGTTATACGAAACAATAATTGCTTAATTATTATAAATTTTCATGTACAAACGCAGAAACGTTGATGAACAGAAAATTAATTTAAGCAATGAATTTTACAGTGTACTGCTTAACCTATCGCTATAAGCGAGGACTTGTTATTGGCTGTCTGTTTTTATGTGATCTCCAATCTTAAACTATGTAAGCTGTAAGTCCTCCATAAGTTAAATAAATAAATAAATAAATTAAGTTGGAACAAAATGATGCCGTGAATGTAATTCTCAATACAACATAACGACTTATATTTGAACAATTGTACATAATATAGCTGCTAGTCTGAACAATAGACACTATCTTTCAGCAAAATGTAAACTATTGAACAGCACACTACGAAAATTTTTTGTTACTTCGATGAAATAAACGGCAAAACACGGAATCTCGTCAAAAAAAACTACGTTTGTATACATGGTTTCCTCGTCAATTTCCGGTAGCTGATTATGCAACGAGAATAACGACATGGCCAAAAAATTGGTCTGTAATCTACACATTTAAATACTGATTAATCATGAAAATCATCATACATTTAAACCTTGCAAGTAATATTTTAGCGATGTAGTGAGGGATTTTATGTCACGCAAAGCTAAAATCGTTTTCAAAGTTGTCGAAATTCTCAATGTACCTAGTTTGACAACCAACAAACTTGGTAATTATAAGACTATTTTAAGCCTTGCAAGTAATTTATTTTAGTGATGTAGTGAGGGATTTTATGTCAAGCAATGCAAAAAATTTTTCAAAGTTGACGAAATTCTCAATGTAGTTTGACAACCAACAAAATTGGCAGTTATAAGACTAGAACTTTTACCAGTTCTTCCATTTAAAAATAAATCAAAAACGTACATAGGTAAATCTTTGTTCAGGTGATTCGTTTCAAGTTTATCGAGCAAGGTCGGCACATTATTGTCGATAAGATATAGAAATGGAGCTGTTTTATCAAGAATAGTTTCCGCGTAACATCGTGAAAGGAAAGAACACTCCTTTCATTACTTAAAAGCGTTTTACAATTTGAATAGAATCTGATACATATACATAATATGTATTAGAAACAAGTAATAGTCTGCATATTCTGCTACAGATGGTGGTCCTGATATTTATAATAAGAAGAAAATTGCCCTTCTGGTCAGCGGGCGCCCAGTAGGACAATCTCCCTCGCAAATGATTGGGAGAGGGCCACCCTACGTCCTGCAGAAGACTACCATAGGTTGATTTGATAAATACTTGCAAAGGAGGACCAGATATAAAACTCCTGTTCTTTTTGCAGATACAAAATTCCAATAATTGGCGAATGGCAGTATAATTGCGAAAACCACGCATTTATATCTGGTACATACTCTGAACAAACACTTTATTGAACCATACAATGTACACACGATACCTAAAAGAGCCTTTTATTATTGTAACAGAAACATCTGTCTCGGCATGTGATCTGTATAGCAATTTTCGTGAAATAATATTTAAACATACGATTACATAATATTTTAGAAACCTGTTAACCGTTGAAATGCGGTAAATTTCATTAAAAAATGTCTTTCTGCGCGTCTATCCTATAAGCTTACTGTTTCAAAAGTCAAAAAGGGGTTCAAAATTAGCTTCACGTAATAATATTTAGATAATGGAGAAAAATGTGCTTTGGTTGAGACCCAGGTATAAGGTTATTGAATGATTCATTATTCAGAGCAATTTGGACCATATGGTCGGAAATTATGTCGACCTACATAATAAACGATGCTCCAATGATCATTTGCAACAAAACGATATTGTTTCAAGAAGCCGTTTGTTTACAGAAGAACTATCATGTGAGGAGCGTGTGAATGTTGGATAATTTATAAGTGCCCGTGCAATTGTAAAAAAATAAGTTAGGGCATTTGTGCTTTGACGCGCTGTGTGTGTAAGTATTAATGGCGGCAATTTCACACGATTGTTTTTTGAGAAATGTGTTTATTCATTATTTTATTTTTTAGGTAGTGCAGTTCTTGTAATACAAATAAAATATGAACACGATAACACTCCATTCGCACGCTTTTTAGATTCATGGCAGAAAGTAGGTATACCTAGGTAAATAAAAATATAGAGATGAATGCAATAAATACAAACTTCTTTCGATATTGTACTTACTAAAAGGTATAAGGAAAACGTGTGCCTGCCTACCAGCATAACATGCAAACAAGTAGAATAAGTAGTTAGGTTTATGGGAGCCGTTACCTCTTTCGTGTAATGACGTTAGGTATTAGGTATTGTCATAGTAAAATATTATTGTCTGCGTCACCTCAGACGCCGTCCTCCCTGACCAATTAGGTACATAGTTACATGGATACGAGAACTATTTGCACAAGTGTTGTCTGAGGATTCGAGTTTTGTATCTACCTCTTTTGAGACTGCGATGAATTGTGATACGAAATATCTTTTGATAATTGTCTTATTACAATACTTAGAGGTGATTAGGTGAATCACACACTGACACACCCCCAATTTGCTACTAGTTTTGTTGGTCCCACGTAAATGGGGCAAGCTGCCGTCACCGGTCACTGACCAAAAATCTATAACATTTTTTTATGAGTTGGCTCGGCTCAAACCACACTGTTTTCTACAAATTGCCTCAGAAGAATGTCTCAGGGTAAATCCTTCTAAATCTACTATACTGAACCAAAAACTGGAGCGGCACGGCAGCGCGAGTGTAGCGCCTCCGGTGTTGCAAGCGTCCATAGGCAGCGGTGAACACCAGTCCATCAGGTGGGCCGTATGCTTGTCTGCCACCTTAGTGGTAGAAAAAAAATTAACAGACAGACCGAACAGATGTTACATTTCCACAAATTCAATCTCTGCAGTCCGAGCATTCAGAAAGAAAAATCTTTCTTACCTTTGCACTGTAGTACATATTTATTATTGTATGTGAATATCTCAAGTTTAATCTATTTCGCAATGATTACGTATTGCACTTAGCATGTATTGTGCATATGAACAATTGAAGTAACGATTGTATCGGCGCGGGCGCCTTGCTTGCGTCGCGTCTAGAGCAATCTATCAACATACTGCCATATTATGCAGGCTATGACTTATCAGTATTTAGCTGCTGTCATGGGCGCTTTATAGACCAAAGACAAAAAGTAAGTGGACAAAAATATACGTAATAAAATCGTCGATGTCGACGACCACAAAAGTGCAAAGAATAAATCGTTACCTAGACTAGACCATGCAAAAGAGAAAAGTCAGGCGATTCTAACCGACTATATTCGACCATATTGGCAGTTAATGCACTTTGCCTTTCCAGCGTCGATATGTCCTTAATGTACTTCCCAATCAATCAATCAAACCAACCTGTAGCAGTTCAATGCCGGACGTAGGCCTCTCCCAGTTCACGCTACAGTACACGGTCCTGTGCCTTAAAGATTAAGGCTATTCTAAAATAATTCAGGCCGCGCCGAAGACGTGGACTGAATTATTTAGTATTTTACAACAGCCTTAATAATCAAGCTCTTTTATGATTTAACCAACAAGACCGTTTAGATTTACCCTCTTATTCAAAGAAACCCTAGAATTCTAGGCTTGGCGAAAGTTGAGATGCCTCTTATTTCTGAACCACAACACCCTCAACCTTGAAACTTGTGTGGAACAATGCTTAAAGTACTCCTTTTCTGACACTAAAAAAATATTTGAAATCGGACTACGCGTTGAGCAATTACTGCTGAAAACCCAGTTCATCTTTCATCCCCTCTCCTGAAGGAACCGCGGAAAATATCGGGATCAAAAGTATCCTAGAACCTTCCTCGGATCATAAGCTCAGATTGTGCCAAGTATCATTCAAATCCATTCAGTAGTTTCGGCGTGATACTTATTCAGGATACAGGCAGACAGACAGATAGACAGACAGACAGACAGACATGAAACATTTAAATTACATTTTCGGCTTCAGATTAGAGAACGCCCTACAATTAAAATTTTCAAAATACCTTCCATGTACAGACTCTCGACCCTCTACAGTTTTATTATATGTATAGATATGAAAATATGCAGACGTTCGAGCAACCAAGCTGGTTTCGTATGGCATTCAAACTGGATCCTAACTTGACCAAGAGAAAGTATCTCAGCAATCTGTCAATCGCTTAGTTCGCTTTACTGTGAGCAATCTATGACGACTAAAAATTGTCTAGTTCATTGTTTTGGTGTTATTGTTTCTAATTCTTAAAATTACGTAAAAGTAGTTTAAAAGTTGAAATTTAATCTATATTATTATTATTCTTAGATAAGCATTAAATCAAAATAAAACAGTGCGGATGAATTTTGCATAGAACCGAGTACCTAGGTATTTTAGCTACCTACTTAAAAAATAAAATTACTCACCACTATACGCGAACTAAGCTTACGCACTTTATACTTAAGAAACCCAAATTTTAGTGAATGGGTAGCCATTCACTAAAATTTATATTTTTAGACTACCTTTTGCAAGGAACTATGCTTACCTTTATTAATATTATAACTTTGCAAATTTTATTCTTGCTAAAAACCTGTTACTCCAGATAGTTGACTTACCTCTCTTTTGGTGTAATGGTTGGAGCACTTGACTATGGAACTTGATCATAAACGTCTGGCTTTAATTTTAAAAATGTCGTTGAACGTTTAACGAGTGTCTATCTAGATCCCATTACCAAAGCTAATATCAGCTTAATTTGGGCTAAATGGAGAGTACTTACTTTAATAATGAAAAACTGCTGCTCAGACATTACGATTCTATTTTGATCGCATGATCTCATTTTGATCTAGGTGTCTACCCAATTCACAGGTGCTAAGTACATAATTGTGATTTCATAATTCATTACATAAAACAAGTACATACCTACATACCAAAATTAATATTCCATCTAAGTAGTCAGAAGCGGATATACACGTTTTTAAAATCTATAAAATTGTATGAATATGTATCGAAGTGGCCCGTTGGGCATGAAAGCGGCTTTTCTAGGTCGTCTTGTGGTTCATTTACCGCTCGTCAATCTTTCACCAATGGCTTAGCTTAGATGTCTTGTTATATCTTTAAGTTATTAAGTACACGTTTGGTGTTTAGTGGGCTTTTATTATCAACAGACGTCGATTTCATTCGCGTAGCTCCCGTTCCTGTGGGAATACGGGAATAAATATAGACTACGTTCACCGGGGGTAGTGTAGCTTCCCGACAGCGAAATAATTTTTTAAATCGGTTCAGTAGTTTCACAGCCTGTTCGATGCAAACAAACAATGAAAATTTTCCTTTTTATAATATTAGATAGATTGTACTTACTAATGTAAAATTGACATCGAGTTTCTTTTATAATCGTCCCTCCCATGTCATTCCTCCCTTACAAGTAGTTGTGGTTGCTCTCCTTCCCCTCCTTTATTATCGAGTTTCTTAGCTGCAATATTTTTTTAAATTATTATTGTACAGTACATAGACCTGAGGGCCTAAAAAGGCAACATTGTATGTTTCATAATATGAAACGTAAGATGATGGGTATGCTTTATATGTTATGTATTTCAAATTATATGAATTGTATGTTTCATATTATGAAACATACAATGTTGCCTTTTTAGGCCCGCTGTCTTCATTTTGGCCACTACACACGCTTCCTTGATATCCTTGCTATATTTTCTGTTGGATCTTAACTACTATTTCTAGAATTTATTACGTTTTGATTTGCTTCAGACATTAAAAAAAAAAACGATCATTTTTGTGGGTTTTTTTTTTCACAGTGCCACCTAGCTCATACTAAGCTGATATTGACTTGTCTTCCTTAGTTTGTCTGTTGTTGGTTAAAATTGTTACACGTTTAGATAAATTATACACTCTTAATGCTAACAAAAGGCTCTCCGTCCGTCAACCTTGCTGTGGGTATGATGGTTGTAAGATTTCTCACGAATCATTGTTCTGTATTTAAAATTATAATGTTATCTATTACAAAATCTGTTATCCTGAGAGACTTTTTTGCCTTCTAAACATTTGGCAACCACGTCGACATTTCGTGTTACGTCTTTTTTAAATATTACTTTAGCCGATACCCCCGATTTGAACCGTGTGGTGAAAATACCACGGTGTGACTACCCCTGGGAATATTATTACTACCGTCATCTATTGAAAGGAAAATTACCCTGCTGTCATTCAGTTATGAGTTATTTTCGTGACAAATACCTACTATTTCTAGATTCTTCTACAACTATGAGCTCCCAATATACCTACCACAAAACATATTGCATGTCCACTGGATTATGTATTATGTTTATACATACATACATACATAACATCACGCCTATCTCCCAACGGGGTAGGCGAGACTATGACTTTCCACTTGCTACGATTCTGGCAAACAACTTTCGCTTCTTCAACTTTCATAAGTGTCTTCATACATGTTCTTCGGTTAAGGGTACTCTTGACCTGGCCTTTTCTCAGAAGATTATTGATTTGATCGACATGAGTATGCCGAGGTCGACCCCTACCAGTTTGCTCGTTAACTCTCGCTTCATAAATCTGTTTCGTCAGCCTATTTCCATCCATTCTCTCCACATGTCCAAACCATCTGAGCATCCCTTTCTCTATCTTAGTCACTACATCTTCTGTCATACCGCAATGTTCCCTTATCATATTATTCTTTACTTTATCCCTCGATGTGACTCCAGCTATACTTCGCAAACTTCTCATTTCCACTGCATTAATTTTACTTTCATGCTTCTCCTGCCACACCCAACTTTCACTACCATGCACAAGTGTAGGTACAAGCGCTCCTCTATGTACAGCCATCCTTGCCTTTTTAGACACGTTCTGACTGCTCATAAAGGTGTGAATGGCTCCATTCACTTGGTTTCCTGCCAAAACTCTTCTTTCAATATCATTGTCACACTTTCCATCTCTTGCAAATTTTGAACCCAAATATACAAACTCTTTCACCTGTTCCACGCTCTTTCCTTCGATCGATATCGAGCAATCAGTCATACATTTCTCTCTTTCTAAAACCATTACTTTTGTCTTGCTTACATTAACATTCATTCCTCTACTTTTAAGCGCATCGTTCATTATATTAACCATCAACTGCAACTCCTCCGCCGATGATGCCAGTATTACCTGATCATCAGCATAAAGGAGGCATTTGACGGTTAGCTCATTCATTTTTAATCTATACGCGCACTCTTGTAGTTCTTTCAAGCAACTGTCCATGTATAGGTTGAACAGCCATGGTGACGCTACACAGCCTTGTCTCACACCTTTTTCGATGGGAAAAAAGTCTGTGCAAGCTCCATTGATCCTGACACAAGCACTGGAGCCCTCGTATAGAGATTTCAAGGCTCGTATCCAGTTGCTGTTCACTCCATACATGGACAGTGTTGACCACAGTTCATTCCTCACCACTCTGTCATAGGCCTTTTCCAAGTCCACGAAGATGCAATAGACTTTTTGACGTTTTGCCAAAAACTTTTCAGCTAGGCATCTTAATGAAAAGACCTGATCCGTGCATCCTCTTCCTTTCATAAATCCTGCTTGTACATCCCACATTTTTCCTTCAGTTTCATTCATCACTCTTTTAATCAAAACTTTCGCATACAATTTGCCTACGACACTGAGCAAGCTTATGCCGCGGTAGTTTTTGCACTCTTGCTGTGACCCTTTAACTTTGTACAGCGGCACTATGACAGATTTGCACCATTCTTCTGGTACTCTGCCATTTCGCCAGCAAAGATTAAAAAGGCGGTACAGCTGGCATGCTACCACGCCACGACCCGCTTTCAGCATCTCGACAGAAATTCTATCAATCCCAGCAGCCTTTCCTAATTTCATACTATTCAACGCTTCCACAATTTCTTCCATACTTAAGTGGCTTTCATTCTCAAGTCCATTCATTTCCGAAACATGAGTCTCCCTTTGCATATCCTCTTTTTCAAATAAACTTTCAAAATATTCCTTCCACGTTTTTAACACACATTCTTCTCCTATCACAAGACTGCCATTACGGTTTCTAATTTGCTTAAATTGTGAGGTTGTCTTTTCAGTCCTCATTGTTCTTATAGACTTCCAAAAGAATTTTATGTTTTGTTGGAAGTCATCAGATAACCTGTTATGAAAGTCATCCTCATCATTCTCTTTCTTACTTTTTATGACTTCTTTCACAACACGCTTATACCTTTTATACTCATCCTTTGCCATTTTTGCATTCTTTGGTTGGCCATTGTAGCCAACCAGTTCAGCCATGCTTGCTTCTTATCAGACAAAACTTTTAAAACTTCAGCACACATACTCTTTACCTGACATCCTTGTCTCCTTTTGCTTATCCCACATACTTCCACTGCAACTTTTACGAGACCTTCCTTAATCGGCTTCCATAATTCTTCAATCTCACATATTTCCTCTAAATTTACAAATTTCTCGCTCAATTTACTTACAAATTCCTCTTTCACGCGTATATCTTTCAGATTTTCGACTTTAATGCGCTCCAATACACCAATGGGTTTATGCATTATGTTTATGCTACATAAATTACTTATCTGAATTTAAAAATATCATAGAAATCAGAAAAAAGGCTGATATCTGTGAAAAATACCGTCCGAAAAAGGAGTAACCTGATTAAGGTGTGGTTTTTTCCAATCACTCTTTTTACGATTTAAAATCTGCCGTAATGTTAGATTTATTTCTATGCTACTGAGTCGACAGACAAGCTTACGTCACAAATTAGAGATAGTACAGATGGAAAACTCATGTATACTTTTTTTTTCACACCTACCCGCACTCGCGCACAAATCAGTATCGAAAATTCGGTTGAGACCGCCTGACCTCGTGTCTGTGAATGAGTTGTCTATGTGTGCGTAGTGTCTGTGAATGAGGTGTCTATGTGTGCGTGGCCTCAGCTAATTTAGTATGTAAATTTTCATCTGTACTATCTCTAATTTGTGCTTACGTTCCCACCTGATGTACTGTGGCCATTGTAGCCTGCCGCACACTGCAGGAACCTTCTAAGACATTGGTCCCTAACCTTTTCAGAGCTGTTACCCCTATGGCATGTTAGAGAAACAGATTTTACCCCCATTAAAAAAAAATCAAAAAAGCAATTCAGGCAATGAAAAATATCTTAATTTTCGTTTGGTTTCCGTCTGGAGTGCTTCGTCGTGGACACGATCATACGCATTCGAGATCTGACGGAGGAAGCAATATCGCAGAGCGAGGTGGTGATGCCGGTGTCTCTTGACATCGCCATCGCCTTCAACACTTTGGCCTGGAGCTGCGTTAGGGAAGACCTTATTTATCACGGCGTGCCTCCCTACCTCCGTCGAATTGTCGGGGCTTATCTTTCCGAGAGGGCCATAAATTACCTGAGCTGGCTAGGGTCGATTCAGCGAGATTCAGCGGTGTTCCGCAGGGATCGGTTCTAGGACCGCTTCTGTGGAACATCGGGTACGATTGTGTGCTGCGCGGCACGTTGCTTAGAATTGTCGACGTAACGTGTTACGCCGATGACACCCTCGTTACGGCGCGAGGAGCAACGCACCGAGACGCAGCCCTAAAGGCCACGGAAGGCGTTGCTCAAGTTGTGGGTCAAATACGGCCGCTGGGTCTTGAGGTCGCCCTTTACCAATCCGAAGCTCTGTGCTTTCACGGACCTTGCAAGAGGCCACCTGCGGGATCCAGCATAAAGGTAGGAAGCGTCAGCATCGGTACTGAGCCCTCGATGAAGTATCTGGGGTTCGTACTCGATGGCCGATGAGACTTCAAACACCACTTCCGAAGTTTGGTCCCAAAACTCAGGGGCAACAGCCGCACTCTCGCGGTTGTTGCCCAACATAAGAGGACCCAACACTCCCTGCAGGAGACTGCCTTGGGATAATGCGGAGTGCTTTACTTTTATCGCTATACGGGGCCCCGTATGAGTGGAGACTTTGACGGCCCGCAATGCGGCTGTACTACTTAGCCTACAGAAAGCTATGGCCGTCAAGGTGATAAGGATATCGCACAATCTCAGGGGGACACAGGGAAACCACGGCTGAGAGCCAGCACTGCGAGGAACGCAGCGAGGACACAGCGCTCCACACATTGGTGTAGTGCACAGCATGGGCGCAACAGCTCCAGGTCCTCGTAACAGGTCTGGACTTGGACATTCTCTCGCTGGAGACCATCTCCTGTAGAGACCATGGTCCCGTGATCCCCAGTGGGAGTAAGTGGGACACCGCTGCGTCTTTCTGCGGGAGAGAACTCTACCACCCGAGTTCCGCAGTCTTTGGACAGGACGCTGCAGATTTTTCTTCGCCCAAGACTATCGGCCTCCATGATCGGGGGCTGAGGATGGTGGGGGCTTTTTAATTTCAAAATTAACGCTTCTTTTATTTTTAACCCCCGACCAAAAACGAGGGGTGTTACAAGTTTTAATAACTGTGTGTCTGTCTCTAAGCAACGGGCCGCGCTGCGCCCCCGTCGCCGAATCGATCCCAGCCAGCTCGTACATTATGGCCCTCTTGGAAAGATAAGCCCCGACAATCGACGGAGGTAGGGAGGCACTCCGTGATAAGTAAGGGCCTCCCTAACGCAGCTGCAGGCCAAAGTGTTGAAGTCGATGTCAAGAGACACCGGCATCACCACCTCGCTCTGCGATATTGCTTCCTCCGTCTGGTCTCGAATGCGTATGATCGCATCCACGACGAAGCACCCATGACGGAAACCAAACTGGTTATGCGCCAGATCTAGCCCCAAGCGTGTGAAGTGCCCGACGAGGGGCTGTGCAGCGCTGTGACTATTACGAACAAGCAGTTTTCATCGTTTTCAGTCATCGGATTTTTTTTCAAACTAGATGAGATTCCGAAAATTCCGGGATCTCGCAGGATTGATATTTCTAATCCTGCGGGATTTTGAATTTGCGATCTCGTGTCGGGATTGCATTCCCTAGTTCAGATGGTTTCTGGATTTGTTTTCAATGTTACCAGAGTTGAGAAGCCACTTTTGCATCTTAAAGTGGTAGCAAACGGTACCAACATGTTCAGAGTTCTGTTAGCAATGATGGGGTTTTCTGAAGTTGTTTTTCGCCAAAACGTGCATCTTCTCGCTCCACACTTCACTGAGATTTTACGAACACGAGAGATCGCGATGCCGCGTACCTATCTAGGTATTTGTTTTATACTTACAATCATATTTTTACTCATCTATTTTGGGCATCACCTCTGTTACCCCCATACAATAGCTGTTTTACCCCCGCGGGGGTAATTACCCCCAGGTTCAGAACCGAGGTTCTAAGACCTCTTTTGAAGATCCCCATAGTGTAGACGTTTGGAAAACCGACGTGGGGAGATCATTCCACAACCTGACCTAAGCGTTCGCGTAGAAGCGAAAAATATAGAATCTCTATGTAATTTTCCAATGACACGAAATTGTATATCATTATTTTGTTCAAAATACAACTCGACGCGGGCAAAATGACATACTTAAGTACTTTAGGATTGATTTAAAATGAAAACCGGAAATAATGTTCTACATTTTTAGATAACACATATCTTTATATCTTCGTTAAACTAGTTTCTTAAAAGCAGACATAACTATTACTTGTGAATACTCTACCTACAGCATGTTGCAAACCTGTTAAATAGCAGAGGCTTTTAAAGAATTAAAAAAAAACACGTCTATCGCATATAAAAAACTTAAACGAAGAAAATAGTTCAGTCCAAAAGGGCAAAAACTTAGAAAGTATTTGCTAGAACATTATTGATGAGGTGGGGCCCCTCGGATAGAAGAATAAATTTAGTCTAGACTAGAGGACTAGAGTGACGATGCCCGCGGCTTTGCCGTGATAATTACAATCTATAAAAATCTATCCTTGAACAAAATATCAACCAGATCCGTACATCTATTGGAGCTGGAAAGAGTAACAAAATCCATACATCCACACTCACAAACTTAAACATTTAGGTTGTTATAACATTCGATAGATTATTTTAATTCCATCATTGGCAATCGTAAGTAAAACAAGAGTATCAAATGATATTAAATTTACGGTATTGCCAGCTCCTAGAATGGCGGTAGCGACCTCCCCGCGGCCGTGGCTGGTCATTCACCCATCCTATTGAAGGAATGTTGCTCAATGAACTATAGATAATGTACGTATAGCTCTGTTATACGTTTTAGGTCTTGAAACTGAGATTCTTATTCGGTTTCTTAGTTTATTCGGTTTAAAATTGTAGAATTGTTTTATTAAATATTGGGTCGTCAGCTTTAAAGTAATGTAAACATGCTGTATTTTGTAAACAAATAAAATAAATATAAAACAAATAAATATTTAAAAGTACAGTACATTCAGCAATGTCCAGATCTCAAGATTTTCCAAGTAATATTTATCGTAACTGGGTTAAATGCGGTAAAAACGGTATGCAGCATATGCATAAGCATAATATGCTGCATACCGTTTTAAATTGAGGATTATATCATCAATCAATACATATAATAAAATCGCAACTGTTTGTTTGTCTGTACGTTTGTGCACGCTAATCTCAGCAACCGCTCAACCGATTGCAATGCCGTTTTCTTTACTGCGTTGCGGTTTACTCCACTTAACATGTAGTGTTTGTTTCATGTCAATCGGTTCATAAATAAAAAAGTTAGGTATATCAATCTAAAGAATCATATAAAATGCAGCGTACGAAGTCGCAGGCAACAGCTAGTCTTTGAATAAATTTATGACTTTTTCTCATAAATAAAAGCTGTATCCTTTGATGAGTTAAATATTTCAAAGTATAGTAGGTACATTCAGCCATAGAATTATAACGCAAAGAAACCCAATACGCGCGAGCGACGTGAAGCCATTTCAAGGCAGCTGATATCAGCTGCCTACATCAATCGGCGCTTTAGTACCGGGCATCTAGTGTCAGTGCAAAGAGCTCGCGTAATTTTCGTCTAAAAATGACGTATTCTGCAGTGAAAGGATGCCACAATTCATCTGAAAATTGTTCCAAACGCCTAAAGATCACATTGCATAGGTTAGTACTGCAAAATATGTTACATTTTGTTAAAAACACCTCATTTAAAGAAACAAAAATCGTACATTTTAGTGACGTCATTTTCATAGACGATGTTGCAAGCAATGAGAATAAAATTTTCCCACATTTTCTCTTATTTGCTTCAATATCGGTTTTAGGAACTGTTATTGTTATAAAAATACTCTTATCACATACATACATATGCTTACGGCCTTTACTCCCGAAGGGGTAGGCAGAGGCATTGTATACGCCCACATTTCACCTTTTTAGAATTTGTTCCACGTAATAGGGGCTGAGCCGTAATGCCATGTTGAGATGACGCAGGTTGTGACTGCCTGCTGTTGAAATTTTTCAAGCCGCCTTAAAAGGCCTTCAACTTTGCTTCATGACTGCCATTTTACTGGAAACCGGAAACAACAGCTTAACGGCCTTCTGAAACGCTCAAATAAATGTCACAAAGTGGTCACATGGATGGTCACCCATCCAAGGACTGGCCATAGTGAAAATTGCTTACTGCAGTGATCGTTTACAGATCAGATCGTTTATAGATCACTGAGTACGCGGGGCCACAAGCGCTTCATATCTACTTAAATAATTTTATTTGCAAAATTTTGTGGGTGGGTACCACATAATTTAGTAAAATATTGTAATTAAAACAAGTTTATTAATTTAATAAGTAAGGTAAGCCTTCGGAAGGATGTCCCAGGGCTCCCGGCAGATTTAGGCAACCACCTTGGCCTCGCTTAGAGGGTTCGGGTGCTATCCCGCCACTTGGGGAAGGGGGTAGAGTTAGTTACTATTCCACCACCATGAATGCTTCTGGAAAACGTCGAGTAGCCAACTCGTCCTTCTCAGGCCCTCGGTCAGGGAGGCCGGTAGTAATAATATATTACTTACTACAACAGTTTGAAATACAAATTATTACTGATTTTAGAATTTTGTTGGTATAGTGGCAGCATCATCTCGGAAAATTTCAGCTCTATGGCTATTACGGTTTCTGAGATGGAACCTCGAAATAGACAGACAGACAGCGAGACGGACGGCTGAACCTCATAAAAAGGGTTCCTTATTTACCTTTTGGCTACGGAACTCTAGAAGTATATATAGATATGCCTACTAGTAAAAACTTAAACTGTTTATTATACTGGTTAGTAGGTAAGTCGTTTTACACTTACCCCCTTATTCATAATCGTTTATTAAACCTGTTTTAGTTAAAACACACTTTAGGTATATTGCTATCTCTAACCAATGACAGAGTATGGTTAGAGACAGCAATAGACTTAAAGTGTGTTTTAACTAAAATAGGTTTAATAAACGATTATGAATAAGTTGTTAGTGTTTAATTTAGGTTTTTTTAAAACTACATATTAATAAAATATGGGAGACCATTCTGCCTACCCCGCGAAGAGTATAGCATATAGATAAATAGAGTTAAATGTTAAATTAAATGTATACAAACAATTTTATTTTTTTCCCATTTATAGGGTAAATTTTATTTCCTGGCAACATTTTCTGTAAGCTTGTGTGAGTGTCACCGAGTATAAAGACGAGTAGTTTACACCTACATTAATATTGGTTCGGCTTCGCGGGCGCGTAAGTATAATTGAGCGACTCTCAGTCTGTGTGTTATATGTCTATGCATTCAGCAATATCCTGGTCTTAGGATTATCCAAGTAATATTTATCGTTACAGGGTTAAATGCAGTTATGCTGCCAGGGGCGGCCCTAGGGCGGTGCGAGCGGTGCGACCGCACCGGGCGCCGTCTTAAGGGGGGCGCCGAAAACGGCCGAACTATCACTGAAAAACGTTTCTGAAACTCGCTGAGAGAGTAGAGTATCTACGATTTATTATTTTTTTAAATTCTACGATTACTGTTCAGTTCGTGATGCTCCTTTGAATCTTCACGAAGAAACAAATGATTCAGTTGCTGTATGAGAGGCTTGGTCACTGATGGGATATGGAGCAATTTGAATTATTAGTTACATTGGTGGCTTGGTATATACTGTTTCAAGACAACATTGTAAGTAAAGCTATGCAGTCTGAAACTATGGATTTATCAAACTGCTAAAAAACTGAAAAAACTGCTCGGAATTTGTAAAACAGTATCCCACGTTTAAGGCAGTCCGATCCCGGATGAAGAAGCGATTATTTGAGTATGAAGCTGCAGATGAAACACCAACAAATCCCGAAGAAGTGTTTAAAATTAACGTATTTTATCCTATGATAGATACAATTGAAAATACATTAGTCACTCGGTTTGGACATTTATAAAAATGAAACTCCCGAAACGAAATGAAAATCCCTCATGGATGCTATGCCGGACTCCTCCGCAGACTAAAAAAAACCTCACGTAACGCCCAACAGCCTACGGTTGGGAGTGGGAGCCCCGGGCACTCGGATAAGCCCTCGGCAGGATGTCCCAGGACTCCCAACAGACCTACGGCTACCACTGCGGCCTCGCCTAGGGGGTGGTTCGGGTGCTATCCCGCATCTTTGGGGGGTTATCGAGTGTCATCCCGCTTCTTAGGGGGTAAGCAGCCTCCTCACCGTCCTCAGGCCCTCGGTCATGGAAGTCGATAGTCTTCGGCGAAGACACGTTGGCGGCGCCCAGGTTGCCAACTGCGGAACTCGGGTGGGAGAGTTTCCCGGTGTCTTCGCCACACATACTTACCGAAGCTACTATGCCCGGTACGAAGTATTTGTTTCAACCGTTAGGAGAGAGCACCGTGTCTCCTCTCCAGTCACTCGTCCATGACCGGTCTGACAGCCGCGCTTGTTGCGAATCCCCCCTTTGGTTTCTGGTTTCCTGGTGGAGCTGGGATTTAAATAGTGAGGCAAGGGCTCTCGCTTCCAGGTCCCATGGAGGGGTCCCGGCTAGGCCGCCTCACCTGAGATCGTGCGGTACCCCTTACCACCCTGACTGCCATCGCCCTCTGCGGGCTCAGCAATCTGATCAGTCAGTACTTGCTTGACGCGCTGACTTTATGCAGCGGCGTGCTGTTCGCATTATCATCAACTGCCAGGAGGTTACGGAAAGTCTGGAGCCGTTGGCGCAGCAAAGAACTATTGCGTCTTTGGCTGCATTCTACCGTAACTATCACGGTGAGTGTTCTGAAGAACTCTTCAACCTAATCCCGGCCTCTCCTTTCCATCCCCGAACAACGCGTGCTGGTCAGAGGTGCCACTCTTACACAGTGAAAAGAATCTTCGCTAGAACTGATCGATTTAAAAGATCGTTTCTCTCTATCAAACCATAAAAATCTGGAACGAGCTGCCAGCGCACGCTCTTACAATCCTGGGTTCTTCAAGCGGAGCGCACATCATAGGGCCGCCAACTTGAGAGCCGCTTATAGTCTTACAGACTGGTACGGTGGCCCCCAATCGCTAGATGTCGCTGTGACTTTCCATCGAACGGCGGCATCATTTTGGCGAGCCAAATATAAAAAAAAACCTGAATCGAAAAGCCAATAAAAGTTCTTCAACATATAAAAAAATTATTGGCAGGATATTGTCCCGAATGTGTGGACAGTGCTTCAGATTTTGCTGACCATCCCTATAACTGTCGCCAAAGGTGCGCAAGCACAAAGGCGAGAAAAGTGATTTTCTAGTTTCTAAGAGGTTTTAATTAAATACATATAGTCAAACAAATTTTTTTATTTATTCTCGTCAAAAAAAAAACACGAAATAAAGAACATTCCTTATGTTATTTTTTTCGTGTCTATGTAATCTGGGGCGCCACCATAAGATCTCGCACCACCGAGAAGTTTAGCTAAGACCGCCCCTGTATGCTGCATACCGTTTTAAATTGAGATTTTATCTTTGAATATAATCATGACTTTTTCTCATAAATAAGAGCTGTATCCTTTGATGAGTTAAATATTTAAAAGCATATATTGAAATACAGTATAGGTACATTCAGCAATATCCTGGTCTTAGGTTTTTACAAATTATATTTATCTTTACAGGGTTAAATGCGGTTATGCTGCATACCGTTTTAAACTGAGGATTTTAAATTAAAGCCGAGACTAAACAATAAATATTCGTGTTTATTTGCTTGTTTGAAAGGAAAACAGTACGATGATGGCGCTGGCGCATTACTCATCTGGTTTAATCGTGGTTTCTCGGACAGGTCTCGTACCTAAATGTTATTTAAGTTTGTTATTTCTGAGAATCAAAACTCGATGTAAAGTCATTTTAGGTAGATGAACATTGTAAAGTAGGTATTGAACATTGTAAATTTAACCATTATTAACCCCATTTATGGTAACAATGATTTATTGGGCTATAATAGTGCGTTTCTATTTTATTGTTTAAAGATGAAACTATTTGCTAGAATTCAATAACAACAACATGAAGTCTTCAAGCCTCAAGGCCAAAGGCAAGAGTCATTCATTGTATGCAGCTATTGCCGAATGGCCGAATCTGTCAAACTTTATTCTTGGGGTGCATACCTGGGGGTGTCACATACCTACTTGAATACGAAAACTTCAGAAGCCGTGAGATCACCAGACTGCACCTCTCTAACACGTCTTCTAAAAAACCACGTGACCTATTGTTTTGAAATTTTGTATACTCACTCGAAATGACCAGACCAGTCACGTGGTTTTGAAGTAATGAGTTTAATGCAACATAGTCCCAGACTACAGACAAAATCTGGACATAAGCCCCTCTGCACTCTATTTTATAGAGAGGGGCTAAAAGACTTCACTTCATCGAAAACTATTCAGTCGTTTTGCATGAACGTAGATAATTAAGACAGGCTGTTAGATAGACGTACTTATTGACTTAGCCAAAAAAATGGTTTAGCTTGAACCTACTTAGATTATCGACTTAGCCAAAAAATTGGTTAAGCTTACCAGATAGGTGACCTAGACTACCAACGTCCCGATCGGAATCATACTTTACACAAACATCACGCATTGTAAGTTTTCGTAGGTATTTATTATCGCTTTCAGAACTTATCATTCAGTCAAATGACGTAAACATTTTTATTACTTACTTATGTAGTATCTGTTATCATAACTGCAGTGACATAATCTACTATTCATTTTAATTAAGAGTTTTTCATACTATGTCAGTATATACCCAGCGTTAATTAAAACAAGATGTCGTGAGATGGTCTCGCCCAGTCTCGCCCAACTGCCCCTCTGTGAAAGTGAAAGTTCACTCCGGCTGACGTTGTCATTTTTGTTTTATTTCAAACTTTGAACAGATGATCCACGGGACCTAGTGACGTAATATAATGCAACAGAGTCACATACTACAGACAAAGTCTCGTCATAAGCCCCTCTGCAATCTATTTTATAGAGAGGGGCTAAAATTAGAAAACTTTCAACACTGAGCCTCGTCTAATAAGCCCAAATATGGTGTGGTGTACCTATTACTTACCTATAATTTTCTGAGGAGTTGCGTATTCTGCGCAGACTACTTGATGGAACAGCAAGTACTAGGTTACCATTTACTTACCCTAGAAATGTCATCATAATCATAGTATTGTATGCCGGATTCCAGGTCAATCGCACTTGTTAATTTTAGTAAAATAAAATCCCTTTATCACCCAGGAAGTAAGAACCATCTCCATCATATCGGATTTCAAACAAAATAAAACCGCATCAAAATTAGTCCATCCGTTGGGCAGCTGCTATGTTGAGCTGAGCAGACAGACGTTAAACCTAAAACACCTCTTGTTTTCGTCGGGATTAAAAATGTTAAAATAGATCGACACGAGATTGGACTTAGTAAAAAAATGTAAGAATTGACCGCCGAATGTCATCGTACTCATAATTGGGCGCCGATTCTCAGTTCATACGATGTGAATGCGTGGACGAAAATTTACGGGTGAAACGTTAACTGTCTCATATTTAGGAACGACAAAATGTGTTGTGTGTTGGTAGGGTTCAATTGGACAAGATTTTGTCGACCCCAATCGGACATTCTAGTGAGAGTTGCCTCGGCTTCAGACACAAGTTGTTCACGACTTTCTTCCACTGCAACCCGAGAGATACCGGGACGGTCCGTGTAATAAGTGTCACCCGTACTGTCGTCCGCATAAAATGAATGCCGTCAATAGACAACATGTCATTGATATGCAGCAGAAACAAAGTACACTGAGCCTTGTGGTACTCCAGCGTTTATGGCCATGCAGTCAGAACAGCTGCCGTCAACGACGGCCCTGATGCTTCAACCGGCCAGAAAGCTGGACACCAATCCGCATAAACTCTCGGCTCGGGCAGTCCATAGGAGGGTAATTTCGTAAGAAGACCACGGTGCCAGACCCGGTCAAAGGCTTTCGAGATGTCGAGGCTCACTGCTAGGGCCTCACAATCGCTCGCTCGCATTATACACGCACTAACAAATACATTGACAACGTGTCGAGAAGAATGCACTTTTTCCGCGCCACTTGTCAAATATTCTGCTAATAGGCTTTACGTTTACAGAATATTGAAAGTCTTTAACATGCTAAACTACCTATTTTTTTTAGCAAACTGAATTCTTATGGAAATTCAATATTTATGTCCTACTACTAGCTGAGCCGACGAACTTCGTACGCCTCAAAATCAATTAATATGTCAGAAGTTCAATAACCTGTGGTATGATTAGTTGTTATGAGAAAATGAATTTGTTAGTCTCCATTGAGTTACGTTAGTAATATTATTTCAATGTTGGTTAACCGATTTTATATTTTTTCTCGCCTTATAAACCTGCCCTAGTCTTTCACAAGTACCTATTTTAAAACCAAAATCAGCAAAATCTGTCCGGTCCTAAATAATTATGTTTTAAAGAGACTATCAAACGTCAAACCATATTTATTAATTGAGATAGATGTAAACACTGCGAACAAGATTTATCAACTTGATAAGTAGGGATGACTTATCAAGTTGATAAATCTTGTAAGTACTAATATATAGTCTACTGTTATTTGTATGTTATTTTGTTCGTTCTCGTCGTATGTGTATGTCCAAGCAGTTGCATAATTTCGATACCAATATACAGTGCCAAGGCGTTGTTAATATGGCAATTACCACACTTGTCAGATTCATTGTTGCAGAGAAAGCGCATTCTTTTCAATACTTGTGGTGCATACTTGAATAGTTATACGACGTCGTGTATAATAATTATGAAGTAAAAGTGCTTCACTTAATTCTGTATACGTGTTGTCAATGAAGAAAATGTTTTGCGAACATATTTTGAATGAAGTAGCATTGCCAGAAAAATATTATTATTTTTTATTTTACCTCCAATATTTGTTTGGGGTTTCTTGTGCTATGAAGCAGTATAAATATAAATATAATGTGAAAGGATAAGGATAAGGATAACAAGGTACGTTAAGGATTTTGAGAGACCGCGAATGGTAGAGGTAGTGGTGGTTGGTATAGGTTGCTTTTAGAGTAGGAAGTAGTCAATAATAGCCATAAAGAAATTATAAAATACCGGATTCAGGAAATATTTTACACGTTTATTATGCATTGGTAGTTTTGCTGAAAAGTTGATGGCTGCATTATGTAATCGTATACGAAGTCAATTACGTGTGTGGTGTGCTCGTGATCTCGTTAGATCAGAAAGCTTCCGATATCCTGCGCTCTTGGGGCAACGAACTATAATGTCATATTGATTGTACCTATGTCTCTTACAATCTATCTATAGTGAAAATATACGACTTTCGGGCAAACGTGGTATCTGTTGAGTGAGACTCATTCTTAAAGTTTCCGACGAGAATGTAACTAGACATTCGTAATTGAATAGGTATAATATTATGAATACGATCCGATAGATTTGAGAATGCGTTTCAAAGATCCTGTAGGATCTATGGTAAAAATCTGAAGCGCCTTCAGAGGAATCGAATGTATTCTTAATTGTTCGTGGGTAAAGTTTTTACAAATGATTTGGAATACCTGGGCCTCAATTCTGATTGACAAACCTATTGGAGTAGGATACCTACTGATACATTCTCAAAGTTGGCAAATACCGTTATTTTAGATCAACGGAGGATTATAGTGGAAGCCTTATGTTAACATAAAATAGCAACATAGAGGCGCACATCGTCCCAAAATTTAACAGTCAGGTTTACAGACAAGAACTTTCCTTTTCGAATTCAAAGCACCGACTGCCTTATGACCTTAGAGTAACAGAAATTAACGCAAAAGAATGTGCAATAAAACTTTCGCCTTGGTCATTGAATGGCCCCACATTATATTTTATTTTAGACTCGTGGGATATTTTTGGACCTCCTCATTCTGCTGAACTGACAGCTTGTGATAATTCTTTTTGATCGGTGAACGACCACTGGAGGCTTTGAAACTTCGTTCCCTTGACACTGCACCTTACTTTAGCATTTTGTAGATTGGTGGAATATCGTATTTATAACAAACTTTAGAGCTATTATTATTATTATGTTTAAGAGCAACCGCATAATGAAGTTCTCGTCCTTTTTGCCTTGTAAATGTTCTGAAAATATTTCGAGGTAATTTTTTAAAATGAATGTTTGTGACTGTACACAATACTTGGTATCTACTCTAAAAATCGAGGTTCACTGTCCTACAACTACGCTACAAATCTTTAGAGATTCTTTTCTTGATTGTTTTTCACAATATCTAGCAATTAAAACGCAGCATAGCACTATGGTAGCCCACGCCTACTTTTGCAATTCCTGGAAGAACCTGATAATTATGTATGACGCACCAGCACCCCAATCAGTCAAAGCCTGCGGTTGGCACAACCTCAACTGATATACCTACCTATCAATCAATAATTTGGATTCCTAAAACGACCACACTGCGTCCGTTGCAGTACACCATTCACATATAAATTGGCATTCTCTAACACACATATACCTATACAAATGGGCCAGTCAGTTTAGGCATGCCATGTCGCACGTAATATACGCATATAATATAGCGATACATTTACATACACATAGTGGCAAGCTTCAATTGAATTAAGTGAAGTAAATTGACGTAGATTAGCCCAAGTTCGTGTCTTTCGGCTATGGGCGTGGAGGGCCATAAATATTGTGGTGTTCGCTTTATTGCAGTTATTCAACTTAATATCAGATTCGTTTTGGTTTTAGAAGCTTCTATGTAATTTGTCGAGTTATTTTTTAAATAAGGAAATTAGGCGCTTTTATTTTTTAAACGGTTGTTTTGACATTCTTTAGACTTTTGTAATTTTATGTTTGTGATGGTAGACTGCACCTTTCCCTTATTGTTATACAAAAAAAAATTGGAATCGACTTTTTTCTTGGTTCAGCCAGTATTATAATAGTCTTGGAAAAATCAAAGTTAGTTTAAAGAAATACCATCACAAATTAACAGCATTGGCAACTGGGAACAGGATATAAAAAATGCACCTTTCAGTAAATAAAGGTACCAAATGAAAAAAATGACGAATTGAAATAAAACCAATTGAATAGCCGTTGGTAAAATGTAAATACAATAAAACAAAGGGTAAATCGGCCCCTATCTATTTGCATGTGCGCACCATGACAGACAAAGGGGGAACACACAGGGCGAGAGGGAGCACGGCACATGTCCTGCCCTCGATAACTGGGATTATAGGATAAGTGGCATTGCAGGGAGAGAAGGAGGGGGTTAATAGTGTTTAAATATAGTACTAAAAGCGTACTAAGACAGAGCGCTTACTGTGCTCTTATTAGTATCTGACTGCAAGAGATGTGATGGGCAACAGTAAGTAGAAAAAAAAAAAATACGCTGGATTTTGTGTCAACACTGAACATACAAAAATAAATAGACACGACGAAAACAAATCATGGTTACGGACTCAGAATCTAGAAGACTTATTATTTTGTTGATTAGAGGTAGTATTTTCAAAAATCTTTAATGTACCGTCATTCACCGTAATGTATCAATCAAATTTGCATAGTGACTGAAGGACGTAGGCCTCTCTCATATTATGCCACGTTACCACAACACACTGTCCTGTCCTGCACCTTTCGCTTCCAGTCCTTCCCTGCGACCTTTTCTAGAACTGAATATGTATATGCTAATACAATGTTTATTGGTTAGGTAAGTATGCATTATCGATTATAGATTATAGATATATTATATTATAGAGTTTAAAAGAAATAAAACTGTTTTCAATAGAATCGTGTAAACAAAATGTTGGCAAATGGAGTGAGTTGATAATACCATGGGTGCGGCTACAACGGTGACTAGCCATTTGATTGTATTTGATCTACCATTAGCCTTTGTTATTTCTAAGAAACTGGAGTATGTAGGTATATAGTATATTATTGAAACTTTATTGATAAATTGGGTATTCGCACGTACTAATGTTGATATGTGAGTTTTCAAAGAATGCTTGAGAACTTTTTATTAACACAGCGTCGTCGGCTAGACGCCTAAGATAAGCTATTATAATACTCTTGTACTCCGGTAGGCTATATGTATAACATAACGCTACAACGAATTGGAGCCGAGCAGCAATGAACTGTCTTAGAAAAACTTGGAAATATTTTATTTTTGAAAGCTTCTGCTGCGACGCGACAGGATGAACTTAATATCGCAGGCGAAGCCAATAGCACCAGCTAGTGTATTAAAGGTATTTTTACGTGTCGAAAATCCGTCGTGGATGCCGGACTCTTACCTACACGTTACGTACCTACTGCCTATGGTTGGGAGCCCCGGGTATACCATCGGAAATAAAACTCCAGGATTCCCAACAGACCTTGGCTACGACGGCAGCCTCACCTAAGTGTAATATAGGTAACGAACAATTTTTTACACACCTCGTCTACGTACAATATATTGTACGCAATTGTTTATCTTAACGTGCTATGCAATTAAGATTACTTGAGTCAGCTTCTCATAATATCGCTTGCTTATTGCAAGAATGTCATAACCAAAAAAATGAAGTTTTACAGGAGAGCGGTTTTAAAGTATCAATTTGATTTATTCGTCTATATTACAAATAAAATACTGGGAAACCATATGTCATGTGTTATTGTTTTACTGTAGTTTAAAAATTGTATATTAAAAAATATATAAATATTACCTATTATAAGTAGTTTTAAAACATAGTAATATAGTCCTCACTTGTGTCATTGTTGCAGAAAAAAGCTAAATATTGAAAGTATTTTCTCAAAATAAGTCATTATTACACCACAAAAAACGCAAGAATTCGCGATTTAAAACAAATAATGACGGTATTGCAAAAAAAGGTTGAATTCGTTACCTTGAAATAAGACAGCCTCTGCAGGTTTAAACTTTTGTTTTCAAATACAAAAATAACGAAACTAAATCCACTTTCAATAAAACTTCTTTACTTACTAACTACTTTTTGAAAATATCTTAGGCACATTCTTTGTAATATTTAGAAACATTCTAAAATCAGCATAATCAAATCTTTAAAATATAAAAAAATATTCGTAAAGGAACGTAGCATAGACACTTTAAGCTTAAACTTAAAAACACAATTCTTAACACAAATGTGAACCATATCTCAGGTACTCATTATTAACAGTCTCATAATTTCAGTCTATAATCAGTGAGAGACCTTATTCTTAGCATTCCATAGATTCTAAGTGCGGGCGCCGGGTCCATAGCGTGGCGCAGGAGGGAACACCCCGAAGGTGTCTGGGGCTTGCGGCCCATTTGAGTAGGTTTAGGGTGGCCACCTTACTATTCCCTCCCCTGCCCAACCAGATTCGGTAAGACCCTATCAATGCCGCTTTGGATATTCATTTTAGTAAAGAGCTTACTGAAGCTCTTGCAAATCCAAGGTCTTAAAATAAATTATACAGGGCTTTAGCCGGAATTCCATTTGCTCCTACTTCTATGGAATAGAGTTTAACCGCATAGCCATTTTTGGTTAACTCATTGGTCAAGTCAAAGTATTTATTTATCTTCATGGCGTTGTGCTTCGGTATGTTGGTCTCCCACGGCACCGTGAGCTCCACGAGCACTGCTCGCTTATGTATCCTTGAAAACAGGAATATGTCGGGTCTGGATGGCGAGGTACATACATCCTGCGGGATTTTGTAGTGTTTTTCATACGTGTCTGCGAGTATGGTCCAATCGGCGGCAGCCATCAAAACTGAGTATGGCTTTTGAGGTACTTTCTTTGAACAGCCTTCCTTTACAAACGCAATGTCATTTCTTATGTTTGTGGCTCTAGCTACCGTCAAACTGACAGCCCCACGTATGATTTCCAATACCCTATAGTTGGCGTGAGTTATGACCCCGGTCTAATAGGGTCCTACAACCCTATCCTAGCTACCCTAGCCTAGCAGTTCCAATTGCTTCTCAAGTTTTATCTGTGGCTTTCCCCCACCTGACCAGATTACTTTAGTCAGAGAGGGTCAACTGAAATGCGTTCAGATAGAATCTAAGCAAACCCGGCGACCAGTCGTAGAACAAAGTACGCCACTGCAAGGTCATGGGAATAAAAAAACTCGCCTAGAGTAAGCCACTCGTTCTGCATCTCTAGGTTCATCGCGTGCACCTTATAGGCTTCATTCGCATCCTGCTCCAGAAATGATTTTGTAACGTCTTTATCTGTTTGTCCCCGGATACTATTCAAACCCACTCTACCAGTCTGCGAACCCATCATGAATTTCTTGTATAATTGGAGGCGTGACTCGATATTTTTATCCCTTGGAAGAGTTTAAACGATTTCGTCTCTTGATTTTGCCAGACGTGCATTTTAGTAACTCTTAGATGTTTATAGAGTTCCGACGGCTTCTTAAACGTCAATCCGAAGTTATTAGAGGCTCTGTATAGTGCCGACGGGTCGGCTGATTGAGCTTGCCCTAGCCACGACTTCAACGTCTTCGTAACATTCGCATCCAATCGTAAACAGTTTTGAAAACAAAAGAAAGAATTTATATAATTCTGGCTTTTTTCAAAATATTTCGCCTCCATTGATCCTCACTCCTAGCGCACTTCCTTCCCTTCTTTTCAGGACTAAAAGAAATTGTCGTTGGTAGTGTAGTGTTGAGAACTGTAGTTGTTTTCGAGACGCCTAGAATGAAAATATAACAATAAGAAACTAAAAAAACAGTTTTCGTTTCTTGCTATAGTAACATATTTTTACATAATACTTATAAAATCTGAATATTTTCTGCTAGGACGGTTTAATTTTAAATGTGACATACCGTTTTAAACTATTAAATGCAATGTCATAATTACAATAATGACTTAACGTAAAATAAAACAAACACATCCTTAGTTTTACTAGCAATAACGTCATATTGTTTAGTAATACAAATATTTAAACTTATTTGTTTATTGTAATAACGTCATAATCCAAAATAATTATATATTGTACTAAAGGATTAATCGGAAAATAGGTCTTACCATTTGTTGCAAGAAAATTTTAATTCCAAATATGACATCCTTGAAGAACAAGACGCGTGCGTCCTCGTCGAACACTTTGGCGTAACTGAGATAGTACTATATTGAAACAAGCAAGATGCCGCAACCAACAGCGTGCAAAAACGACATTTGTCGCCACCTAGCGGCATCGAGTAAAATTATCTTTCTGACGTTCTAGTACTGAAAAATATGCTAATAAAAGACTTCTTTTTTATAGTAATCTGAAAATCTTGTGATTTTGAGATATGTCGGTCTTGCAATAAGCAAGCGATATATTATACTTACTATGTATGTGACGCATCGGACCGCAACAGTAGGTAATTATTATGGAACTACTAGTTGTGTATTATGGCTTCGTCTGGGATAGTACAACAAATCTCGTAGCAATTATTTAGCACACACAGGCTCGTTTGACGGTTTTTTTTGACAAACAGCCAAATCATCGAATGGACAATAAAGAGGTTATGTGGAAATATGGAATTATTTTGACGTTAAATTATTCATACTCCGTTTTTTTGTTGATTTCTTGGCTAATAGCATGGCATAGCATTTGTTTCACATTAAGAAACAGTTAATCACGTGACAATACTATTATTTATATATTTATACTACCTACTAATAAATAGCTTTGTCACTCTGTCACCCATGGCGCCAATTCTCGATCACATGGCTTGAATTGGACGGAAATTTACGGGTGATTTGTCTTTTGTTTAATTTTTTGCCGTTCCTAAATATGGGATAGATGATTCACCCGTACCTTGCACGTATTTAAGTCGTATGAACCGAGAATCGGCGCCCAGTGTTAGTGTTTATCGATAAGTACCTAACAAAAAAAATAAATCTTTCCTCTTTTTAATATTAGTTAGATTACTACGAATGTAGATATGCCACAGCTGTGTAGAAAGTAAAAGTTTTAAATATTCTTATTCACACGTTGTCCTAGTCCACTCAGTGTGCTGAACTGTATCTTAAAAACTTAGGCTAAAGTCACACCATAGAAGCCTAATCCAGTGCTTTTTTACGTGTGGAAATCCTCATGGACTACTGCCGACTAAAACCCACACGATGTATACCATCTGCCTATGGCCGGGAGTCCCGGGTATGCCCTCGGAGAAAGATAACTCAGGGCTCCCGACAGAGCCTAGCCTGGTACTAAGAGCCAAGTGACTCGCTTAATGACTTGATCGTAGCGAACAGATGCATTACGTACGAGTACTAACAAACAGCCACATTGCGACTCGCTTAGCGACTATCCAGGCAAGTGCCTGGATAGTGTAGGGAACGGGAAAGAACTCTCCCACTCGAGTTTCGTAGGCTTGTCTTCGTCCAAGACTATCGGCCTCGATGACGGGGCCTGAGGACGGCGCGGCGGGGAGGCTGCTCACCGTCCTTACAGAAGCAGGCACAAGACGACAGCGTGACGTGAAAGTTTCTCGCACGCACGCCTCATGTCCGAAAAAGCGGAAGAACACCCGAACAACCCCCCAAAGACGCGGAATAGCCCCCGAACCCCCTAGGTGATTTTCCTCACGTTAAAAAAAAGGCACAGAGCTACGCGTGTAGGACGCATTGTGGGTACTGTGGCCGCTTTGTACTGTACGTAATGCCGTGAGGTGTCTGTTTGCTAGAATCTTGATTCTAGCAAACAGACACCTCACGGTCTTGAGAGAGAGAGACTTGCTTAGTGGCTTGCCACTAAGCAAGTCTCTTAGCTCTAAGCGAGACTATTCTAGTGTGGCTTCAGCCTTAGGCATTAAAATACGCAACGAAAGTGAGTTGGTCACAGTTGCGCAATTTTGATGAATTTTTGTGATGATATGAATTATGATTATTATGATACTTACCTGCTTAATAAATAAATATTTTAGACATAATTCACACATCTCCACATAGCCCAATTAAAGCTTGTGCTATAGGATTTAGACAACTGATTAACAACTTAGAAAACAATCTGTAATCCGAATCGATTAATAACTTTCAAAAGGATAATCCTTCAGAAGGAATAATACCTATCATTCAGAAGGAAGTCGCTTAAAGCAGAAGCTTAATTTTAGGATATGTTCCGTACCTACTTCGTTAATTTCTGGTAAGTAGGTAGGTAGATTATTTAGTAAGTAGGCGTACATTCTATAAAAATATCACTATCTGTAATGAAAATGATTAATCACTATAATTTTGTCAGATACGCAGTGCTGGTTCTCGTCTTATCGAGTTTGATCAGTGATATCTTTTTTCTCAGACAGCCATCTGTGTCGAGATGAGTTACTTACGCGGGAGCTTCCTTGCTTTTTTTTTGTTTTTATGGCGTAGCAAATGCGTTCCAGTTGAACTGCTTATGGAATAAAAAAGTGCTTAGCCCTCTCGTTAGTTATAAAGACACTCGCTTTTAAAACTCAACTAAACTTTCTCAGATTTAAGAATTAAATATCAATGCACAGAACTAAAAACAATCAGTCTGCAAAATTACAAAGTGAAATTAAAATAACGAAATGATACCGAACTTATTCGATTAATACGAAAACGAAAAATGTTATAAAACTCAAGATGATGAAGATCAAATCATTGTTCCGTAGAGGGCCAAGCCAGGGGAAACAGGAGTCTACTTTAAAGGGCGCTCCTTCGGTTTCCAGCCTCGACTCAAAGCACCACAAGGTCGCACCAACTCGAGATAAGACCTTAAAAATCTTTGGATCGAAGGAGAAGCTTCACAAAGCACATAAGAAGAGGGATTTGGGTAACAACAATGCTGTTCTAGAAGACCCTGAGTTAAGAGAGGCTTTGGGGGAGTATGAAGATGGACATGTGAGGGCGCACGATTATGGCAGCAGTGCTGAAGAACTGGGCGGGTCGGTAGATGGGTGCGGGTCGCAAGAGTGTGTCAGTTTGCCGGTCACTCTGAATGCTGATCACATGCCGGGCTTTCAGGAAGTGGAGCTCAGGCCTCGAGTACCATCTGAGGTAACTATTGTTCTATTCTATCTATATTTTAAATTTAAATGTGGAAAGGGTACTTAGTGTTTTTTTTTCTGATGGAGATGAGCAGATTGGGCAGTTGTGTTGTTTATGACATTTTATCGACTTCATTGTAAGTAACTGTCATTTAACCTCTTTACCTGTGTTTATCTACGGTTATATTGTCTTTGCCTGCGCCAGAGCCTCGTCGTCCATAAGTCAGCAGATGCTCAAGCTAGCTTTTAGGATGACTTGGAACCCAGCAATATTGGTCTGTTGGACTTCGTCTTCTTCATGGGATGAGGGACTTCTTGTTTCAAAATTGATTTCTGCACCTCCTAAGAGAGAGATCGAATAAAGGTCTCGAGAATAGAACTCGAGTTAGGGCACTTAGGACTTGAGAGGTTAGTGAACGTGATTATGTTTACTAAACTCTTTGATATATTCTTGGACGGACTTATGTAGGTACATGTTCTACTTACGAGCTAGCTTAGTATGACTATCTATTTTTTTATATAATAAACATACCTACATAGCTGTTATCAACATCGTATAATCAGACTCACTCATTCTTGTAACTTCATAATAAATTGCCTCAATTATTTAATGTTTACAATCCAATTACTTGGGTACCAAGGGTACCTATTGTGTCATACTTGAAATTAAACATTCCTGCTATTCACTATAGAAACGTTTTCAGAGAATGCCTGAAATATATTTTGTTATTTGAATTAAAGCAGACAATTACAAAATTCCCTCACGCCAAAGTGAAGTCGGGGTGGCGCTACCCCGCCAGTCTTATGGAAAGCCATGGCGAAATCTAACGATTGGGTTGGGGGGGGGGGGGGGGGGGCACTCTCACAGTCTATACGACTTCTGGAAATTGATTCTCAAATTGGCGGCTCCATTTATGGGGCTCTTCACGCTCCGCTTGAAGAACTCGGGGTTGTAAGAGCACGGGTCTTTCAACTGCAAAAAATAACTTCAGTTCTAACTCAATACTCAGTTGCTCTTTGTTCTAAAATTAATGACCGTGCCGGTGCCGTCTGGGATACACTACCATAGAACTTAGAAAAAGAGATTTTTTTTTTCTAATTTCTGCGTAAACTACGATGCGTTGAATGAGTTTACCACTCAAATTACTCACGTCTGTTTATCTCCCTAACGGTATTAGATTAGAGAGTAACAATACCTATGATCACAATAGTATTTTTTTCTCTTTTCCATTGATCGTAAATTGCCTTCCCTCGCCATTGGCAACAGGCAGGGTTCGAGACTGCATTCCGAGCACAACAAGGTGAAATTAGATGTCCGTGACATTCGCACAGGGCACGACGAACGGCGTGCTGTTACTGAAATATCAATAAAGTGAAATTCAAGCCTATCTACAGGCTATAGGTTCTGTTTTTGTGATTCGTGTTCTGTTGTTATATGTATATTGAAGATCGTAGGTTCGATTCGTATTTAATGTACTGAATGTACCTATTCTATAAACATGTCTGAAGACACTTTTGAAGACAATCATGGAAGACGAAAGGTGTATCTGAGGGTAACTGGAATTTCGTGTGTCCTACAGCGGTTTAATATTATTTCGTACCTAATCAATGTTTACGCAATCAAAGCAGATTTTTAAACGATTTATTTTTATGTTTAGGTGTCATTGGCGTCTGGAATAAGAGAGATTGAGACACTACGGAGAGAGTTAGAAGTCAGTGCGATGGAGCGAGCGCAGCTGCAAGCGAGGGTTGATGAGTTGTTGGAGAAAGCGTCTGAGGCTGAACGGCTCAGGGCTGAGCTTGAGAGGTTGAAGGTGAGATGATTCTAATTTATAACTTAAATTTGACGAAATTACATGAAACTGTGATTGTTACTTAATGTGCATAGACTACTTACTATGTCATCTATGTCGCTATGATAGTGGTAGTGACCAGAGATAAAATCTCTTGGGACGGATCTCAATAGAATGGCTTTTTCATATCCGTTCCAAGATATCTTGTCTGAGATCATCTGTCGATATGATATCTTTCGTTTAAGACTTAAGTAGTAAACAGTACACCAATAGTACAGGGGTTCTACTTCTATCCTTCATAGACATCAGAAGGGGCCGCCTACGGGATTCAGTATATCCAAGGGGCGTGGGCGTTATCATCAGCATCGATGCCTCGGTGAAATATCTGGAACTTATGCTCGACGGCCGATGGAACTTCCAAAGTTTGGTCCCAAAACTGAGAGGGGCAACAGCTGCACTCTCGCGGCTATTGCCTAACATAAGGGGACCCAACGCTCCATGCAGAATACTGTACCTCAGGATCGTACGGAACATAACAGTAATTTATAGTTCTGTTGTTGTTTATTACAGAGTATAGAAGCGGACCGCGAGGCGGCCGTGGAGCGGCTGGCCGACGAGAATGGTGCGTTGCGTGCGCGGCTTCGTGGCGTCGCGCACTCGCCGCTCTCCGACAGCGAGAAGCGGCAACTGTTGCTCGCGCCCGCGCCGCGCCGTATGCACTCCTCCGCGCCCGCCTCCATCGCTCTAGCGCACAACGTACGTGTACTCCATTTCTACTTCATGTTCATTACCAATACAATGCTTTTACAGATTCAATTTAGGTGCTTGACCAGAACTGCCGGAGCTCCAACTTCTTCATTAAAGTCTGAGTTCGAGTTATTTACCACGTATGGAAAATTAAATTCTAAAAAAATGCCATTCTCATACAGCGGAGGATAGTAAAAAATCTTCGTTAGAAAGTGCCCACGTTGCGTTTTATCCACTTCTTACAACCCCTGGTTCTTCAAGCGGAGCATGAAGACGCACATAATTTGGCTAGCAACTTGACGGCTCCTGGCGATAGTCTAATCTTGTAGACTTCCACAGTCTCCCATTCTCTAAAAATCCCCATGACCTTCCATCAGGTGGATGACGTATTTTGGCGAGCTAAATTATGTTACTTTGGGTCCCGGAGTTCATATTGAATCCCCTCTACTTCCACTGACTCAAAGCCTATCAGATTAGCTGTTTAATTCCGTGGCAGTTTGGTTAATTTGCACTAGATTACTCTCCCTCATAAACGATGTGTAACTTTCCAGGGTGAAGGGGACAATGGGGAAGCCAGCACCCCTGATTGGGACAAGCATTCATCGTCTTCTCTCAGTGAAGTCTCCGTCGCGTGTCTTCAGGATCGAATACTGCAGATGGAAGAGCACCATTACAGGTAAATATGAATATCGCATCATCGTGGCTTTTGTAAAGATGAAATCCCTCGAGCATAAATTGTTAGCTACCTCAGTGTTCTTTTCGTATCCCACATAAGCACGATTATTTTTCGTGATGGGATGGGCACTAGGCACATCTGGTCTCCCGAATAGATCACATCTCTCGGCGTCTCATTGTATAGTGGTCGTGCGTGAGTGAATAGACCCTGCGATCCATCTAAGATTCGAAAAAGAACACCGCTATGACATAAGAACAACAATCCAATCCAAATTCTGATGATAAGGCGCGAAGGGAAACCACAAATGCCAGTCAAATGTAATCCGGTCTTATGCTATTTTTCTTGTGTGCAATGAAGAGAAGTCATTTAAACCCCTTCGACATTTTGCGTCTTATTACCGGAATGTCCAGTCGGTTCATTACTTCTATTTCCCTGAATGTACACTTCCCTGATAGTCCATTTACCTGAATGTCCACTTCCCTGATAGTCCACTTCACTAAACGTCCATTCCCTGATAATCCAATTCCCTAAATGTCCAAATCCATTTACCTGTACAAGCAAACAGAAACTTTAAAAGAAAATGTCCCATTTCCCAGCACAAGCGAAGAGCTACAAGCAACATTAGCAGAACTGGCAGACCTGCAGTCGCAGCTGGCAGACGCACACGCGGACAACGAACGGCTGGCCGACGAGAAACAAGTGCTGCTCGAGTCGCTCTGTCGGCAGACCGAGAAGCTTGAGGATAGCCGCACTAAGGTACCTACTCCTACTATATACGCAAATGACTGACTGCCGCCTTTGTGGCGCATTCTGTAGTGTAAGTAGCGCGCTGAAGTCCTTGATTCGATTCCCGGGTCGGTCCTAATATTTGTGTAATCCACTACTGTTTGTTTCGTAGATGGGTGTTTTCTATGTATAATATGTATGTATTTAGAAATATAAATATGTATATCAGTCATCTAGATCCTATAGCACAAGCTTATATTAGCTTACTTTGGGCTAGAAGACGTTCGCTGTGTAAAAATGTCCACAAAAAATATAGTATATTAAGTAATCTTCTTCTCTTCTGTACTATAAAGAGGAAAGATTTGATGGTTTGTTCGTTTGTATTGAATAGGCTTTTAAATTACTGAACCGATTTGAAAAATTCTTTCACTGTTAGAAAGCTACACTATCCCCAGTGAACATAGGCTATACTTTATTCCCGTGTTCCCACGGGAACGGGAGCTACGCGGGTGAAACTGCGTGATGTCCGCTAATATTTAACTCTGTATTTCAGGTGGATACACTACAAGAGCTGTTACTTCGGGAAGGTGTTGAACCCGAAATACTAGTATCCGGGGATATAGATGAACAACTACTGACTGTGCTTAAGGTAAACACTTACTTTTTTTAGATACCTAAATAATGCTCGTGGCCCCGCGGACTCAGTGTTCTGTAAACGATCACTGCAGTAAGCAACTTTCACTATGGCCGGTCCATGGATGGGTGACCATCCATGACACTTTGTGACATTTATTAGAGCGTTTCCGTGCTTCGGACGGCATGTTAAGCCGTTGGTCCCGGTTGCCAGTAAAATGGCAGTCGTTAAGCCAAGTTGAAGGCTTTATTTCAACAGCAGACAGTCACAACCTGCGCCTGTCCATTTAAACATGGCAATACGGCTCACAACGTATTACGTGGGACAAATTATAAAAAGGTGAAATGTGGGCATATAATATGCCTCTGCCTACCCCTTCGGGGATAAAGGCGTGATGATGAACCTAAATAATTGTGCCAAAGTTGCTTTCAAAAAGTTCTTTGGAATTTAAGCATGGTCCTTCGAGCCGGATTTATTAACTTAAAATATATATTTTTGAGATATTTTTATTAATATAAATGGATAAGTCATCTAACTTGTTACTAAAAATTGTGTATTGTCTGGCGTTTATTTATTGCATACCCGTTCCTAACCCAGCCTCTCTTTAACTCTCTCTTACTCTATCTCTGTTTCAATGGAGCTAGACCCTTTCATCGATTCCCGATTTACGCCAGTGTTAGTAATTAGTATTTAATATTTTTGGCATTATTTGAAGCTCTACTTACCCCGATGACCACAAGTGTGATTATAATGTATTTGTAAGTATGTTATTTGAAGCTTGTGCTTACATCTCTCAATACGAAGACCATACGCCTTCTACAATTCTCGTCCATCACAGCAGACGTAGTTTGCTTATGACCTATAAATTTTAGTGTAGTTTCATTCTATTTAAATTTTCACTTTAATGTCGTTAACTACAGTAGGTATCTTTTCTGTGATATTTGCAGGTGTCTCAAGAAGAACGACGACACCTTATAGCCAGACAGGAGGAGTTAGAGGCTGAGCTGAGCCAGATTAAGACAGCGCTAGAAGAAAAAACCAAAGAGAATGAGATGCTTGCCGAGAGAGTACGGTACGAACTGTGATATTTCATTTCCACTATACTGTATACTAGCGGAGGTCACGCGGTTTCACTCGCGTAGTTCCCGTTCCCGTTGGAATACGGGAATAAAATACAGCCTATGTTCACTCGGAATAGTGTACCTTTCCAACAGTGAAAGAGTTTTTCAAATCGGTTCAGTAGTTTCGGAGCCTATTCGATACAAACAAACAAATCTTTCCTCTTTATAATATTAGTATAGATTATCATCAACAAACAACAAATATTTGTGTGACCCGCGATGTATTTTTTTCGGAGTTGAGTGCTTTCTATGTAGACTGTTTATCAGTAGTGTAGATCCCATAGCAGTAGCTTAAATTAGCTTTATTTGGCCTACCGGTGTGTGAGCATGACCCAAAGTAGGTTTCATTCATATTTAGTTACATCGACATTATTATTTTCTACAATAATCTATGTATTTTCCCAGCAATACCTAGCTGTGGAACGCCCTAAATAAGTAGGCATCTCTTTGTACAAAGTCCCATAACCCTTTTTTTAACGTGAGGAAAATCCTACATGGATGCTATGCCGGACTCCTACCGACTAGAAACCATACGTATCTTCCTAACAGCCTACTAACTATATTACTATCTCCCCAGAACGCTGGAAGCGAGCACAGAACGAGCGGAGAGCGATCGAGTGCGGTGCGAGCATGAGGCCGAGTCTGCTCGCGAACAGGCCGCCACCCGCCAGCATCAGATCGCCACGCTCACCGACCTGCTGGATGCTGCTAAGGCTAAGGTATCGATTGTAATGGTCTTTTTTTCTATATAATTTATTTACATATAAAACCTATTAGGTGGAAAAAAATCTAAAAAAGTATAATTCGGGCATATAAAATTCCTCTGCCTACCCCTTCGGGGATAAAGGCGTGACCATATGTATTTATGTATGTAACAATATGAATCCATTAACTAAATTATAACAAAATATTTATAGAAAAGGGGGGGGGGGGGGCTACAGAAACCTAGAAAAACAATGTGCAAGACTGTCGTAGCCCTATCTAGGTATCATAGAATTCCTCCCCATCACAATCAACTGGTAAGGTTCCCATAAGACTGGCCGCAAGGCTGGCCGTATTGCCACGTTGGATGGCATTGCTTATTCTCTGAGCGAGAAAGAGTCCATCCTTATGGTCTTTGTCTATACTAATACCTATTATAAAGAGGAAAGATTTGTTTTTTTGTTTGTTTGTTTGTTTGTTTGTAACGAATAGGCTCCGGAACTACTGGACCGATTTGAAAAATTCTTTCACTGTTGGAAAGCTACACTCTTTGCGGTGAACATAGGCTATATTTTATTCCCGTATTCCCACGGGAACGGGAACTACGCGGGTGAAACCGCGTGACGTCCGCTAGTTATATATATTTGTATGGGTGGTCTACTAACGCTATATAGCCCTGGAGTAAAAAGTAAAAAAAAATGTAAATTATGTGCGGAAAGGTAATAATTAGCGTGCTGCAGGGAAGTTTGGTGGGACCATTGCTGTTTATAATTAACTGTACAGCAAAATATCGTTTTCTTTAGTTTATAAATAAGTAAATCCAAACGCAATGTAATAAAGAATAATCTTGACTAATTGTTAAGCGCGTATGACGAATCAAACTTCTCAAGGAAAGCGATGTAGGACTGGTAATATGCGTGGTGGTATGTTTTCACTGCGAGTTTCTGTTTTTAAAGGCTCGTCCCACTGCCTTGTATTTGGCATGAAATTTATAAAAATAACCGTAAATTTATAAAAATAAATACAAAAATCCTTGGCGTTCATAAGTGTTACTTTGTGACTTACATAAGCAAAAAATCGAGTATATTTCTTAATTTTCATTGACTTAACCCCCAGATTTTTTAATAATGGACAATACTTTCGTTACAATCTTGCCTCAATTATACCTTGGATAACTTATGTACTATCATTCCACACAGTTAGAAGAGCGAGCGGGCGTGGTAGCGGGCGCGGCAGAGGCGGAAGCGGCGGCGGCAGCGGCGCGGCGAGACGCGGACGCGGCGGCCGCGAGGGCGTTGTCACTGGCGGAGCGACTCGCGCATGCGCAGAGGCAACTTGATAAGGCGCACTTTGATGCGAGGAAGCTGCATGATGACGCGCTGGTATGTATTACAATATATTATAGTAATCTGTGGTATTACTCGTTGTCTTTGTTAGGCTACGTCCGCACAGGCAGGCGGCTTGCTTGTCGCCTAGAGCCTAGTGGCTTGCATCCTGGCTACTTGCTAGGATACACGGTGGCCGCACTGAAAGGTGGTTTGCGTGGGGGGTCGCTAGGTGCCTTGGTCATTTGCTTGTCGGCACGTTGACAAGATGTCACTTTCAAAAATAGCTCTATACTGCTCTATATTGGGTTCATACATATATGATCACGCCTTTTATCCACGAAGGCGTAGACAGAGGCATATTAGATGCCCACATTTCACTTTTGAGATTTTGTGCCACGTAATAGGTGGTGAGCCGTATTGCCATGTTGATATGGACAGGCGCAGGCAAGGACTGCCAGCAGTGCTAGCTGTTAAAAATTTTCAAGCCGCCTAAAAAGGCCCTCAACTTGGCTTAGGTACTGCCTCGACTGCTATTTTACTGGCAACCGGGACCAAGGACTTTTCGAAGCACGGAAAATAAATGTCACACAGTGGTCACGAGACGGTTACCCATCCATGAACGGCCACAGTAAATGTTGCTTACTACAGTGATCGTTTACACAACACTGAGTCCGCGGGGCCACGAGCTCTTCATATTGGGTTCATGACATAAATAAGACACGGTCAAGTCATGGGGATTTTTTTGTTCTATTGCATAATTTTCACTAAAAAATTACGAAGATTTGCGTATGGCCAGAGACACATTTGATCTACTTCTCAGTAAAGTTAAAGGAAAATTAACTCATTCGGATACTCATCTATTTATGACTAGCTGTGTCCGCGACTTCGTCCGCGTAGAATGTAATGAAAAAAATTAGTTAATTTAGTTTTTTTTCTAAAATAAAAGAAAATTTCTAAAATAAAAGTAGCCTAAGTTACTACTTATTACATAAGCTATCTGCCAGTGAAAGTCCCGTCCAAATCGGCCCAGCCGTTCCAGAGATTAGCCGGAGGCCAGAACAAACAGACAGACAAAAATTTTAAAAGTATATATTTTGGTACGTGTAGTAGAAAGCGGTTACTTTAATATTACAAACAGACACTCCAATTGAATTTATTTGTATGTATGGATGCGATTAATATTTCGTATATTTTTTTCTTCAAAATGCCTCGCGCCTGGCGACAAAAAACCAACATGTTTGTTTACTTGGATACACGCTAAGCTACTCGCTAGGCGCCAAGCGCGCAGTGCGGCCGGTCGCGAACATTCAAGTACGTCCGTTTTACTAAGCGACTCGCTAGGTGACTCGCTAGGCGCTAGGCACCAAGCAAGCCGCCTGCCTGTGCGGACGTAACCTTAGGGTTCCGTACCCAAAGGGATGGTAAGTGAGATTTTATCTCAGGAGCCGTGATAGCTAGACAGTTGAAACTTTTAAAGGTGATTTATTCCTGTTGCCTTGCATGTAAATACTAAAAACAGAAAATATAACTACTTAAGGCTGACAGCTAACGTTATGTTTTGACTTTTTTTTTATACGGAACTCTCTGTGAGCGAATCCAACATCTCTTAGGCTGGTTTTTCTTCTGTATCTGTGGAAACGGGAGCCTTTTACTGAGACACCGCTGTCTGTGTGTCTCTCTGTTATAATACTGTTTCTCAGGAACCGTGATAGATAGAGAGCTGAAATTTTCACAAATTATGTATTTCTGTTGCCGCTGTAGACTTAAAAAAATAATAAGTATTTAAGGCCTCCCATATAGTTAACGTGATGTTTTGCCGTTGTTTTTACGGAACTCTCTGTGAGCGAATCGGAGTGAGAGCGAACATGTGCTTGGCTGGTTCTGTATCTATTTTTTGCTTGCATAAAAGTGAATTGGTGCTGTTCATTCTCGTTAAAATTTAAAATGGTTGGACCTAGCTTAAGCCTTCGGAAAGCTTTCCGACGATTCCCGGGGACTTTGGCTACACCCAACCCCGACGAGGCTGAACCGATTTTGCTTTTATTTGACTTAGATAGTGGCGGTATGCAGAGATTATACCTTTTTGTGGATGACAGAATTCTTATAGATGGATTTTCTTCTGTACATAGGCTTACCACTTTACGTTGTTCTTACCAACATTATTGCTGGAAAGTGAGGGTGTGCAAATAAGGGTATGCAATTTACTTTTTGCCTATCCTCCCCTGGGGAATACAGGAGTGATTGTATCGATTGTATTTACATTATAATCCATTACACAGTGTTCTAAGTGATAATACCATGGGTACAGTCGTTAAAGAAAATGTCTAGTTCTTCACGGAGAAAATGTTTAAGAAGTCAGATAAATATTTTTGATGTGTCAATTCGATGTAATTAATATTTTTTATCACTACATATAATATTATTATAATACAAAGTTCTTCACGACAAACTTAAAAACTACTGCATTGATTTTCATGCTGCGATCACCAATGATTCTTGAGAACGGTTTGCGTATATAATTTGGTGAGTTTGATTGACATTGACTAAAATATAACGATATTGTTGGAGATGTCGGAAAAAAATCAGGTGTACGGGAGCTTTTAACGAAAACGTTGCCTAAACCCTTCGAGTCATAACAAAATAATGTATGGTAGAATTGTGTAACTTATAAAGGCCTACAGAATAGTCGAAAAATTATAGAGCTCCAAATCCTAATGCAGAAAAAAATAGAAATGCAGAGATGATGGTCGACAGAAAAAACATTGCTTATACAGTAAATATGACAATAATTTTACTGTATGACTTGATTTAAAAAGTAAAAAGACCATACTCTATACATTTAAAAAAACTGCGGAGGGTCGAGAGTCTGTACAATTGGAAGATAATTTGAAAATTTTAATTGGAGGGCGTTCTCTAATCGATACATACTGAAGCCGAAAATGTAATTGAAAATTTTCATGTCCGTCTGTCTGTATATCTGTATCCCGAATAAGTATCACGCTGAAACTACTGAATTGATTTAAATGAAACTTGGTACAATCTGAGCTTATGATCCGAAGAAGGTTCTGGGATACTTTTGATCCCGATATTTTGTACGGTTCCTTTGGGAGAGGGCAGGGCAGTTTTACACGCTGTTTGATGAGTCTGATGAAGAAATACCTCTCCTTTCGTACACCTTATGTGACGCAAACGAAGTTGCAAGGGTCAGCTAGTTTGTAATAAGATTGATGACATTCTTTAGCCACATGGCTTAAAAGTTCTTCGGCTACCACCGCGGCACCGTATCATCCTGAACTAAACCCAATCGAAAATGTAGGGGGAATAAAAAAAATATATAATGCCTCGCATAGCATCGAACACAATGTGATGGGAATAATGAAATTAACCCTTAGAGCTCATGGTGTGGTGGTAGAGTAATCAATGTTTTTTTTGTTGAGTGCGTGTGTACCAAGTGCGTGTGCGTGTGTGTTTTTTTTTTTTATTATAAATAATGTGTTTTCATTATTATTTATTATTATACAAAGTAAAATAAACAATTTATCAATATTCCGGTTGCTGTTTGCAGAATCGTAAAATTTGGTCTGGTAAGTGAGATAAAAATTTTTTTTTGGAAAATGGGAAAATACTTTTTTCATTTTTAGGTAGGTGCTTGCGATTACCGATTTTCGATATAAATTTTGTGTGTGTTGAAGGGGCTCTAAGGGTCAATAAACGAACGTTAAGGTCAAATTGATGAAGAGATGTGGCGTAATACAAAGAAGAAGAATACTACGGACATTTTGATATGGAATCTGATTTTTTAAAATTAACCTTGTAGAGAGCAGCGAATCCTAAATTTCCTCAATTTTATTCTTTTAGCAGCAAAACATATTAATATGTTTAACATACATTTCACCCCTTAAGTTTTTTATTTTAGTTAAACGAGTGTTTTTGTATTTTGTACTTCACTGTACCTCTTGTCACGCACACGAAGTCACTGTGTTTATACGAGGTTTACCCACACATAGGGCCGCGCGCACAGATGAGTTGAACTTACTATACAACAGTGAACTGTACTCGTATAATTTGTTTAAAAAGTGTTTTAAATATGAATAAACAAAGTGCATTTATTAATGAAGAAAGTCACGAAAACTTGTGAAAGAAAATGAGTGAGTACTCTATATACCTACATACATTTTATTATTATTATCACCAATGCAGTATTATTTTTTGTTTTGTTAATTTATATATAATACTGCTATAAAGATAAACAAACACGGGAGTACGCTCCCATGGGAAGCGGGAAGAAAATTTCACGCTGCCGTAGCCGCGAGCGCCATCTATCCCATACCTATGTACTTTAAACGTGTCATTCTTACGTAGTATTGTATTCTCTTTGCGTGTCATAAAAGTCACAACAATACCATACATGCATATTTCAAAGAATGTCTATTATTACCATAAAAATTGTAAAAATAGTTTTTAAGTAGATAAGAAGAAACCTATTGTTTTATCTTTTAACTAGCTGACCCTCGCAACTTTGTTTACGTCACACAAGGTCTATGAAATTAGAGGTATTTATATACTCATCAAGTAGCGTGTGAATCTGCCCTGTTTGATTAATCAAAATAAAGCTTAATCGTTAAAGTTATTCCTCAGTATAGAATTTTCCTCAGTAGGTATAAACAATTTACATACAAACACCGGCGTGTTAGAATTTTATTACATGTATCAATGTAGTAGACGTAACGTGTATAAAATGACATCAATCAAATGTCATCAATATTCTGAAAAAGAAATTAAGAATAGAGTTCACAAACTCTTTTGAAAATACATACTGTACCTACCTTAGAGGATCGTTATGAAGATAACAGGATAGTTAACAACCATCCGTAGAAAATAGATGGTATAATGCTGAATACCGCAAAGAACAATCGGCGCGGCATAGAATGGGGCCTATACTGATATCCTGGAGGATTTAAATGATGCCGATGTCCTGTGCCTGCTGAGGCCCACACACGCCGTCATGCATGTCTGCAAGACAACGTGCAGGACAACGAGCAGGATGAGGCAGCGAATGGCTGGACTGAAATTAAAATCGACAGACGCAAGAGATGTGGTGGAGGCACTAATTCACGTACCTCGGGAGTGTCGTGTCAGAAACTGATGGGATAGAAGAGTACCCTACATCATTTCGAGTCTCGCCAAGGCCAGAACAACCTTTACACAGCTGCGCCCCGTAGGCAGTTGCGAAAATGGACACAAAGAGTGAAACTCAAAACAAAGTAAACGTTAAAACTGTACTGCTAACTGCTATACGGATGCGAGACATGGAAGGTCACTAAAGACATTTCGCACCAGCTACCAGCTATAAGTCTTCGTCAAACGCTGCCTCCAATGGATCCTCGGTACATACGGGCCCGAGAACATCACGAACGTAAGACTATTGGAACGCTGCAGTGAGACCCCTATCCACCAACAGATCAAACGTCGGAAATGTAGCTGCTGCGCTGGATTGGACACACGCTGCAAAGGGACAATGATCACATCATACCAAGGCAAGCCTTACTGAAACTTACCAGTAGTTTCAGTAAGGCTTGCCACTAAGGGTTTCAAAAACTGTTCGATAGTAAGTAGGTACATTTATTGATAGTGGCTATAGGCTACATAACATAATGCTAAGATTAATAGGAGCGGTGCAGCAATGAGGAATGTTTCGAAAACGGAAAACATTTAATCGTTATAAGAGCATTCGTTGCGCCTCTGCGTAATGGTTGAAGTTACATAAAAATAATTTATTACAAAATAATTGCTCTTCTTAAAAAGTTCTAAAGCAAAATACCTATTAAGCTATTGCATAGCTTCTATCGCGGGCCGGGTAGGGTGAAGTGGGGTGGGCTGAGGTGTGTAGGGTGGGGTGAAGTGAAGTGGCGTATGGTGAGGTGAATTGGTGTGAGGTGGGTGGGGTGAGGTTAGGTGGAGTGGAATTTTGGCCTTTTGGACTTTGGCCTTTGGGACTTTTCGACTTTTGGCCTTTTGGCCTTTTGGACTTTTGGCCTTTTGGACTTTTGGCCTTTTGGACTTTAGGACTTTTGGACTTTTGGACTTTTGTACTTTTGGACTTTTGGCCTTTTCGGCTTTTGGACTATTGGAATTTGGTTTTTTGGACTATTGGACTTTTGGACTTTTGAACTTTTGTACTTTTGGACTTTTGAACTTTTGGACTTTTGGACTTTTGGACTTTTGGGACTTTTGGGACTTCTGGGACTTTTGGGACTTTTGGGACTTTTGGGACTTTTGGGACTTTTGGGACTTTTGGGACTATTGGGACTATTAGGACTTTTAGGACTTTTGGGACTTTTGGGCCTGGTCCAATAGTACAAAAGTCCGAAAGGCCAAAAGTCCAAAAGGCCAATAGGCCAAAATTCCAAAAGCCCAAATGTCCACAGTCAAGTAGGTACTTGGTACTTTACTTTGTTGAACATAGGCCTTAAAATCTTACTTCTTACTTATTATATTTCTTACTTATTATATAATATATATATATTATAAATGCGAAAGTTTGTGAGTGTGGATGTTTGTTACTCTTTCACGCTCAAACCGCTGAACCGCTGAACGGATCGGGCTGAAATTTGGCTACCTTTTATCCCGGGAATAACTTCCCGCGGTAACAAATTTTACGCGGGCGAAGCTGCGGGCATCAGCTAGTATTCTTATATAGAAATAATTATACTAGCATAGTTGGTAAAAAATGCTATGTAATAGCTTTACCGCGGCAGTCCCCGAGTGCCACACGTCTTTTTTTTTTTTTGTTTAACGTGAGGGCATCTCCTCATGGATGTTATGCCGGACTTCTAACGACTAAAAAACCTCACGTCACGCGCAACAGCATATGGTTGGGAGCCCGGGGAAGCCCTCGGAAGGATGTCCCATAACTCCCAACAGACCCACGGCCGCCACCGCGGCCTCGCCCAGGGGGTGGTTCGGGTGCTATCCCGCGTCTTTGGCGGGTTTCGGGTGTGATCCCGCTTCTAAGGGCCCCCCCCTTGGGGGGGGGGGGCCTTAGAAGCGGGATCACACCCGACCCCCCGGGGGGGGGGGGGCGTGCGTGAATTGCTCACGTCACGCTACCGTCATGGGCCTGCTTCAATCTGTCTGTCTAGTGGCTGTATCACAGGAACAGCGATATGGCTAGACAGGTGACATTTTCACTAGGGAATGCAATACCGGGATACCGGGATCCCGAAATACCGGGATCCCGCAGTATTTTTGCGGGACCAGTCCCGCACGTAAATCGTGCGGGATCCCGCGGGATTAGCGGGATTGTGCAAAGGTAAACGCCATGTGTTATTCTGTAAGCGGAAGCGCACAAACTGATTTGGTTTGAGAAAGTTTTTTGTAATTGTGACGTAATATATAACTTAATAACGTACTTATTTGATTTTAGTGATTTAATCAGGGAGATTTGACTTTCCTTGTACTATAAAAGTATTCAATTATCTCGTACATAGCTTGCTGGCTATCTGACATGTAAAGTTAGGAGTCGTTTGGCAGACAAAATTTTTGACATGCAATGTTTTCTGCGCTTCTAATTCTTCTTCTATTTTTGATAGTCTGTCCCGCATTAACGATCAAGGTTGCTGAATGAGGAAAATATCACAGATATTGGTATTACTTATTTCTGAAACCTATCACTTATCAAAACTCCAGAAATCTGAGATTCCTAGAGCTATCCTTGTTGTAAAGATAAGTAGAAGAAATTTTTGCTTACATGGATGAAAGTTCTGATACCTACTAAGTTTTCTCACTATGAGATAGTCAAGGACGTTCGTCGACGACGACGTGAAGTTATTCCACGTGATGGTCGTTCGTCGACGACGACCACGCTCACGCGGAATAACTTCATTTTCTATATTTCTGAACCGTGTAGTCCAATATCATTGGAATTATGGAAAAGTGTTAAGAACCAAAGGTGTAAATTATTTTATAAGCTTTCATTTTATCTAAGCACCTTTTTGGCTACGACGCACTGATTTTGGAATAGTACTGAAAAACTTAAACTTGAGATCTTTGTCACACCCGCCTTCTTTCTTCGCCTCGCCTCCTAGATGTTGAGACTTTTAGTATGTTTTATTCTGATCACCCTGAATAAGTTACTTTACTGCTTAGGCAAAAAACAAGAAACTGTTTAGGTTCCCGCTCACGCACTCTACAACTGCTTTATTAACTGCATGGACTATTTACCTTTAAGTTTTTTTACCTATAAGTTTAAGATTTGAGTTTTAATCTCGGAAAATAAAAATTTACAGCTTTTTTTAAAAATAATTGTCTTTTCTTTTCTATAAAGTTGATTCCGTATATGCGTCTCGTTTTGATTGTACACTTCATTAACAGTTCATGTTGGAATAAAAACTGGAAATCCTGGTTAAACCAATCCGGCCGGATCCGGTCGGACCCGGCCGGATTTGTGAAATCCGGTACGAATCCGGCCGGATTCAAAATGCCACCGGATTGCAATCCCTAATTGTATGTGTATGTAACAGAGTAAAACGTGCTACATTTCTATGTTCCAGGTATCACGGAATAACGCTAAGTCCACAATATCGGAGCTGGAGTTCCAGATCGAACAGCTGCGGCAGGAGAAGAGCGCGATGCAGGGAGAGATGAAGACTCTACAGGACAACGTGGAGGAATTGCAGATACAAGTACCTATGTCCTACTAATCTATACTAGGAAAGATTTGATTGTTTGTTTGCATCGAATAGGCTCCAAAACTACTGAACCGATTTGAAAATTCTTTCACTGTTAGGAAGCTACACTATCCCCGGTGAACTTAGGCTACATTTTATTCCCGTATTCCCCCGGGAACGGGAGCTACGCGGGTGAAACCGCGTGACGTCCGCTAGTGTTATAAATATGAACGTTTGTGAAGATGTTTCTTCAAAAGGGATCTTAGAAGGTTTTTACAGAGTCGGCAGCGCGAGTGTAGCGCCTCCGGTGTTGCAAACGTCCATAGGCCGTAGCCTATGGACGTTTGCAACACCGGATTGACCAGCGGTACATCTGGTAGGCCGAATGCTTTATGCCACCTTAGAGGTATAAAAAGGGAACACCCAAAAATTCCGAAATATGTTTTTCCGAATTTCAATATTCCGATGTTCAAAATTCCGAAGATTATAATTCCTAAGAAACAAAGCTCCGAATATTCAAAAGGACGATATTCATTTATCCGAAAGTCATAAGTACGATTTTTTATTTTTCCTAATTTCATTAGTACGAATAATCAAAAGACCGGGACTCTTATTTTCCCGAAAAACATTATTCAGAATTTCAAATATCCGAAAATTTACTGTTAAAGTTTTTTTAATAAAGTACGGTCAAGTCTAACTACCGAAGATATTATTTCCATTTCCGAGTCGAGGTGTTAACCATAATAAGTAATTGGTTAACACCCCGACTCAGAGTACCCCGACTCGGATAGGTTAGGTTAGAAGAAAGAAGTTCGTGGTTATTTTTTTTGTTTTGTCGTTTGCCTTTCACTCACTTAAAAATAATATTTTCGGTAGTTAGACTTGAATATACTTTATTTAAAAAAACGGGCGGAATCAGGAACATAAATTATCGTCTTTAATGATAAGTTTTCGGGTTAAAACAGGAACGGGTGGAACGACATTCACCCTTTTTTTTTATTTATTTATTTATGTACTTACACACAAGAAATATAAGAAATATGACAAAAAGAAAGATAGGTACAATGGTACTGCTTATTTCTATAAGAAATATCTCCCAGCAGACCAGCGATAGGAGAACATGAAGAAGGAAAAAGAAATTAAAAAGTGTGTAAATAAAGGAATAGGGTAAAACTGATATAATATACATACCCCTACCCTTCGTATTTATGATATTTCGGATTTTTGATAATCGAAGTTCGTATTTATAATATGGCGGATTTTTAATGATTCGGAATTCAACGGTTCGGTTTCTTGAAATTCGGCATTCTGACAGTCGGAATTGTAAACATTCGGAATTTTAAAATTATGACTTTTAATAAAAAGGATTTATGAAACATCGGATTTTTGACTTTCGGGATTTCGAATCATTCGGACTTATGAAATTCGTGATTGTGACTTTCGGAATTAAGTTTTTCGTAATTTTCGTAATGTAGTGTACCCGTATAAAAAAGGTGTTTGCAATCATGTTTTAACGGCTAACTGATATGGCTGTCATTTTGTACAAGAAGAGACTATAACTACTTTTTATTAATTTTTTCAATTGTATTATGTTCCCGTAGGATGCGGGAATGGTAACAGAATTCTACGCCGACGGGCACCATCTACGAGCTAGTTCCTTCATTTTTTTTCCTCAAGTTTACGGACCAATGATATCAGTCTCACGCTACGCTTAAAGAATCCCACATTGTTTTCTTATTTTTAGGGTTTCGTAGCCAAATGACAAAAACGGAACCCTTATAGATTCGTCATGTCTGTCTGTCTGTATGTCTGTCTGTCTGTCTGTCTGTCTGTCTGTCTGTCTGTCCGTCCGTGTGTCACAGCCACTTTTCTCCGAAACTATAAGGCCTATGCTATTGAAACTTGGTAACTAGATGTATTCTGTGAACCGCATTAAGATTCTTATATAAAACTAGAAAAAAAACAGTAAATTTTGGGGGTCCCCATACTCAGAACTGTAACTCAAAATGTTTTTTTCATCAAGCCCATACGTGTGGGGTATCTATAGATAGGTCTTCAAAAATGCTTTTGAGGTTCCTAAAATCATTTTTTCCTTAAGTGAATAGTTTGCACAAGAGACACTTCCAAAGTGGAAAAATGTCCCCCCCCCCTCTAACTTCTAAACTAAGAGAATGATAAATCTAAAAAAAATATATGATGTACATTGCCATAAGAACTACCAACGAAAATTAGTTTGAACGAGATAAAGCTGATAGTTTTTTTTAATACGTCATAAACCGCAATTTTCGGTTACAAAAATCACTACCACTGCGAACGTGTTAAAACATCAATCAAAGTTACAACGAACTACAAGAACTTTTATATTATGTTACTTGCTGCTACGAAACCCTTCATGGGCGAGTCCAACTCGCACTTGGCCGGTTTTTTTAAATAAATATTGTTGAACATTCTCACTCAATATCATCTAGTCCAAACTAAGCTATATAGCTTGTGCTATAGTATCTAGACGACTGATAGATATACATATATAATTGTAAATACATACTCCTAAACTCCGAAACAAACACTCGAATGGCGTCCACGTACTGGTAAACGCAGAGTGGGGATACGGTAGCCTGCTGAATGCGGACAGCACAATATCGAACGTTGTGGCGATCCTTGGGCTCCCCCAAGCCTATGCCTTTATTATGCCTGGGCGTCAAATCGGCTGAGGTGATGTGATTAATACATAGTTTATTTTATAAAAACAATGAATTGCTTGCAGGTACAAGTGGCATCAGATGAAAAACTGTCGCTAATGTCTCGGGCGGGAGAAGCGTTGGCGAGAGTAGCGGACCTTGAGAGACAACTGCAGGACGCTAGAGCGAGACACACACAACTTACGCGGGACCGGGAGCGAGACGTGAGTGTTATTTAAATGTTAAGAAAACATTGGGAAAGAACTACCTATTGGCTATTGGGTTTTATTTTCTTTTTACGTGAGAAAAATCCTACATGGGTGCTATGCCGGACTCCTACCGTTTAAAAACCACTCGTATCCTACCTAACAGCCTACAGTTGGGAGCACCGGGTCAGTCCACGGAGGGATACCCCAGGACTCCCGCTTTCTATACGAAAACTGCGTTTTCCAACACTCAAGTAGAAAAGTCTATTAATTTTACAAACTACTTATTTTAAATAGCCCTCCTAAATTATGCCACAACAGAAAATCTGACTTTTGGTCTATTAGTCTAATATACGATACGGGCGAAATTTGCTAGTTTCTCTTTTCGGAAATTGCTTTGATTCAGTATAATTCTGTCACAATAAAAACAAAGATTATCTATAGTGCGACACAGTACTTATAAGTTTTATCTCGTCATTAATCCGCCCCTTTTTATTTCGTCCATAATTTTCAGCATAACAATAAACAGTGATACGTTTACCGAATTTACAAAGTGACTGACTTGAGGCAGACTATCAATCGAATCAACTCAGCCTATAGCAGTCCACTGCTGGCCGTAGGCTTCTCCCAGTTCACGCCACAACACACGTTGCGGCTCCAAACACATCCAGTCCCACCCTGCGACCTTTTATAGGTCTTCTTTCCATATGCCGGGTGGACGTCCTACCCTACGTTTGCCTAGTCGCGGAATATGTATTGTATTTATATTCTGTACTCATGTTCGCAACGTCAATAAATGCCTTTTCCAGGAGACTGAATGGAAACAGTTCCAAAGCGATCTCTTAATGACAGTACGCGTCGCCAACGACTTCAAGACCGAAGCTCAAAGGGAGTTGGAACGACTCGTCTCTGAGAACAAAATTGCTAGAGACCGCATACGACTGCTGGAAGACCAAATGCACTCTCTTAAGGGTAAGTACGCTGAAATGAAAAGGTTTTGAGAGGAACTTGCGGGTTTTGCATGACAAAAAGATAGGCTGTTTTTTTTCTTTGGTTCAGAGATGTTATAGGTACTGGCTGGTTAGACATTTCTGCATGATAGAACGTTTAAGGGATGGCTACATGAGCAGGAAAATTGCGGCAATTTTACGTATATTTATATTCATAATATCGTTGTATATAAACACCTTCATAAATATATAGAAAAAATGGCACGACGTCATCATAGCTGCGATTTTCCCGTCAGTATAAACAGCCCCTTAGATCCTTTAAAAAATGTATGTGAACAGGTGTACTGTTCAAATTGATCCTATCAAATATAATCAAAATCAAAAAAGATCAAACCGTAATCTCATTTGCATAAAGATTATATCAGGATGAAATTGTAACAAGATTTATCGATATATTGGAAACTTGATAAAACTACGTGGTAGATTTATCCCTTAAATATAACAATTTCTTTACCAGATAGAAACCCGCAAGTTATACTGTTGCATGTGTATGATAGGTGAATTTGAGATTAGTTTGAATGTATGGTAACATTTTGTATAAATTGCTTTGTATTTATGCAAATATAAGCACATCCTTTAAGATTGAAGTCAAGTCGTGATAGGGTTTGAGTTGTTGAATTGCGTATTTTTGAGAATGAAGTAGCATAAGAACCATTTCACAAGTTTTTGGTAGAAAAACACTATTTGTGCGAAAACTAGATATCTTCCTAATTAAATGCGAAAGTGAACTGATTACTGAACCAATTCTGATGAATTTTGCGGAGATAAACGAGAATTTGGAAAAGGACATAGGTTACTGTTTGCCAGGAAACAGGTATTTATTGAGATTTGACGTTTTTGAATATGCAGTTTCTTCTGGGCAAGTATAGCATTAGCTAGATTCATAGATTGTTGAGTTTTGCAAAAAATTGTGAAATGGTTCAACAATCAGATAAAAGTATTGCATGTAACTAAACCAAAAAAAGAAAATAAAACAATTTTGGTACGTTCAACTTTCTGCAGAATTAACAAGCATTCTCATGCACTAATTCTGTGTAAAAGCTTTCGATATTAGATGTGTCATACATACCGACTAACATTGTAATATACCTTGTGAAACACCATCAATGTCTAATCAAAATTTGATGTATAACACAGGTATTGACAGGTCGGAATCTGTGGAAAGCGTTACATCTGATGATATCAAAGAATTGAAACAGTCGGATTCCTTGGACTCGCAAAGTGATGATTTAAGTCCTGTAAATGTGTTCAAAAGTATAAGATCAAGATATTTATCTAGAGTACACAGTGTTACAGATAAATCAGTAAAAAACAGCATTATCAACCAAGCATTCTTCAAATCAAATAGTCTTCCCGAACTTTTGACCGAAATGGATAAACCAACGCTATTTAAAATTGAAATTGATAACGTCACAACAGGCGAAACTAATGACGACGGTAGTACTGCTCGTGGCAGTCAAACATTAATAGAAGAATCTCCTAATAATGCCTTAATTGAAGCGTATAAACCTCATTTTGAAGGAAAGGGGTTGAAAAGACAAAATGCGTTTGATGATGACAATGATCCCGCTGTAGATTACCTGGATCATTTGGTTGATTTAGAAACTAGTAACAGGTTAGCCAAACCCGGATCCACTCCTGTGTCTGATTCTAAAAAAGATATATCTTTGACTAAACATCTATACAAAGGCAAACCGAAAGCTATTAGTATGGAAGATTTAAATACAAATAAGGAGTACAAAGTAGCATTAAATGAGGCTACCAGTATAGAGTTTCTTAATGAAACTGAAGGATCCCTTTTTGCTCAAGATTCTGATAATGTTCCCATTTCTTATATCGAAAGAAACAACAATAGTGTGGATAATATATTTGAGGCAAATAATAATGAGATCAAAAATGGTATTCCTGTGGTCAAAGCAGCAGAATTACTTCCCTTTCCTTATCCTGATGAAATTAGAAAATCGCACACTGATTTAGCGCAACCTAAACTGATAGAAACGAAAAATATGAATGACAAGGTTGAGACACAATTGAAACAGGTTAATGAAGAATTGAAACTTACTTTCAAAGCAGCAATAGAAAGAATTATTGGAAATAACAGAGCTAAAAAAAGGACAATACCAAAAATAATGACACAAAGTCGCATGGATGACGCTTTAGTTGCAATTCCAATAAATGATAGTGAGAACTCTAGTAAGAGCAAAGTTCCATCTAGTCTTAAACATTTACCTAAACCTGAGTATAAAGAAGATATTAAACCTTCAGCGTTAGGGTTCAAAGAAGATTTAAACAATGAATCAATTTCTTCTAATTTACCGAATACGCCGAGTCCTGTACTAGGAAGTGGGAGTTTATCTCCACAAATAATTGAAGAAAATGTTTCATCCCCGTTAAAACTAAACGTTAATATAGATGATAGCGTTAGTTATCATTTAAAAATACATACCCCTGATGTCGATGATGACAGGCCAAAGATATTTGCAACGCAAACCAACCTAACTAATCCTAAAACAACCTCAAACCTCGTGACACCTTTTGTAGCTCCCATCAAAATAGGTAGTAGTAATATAACACATGCACCAGCAATCATTTTAAGTCCAGTACTAATACAACCTGTTTTGTTAAAACCTATTAAACAGGAACCCGTAATATTCCCACCTTCGATTAAACTAGAACCTGTAATATTCCCACCTACGATTAAACAGGAACCCATTGTATTAAATCCTACGGTTAAACAGGAGCCTGTATTATTAAAACCTACAATTAAACAAAGTCAAAATGATAAAGCATTACTGCAAGAAACCAAAAAAGCAACCGTCTACTACAGTGATATTGATCAAGTGGCTCCTGAAACAAAAGCAGAAAGAACTGATATTATAAACGCAAAAAAGCAAAAAGACGAAGTTCTCAGAGAGAAACGGTTGTACCAAAAGAACGTGAAAGTAAAACCCCTTCCTGTTTTATCATGGAAACCTGTTAGATCCAATGATTACCCATCGGCATCAAAAATACCATCGCCTATTAAAAATGCAACAATGCCTATAGAAATTCAAAAACCCGAAGTAAAAGCTGTCAGTCTATCAATAAAATTATCAGAACCTTCAAAATTTGTAGCAAAATCGCCAGAACCATCTAAACATGTAGAAAAACTGTCAAAATCACCTCAATTTTTGATCGATAATAAATATTACCAGCCACTTGAAGACGTCCCCTTCGTTATAAATACAAAACAGTCTACACCCAACCCTTATCCTCTAGACAAATTTAAAGAAGTTTCGAAAGTCAACGCAATCCCATTCATTGCTCCACTACCAGATCCAACTGAACATGAAAATGTATATGAAGAAATAGGACCTGTTATATCCGAATTGATACCGAAAGATAATAACATCGCAGATGATGAAAAAATGTGTAACAAAAATGAGAGTTCTTCCGAAGAATTTGCTGCTATGACTCGAGAAGACATTTTGGTAGTTCCAAGACGAGCCAAGAAACCGAAAAGTGAAAACAGGTTATCGAAATCGCTGTCTGTAGACTTTGTTACAAAATCCGATGACTTCACCGACAGCACTGCAGTAGTGAAGGAGATGGCTAGCATTACCAAATCTGTGATAACCTTGTCTAGAACGCCTAGTGCGAAGGACGCACCAATGAAACCGACTGGTACAATAGGGGAGATTGTTCAAAATTTGGACAAAGTATCTTCCGAACAGACAGGAATGTCTTTAAGAAAGTTTTCTTTACAAAATCAGAAAACTCCCAACGTTGAATCAAATACGGGTTCATTGCCAAGAGAAAAGCCGTATTGGAAGACACAGGAGCACAAACGATTATCGCATCCAATCCGATCTTTGAACGATACGACGCTGCGTCGACCGTTACGTAAGTGACGCTTTTGTGACGGAAAGCTAAACGTCCGCGTGTGATAATGTAAATAACTGTTATCAATGTATGGAAACATTACAATGTCGTGTGTATGTGAGTCTCATGCGGTGACGGCACCATGGTGGTGGATCAATGTTGTTTTTGTGTTGTAGAAAGCATTTGAATGCTCCTTTCATGTCATGTTGTTTTATAGTTGTGTTTAACCGAATGTCTATGTGACTTTATGCATGTGTATAGGCAAAGGGCAATTTGGCAAGTCCTCAGGCCTCTTACATACAGTTGCTTGTATCAGACAATACTACCGCCATGCGTATAATAATGTGATATTTATTTTAAGCACATTTTGTATAAGAAACGCAAAATCAAATCTGTTACCATAATGCGTTATTCGGATTATTTTAACGTTTAAAGGAAGATAGACTGTTATGAAATAGAGCTGGCAATTAAAATTCAAATGTAAGTATTTTTTTTTAATGGCAAGTGGTTGAGTGAAACATACATATACCGGCCCGTAGCTGCAGGTATGCAATAGACTTGATATTTCGAGACCGTGTTTTAAAAACAAGAGGTTCGAACGTACACTGGGTAAATCATATATCCTTTATATCTGAGGTAAAACATGACATACATTCAGTTTGCATGAAAGGATGCGTTCAAAAGCTTAGTTTGTGATCGTGCTTCAGTTTCAGGTACTTTGGTCGTGCTATTGAACGATAACAATACATCTCAAATACATAGTAGAAAATCATTAGAGGTGTCGGTATTCATAACTACCTATTCTTCTTTTGGACTGCCCTTTCTTCAATTTATATTAGTATAGGGTAGTCTTACTATTTATTTACAAGTAACAATTAAAATACTTGTAGGGTAGTTGTGTAGAAATGTACGACTGAAATCATCATCATCATCTTAGCAAATTGATGACACCCACTGCTGGGCATAGGCTCCAATGATAATCTCAACTTTCGGTCATGTGCCGTCCGCTTCCAGTTTGCTCCTGTGACCTTTATCAACTTTTAGGGATCCCTAGCCACTCTACGTTTCACGATGCACTTAAGAGCCTACCAGACGCCAAATTGTTAAAAGAAGATAGAAGATATACATTTAAGCGTTCAAGAAAGAGAGAGATGCGATCGGTTTCTGTGCGTTTTTAACGAAATAAATTAATTATAAAAAAACTATAACCAATATTAAAAATGTGGTCTAGTGTAAATGAAGATTTCACTATTGTCTTTTTTATAAATATTTTATATAATATAAAAAACTTAAAACTTATGAGATCTAGGTTAATATTTCAAGAAATCGAGGTATTTTCAACACAAAAATCTATCGAGGATTTTATCAGTAATCGTGTTTCGAGCCTAGAGCGTTTTTAGTTCATGAACTGAAGTTGTCTGTGTTCAAATTTTAATTCAACAGACCTCACGAGTCCTGAGATCTAGATCAAAGTAATAGTCTATTTGGCGTCATATGGACTCTTAAGATTTTTTCAGCATTTTCGGCGGTCGATTCTGTCTCAAAACGGGCGATGTCCCGCGTCCCAACCACTGCCATTTGAGCCAAGCAATTATTTTTCGGATTTCCTGTGCGACGGAATATTATATTAGAAAAATGAAAAGTTTCAAATAATCCTCCAAACTTACCATAGATGTAAAAGCCCGCTCTGACTAAACAGCTCCCGCTTACATTCAACCCTCTCCCAACGTCCGAGTTCGCTTTTCACTATTAAAACATCAGTTTAAGACAAAAATAACCTGTAATATACTCTTGGCAGCTATACCACCACGTACGGAAGAAACACCTCCACCGCCACCACTGCTTACAAGTGCCTCTCTGCAAGATATAATGGCTACAGCAGCATCACATCGAAGAACTAAAGGTAATATTTGACATTTCAGTATCGAATTCACTTGCTAACGTAACTTGAAGGATATTATGTAGTTAGAACATTCACAATGCAATATGGTCGCAAACTTCACGTAGTCGTTGCCCCTAGACACGTAATAAACAATATTTCAGCCACTCCTACACTGAACGCTCTAAATATCTTCATTGTGTCGACTACTTTACTGCGAGCGTTCTCTGCTGCAAAAGCTCTTCAACTTAATCCCATCTTGTCCTTTTCGATCCCGAACAAGGCACAACAAGGCTGAACACAGTTCCCACTATCAGCTTTCCTTCAGAACCGAGCGAATTAAAAGATCGTTACTCTGTCGGACCATAAAACTTGGCAAGCTCGATGCTCGCCTTCCACTGCGAGCGAGTCGGACCCATTACGGACTCCGCTATACACGTAACGTAACGACAATTTTCATACATGTCCTTCCACCAAAGCGGACATGACATGTATCGAAAATCATCGTTACGAGTATAGCGGAGTCCGTAATAGGTCCGACTCGCTCGCAGTGGAAAGCGGGCATGCAGTTCACTTATTTTTCTCTTCTTCCAACCCCGGTTTCTTAAAGCGGAGCGTGAAGAAGCACATCAATGGTCTGCCAACTCGAAGGCTACTGTCAATAGTCTTTTTAGAGTGTGAGTAAGGCTGTCAGACGGGCGGCATCATTGCGACCTCAAATTTTAAGTCTCTTTTCACGCAAATTTCAGGAGTAAGTCGTCAAGATTCCCGTTTGTCCGTGAAGTCGTTAATAGAGAGCATAGAGAACGCGGCCAAGGCAGCTAAACAGTCGCCGGCGACTACCCCCGTTGGAGAATGGCCTCAGGTAAGCCTCACTCATAGAATCTAGCGGACGTCATGCTGTTTTACCCGCACAGCTCCCGTGGGAATACCGGAATAAAATATAGCCTATGTTCACTGGAGATAGTGTAGCGTCCCAAAAGTGAAAGAATTTTTTAATACGGTTCAATAGTTGGAGCCTATACAAACAATACAAACAAACAATCAATCAAATCTTTCCTCTTTATAATATTATTATATTAGAATAGATTAGATGGTACATACCCGCGTTGCTCTGCCCGCGTGGAATTCTTTTTGCCGCTTTCAGTCGGAGCAATTTCTTGTGATAAAAAGTACCCTATGTGTTATTATTCCAGCCATATACTATGCCAATTTTTTTTTTGCCAGATCCGTTTAGCCTTTAGAACATTCATACTCACAAACTTTCGCATCTATTAAATTAGTAAGTTATTAGTAAATGGTAGCCATATTGCCTTCTCCAAGTTAAACCAAGTCATTACTTATCTTATGAACTCCGAATGCATTCTTTAATTTCCTGCAAGTACAACTATTTTTATCACTAAATACGTGTGTTTATGTTCAGCAAACGACAGTAGTGGGTGTCACAACTACAACTACAGCTAACAGCATCAAGAACGGTATAGCAGACTCCACAGCGCCGACTAACGGTATTGCAACCTCTACGTACTCGAAACCTCCTCCGGCTCGAGGGACCAGACCTTCGCCTATCAATACAGGTCAGTTGTACTATATGCTACCTAAATATTTGTATTAATAGTTGGCAAAAGATATACGTATACAGGGCTATTCTATATGGATTGATATTTGTGAGAAAATCTTTTAAAAGGTTTTGTATAACAGGTTTTTACACAAGTACACTATTTTTTAAATTACAATAGCGAATTTCTTAAAAAAATATTTCAATATGAATGATTTACTAAAATGAACTAATATTATAGAGCGACTTTGTGCAATTATTAATATACCCCATCTTGCAATCCAACATTTAGAAATATATTTCGAAATGTGTGGAAAGAATACTACTTCCGATTTCCGGTAAATTCATTTGGATTTGAAGTATAATCAGAAGTCCAAACTACAAATAGCTACTCCTTGCCGTTGGAATAAAGTCTATTTTGGTTTACGTATACCACTCTATATTTTACAGAAACGGTCTGTAACAGGCTGTACCTATTGCATTGCGAATCTGGCAGTAAATGTAGAAGCAAAAATTTTGACGTTCATAAGTGTTAAGTACTTTGTAACCTAAGTGAATAAAGATATTTTCATTTTCAATCAATCTTTATAGGGCGGCCGTGTATACTTATATCCATTGCCTAATGTACCATTATATGCATCTTTCAATTCGATACATAGAAATATATTTCGAAAAGAAAAAAAAAACGTATAGAAAGGAAAAATACTTTCGATTTCCGGTAAATTCAATTGGATTTGAAGTTAGAGATCTAATGACTATTTATAAATTATACTTAGATCAAATCTGATAAAGAATGTTTTCTAAATTAGCTAAGTAACAACCGGACTTTTGTTTAAATGCAGATAATGAGAACACAGAAGTCCAAACTACAAATAACTACTGTATGACGTTGAAGTAAAGTCTATTTTCGTTTATGTATACCACTCTATATTTTACAGAAAACTTCCTGTAACACATTTAATCTAAGTACCTATGTAATAACGTCACTGTCAATATAGTTTTGACCAATGAGGTCTTCGCCAAACGACATTAATTTTTCAAATACTTCTACAAAATAGTATTTTATTATTATTTTACGGACCCCTAATGCTTCTTTTAAATAAAAGTTGATTAAGTTCTTCCAGAAATATGTTATCTATCAGTGAAAGTTCCGTTAAAATCGGTGTAGCTGTCGAGACCTTTCTCCGGGGTATAGCGAGGTGTTTTAGTTGCTATTTTGATGTTAGTTAGTTGTATAAAAGTAGGTACACAAGCATCTAATAAAGAGCTTTTTAGCAACATAATAGTATTAGATTTATGTACCCTATGTATATTTTGAAAATAACACCGTAAGTTCACATTGTTTCGTCACACTTGCAACACGCCTCTTTTGCCACTAAAATTGCTGCCGAAACGCGCATACTCTGAACAACTAGGTAGTGATACCGCCTGCGGCGCTGGAGGTTGTGGTTTCGATTCCCACCGGACACAAATATTTGTGTGACCCATAAATGTTTGTCTCAAGAGTCTGGGTGTTTCTATGTATAATATGTATGTATTTGAAAAAAGTATTTAAGTATTAATATCCGTGGTCTGATACCCATAACACAAGCAGGTTATTCCTAGCTTACTTTGGGATCAGATAGCGTTGTGTGAAATGTCCGTAAATATTTATTTACTATTATTATTTAATTCTACTTTTACTTATAAGCACACAAGTACAGATTATGCTAATAAATACTAAATACCTACCTAAATACTAATATGTACAGTCAAACCAGGACAGTGGTATCGAATTCAAAGCGTTTTCTTTTGCGTTTTCCGCTTCTTAGAGATTTGTAATATATAAAGATTATTTTTGAAAAGCAATTAGTATGCTAACTGATCATAAATTGTAAATATGGAAAAAGAATTGGTTTCTACGGCGTCGCCCCAAGACGTTTATAAGGTGGAAAATTTGGTTGGTTCCGAGTAGGTTTCGATGGCTAGTGGTTAAGCGTCTTGCACGGTATGCGAGAAGACGCAGGTTCGAATCCTGCTCGAAACCAATTATTTTTCCATATTTAAAGTTTGTACCTCGGTCGGAACCTCGGAATAGAACCTCTTTAAGGTGCATTTCCATTCCCACTGACGCAGTGCTGAGCCTTTAGGTTCATAACGTCAACTGTGCCAAAACGTCAACTTCCCAAAACGTCAACTGTCCCAAAACGTCCACTTCCCAAAACGTCAACTGTCTCAAAACGACCACTTCCCAAAACGTCGACTGTCCCAAAACGACGACTTCCCAAAACGACGACTTCCCAAAACGTCGACTGTCTCAAAACGACAACTTCCCAAAACGTTGACTAAGGGTGACAACAACTACTTGACATAGTTTACCGCAATTTACTAAGGATTTTAAGGATCTCTATTTCTACGTAGAGGAATGTATAATTGTATATATACAGGTGTGTCGTAAATCGTGGACCAACGGTCAGGGCACAGATTAAATAATAGTTACTACGTAACAGATACATCATTCCCATACTTAACCTCAAAAATATTAGCTATAACGTATCGCTACAGTGGAAAACATTCCCTACGACGTATTCCGAGAGTCGAGATTCGTGCGCACATCGTACGATTGCGTCATCGAGTGACAACTGTTGACAACATTAGGGTTGTAAGCACGGAACAAAAATACATATAACTACAAAAAACAATAAACACAGTGTCTGAAAAAAAAGTTTATTCTATTTTATACCTTCTTCTTCTTTGCATAAGAATTATATTATAACTAGCTGATGCTCGCAGCTTAGCCCGCGTAAAAGTCTGTTCCTTTTCCCGCTTCCAATGGGAACTTATTCCCGGGATAAAAAGTAACCTATGGGTTATTTCAGACTACAATCTATCCCTGTATCAAATTTCAGCCAGATCCGTTAAGCCGTTAGAGCATGAAAGAGTAACAAACATCCACAGATCTACACATCCGCACTCAAACATTTTCGCATTTAATTTTAGAATATTAGTGAGAAGTACGATGAAAAAAAAAGCAAGACTAAATAAAGCAAGATATTTTTTTACTCGGGAAATGTTCATCGGCTGTGCGCACTTCGCTCGGTCTGGTGTGTGGCAGCCCTCTGCCGATCGGCCACGTTAGTTCTGCTACATAATACTTAGGAGTAGGTGCTTATAACACGACTTGTAGCGAGTGACGGAGGCCTGGTCAGGGTGTGATAGAACAGGACGGTACCTGACTGTTACGTACTCGATATGCATCCTTCGCCTTTGTAGGGTTCCGTAGCCAAATGGCAAAAACGGAACCCTTATAGATTCGTCATGTCTGTCTGTCTGTCTGTCTGTCCGTCCGTGTGTCACAGCCACTTTTCTCCGAAACTATAAGGCCTATGCTATTGAAACTTGGTAACTAGATGTATTCTGTGAACCGCATTAAGATTCTTATATAAAACTAGAAAAAAGCAGTAAATTTTGGGGGTCCCCATACTCAGAACTGAAACTAAAAATTTTTATTTTCATCAAGGCCATACGTGTGGGGTATTTATAGATAGGTCTTCAAAAATGCGATTGAGGTTCCTAACATTTTTTTTTAAAGTAAATAGTTTGCGCAAGAGACACTTCCAAAGTGGAATATTTGTGTCCCCCCTCTAACTTCTATACTAAGTAATGAGGAAATCCATGTGAAATCCATATTTTAACCCTACTGACGACGCAACCAACACGCGCGTTCGGCTCCTTGACTAACTGCACACTAACTGTATGCGTTAGCGGTGGACAGCATGCGGCGACACTACACGACTGTAGCGAACTGCGCGAAGTTGACGGTACGACTGTATGCAGTTGATATTGACTTCACACGACTGCAGCCGACTGCGTGCAGTTGATATCATAACTGTATGAAGTCGAACATAAAACTGCATGCAGTTATATATATCGACCGCGCGCAGTCGCTGCGATGCAGTCCGTGTGATTGCAGCCTTATATTATGTTACTTGCTGCTACAGAACCCTTCATGGGCGAGTCCAACTCGCACTTGGCCGGTTTTTTTCATCGTCCATATATTCGTATCGTTTATGCAACACTGACAAATGAAACAAATGAAGACCGACAAAACAAATGAAAATCGGTAAAACAAATCAAGATCAATGAAACAAATGAAGATCGACAATAAGATCAATAAAACAAAAGACTTTAAGCAAGTTGATGAGGTCAAAAACTACTTGCAGCCATATTTTGTAATCTAGGTGCGATTGCTACCTATTAAAAAAAATAGGTGCAAGCAATTCTTCTCTTATCTAAAAATGTGCTTTTACGCGTTTATAGACATCACTGACCACGAATACATAAAAAATAAATACATATAATGCATGTTCATAAGGTCGAGAATTGCTTGCACCTATTTTTTTGAATAGGTAGCAATCGCACCTAGATTATAAAATATGGCTGCAAGTAGTTTTTGACCTTATCAACTTGCTTAGTCTTTTGTTTTATTGATCTTATTGTCGATCTTTATTTGTTCATTTTCATTTATTTTGTCAGTCTTCATTTGTTTTATTTATATATTTATTGTATACTTTATTAATTTGTATATTTTGTATGTTTTGCATAATTTGTATATTTTGTATATATTTTGTACTTATTATATATTTTGTATATTTTGTTCCTACGGGAAGCGGGAATGGGCACAAACTTTTACACGGGCGAAGCTGCGGGCATCAGGCTAGGCTCGTCATAAACCGCAATTTTTGCCTTTCATTCCATTACTCTAAAAAACATTTAATTTCATAAACATAAACCTTATGCTGCTGCGGGAAGGAACCCGTCATGGGGGAGTCCGACTCGCTCTTGGCCGGTTTTATTGAAAGTAGTCGTTTTGGGAAGTTGTCATTTTGGGAAGTTGTCGTTTTGGGAAGTTGTCGTTTTGGGATGTTGACGTTTTGGGAAGTTGACGTTTTGGGAAGTCAATTTCAGAAGTTGACGTTTTGGGAAGTTGACGTTATGAACCTAAATAGACTGTGAGTTGGCCAATCACATTTCTCTTTATCTCCACTCCGAGCACTTTCGAACATTGTGAATATTATTTATTTATTATACACTTTATTGTTCACCATGTAAATATAAATAGCGTACATAGATTCCGTACAAGAGGCAGGTACAATGGGCGGCCTTATCACTAAAAGCGATTTCTACCAGCCAAGATTGACCAACTCATAGTCTGCTTCGCTTTAGTCCACCCAGCATACTATATGGCCTTTCCGAAAACATATTTTTTGTTTTAAATACGATGTTATTACTCATTATGTACATATCTCAATGTTGATTGCGAATTATTGTCATCCATCTTGAATTTGAGTTCGTAATGTCGTATAATGCCAGCTACATATAATCGCATGTATCGTCGCTTGTCCTTTACAGCATGGCCGCATGAACGAGGCGCATAGCCGACTCAACCCCTTGCCTTAACCTATAACGCTATTTTTTTATGTTGTGTGCGTCAATACTAATTTATTTATTTAAAGCTATTACATGCATGCATGCAAATTATAGTTTTATTTTATCTGTGTTCTGCCAACTGTTTGATATTATATCTTTTGACTAAAAATAGTAGTTTTGCTTGGACATCAATATATTATTCATGCGGCAACCCGTTAGGAAGTATCGTAATTTTAGGAATCCAGGACTTATATGCAGGTGCTACTCAATATTAAAAAAAATGGTTTTAATTTTTTTAATGACATTGGCGTTTTGACAGCGTTTTCACAATGTCGCCTGCACTAAAAAAATACAAGTTCCATTAGAATTTTTTTATAAACTATGTTTTTCTTGCCCTAGCTCAGTCTTTCCTGAGTAAATATTGGTCTAATTATGTTTTTCTTAGATTTGTTACAATGAGAACCATTGTTGTAACAACCTACAGATATAACGGATTTTGAAATTTGCTTACAATGATTTAATGGGTGCAACTATATTTCCGCATGGCAACTTATATAGTAGCTTCTATTTATATCTAGGCATTGAACTATTATTTTAACTAGTAGCTGTATTTTGCTACTCTTAAAATACTAATAGCATCAGAAATAACAGCCTTAAAAACTAGGCTATTTAATCTAAGATTTGGTAATAGCTTGCCACAAGCGGCAGACATTTTTCTTTGCACCATAAAGAGGTTTAATTACTTGACCTCTTCGATAAGGTTTAATACAATGTAGTATAAAATGGTTACTTTTATAAACTTGGGAATCGGTTCTGCATTGTTTGTGTCTACTATGAAATATCTCCATATTATCTCACAAAATTTGGAAATATTTTCTTCATTACACACCCGTAACGAATTTGTGATATTACAACCTGAAAATTTGGAAATATTAAAATTAATAAAATGATAGAACTTTTTTTTGTTTCGTTCCCGATCTTCATATTTCCAAAGAAACTTCCGTGAAAATTCTAACCTGAAATTCTAATGATACCTGCGCTTAAAAACGTACTAAATTAATTCGAGTGGCAACCCTTGCTCAGGTTAAATACGTTGGCTGAAATGTCTAGTAACCAAGCCAAACTATTTTAATAAATCACAAATGCGTGGCGTGTGTGTATCGCTTGCGTTGATGTGTCTAACGTACGTTGCGTGGGGGGGCCAGAGCCGGCAGCAGGCGGCAACATCCCCGACGAGCAGCGGGCCCTGCATTCTCTGCAGCAGAAAGCCATCGAGTCCTTCGTTAGGAGGAACAGCTATGGCGACATATGTAAGTATCTTATGGGCAAACGGTTCCTACATCTAGTTTGAGTCTAGATAAGAGCAATACGAACGTATATTCTATCTTTTTTTTAATAATTAATCAAGTGACTTTAAAATAAATGTTTTTTTATTCGCTGTTATTTTAAGGTACTACTTCAATAAAAAAAATAACAAGGTGTAATGGCAACGAATGTTTTTTTTTTTAATTCGAGTTTTATGGCTTAGGTTACTTACTTATTGAACTTGATGATAAACAAGAGTTTTGTCTTACTTGTGTTAACCCTTGTTGGTTTTCGTAATCTAAACATTTATAAACTTTTCTGAGAACTGCATGGTTTCATCTAACAAAACAAATAACAACGTTGAGCAGCTCATAGAACTATTACAAGAGACGATTTTACGTTTAGGTGAACGAAAAGATCCATTAAACGCGTTACAAGTGAAGAACGGAGGCTCGAAACGAAACGCACTGCTCAAATGGTGTCAACAGAAGACTTTCGGATACAACAACATAGATATTACGAATTTTAGGTAAGTTTACTGCAAAAATGTACCCACAACGAAATAGGTCACTCGGAAATAAAACAGCAAATTTAGTTCCATGGACGTATACACTGGAATCAGCGCCAAAATGGCGACAACACAACTTTGACGGTAGTCAATAAGTGTCATATTACTGAGCTAAAAGTGTTGGGCACTATGTACATTGATCTGGCGTCTGGCGCGGGCCTCATTCTGTTTCAATCAAATACCGTACCAAACATACGGCAATTAGGTTAATATTCGTTCCTGCCTAGGACATCCTTCCGAGGGCTTACCCGGGGCTCCCAGCCGTAGGCTTTTGGGCGTTACTTACGTTAAGTTTTTTAGTCGGCAGGAGTTTTGGATGGCAAAACATCCATGAAGGATTTTCCCTCACGTTAAAAAAAAGGTCAAAATTCGATAAAATTTAACAGCCCTCAGCGGCCGCGCTATACCACGCCATTTCGGCGTCCGCGCCCAATTGAAATAACGACCCTTTTGCCTTGCGTTTAGTATTTGATTGAAACAGAATGATGTCCGAGCCAGACGCCAGTTCAATGTGCTTAGCGCCTCATCGATCAGGTTAAAACTGTTGAAAATTTCGCTGTAACTGCCTTTATTCTGCACAGCTGTGCTCTCACAATTCACATTGTACAATCCACTGGGTTAACATAATCGCAGAGGTATTCGCATTGGTATTGCTTTGCTTTGAGGTTCGCTTCTATCATTCACTTGCAAACCAGCCACTTGCACCTCAGATTCAATGCAAACTTCATGGTACCTGCCAGGCTGTCTGCCATACAGAATGTATATAACCTGGGCGTGCAGCGATGATGAAACTAAGGTTTTCATTCAGTCATGTTCTTAATTTTGAAAAATGGCGGGTAGTTAATGAAATGTTATAACCTTAGTAGAGTTCAGTATTCTAGGCTGTAAAGTCTATTTTGAAGCTTCTATAAAGTTATGCCGCAATAGAGAGTGGATTTAATAGGTTCATAAAAAATCTGTGCCGATTCTTAACGTCGCCGTCGTCGATAACATGGAGCGATTTACAAGCTGCTAGTTGGCGAGATTAGAAGCTAGCGAGTGATTTACAATGGGATAGTGAAAAGCCGATTGTAACTATGACACGGCACGAGTTTACAAACTTCTCGCGAACTCGCTCGCTTGTAGCTTGTAAACTCGTTCCCTGACATAGAAGCTTTAGGCAGATTTAGCCAATCATCTGGTACCCTCATGTTAAGCTAACCAAAACTAATATGTCTGGCAGTTCGTCATGGAACGATGGTCTCGCGCTTTGTGCCCTACTACACTCGTATCTCGGCGACGGGCGGGTACCGTACTCCACGCTGACGCCGCACGACAAACGGACCAACTTCTCCGTGGCGTTCGCAGCTGCAGAATCCGTTGGAATACCTACCACACTGGTCAGTATGTTTTAACAATGTTCTGAATTCCTTTTCATCATCGTAAAAGTTGGAATTAAAGTGGCGTCATTTTAATAGGTAGGTAACATTTGACGTCTGTCAGTTTTATCTTCATAATGAAAATTATGAATGAGAAAGTGAATGAATTGATACGGACTTGAAAGATATGTGAATTTTGAAGATCGTCAGGCGAATCCTTGTCCCATTATTATTTTTTGTTTCGTAAATTTAAAGAGCTAAATAAGACAAGTGAATAATTTGACTGTCAAATGTTAGCTATTAAAATAACTCCACTTTAGTCGCGGTAGCTTTAAAACTTTACGCTTTGGAATCTGCCATTAGACTAAACTGTAGAAGTAGGTGACATTTGGCTTCGTTCGATATTCATAATAATCCCAAGATCCTCACGGGAGCTTGCGCTAGAGTCTCTTCTTCCAGTTTTTGGTGCATGGCCTGTTATGTTAATGTTAGCTGAATCCCTCAGATATTGAAGTTATTTTCGCCATTGTTGGAAACAACTGCTGTCTGTCCTTACCATGTATTTACCACCTGCGCGAGATCCTCGTCCGTTAGTGGTGCCCCGAAGATCTTATAGCGCCTTATCTTAATTTACAAAGTTTACTTTTTATAAATCGCAGAACCCCTGCATGCACTCACAATCTTCATTATGTGATTAGGTCTTATCTATATATTACAAAGACTTTTCGAATCTTGTTCTTTCATATTTTACTGGATGCTGAAGGCGCAGGACCGTGTATTGTGGCGTCAATTCGGAGACTAATACGTCCAGCAGTGAACTGCCATAGGCTGATTTGATTGACAGTTTAGTCAGTTTACTAATTTATGGAAATATTTTACCACAGAACATTCAAGACATGATCCAACAAGAGCGCCCGGACTGGCAGCAAGTGATGGCGTACGTCACCAGCATTTACAAACATTTCGAAACTTAATGCTCAAGCAATCACCCAGTTACCAACACCTAAGATAACTATTTTATATAGATGTTTATAGAGTAAACAACTCGATTTAGGTCTTATGACCTTGCAGTATAAAGTTGAAGACTGAAAAGCCCTGAAAGTCTAAACACTATTTCATGTATCGTTTGATATAGCTTAGTAGAGTCGGCCAAGAAAGTGGTTTACCAGTTTTGACAAAAGTTGAAATCTAGCTATTGCCAAGGTTGAATTTTCTAATGGAGATGAGCTGTTGTCAACTGTGATATTTCAATGTTAGAAATATGAACCAATAGAGAGCAACGACAAAATTGTTAAAGAGACCGACCAATTTGTCTTTTATCTGAACCTCAAACTAGTAAATCTATTCTCCACCTTGACGAAATCGTTGGTAAACGACGGGGGTCATTCATTTAATGGAAACAAAAAGAACAATAGAGCAACAATAGTCATTGTCAAAATATCATTGCAAGGAAAAGTCAACTTTAACGTTTCGTGACATTTAAATGAACCTTAAACGTATGGTGGTAGATCACATTTTTGGCTGACTGTAAACTAATATAGTGTCAGTATGAATATTATTATTGATACCTTTAGAAACACACACGTTTTCACTTCTAATAGGTAGCATACACATTTAACTCTTTTCTTATATTAAGGTAATCAATACAAATCAATGCAACACGTTTACTTCACGATTTATAAGCGCTAGATTAATACTAAAAATATACACATACACCATTTTATATTATACGTGTAACCAGGTTGTAACTTTACATTCCTAAATCGGCTTGATATTTTTGAGCTAGCAACATTTGGGAACAAGTAACAATGCTCTTTAGGCCTTTTTAGAACTGTGTGTTAAGTAGAGCGCTTGTGTATAAGTTATTTTTATAAATTGAAATATGTCGGTGATATTGTACCTGAAGACTGCTTGACTATGCTTATTTTGTCAATAAAATAACCTTAGAGATTACTCTTTTCCAGCAACCAATATTTCATTTATTGGTCCTTCATGCGTCCTTGGTGATGAATCTATTTCTAAATCGCGATCTACGCGTTCCAATTCTATTCTAAGTATCGGATGAAAACTATTATATTTGGTAGAATCTACGTTATTGTTTTAAAAAAATTCACAAAAAATAAACCGACTTCAAACAAAAACTAAAAAATTTAAAATAATTTAACTTAGCACAAAGTAATAGGTAAGTATATTTATTATTACTTTGTGCTAAGTTAATTTATTTTTCATTTTTTAGTTTTTGTTTGAAGTCGGTTTTTTTTGTTAAAATTGTTGTTTTCATTATTTTTAGTGACGGGTGGACTGAAAATATATTTGTCTATCTAGGGGTATTGTTCTCCCCAATACAAATTAATCAAGCCCAAACACAAAGTAACTGCTGTAAATCGTTAAGGAATTCCCTCGATTCGAGGGATTTCTTCGATTTCTCGAGGATCCCACCATCCGATTCTGACTTCCTGTGTATGGGACCACATGGGAAGCACCACATTCAAAAAAATATCATCAAAATCGGTTAACTCGTTCAAGCGATTTGCCGGTAACAAACATAAAAAAAAAATACAGACGAATTGAGAACCTCCTCCTTTTTTGGAAGTCGGTTAAAAATCGTAGTGTCTGTGAGACCATAATATTGTCTATGATTGATAATAAATGAATTATTTGATGAATGAAAAAGAACGTTTAAAATTCGATAAATTGACTAGAATTGGAAGGTGTAAATTTTCTTTGAATTAGAAATACTTACAACGAAACTATTGTTGCAAACTTATTGGAATTATTAAGTTTTTATAAAACCCGAGCAATGTCCAGGTACCATGAAAACGTGATAATGAAATGCCTTAAATTTGAATGGAGCCGTCTTTCCTTAAATAAAGACTGAATTAGATTGGTGGATAACATCATGGTAGGATACGAATATTACCATATTAATAAATTAAAGGACTTTGGTAGAATATGGTATTTTTATATGGTAATTCTAAAAAATAATTTACAAGGTTCTATTCCATTGCATTAAGGAATCCTTTGAAAACGACCAATAAAATTTGTAATCCCTGAACTCTTGACTGAAATTTCTGGAACTTTAATGGTCGAAAAATTAAGAGGCTAAGTGGATTAACTTGAAGTTAGTTTGTTTTGAGAATAACGATTGTATTTTGGCTTCATTCCGTACTTAGGTAACTTAAGATAAAACCGTATATGAAACACAGCAGATAGTCCTAGAAAAGTTTATGAAGACATGGTTCCAACCAAATTGAGAAGTGTAAAATGCATTTAAAGGAATTGAAACACAATAAATAGTAGGTAGTGATGCTAATTATTATAAATATAAATCATATTTATGTATAACGTATTCATCATATAACAAGTATATAATACTAAAATATATAACCATTTTTAATATTCACGATAATCTCAATTTAAATATTTAGTACTACCCGATAAAGGCGGCTGACTGCTGTAATTTGGCGCGTATTTTTTTAAATTGTGAACTATCCATTAATGAAAATAAAAAACAATCTTATGGTCCAAGATCCCAGAGCCCCCAGACGTCACTCATTTTCTGATGGACAAAATATGTACGAGTGATTAGTGGTGGGGTGTACTATGATCATATGACTAGTTGCTACCTTGGCCAGACGGCCAATTTTCTGGTAGCAATTAATCAAGGTACATAAAAACACTGCTCATGTCACTTAAATTCTGATAGCTGATTTTAACATATATTTTACACAATATCGTTAAAAATCAGTATTCATTACTCCCAGACATATGCGGTCGGCGGTTTCACCTTACAGACGCTTCAAAGCTCTGAAAAAAATTTATTAAGGTCACTTATTTTCTGATGCTTGATTTTTATATATGTTATTCAGACAACTGTTTTAAAACGTTTTGCAAACGGACAGACCGATCCAAGGGGCCAAACATTCCCCAGACCCAATTTTAATGTCGCTGAGAGTATGGGCGCGGGCATTATCCGTGCGTATTATGCGTATAATAATATGTAGCATGTCTAATCGAAGTCGGAATTAATATTGAAATGTAAATACAAATGCATATAAGTACCTATTAGTAATTAACGCCTGTCATTTTAAAATTTACATTTTCGTATTTGTTTTATTTAATAGAGAATTAAGTTTTAAAGGTAATAATTTGAAAATCACGTAAATAATCAAAGATTAACTTTGAGAAAAGTGCTCGTCTGACCGCAATAAATATAGAATTGTGCCTTACAAACTGTTTCATGAATTTTTTTTAATCGAATTTATTTTAATTTTTTAAAGTAAATATCAAGAGGTTCACAAAGTATTAATAATTTAATGAAATAACAGCCACCTTTTCAAATAATTATTTATTGGTAACAAACCTTAAAAAACTACAAAAAATAGGACAAGAATTTTTTCTAATCTTCATTGTCATCGTCGTTGAAGTCAGGTAATTCATCATCGAGTCAATCTTGATATCGAATATCTAAATCGTCATCTTGTTCATCAGTGTTTTCCTCGGGCTAAGGTTCGTTACCAATAAATAATTATTTGAAAAGGTTGCTGTTATTTAATTAAATTATTAATACTTTGTAAACCTCTTGATATTTACTTTAAAAAATTAAAATTAATTCGATTAAAAAAAAATCATAAAACAGTTTGTAAAGCACAATTCTATAAATTACTGTCTGACCCGCGCAACTTCGTTTGCGTCTAATGAGAGTGACAAAGAGAGTGATATAGTATTAATATTTTAAGTAGGTAATATAATCCCGTCGCTTTTACACTCGTCGCGTGTCTTAGGTATATTTAATAGAGGGTTGTAGGTTTTAATAATGAGTGTAAAAAGTGATATAATTTTTCCCGTCGCGTCGCTTATATTCATTTAGAGTTGACCCGCAAAACTTTGTTGAAGTGATATAATGTTTCCCGTCACATTTATTTTTGTCCGTTTTTTGGTACGGAACTCATCGTGTGCGAGTCCGACTCGCACTTGGCCGGTATTATCTTTCAGTTGATTGGCTACTGCTGCAGAAAACGTTTACTTCCGACGCGTAGTCGAGTTGCGTCGCTCATATTTTAAAAATTATTGTGAAGGTTATTGTAAGTGAACCTTAAAAGATGGGCATTTGCTGTTCAGGACTTTTTTTTGTAAATTTTTAAGAGGAAACATTTTGTAGTACACAATTTTTACGTAACTTTAACCATTTACGCAACGTACGCATTATAACCTCACAAAAGAAATACATTTTCCCGTTCTTAAAACATTATTCATGGCTGCTCCGCTCCTATTTGTCTTAGCCTGATGTTATATAGCCATTAGCCATCCTCAATAAATGGACTAAAAATCTGTGAAATTATTTTTGTAATGCGGCAGTAGTTTCTGAGAACCTAGCACAAACAAACTCTTCAGTTTGATAATATTGTGAGCTCACCTTAAAAGAAAGACAAATGAGTTTATTGTGAGCGAACCTTAAAAGATAGACATATGCTGTAGCGGACTTTTTTATAGAACTTTTTAAGAGAAACAATTTTGTAATATACAATTTTTACGTAACTTTAACCATTTAGGCAGCGTACGCCTCGGAAGCTCTCAGACGGTAAAAATATTCCCCGTTTTCTAAACATTCTTGATTGCTGCTCCGCTCCTATTCGTCTTAACGTGATGTTATATAGCCTATAGCCATCCTCGATAAATGAACTATCAATCTGTAAAAGAATTTTTGAAATCCCACCAGTAGTTTCTGAGATCCTAGCGTTCAAACAAACAAACAAACAAACAAACTCTTCAGCTTTATAATATTAGTATGGATATAGTATATATAGTATATATTGTATATAGTATGGATTGCGGTCAGACGAGCACTTTTCTCAAAGTTAATATTTGATTATTTACGTGATTTTCAAATTATTACCTTTAAAACTTAAGTCTTTATTAAATAAAACAAATACAAAAATGTAAATTTTAAAATGACAGGCGTTAATTACTAATAGGTACTTATGCATTTTTATTTACATTTCAATATTAATTCCGACTTCGATTAGACATGCTACATATACGCATAATACGCACGGATAATGCCCGCGCCCATACTCTCAGCGACATTAAAATTGGGTCTGGGGAATATTTGGCCCCTTGGATCGGTCTGTCCGTTTGCAAATCGTTTTAAAACAGTTGTCTGAATAACATATATAAAAATCAAGCATCAGAAAATAAGTAACCTTAATAATTTTTTTTCAGAGCTTTGAAGCGTCTGTAAGGTGAAACCGCCGACCGCATATGTCTGGGAGTAATGAATACTGATTTTTAACGATATTGTGTAAAATATATGTTAAAATCAGCTATCAGAATCTAAGTGACATGAGCAGTGTTTTTATGTACCTTGATTAATTGCTACCAGAAAATTGGCCGTCTGGCCAAGGTAGCAACTAGTCATATGATCATAGTACACCCCACCACTAATCACTCGTACATATTTTGTCCATCAGAAAATGAGTGACGTCTGGGGGCTCTGGGATCTTCTTCTATTACACTATAGTCTATGGTTGGCTTTTGTCTAGTCTGTAATGTTATATCAAATAACAATATCAATAATCTCGTAAATTATGATGTAGCCAATTTAGAAAACATGTCATCAAATAACTTCACCTGATCATACGTGTTCTACTGCATTTAGAACCAGATATTTAAAAAAATATGAATATCCATCTTGAGTATTTACTATAAAAATAACTGAAGTATTAGCATTAAACGGTAGATGTGTTTTTCAAATCGAGACGGACCAATGAAATATCTTACTTGTATCACGTGACATATTTTTCAGCATTTTCATTGGTTGAAACGATTTTGAAAGACGAATACTGTCAAGTCCCTGTCAGTGAAGAGTTTTTTTTCTTTTTAGTATATTTATAATTGTAGGCTTAAACCTATGAATGAGTTTGAATATTATTTGTGATACATTTTGTTCTGTACGTTTGTCTGTATTTAGAATGTCTTCTAGTATATTATATGTTGCGTAATGTCAGGGATGTATGTCACTTTAGATATTTTATTTTTAAGGCACACATGTGTTACATTTCCGATTTGGTTGTTGATGATTAGTAGCTTAACTATTATTATATATTTTGAGATAATTGTATTTTTGTACATATAGCTTTTAAATAAAGTTCCTGATTTATTGTATGATTTTTTTTATTTCCCTTTAAATAGTTTAACGAAATACAAGCTAGCTCAGCTAAAACAAGGTCAATAGTTTATAGTTTAGGTTACGTTAAGTTAGGCCGTGTTTACTCGATGCCTTAGCCTACCCGCATACGACCATAAAGGACCACCGTAAAAAACCCCGCCAGATAAGGTTCTTGGCCTAGTTGTACGATTCAGGTCGGATTCGACCAAAATTGGAGTAAGCCTTTAACAGAATAATTTGTAATTATACTAAAAGTAAAGTGATTTTCCATTTTAACCAACAACTAACAAGCGCAACGTAACTATGAAGTACAAAACAAATGAAATGAAGTAGACTCCATCAGTATGGTTACCAATAGTTAAGTTTTGCTTGTTAGTTGTTGGTGGTCTTCACATTCACTTTTAGTATTAATACAAGTTATTCTCTAATTAGTCTTACTCCGACTTTGGTCGAATCCAGCCTTAATCGCAAGAAAATTGTGTAAAATGTTTGTTCATCTGTTATCACTTCGCTCCGCAATGGCAACTTCCTAAACGTTGAAAGATTTTTTTTTAATATTTATCACGTCAAATTGACGTCGCCACCAGCCTGATGGAAAGCCGTGGCGCATCTAGCGATTGGGGGTCACTTTTGACAGTGGTCCTCAAGTTAACGGCCCTGTGATGTGCCTCTTCACGCTCCTCTTAAAGATTACGAGAGATCAGTGCGATCAAAAAAGAAACAAAAGATATATCTTCAGTTATATTTTATTAGTAAGTATACCTATGTCTAGAATTATTTGTTGATTAATTTAAAACACCAATATGGTTAGGTTACGTTCAGACTGAGTCCTAATGACACATTACTAATACAATATTGAATACTTATGTATGTAGTAAAAATCACTATCACTACATAGTATAAAACAAAGTCGCTTTCTCTGTCCCTATATCCTTATGTATGCTTAAATGTTTAAAACTACGCAACGGATTTTTTAATAGATTGAAGAGGAAGGTTTATATGTATTAAGTATTAGCATTGCACCCGTGCGATGCCGGGGCGGTTCGCTAGTATATTTAATGGCACTTATTTTCGTAAACTACTATCATCGTAACTGAAAAATACCAGTATCTATTATTTGTTCATCGCACTATTGGTTATAGGCCTCTCTCAAAAAACGCCACAAAATTCGGCTTAGTGCCGCCCGCATGCATTACACGACTCGACCTTTGATTTTGATCCTCAGTCCTTCCCTTGAGACCTTCCCACTGTACATTTTCCAGTACCCATTACGCTTTCACTACTAAAGTGTAGTCATTTTAATAGGTAACATTTGACAATCATCGAAATTCAACAACGCAACCTTGTAACGGCGTGCATAAAATAATTTTTTTTTTCGTTTTGTTAGTACCTACTGCACAATTGCTTAACCTTTTTCAGTTACGACTATAATTATATTTATTGTAATAATGACAGATATGAGTAATTTTATGCTTTTTTTTGCTTTCACTAATAGATATATGAACTGACAGACGTCACACGTTAGGTATCTACCTTTTAAAATGACGCCACTTTAATTAGGTAGGGTAAACCACCCAATCGTTGGCACTCCTCCAATTATTGGCACTTTAGGTAATTTTGCCCATTTCTAACAGAAAAAGAATGCTATTTTACTTTTTAATGCATACCTACAACTACATAATGGGCAACACCGAACTGAAATAAACTAGGTTTCCCTTATTTTTCGAAATATACTCTTAACTAAAGTGCCAATAATTCATTCTAAAAGTGCCAATAATTGGGTGGTTTACCCTACTTCATTTAAAAAACAAATTATATTTATGTTAGGTATAATCCTCGTGCAACGAATAGAATGCGGAACCGTGTCAAAGAAAATGGAAAATGACAGATTTAAAGTTAGCAAAAAGGTTCGAAAATCTGTCACTGTCGATTTTTCTTGCAAGTTTTCGCATTCTTCTCGTTGCGCGCGGATTATACTGTTGATTGATGGTACCTACAGTCAGCCTCAGAAGTAGAGTTTTACAATTTAAATTCCTGAAAAAGGTTCACGAAGAACTTGTTTGTAAGAATTTATCTATAAATACCTATTTATGTACTCTATTTATAACAAGATAGTTATAAACAAGTACCTACCTATTACGTATAAGTTTTCATTCATGAATCTATTTCGTATGTTTGAATTGTGTTAATCTACTTCTGAGCACTGCTGTGCACTCCATGTTGTCGATGATTTTGATCTTGGAGTTATCAGAAGAAAAATTCATCAGTTTTAAAAATGTAAACTGATATCGTAAGATTTGTCCGACGTGTATAAGTCGCATGTGTACTCATGCTCTTTTTTCCCCGGCTCCCACTTCGCCGAGCATACCTCAGTCAGAGAGTGCACAGCAGTTATGGCCAGACTATATCTACTTGGTGGAACCTGGTGCACATAATCGAACGCCGCTTGTTCTGTTTCATAATAATATATTATATTGTTGATTAGTACCGAGATACAAGTTGCGCTGTGCAATATTATACCTAAATGTTTAGTTTTCTATTTAGCAATATGTTGTCAATTAATGTCGCCGTATCCCAGTAGTTCCATTGCGTAGTGTCATGATGGAACTATTGGGTTTTTTTTTGTCCCAGTAGCCATGGAACTACTGGGATTGGCATATTCCAAAATCAACCAATGAGAGATTCTTCAGTGGCGAGAATTTCTTTGGTGGATTCGAGAATCGCCAAGACAGTCAAAGAGAGTCGCCGCGATATCAAAACTATTTCATTTTTACGAGTATTTAATCTACGATATCATCTACGTCGTAAATAGAATAACTTATAGTTTTAAGGCAAAGGTAACCACTGTTTTATACATATCTATTCCTTAGCATTTTCTACCATTCGAGGACTCCTGGAATATATTTTTCGATGAGCTTCTCGTAATAAGGCCAAAGAGCTTCGATGTCTGGAATGGCGGCACTTTTTGTGTACAAATCGTATTTGCTGTAAAAAAAAGTATTTTAGATGAGTAATGTCCTGTGCTGTGCTTCATTTCATTATAATATTTAAAAACAGTTTTGATGGTAGTCAGAGGCACGGTCGAACTTGTTGAAAGAAAGTGATATTGGATGGGCAATAAATGCATTAGGCCTTGCTAGAGGACTCAGATTAGGTAGGTACTCATGGTGGCGGGTTTCAATACCTACAATTAATGAACCTACAGTCTCTTGGTCTATTATAAATTTATAATGGTTAGTGTAAGTACCTGCCCTCTAGCAAAATATTCCTTAGGAACTTCTCGCCTGAGCTTCAATTAAATAACATCACACCCAAACCGCTACAGTACGAAAGTCTTCTTAACCACAGAGTACATTTGTATATTATGAGATAGAGACGTCACTCGACTAAGTGACGACACCAGCGGTGCCAAGCAGCTATTACAAGAAACTTTCTGACTGCGTGGCCATAAAATAAAAATCGAGTGTAACAAATAAAATTAAATAAACTTGAATCTTTTAGAAAAATTAGTTTTAAGATCGTAAAAATTAATAATAAACTACCTTGGGCAGAAAAGTAGTCTTACTTATATGACCCTATGTAACGAAACCATACCGCGATTTAAAAAAAGGCACAGCGCCATCTAGTTGTGAATTTTTAACTAAAATATTAGATTTTTTAATATTGCGTACAGCGGCATCTACCACGTGTTTCTGGAAACTCTTACGTTATAATGAAACGAAATTAAATATCATGACAAGTCTCAATGTAACTGCAACGTTGAGAACCTACGTAAGTTGGTTACATTATAATTCAATGCTCAGTTCTAAGTGATAACACCATGTTCTTAACCCTTAACTGGTGACGTGCGGTCTCAGGCCGAGCTGCGTAAGCGAAACATCATATCACCCCCTTCCCCGCATTTCCCATGTTTGAGCGCCTGAGTAGCTTCGAGCTTAGTGTAGGCAGTGCCCTAGAGGGGGATAGTTGCGTCGGACAGGCCCAAATCGGTAAGTTAGATCGATTGAAAATTCTCGGGCGGCCTCTCAGACCTTATGTCACCACTTACGTAACTTTTTTGGAATTACACTGTAGTGTTGTATTGCGTTTTTTTTTAGATATTTCTTACTATGAATGACTCTGGACTTCCTAGAAAAAAGCTTAGAGAGGTTGTTGACAAAAATGTAGTGCCTACTCGAATTGTAAACTGGTTTAGCACAAGAAAACTCAAGTGGATCGGAAGCTGAAGACTTTTCCAAAAATTATGTCCCGGAGCATAGCGACCACAACTCGGAGACGGAAGAAAATGCTTCTGAAGACGAAGAACCTGTATATATGATATAATACACCAGGAAAATCAGCTTGCAGAGAGTGACAGTGACGAATGTATATCATGCGATAAACATGTGTGTTTGCAGTGTGCGAAGCAATTATGCCATAACTGTCAATAAAAATACTAAAGATTGATAGTTGTCATTTTTGAGACGTGACACTTGTGATAAGAGTTTCATTTTTTTTTTAAGTTGATTAGTGTTTGAACTTTGTTAAAAAACAAATATTTTATAATTTATGTTGATTTTTACTATTTTATAAGCAATCGTTGATCTCGATTCTAGTTTTTCAATTACAGAGATCCAAAACTTTGTAACTACCCAGTTTCTAATTAACATTATATTTAGACTACATGACGTTGTTTTAATTTTTACTTTAATATTTAATTTAACACAAAATAAACATTAGGATAACCTACCATATTTTAATATAATCGTCACCAGTTATGTTATAAAAAAACCATGTCACCAGTTAAAGGTTAAATGAAACCTTCGCATCAGTGAGGAAAATCCTACATGTGTCCTGTCGTATATGTTGAACTCCTACTGACTAAAAACCTCACGTATCCTACCTAACAACCTACCCGCCCTTAGCCCCGGGTAAACCCGGAAGGATACCCCAGGAAAGGAGAATAGTTGAGTACAATATTTTCCAATACCGGTACCTGGCGTGGCAATTTTGACATTTTGGTTTTCTGGAGTTACCATAGATTTAGAATTTTTCGCTAAATCTATGGGGGTTATGATAGAAATCAGACATATTTCTGCTCTATTAGCACTATTAGCTATTGCTTTATGATATCGTAACCAATTAAATTTCTTGTAAAAATAATTCATATTTATAATTACTTGAATTCCAACACGTCCTTGTGTATTTCATCGTCGCCTTTTTTCAGCAAGTGTTTGTAGTCGCCACCTGCGTGCCACGGGTAGAACGAGTGATATCTGCAACGGTGAAACATATTGTATTTTAGTTTAAATAGAAGTGAATTATTAAACATACTTAGACGAGGAGATATCATTGGCTTGGGTGCCACAAAATTAAAGATAACTTATTTTGTAAACTAGTAGGTATATCTACTTCTACAAAGAGTAGACCCCGCGAGCATCCAGGAAAAGAAATTACCGGTCAGGGATCATATTCTTTATGTTTCAGACGAAAATCATCAAGATCCGTTCATAAATAACGCGGCAACAAATGTCTACACTACATCCCTTTTCTCCCCCATTTTCCCCGCTATCAAAAAAGCTCTTGACAGTGAACAAAGGGACAAATCTCCGTATTTGATTGTTGATTTAAAGAACACGTACCTATGCCAAGTTTGGTGAAAATCTGTTAGGAAATGCGTCCTTTAGACCGGAACTGACATACATACACACAGGATCCACAGACGTACAATAAGTAGCAGACGAAACATTAATTATGTTTGTGTGCGTTGGTCTTTCCATTCCGCTCGCTCTAAGGGGTTAGTGAATGCTGCTATCTCGTTTCTACACGTATAGCAACACTATACATGACATTTTAAATAAAATGACGTACGCCTGGTTTTTGAATGAAATAAGCTGCCGATGCTGCAGTTTGACGTATTAGATACCTCTCATTAATGTAGGGGCCAAACTCAGGCACTTCTTTTCAAGATTAAAAATGCTAACATAAAATTAAGTGTGGCAAACTGTGATTCAGCATATAATTAGTTCAGAATTGCATTTTAATATAATGCCTGTAATCTTCGATGATATTAAGTAAACAATATATAAAAATGAAGCCCGATTTCTGTGGTCACGGCATCACGCGTGAAATGCTGGACCGATTTCGCTAATTCTTTTTTGTTGTGTTTGTTTCTGTCAGGAGAAGGTTTTAAAAAAAAATGGTGCAAAACTATTAGCAGAAATGGTTTTTATTGCGATTTTGAATCGGATCATAGAACTGGAAACTCCGAAATGGAAACCGGGAACAGAAAGACTAAGAGATAATTTTGCAATCCAATATAGCCGCCGCGTCGAAATCACAAAATTTCATGATGGGTATCGTTTAAGGGGGATTTTGGTACGCTGAGTACGAATCACATGATAATTTTGCAATCCAATTTGGCCGCCGCGCCGAAATCACAAAATTTCATGATGGGTATCGTTTAAGGGGGATTTTGGTACGCTGAGTACGAATCTCATGATACTTTTGCAATCCAATATGGCCGCCGCGCTGAAATCACAAAATTTCATGATGGGTATCGTTAAAGGGGGTTTTTGGTATGCTGAGTACGAATCACATGATAATTTTGCAATCAAATATGGCCGCCGCGCCGAAATCACAAAATTTCATGATGGGTATTGTTTAAGGGGGATTTTGGTACGTTGAGTACGAATCTCATGATAATTTTGCAATCCAATATGGCCGCCGCGCCGAAATCACAAAATTTCGTGATGGGTATTGCTTAAGGGGATTTTTGGTATGCTGAGTACGAATCACGTGATAATTTTGCAATACAATATGGGCGCCGCGCCGAAATCACAAAATTTTCGTGATGGGTATCGTTTAAGGGGTTTTTTGGTATGGTGAGTACGAATCACATGATAATTTTGCAATCCAATATGGCGGCCGCACCGAAATCACAAAATTTCATAATGGGTATCGTCTAAGGGGTTTTTTTGTATGCTGAGATCGTATCACATGATAATTTAGCAATCAAATATGGCCGCCGCGCCGAAATCACAAAATTTCATGATGGGTATTGTTTAAGGGGGATTTTGGTACGCTGAGTACGAATCTCATGATAATTTTGCAATCCAATATGGCCGCCGCACCAAAATCAAAAAATTTCATGATGGATATCGTTTAAGGGTTTTTTGGTATGCTGAGTACGAATCACATGATAATTTTGCAATCCAATATGGCCGCCGCGCCGAAATCACAAAATTTCATGATAGGTATCGTCTAAGGGGTTTTTTGGTATGCTGAGTACGAATCACATGATAATTTTGTAATCCAATATGACCGCCGCGCCGAAATCACAAAATTTCATGATAGGTATCGTTTAAGGGGTTTTTTGGTATGCTGAGTACGAATCACATGATAATTCTGCAATCGAATATGGCCGCTGCACCGTCATCACAAAATATCATGATGGGTATCGTTTAAGGGGGATTTTGGTACGCTGAGTACGAATCTCATGATAATTTTGCAATCCAATATGGCCGCCGCGCCACCTTTGTTAAATTTCATGTTGTATATTGTTTATGGGGTTTTTCGGTATGCTGAGTAAGAATTTCAGGTTAATTTTGCAATCCAATATGGCCACCACGCCAGGCCACAGGCGCCACTGTTGCGAGATTTCTGTCAGTATGCTGAGATACCAAAAAAACCCCTTTCACGATATCCAAAATGAAATTTTACAACGGTGGTTCGGCGGCCATCTTGGATTGCAAAATTGACCTAAAATTCGTATTCAGCATACCAAAAAATCCCTTCTACGATATGCAACATGAAATTTTGCAACCCTGGTGCGACAGTCATCTTGGATTGCTAAATTAACCCAAAGTTCGTACTCGGCATACCAAAAAACCCCTTATACGATATCCATCATGAAATTTTGTGATTTAGGCACGGCCGCCATATTGGATTGCAAAATTATCATGTGATTCGTACTCAGCATACCAAAAAACCCCTTAAACAATACCCATCACGAAAATTTTGTGATTTCGGCGCGGTGGCCATATTGGATTGCAAAATTATCATGAGATTGGTACTCACCATACCAAAAAACCCCTTAGACGATACCATCATGAAATTTTGTGATTTCGGCGCGGCGGCCATATTGGATTGCAAAATTATCATGTGATTCGTACTCAGCAAACAAAAAAACCTCTTAGACGATACCCATCATGAAATTTTGTGATTTCGGCGCGGCGGCCATATTGGATTGCAAAAATATCATGAGATTCGTACTCAGCGTACCAAAATCCTCCTTAAACGATACCCATCATGAAATTTTGTGAATTCGGCGCGGCGGCCATATTGGATTGCAAAATTAACCCAAAATTCGTAATCAGCATACCAAAAAACCCCTTATATGATATGCAACATGAAATTTTACAACGGTGGCGCGGTGGCCATATTGGATTGCAAAATTAACCTGAAATTCGTACTCAGCATACCAAAAAACCCCATAAACGATATCCAACATGAAATTATACAATGGTGGCGCGGCGGCCATATTGGATTGCAAAATTAACCTGAAATTCGTACTCGTACTACTATTTTTTTCCCAAAAGCGTTTGACATCTTAGATCGTATGTCCACCTATTTATAATCCGGACCAGTGTGCGGCCGGCCAGCCGCAACAAAAAAAGCGCATTGATGTTACGAGTTGGATCAAAACGTTACACATTGTATCATTACAAGGCGCGCATTGCAATGCTCGGATCACCTGCTTCACTGCTGTAACCTCGTCTTGTATCATTACAAGGTGCGCATTGCAATGCTCGGTTCACCTCCCACACTGGCTGTAATTCTAGACTCGTAACATTACATTACGCGCGAATGCTCCCGGTGAGGGAGCACCTTTAGAAAAAAATGATGTTTTGTAACATCATTTTTCTCTAAAGGTGCTTTAGCCTCAATAGCATTTTTGAAGACCTATCTATGGATACCCCACACGTATGGGTTTGAAGAAAAAAAATCGTTTCGTTTCAGTTCTGAGTATGGGGACCCCCAAAATTTACTGCTTTTTTCACAGAATACATCTACTTACCAAGTTTCAAGTGCATAGGTCTTATAGTTTCGGAGAAAAGTGGTTGTGACATTCGGACGGACAGACAGACAGACATGACGAATCTATAAGGGTTCCGTTTTTTGCCATTTGGCTACGGAACCTTAAGAGGTATTTTAAGATACTCTTATTTCATTAAAATAAATCTTATTGAACTAGGCGGCTAACTCCTTCCCTGTAGTTGCGTTAGTGTGTGTGGTTTTTATATGTGTTAGTTTTGGTGTACTTTTCAATCTCTAATGCTTTGTCTGCTACTTATTGTAAGTCTGTGACAGGATCGGAGACTTTCGCTCCGTTCTCTCAGTCAATAAAAGGTACAGTGCACGGCATCTAACTTGAGTGGGGCACTTTTTGAAGTGAGTGGAGCGCTTTTTTGTGTCTCTAAGTCTACGATGCACGAATATACCCCACTGCTCCAAAAGCTTGCCAAGTTAGATGTCGCGCACTGTACCTACGTATTTTGTGCCCTACTACTACTTAGTGGAGTCATTTTAATAGGTAACTTTTGACAGTTCATCAAAGTTCAACAACGCAACCTTGTAACGGCGGGCATAAAATTATATATTTTTCGTTTTGTTAGATTACGATTACATATTTATTGTAATAATGACACATACGAGTAATTTTACTTTGTGCTTTCACTAATAAATAGATATATGAACTGACAACCGTTAAATGTTACCTATTAAAACGAAGCCACTTTAGGTATAAATATTTACCTGATCATGTATAGTCCTCTCTTAGGAAACCTGGCCTTGTTGTGCACAAGCACTCGGTACAGATATTCATCGTGACCCCAGGACATCATAAGGTTCTCCAGCCCACACTTTGGTTTGTACATGCCGCATTCAGTGCTGAAAAAATATTGAGGGTATTTGAGGGTAATCATCAAAAGAGCTTCCCGATCCCGTTTAAATTTTGTGACAATGGAACTGCTACAGATATGCTTTTATTTTTAAATCCATTATGACTTGATAATGCTCTTCAAGTTATAGCTAAAGTAAAAGAAAGTAAGTATTATGTGTAAAAATGTACTGTAGGTACGCGTTGTATGTATATTATTTTCTTTTGCTTGCCAATCTGCTTAATCCTCGCGCTCTTATAATCGCGCCCTAGCTTTTGTCCTGCTTAATATAAGCTGATTTGATTCAATTTCATTGAATCAAATCAGCTATAATCTCTCTCATTTACGAGTATCTACCTATCTATGGTCTAACTAAATAAAGCCTTTTAGAGCAATTCATAGGAAAAGGTCTGTTCTTACTTGTAGTTAGAGTTGTGAGTGTTCGGGTTCTCTTTGAAACTATCGTCTCCGTATACAATAGTCTTGCCCCATTTACAGCCCACCGGAAATGTATCGCCCACCACACACCACTGCGGCTCACCGTAGAACGCCATAACCTGGGCAAAACCACAAAATACTGGTAGTAAAAGTTAGAAGTTGTAGTTACCTAAATCTTTTCGTTATCTTTTTTTTTTACGTGAGGGAAAATCCTCATGAATGTTATGCCGGACTCCTACCGACTACAAAACCTCACGTAACGCCCAACAGCCTATGGTTGTGAGCCCCGGGTAAGCCCTCGGAAGGATGTCCCAGGACATCTTTTCGTTATCTAATTATTAGATTTCTAGGTAAATTAACCTATCAAGCTAGCTATTTCATATCCGTCAACCTATGTTAGGTTCACAAGCTTCGGTACAAGTACAACCCACAACACGGTACAAGTACAAAATTATTAATGGGATACCTACACATAGAACCTATAGTCATATTGTAATGGACACGTAGGTACAGACTGTGCTTACCTGCTGTTGAAAATTTTAAACTTGGCTTTAATGGCAAAATTGGCGGCTTATGCCGACGGTCTCCAACTTGACTTAACGAGTACTTATAGGCATCCCAGATTTAAGACTCGACGTCCCTTCCGAAGTACATAAACGTTCGTAAAACGAAATAGCAAACTGTCACCAATCTCAAAACTACTAATAGTACCAATAGTAGGGTAAGGTGATCGGTTACAGAACACTGAACTAGCTAAACATTTGGCTAGCGGACGACACGCTGTGCCACCGACGTTGTTACCGTTCCCGTGGGAATACGGGAATAAAATTAGCCTATGTTCTATGTTACCCGGGGAGGTTTACTAATGTTTGCCATAATTTAAAATGCCATAATTTCATATGTCATACTGGTATTTGCCATAATTTCATTAGACATAACGCTTCAGTTGCCATAATCGTGAAATGACATAAAATGACTTTCACTAATTCCATTGGTCATAATCGATCAAGTGTCATAATAATTTAAATCCATAAATGTATTTGCCATAATTTTCGTTTTCAATAATGCCATTTTCCATAACTTTTATTCACTATAATAAAGATAATTTAAACGACACAGATAATTTATTCACAATTAAACCTAAAACTAAACCTCATATGGCGTCTACTAACTAAATTCGACGGAGCCCCGCTTCGCGGGGCTGCTACTTCTGGGTGGTTTAAAAAAAAAACACGAAGAGTTTAGCCTTAGTCTTCTAACCTAACCTATCCTAGTCGGATTGCACTGAGTCGGGGTTTTAACGATAATTAATTTCGACCAACAATATTATGTATTATTTTCATAATTATGTCAAATTTTAATTATGTCAAGAGTCGATTATGAGATGTGATACTTATGGAAACTAATTATTATTATATATGTTGTTATAGAAAGTCATTTTATGGCAAATAAAAGTTATGACTGTTGAGTTGTTAAGGCAAACGTTATTAGTATAAATGATAATAGTGCAAGTAAATAATATTATGATCGGGGATGATTATGGCAAACAATATTAGTGCAAATGAATTTATGGAAAACGAGAGAAGACCACCCGGGGATAATGTAGCACTCTAACAGTAAGAGAATTTTTCAAATCGGCCCAGTAGTTCCGGAGCCTATTCGATGCAAACAAACAAATAACGAAATCTTTCCATTTTTGTTTTAACGTTAGGGAAAATCCTCATGGATGCTATGCCGGACTCCTACCGACTAAAAAAACCTCACGTAACGCCCAACAGCCTATGGTTGGGAGCCCCGGGTAAGCCCTCGGAAGGATGTCCCTGGACTTCACACAGACCCACGGCCGCTAGGGGGTGGTTCGGGTGTTATCCCGCGTCTTTGGGGGGTTTCGAGTGTGATCCCGCGCTTCTAAGGGAGGGAGGTCGTGCGTGAATTCCTCACGTCACGCTGCGGTCATGGGCCTGCTTCTGTAAGGACGGTGAGCAGTCCTCTCACCGTCCTCAGGCCCCCGGTCATGGAGGCCGATAGTCTTCGGCGAAGACACGTCGGCGGCGGAATCTTTCCTCTTTATAATATTAGTATAGATAAAAACAGCAACGGCAGTGCTTACCTTCCCAAGATCATGAATTAAACCAATCAGATGGAACCAGTCATCATTGGGATGGTCTTCCCTGATGCGCTCGGCGGTCTGGAACGCGTGCACGATGTTGGGCAAGTCCGTGTCGGGGTCTGACTCGTCCACCAAATCGTTCAGCTTGATCAGAGCGTCCTTGATGTTCATTTTGAAATGGTTGAACTTCAACCAGGTATCCATACGTCCTGAAAATATGTTTATTCAGCTATACCTACATTATACGTTTCGATGGGACAGTAAGTATATCCCTACACTAATACGATGACATACCATCAATCCTACTATAAATGTGAAAGTTTGTGAAGATGTTTGGATGTTTGTTACTCAATCACGCTCTAACAGCTTAACGGATTGGGCTGAAATTTGGAACAGAGATAGCTTATCTTATAGTCTGGAATAATACATAAGCTTTTCATCCCGAAAATATGTTCCCACGGGAAGCGGAAACGGGTACCAAATTTCACGCGGCCGAATCGGCGAGCATCATCTAGTAGCATTATAACGCAATAATAGGACCAAGTGGTGAATCTATTGCCGTGATAAAAGTGACAGGGTAGGTAGCTGAGCTGATCTTGCAACATAAGTAGCAAACAAATATTGTTAAGTTCAGGTAGTATTCCAAATCTCCACTTGAAGACTGTACCTAAGCGCAAAAACTATTCCAATTCTTTATATGACGCACAGACTAATTAAAAACAGACACGATTGCCTGGAAAGCCTTGTTTTTGACTGTCGATAAATTTTAAGTTGGAAACATTACTGAAAGCCAATATGGTAACTATATTATTTAGAAATCATTTTGGAAAGCATAGTAAATTAAATTTAATGCTCGGTTTTGAGCAGAACTCTCAACCGACAAATTATTTCCCCTCATACCTAAGTCTTAAAGCGATGTGGGCACCATTTTGTTGCTCAAGACCAGTAATTTATTCACAATTTTACAAAATTATCATACATACATATAGTCACGCCTTTGTCCCCAAAGGGTAGGCAGAGGCATATCATATGACCACATTTCACCTTCAAGATTCTGTCCCACGCAATAGGTGGTGAGCCGTATTGCCGTGTAGAAATGGACAGGCGCAGGCTATGAGGCCTTCAACTTGGTTTAACGTCTGTCATTTAACTGGCAACCGGGACCAACGGCTTAAGGTAGGTACCTTCCGAAGCACGGAAACGCTTAAATAAATGTCACAATTTCACAAAGTGGTCACATGTCACACATCCAAGGACCGGCCGTAGTAAATGTTGCTTACTGCAGTGATCGTTTACAGAACACTGAGACCGCGGGGCCACGAGCGCTTCAACACACACATACAAAATTATCTAAGTAAAAAAATACCTTTAACGAAGTCAACAGTCATCTTGGTGTGCATCTCGTAATAAGTCTTCCGGACTCGTTCCTTGATGGGATCATTCTCATCCACGCTGTAGTCTCGAAACGCCTCCACTGGTTTACCATCGTATATTTTCTCCGGACGCAGCAGAAGAGAGGGGTCAATCATGGAAACTGGAGAATCCTGGATAAGCCTCATGATGTTATTACACGATAATTACCACACAAAAATAATAAAAAAAGACTGTGTTTTATATATGTTTGTTTAAAATAGAATTATACAGTGCTATGGCAGTCGGAGCCACTGCGCACGCAGTAGTGTATTGGAGTTGTCAACTATCCTGAGCAACTAATATGCCTCGTTTGAACGCCGCGCCTCAGCAATATAAAGATAATGAAGATATTCCCAAACACGTGTCGTCTTGTAAGCGGAGTACACACTGCAGTTTTGTTTTGTTTGAAAATCACACAAATACCTATTTGTTTCAAACCGGGATTCCTTCGGACTTCGAAAACCTCAGCACGACAGTGATAATTGTTCATTTTTTTATATTCTACTTATGTAATACAATCTTCCTATCCTAAGGTTCCACAAATTCCAAAGCTGTAAGACCAGTCTATTTAAATTATGATACTATTTCAAATGTATTCATACTTTGATCTGGAACTCTACAATCTGTTTCCATAGTTAGAATTCCAATAATTTCTTTGCTCCTTGTAAAAAAAACGTTTCTAACGTGTACAAGTCGTTCAGAGAAACATAAAACGTTAGCAACAAGCACGACGTAAACGAGGCATAACTTTTTGCGATGCTCACTTCACCCCGGGAAGTACCGTTACTTCAAAAGCTCTTTCAAAACCATTCACGACATTTTTTGAGCGAAATCATTGTCTCTTGTCTTGTCACTCTACAAAAATTCGAACACTTAATTTTAGACGCGTTAGTTTTTGTAGCCTTCAATATCTAAAACTTTGAACTTAGTTATGTGTATTTGACGCAATATAATCTAATATATAAAATTCTCGTGTCACAGTTTTCGTTGCCATACTCCTCCGAAACGGCTTGACCGATTCTCATGAAATTTTGTGAGCATATTGAGTAGGTCTGAGAATCGGCCAACATCTATTTTTCATACCCCTAAGTGACCGGGAACCGGGAATAACATTCCACGCGGGCGGAGCCGCGGGCATCAGCTAGTAATGTTTTAATTTTTGAATATTGAATACCTACCTAAGTCATATACAATTTAATGTGAATGCAGGTAAGTGCATCTGACAATATTACAAGGAGGGGACAAGCATTCCATGAACACGGAATAGTAGGTACACGTCCTGTTAGCGATACTGCCTCTGCATATTGTACAAATAAAAATTAAGCACACAAGCATAGTGTCATTTCATTTCTCCACACCTAGCGTGTGAATATTCCACCTTGGGACCCTGAGGAGTATCTATCTATACCTTAGACCATATATCACGGGACTAGCCTTTGCGAACCACCGCATACAAAAATATTCTGCCAGTTTTCATACAAGTGAAGGGGGAAACACAAAGACATATAAAATTTCATTGCATTTAAAAATGTATTAATCGACAAACGACGCGTAATGGCTGTTGTGTGTTAATTGTTATTGTACAGTCAACTACAATGTAATGTACTAGTTTAATCATATAAAATGATGTACTGATGTACAGGCTTTTTATAAAGCCAAAAGACCAAATGGTCATGTGCAATGGCAGAAAACAATGCTTAAGTAAGGCGCATCCTGTGGTTAGATGATCTAAGATCTATACGCATTACCCAGTCAGCAGTAATTGCGTTGGGGTGGAGACGAGTCAAGTCAATCGTGCACGGGGCCAGCTATTTCTGGATCATTGTCAAGGCCATTCGAACAATCAAAAAGGTCAAAACAATTGGTCATAGTTTTACCTTCTTTCTTTAAAAGGGTGCATTTTTAGGCGGCTACAAAAACGTAGTCATAATAAGGTTGTCTCCTAGCTGCCCTTGATTAAGAAACTTGGGGTGCTGTTTTAGTCAGTTCAAATTTGAGTTTAGTGATGAGCTATGGAACTACTGTTTTACTAAGAAGCCTACCTCGTGCTATATACATTTTCGCACAACATTATTATGAGGCGTCAAGTTTACGCACTCGGATATCGACCGAGTAAAACGATTTTAGCGTAAAAATTTGTCCACAACTTGGTAGCTACGAACACTATGCGCGTTACCCGAATCGCAATGGCTGGCATCCTAAATGATTTTAAATTCTGTTTCATCATTACATTCAGTAAGTATATATTTACCATTTTCAATTGTCTACGAATTTCTGATATCGCAGCTCGAAATATTTTTTATATTTTATTATATGACACACGTCTCAATAAATGAAAGTTATAAAATAGAACACAATTTAAAAATGGCTAACTAAAATTAAATCAAGAAAATTATAATTACTTGCGGTTTCGGCTTCATATCGATATATAAATGATTGTGGAAATCTAATTGCGACGAGTGACGATCCAGATCTAATGAGTTTTGCAAACGGTCTGTTCTTAAATGCCGATGATGCTGATAACGATACGGCCAAGGGTCAGGCTAAGGCTTAATAACGTAAACTATAAAATACTATGTCATACTACAGTTTCAATGGTTTCTTTATACTAGATAATATTATAAATCTTTCCAGAGTATTGACTCTGTTACAATGTTGTCTTATGTGCTGTGTGCCAAACAAAATAGAGTCCACGTGCTTTTGGGCTATTTGAAAGACAGTCTTTGACCTTACCCGATAGCTTAGGTAAGTACAAATCACTCATACCCACTGCTTGGCCATCAAGGTTCGTTCCATCAACACTATCAAATCTCCCTGGAGTGTTTTTGGAGGGATTCACTTGTTAATAGCTGACCCACGAGTGTTGATTGTTCTACTGGGATTCCTGGGACATCCTTTTAAGGTTTACTCGTTTCGAGACCGGCATGACATCAGTAGGGATATCTACACCAGAGATGTGTTAAGTAGGATCTACACGTATCAGACGCATAAGTATAGGTGCATATAGTTTCAATAAACTCAAATGAGCACGCAATGGCCACACAGCGTCTGTTCCTCATTACCATAAATGGGTGAAAATTTCATTGGAGGCTATCATATTATGAGTGTCTGAATGCTTACTGGAAAACTTAATGGAAATACTAGCTTCGGTTTAAACGTAATCGTCTTTAGAGATTCTTTAGCAGAGAGAGTGTAGAAAGAAAAAAAATTGTTTAACGTCGTTAATTTATGTACTTACCTATCGTTTAAATAAAACAATAAAGAAATATTTATTCCCTATTATAATATTTCAAAAATTACATACATAGGTAAGTACTTACTTATTAAAAATAGATTTAGAAAAGACTAATACATTAGTATAAGTAAATAAAAGATGGTTAATTAGAACTCGCAGACTCCAGGGATGTACTTCTCGATAAGTTTCTCATAGTAGGGCCACAGTTGTTCGATGTCCGGGACAGTTGTGCTCTTCGTGTACAGATCGTATTTGCTGTAGGAAAGACAAAGTCTTATTATATAGGTTCCGGGAAACTCTAAGATAATTTAAAAATAACTTTTAAGACTGCTGAGCTGTAGAGTAGAGCTTGACTCGATAACTTAGCGTTCAAAAGTTATTCCTTAGGACTGGGAATAGATACAGGGCCGAATCCTGTTCGAGTGCGAAGGTTCCCAGGGCCCAAGCAATGCTTGCTGAAAAACGAGGCCGCAGCAGGGAGAGATTGGATAAGAAAGGCATATGGCCGTGTGTTATGGTGTAAATCTAGAAGATCGTAGACCAACTTCTAGAGCTGCTGAAGGTTGATTTGATCTATAGGTTGTGTATACTCACTTGAATTCCAAAACCCATTTTAGTATTTGCTCATCTTTCTCGTTGGTCAAATGGCGGTAATCGCCGCCTGCGTGCCACGGGTACAACGAATGGTATCTGTTCACAAATAAAGGAAATAAAATTAAATAGTAAAGTGATTTTTTTCTCAGGGGACCCTACCCTACCCTCAGCCTTTCTTGATTACGTTTTAAAAGCTGAACTACTTACTACAATGTTTGCGATTAAACCAGGAACACTTCCTATAGGCTATATAGACATACACCACGAAAAGAGGCATGGGCAGAAGCCAATCGTACTGTGATTGCGAAAACTCCATGGTTAAGAATATGAAGATCTTTACAGGACTACAAGCGCATGAAGTGATCAAAAAATACAGTCAAAATTCTCATCACCTAGCAAAGATATTACAATAGTATTACATACAGATAGGCAACTCCCTGCCCCTCACTGACCAAGCTTCTCCACCCCCGCCAGTCCCGCGCCACAGCTGTCACTATAGTTGGCGGGTGTTTTGAGGGAACATTTGCTTAGCCTTATTGGTCACACACACAGTATATTTAATTTTTTTAGTGTAGGTGACAAAATTAAAACGAATCATTGGTATGGAGTTTCCGCCCTGTGCACCTAGTGTGGTCAAAACCGTAATGAAGACTATTTCCTAAACAAGTTAGTCCAGGTTAGAACTTACGTACCTGATCATATACAGTCCCTTGTCAGGGATCTTGCTCTTATTGTGCTTAAGAAACTGGTACATGTACTCGTCGTGGCTCCACGAGATCAGCAGATTGTCCAGTCCGCAGTGAGGCTTGTACATCCCATATTCGGTGCTGCAGGGGAAACATACATTAATCTTTGTACTCTTTTTCGTAACTTTTATCAGCTCTCGACGTTTCGGCTATATTAGCGGTGATCATGAGTAGACTCAGTTTCAGTCAATATTTACAAGTTTTACAACAGCCCATGCACTGTACAGTTTTCTGTAAACGATCACTGAAGCAACATTTACTATGGCCGGATATGGATGGGTGATCACTTTGTGACATTTATTTGTGAGAGCGTTGCCGTGCTTCAGAAGGCAGATTAAGCCGTAGGTCCAGATTTTAATTTAAATGGTCGTCGTTAAGCCAAGTTTAAGGTCTTTATGGCTTGAAAATTTTTCAACAACGGTTAGTCATATCATGCGCCTGTCCATATCAACACGGCAATACGGCTCACCACCTATTACGAGTGACAAAATCTAAAAAGATGAAATGCATATATGCCTCTGCCTATCCCTTCGGGTATAAAAGGCGTGATCATATATTATCTACAACACCATCATCATCATCTCAGCCGCTTTGACACCCACTGCCGTGTATAGGCGTCGCGTCGCAAAGATCGCCACAACGTTAGGTCTTGTGCACATGTGCACTAGCAATATGATTTTCTCACTGCCGCTTAATTCGGGCGATTATTGCATCTATGCCGTGCAGCTACTAGTTAGTCTAGTTACCAAGTTGTTTATTATTTGAGTCTTTAGATATTATGTAAATAAATAGGTACAAATGGAATATCTTACTTGTACTTAGGGTTGTAAGTGTCAGGATTGTCTTTAAAGCTCTCAGGCCCGTAGACGATGGACTCGGCCCATTTGCAGCCGACAGGAAACGTATCCCCTACCACGCACCACTGCGGTTCGCCATAGAACGCCATGATCTGTATAAGGATTTAGAGAACATGGTAGCTTAAAGGCTTGCAACACCTTGCAAGGTGTTGCTAGCCTTGATTGGGGGACGAGTCTACTATTGCCGTCGTATCAGAATAGATTAGAAACCACAGCTCAATAGAAAACCGAAAAAAATACGGTCAGTTTGTTAACCCCGAGTATTTATTACTTTCAATACAAAGTCACCAACCTATTTGGTAGGATACTACTTACACGTGTATTCCAATATGAATAAGGCGAACGCATGCTCGAACCAAACAGTGAATTATTGTAACAGAACATAATTATAAACAAGTAAAATCATTATGAATAAACAATCAACAAGATATCCGATAAACCCGTTTATTACGACTATTAACTCTTAATTGATGATCTCCTTATCAATGACCTCTCTCTGCTGGGACCATCATTATTTAAAAATACGATTATATTTAGAAAAAATATTTATTGGCACACTATGTCAAATCTATACAAGGTCGCTTTATACTTAGTAATTGGTACGTAAACAAAGGACCGTTTGATAGGTAATCTCTTGAAAATACTGTGCATTTGAATCTTCGTCTTCGTCGTGTCATTTGATGTCATCTACGCAAAACGAAGTTGTTTATTATAATGTAATCTCTAAGTACAGTGTAAGTTCAAAGTTTAACGACTGTTTTCGTGGACTTGTCGGGGCCCTATTCCACGTCACCATTCTTTTTTGGTTTACTTGAGGGAAAATCCTCATGGATGTTAGACTTCTACCGACTAAAAAACCTCACGTACCCCCCGGGTAAGCCCTCGGAAGGAAGTCCCAGGACTCCCAAATTTCACGTCACCATAGGTTTCCTTTAGAAATCAAAAGGATAGTTGGCACATTTTCTTCATACACAGCGCAGCGCTTTCTCATGGTACTGATACCTGTGCTTCTAGCCTCTATAATCAAATAAAATCAGCACATGACAGTCCACTTCTGGACGTAGGCCTCTCCCAAATTTCGCCAATCATAAAAATATACACACCTTGCCTAAGTCATGGAGAAGACCTGTAAGATGGAACCAGTCATCATTGGGATGGTCTTCCCTGATGCGTTCGGCGGTCTGGAACGCGTGCACGATGTTGGGCAGGTCCGTGTCGGGGTCCGACTCGTCCACCAACTCGTTCAGCTTGATCAGAGCGTCCTTGATGGTCATCTTGAAGGTATTGAATTTCAACCATTTTTCACGCTTTTCTGCATAAGAAATTTTATTTAGATAATACAACTGAAAAAATAAATTAATCAATCAATTCAGCTTTTGGCAATCCACTGCTGGATATAGGCCTCTCCCATGGTCTCGAGCAGGTCTCGAACCTGCGTCTTCTGGTTTGCCGGACCCGACGCCCCATTGGACGAACCATTGAACCACCGAAACACAACTCTCGACCGTCAAATTCAATCACCTTATTACGTCTTGGGGCGACTTAGACACCATCTACCTATTGCTTGCCGTGTACTAATAGGTATATTTATTAGACTTTACTGGATTTAGTACCTATGGTTTAGATAAGATTATTTCTATTGCCTGTCGTTATAAACATCTAGGGGATTACGTTTTAAGAGCAAAATGTCGACGAGTTATCTCGTTGCGGTACGTATTTATAATTTATCAAAACAAACTTCGTACGCAATAGAAAAGCTTTCCTGAGTAAATACTGATATTGTTATTGTTCAACTCACTATGCACGTTGTATTGATAAGATACACTCATATGGAATTAAACGTGTACCTAGTTTGTTTTGATGGTGATAAAAAGGGATAGACAAATCAGACGACATTGCACTCACGTTCCTTATTATTTTACCGTAAAGGGGGGAAAGAACGAAATGGACAGATACTGGTTGTTTGTAATGACCTGCTGTTGAACTTTTCAAGTTGCCCATAAGGCCCTTTAACTTGGCTTAACGACTAACTTGTTACTTTCGGCCGCGGCCGTAGTCAATGACTTTTTTTAACGTGTGGGAAAATCCTTCGTGGATACTATGCCAGACTCCTACCGACTAAAAAACCTTACGTTACGCCCAACAGCCCACGGTTGGGAGCCCCGGGTAAGCCCTCGGAAGGATGCCCCAGGACTCCCAACAGACCTACCACTGTTGCCTTGCCTAGGGGGTGGTTCGGGTACTAACCCGCGAGGGGGGGGGGGGGGGGGGGCGTGCGTGAATGCTTCACATCACTCTGCCGTCTAGGGCCTGTTTCTGTAAGGACGGTGAGCAGCCCTCTCACCGTCCTCAGGCCCCCGGTCATGGAGGCACCGAGACACTCGGGATCATGGCTCGCACCATGGTCTCGAGCGAGAGGGTGTCCACGTCCAGACCTGCCACGAGGACCTGGCGCTGTTGCGCCCGCGCCGTGCACACAACCAGCGTGTGAAGCGCTGTCAACGCTACGGTCCTAGCAATGCTGGCACTCGGCCGTGGTTTCCCGGTGTCTTCGCAATAGATACTTACCGAAGCTACCGTGCCCGGTAAGTAGGTATCTATGCCAACCGGTAGGAGAGAGCACCGTGTCTCCTCTCCAGCCAATGGTGTCAGACCGGTCATGGACGATTGTGGCGAATCCCCGCTTTGGTTGCTAAAGTCGCACCTTCCATGTCTCCACGGTTTTCTGGTGGAGCAGGGACCGCTGGGCCTCGATTTCTCGAGACGCAGGCCTTTGGCCCCGCTCCAGCGCCTCCTTGCGCCATTTAAATAGTGACGCAAGGGCTCTCCCTTCCAGGTCCCATGGAAGGGTCCCGGCTAGGAGACATGCCGCCTCACCTGAGATCGTGCGGTATCCTTTTATCACACTGACGGCCATCGCCCTCTGCGGGCTCAGCAATCAAGCCACATTGATGGCCTTCAGCCATACGCCCCGTATAGGGCCATACTTCGCACAATTCCGTAGAGTCTCCTGTAGGGAGCGTCCTGGGAAAGTCCTGATGTCTCACTCAGGGGGTCGGCCAGGGGATACACAAGTCCTCCGCCGCGCCGGGGGGGATACAATCAATGTTATTTTTAAACTATCACTGTATTTTTATACTCATACTTATACATACATACATAAATAATCACGCCTTTATCCCCGAAGGGTAGGCAGAGGCATAGTATACGATACGCCCACAATTCACATTTCATTTTATTTCAGTTTTATGTCCCTCGTACCTAATAGGTGGTGAGCCTATTGCCGTATTGAAATGGACAGGCGCAGGTCACCGCGACCGCGACCCGCAGTTGAAATTTTATACTTATACCTACCAATACTCATAGAAAACATATACTTATAGTATATTAGAGACTTCACGCGAATTCTTTAAGTATGGGAATACAATCAACTCAAGCCCACTTCCACTTACGTTTTACAAGGTCCACGGTGACATTAGTGTGCATATCATAGTAGGTCCTCCTCACCCTCTCCTTGATAGGGTCGGCGTCATCGACGGTGTAGTCGCGGAAGGCGTCGATGGGCTTGTCGTTGAACGTCGGCTCCGGACGAAGCAGTTGCGATGGATCTAACAATGCTATACCGCCAGTTTTCTGCCGACAATAATTTCACAAATTGGTCAATTGGTACCTAGCGAAAATATCGATGAATATAGAAAAAAGAAAACAAAGTTTTGAATTACTAATAAACCTACCTTTCTATCGTGAAAATAATGGGAGTTAGAGGGACTGCCGTCTAATATAAATAACCTATCTGCCACATCCACATTTTGCGGGATGCGACGTTGGGGGAAGCCAAAAGGGTTGGGTTGCCGTTGTCTGGTTCTACAGCTAGATGAGTTCTGTAAAGAGAGTGTAGCTGAGTGCGGGACTGGAAGCATGCCGGAGACTTTCTCCTCGTCGCCCTGTCAGGAGGCGCCACTATTGCATGGGGCATCTGCACGCCACTGCCTTGATAAACGGAAATTGCTGCTGCCCACTAATAATCAAATAACCCACATTAATGATTAAACCCTTCACCGTGATCTGGGGGTGCTCTCATAGATTTTGCTCGTACGCTCTCCACCACCTCCGCTTTCAGAGTAAGTATACGTACCACACCTGTTTTGCCGTATACATCAACCTCATTCATAAGCCAGTAGGTAAAGTCAGCAGCACACGGTAGTAAAGTGGCCAGTATGGACATAACCTGACCTTGGAACAGATGAAGGGGTTCCAAGCCTTTAACAGTACCAAGTGTACGTACTGTATACTGGAAGATACTGCCCTAAGTGCATACCTACATAATATCTAGTAAGGGTATTGAACATAATAATATTAATAGATACGTATTTTTACCTGTGCCATTTTAATGAAGGTTGTATCACATGTATCTCTACCGCGAGATCTCCAGTGCTATCTAGATTGTCAAACATTTTATAATAATTCAGCTCATCTCTCGAGTGCCACTATCTGATAGACAAGGCTTAACTATAAGATAATGTTAATACTTTAATAGATACCTTACAAATGACTTAGGTATCTGAATCTGTTGTGATCTAGTGTGTATATAGGTATCTAGGTATAGCTTCTAAAGAATCTAGCAAACGATATTGACTACGACTGTAACTCATGAAACTGCATCCTTCGACTCGACAAGTGGGGCCAAAATGATAATTAAAACAGCAGCTTACGACATAAACGAGTCCCCCATCTTCCGGAGTCTTCCGACCTGTGGTAACACTGCAATAACACGTTATGAAACTATCGGGTAACGTGTAACATGACGCTTACTAACGTGTAACATGGCGTGAAGCATGCATGATGATAGAATGTAGCCGTAGGCGTAGGCATCATTTCAAACAATACCTCAGAGAACAAACCGTTGTACAGTCGGTAGAACAAGCAACATAAGGAGGCAAAGTCTGTCCTGTCGCGAAGAGGTTCCACACCATCTGCAAGCACGGGATCGTTGACCGTTCTTACATACAGCTCGCCTTTGCACCGAGTCAAACGGACGAAGCAGATATTTAGGTGTGACAGTAGTACTTCATGTGCGGCCGCACTTGCGACTTATAGAGAAGCAGAAAAGTACCGCCGCGCTCTGTTGAGCACCCCGAGCTTCTTGGACACCAGTTTGGCCGCAGTGGTAGCCGTAGGTCCGTTGGAAGTCCTGAGGTATCCTTCCAAGGGCTTACCTGGGGCTCCCAACCGTAGGCTGTTAGCAGGACACGAGCGGTTTCACCTTTATCACCTTCACCTCACCTCGTCTTCACCCCACCTCACCTCACCTTCACCTTCACCTTCATCACCTTAATGTTCACCTTTACCTTCATCTTCTATATACAGGGCGTCCCACGGCTATGCCACATGGAGGGAAGTAGATGGAGCAATTTACTGAAAGAAGACATTATTTTAATTTAAAAAACAATTTAAACTGCATTCATAGATTTTTAAATACTTACATGGTTGAGCCGGGAATCGAACCCGCTACGCGAGAAAAGAAAAATTACCCCGTAGCTTTATCATACCGATCGAAAGGCTTCATCATAAGGATAATTTTTTGCTACGAGGACGTGACGGCTATAGGCCGTATATGTATAATAATTATGTCATCTGCAACTATGAATCCGGCGTACAATAAAGTGTAAAATAAATAAATATAGGCCTGTAATTGGCCGGGTCGGTCCTATTCTTATCACCCTTATTGGGCACAAGATGCACGTGCGCGAACTTCCACGACGGCGACGCCGCGACTTGTTTCATGGAGTATGAAAGTGTGAAAAAGACGTGTAAGTACCGGAACACACTGCTCAAGCACCACCGCGGGTATGCCGTCTGGACCACTCGACTTATGAACGTCTGATGACCCGCTGCCTGAATTTAATTTCTGGCATGGAAGTGCCTCATACACCAGGGGATGTCGGGCGATAGCGCACCTCCATCGTTCATGGTTGAGTTGGAGGCAAAGAGAGAACCCAAAAGGTCGGCTTTCTTCTATGCACTCTGGGCCAGACTACCATCCAGTTAATGGTCTAGCTTTCAATCTCTATCACGGTTCATGAGATACAGCCTGGTGACAGACGAAGGGACGGACAGGCGGGTAGCGAAGTCTTAGTAATATCTAGGGTCCCATTTTACTCCTTTGCGTACTGAACCCTAAAAAAGGGTACTATTGGTCCTGATGAAGAGAATTTATCAAGAAGAAAAAGTTTCTACTGTTTTATCAAAGCCGCAGGTGGTTCGCGGATTACTTTGAGATTGACATTGAATTATTTACAAAGATGTAATAAAGATTAGATTGATACTACCTACTCTGTATTACCTCAGAAAATATGGAATTTCACGCAGAATCTTGATTAAACCGCTTCGTGTTTGTTTTGATATGAAGGGAGCGCATGTGTTTGGGATTTTGCAATCTTTTGATATCAAAGCTATCAATGTTTGTCCCTGAGTTGATGTTAACGGTCACCTTCTGTTGCATATCAAATACCTATTTATCTAATCTCTATACTTACTGACTTACTCTTATTTCTCCTAAGACGTAGAAAGAAGTACAAATGCCGCATGCACATTGGCTTAATCTGGGCTTCTCTGGGCTTAAGCTTCTTTCAATCACTTACAGTGTGACATCAGTATAGGTACAAAACTACGACGACGTCCTAGGATTGTGAAATAAGATCCCTGCCTCGGTTTCCCGAACGATTACAATAAGGGGGTTCCTAAAAAGGCCTCGTTAGAAGTTTTTACAGGGTCGGCAGCGCGAGCGAGCTCACCTCACTCTGGCGTTGCAAATGTCACTAGAATGCGGTGACCACCTTCTGGAGATCAGGTAGGCTACCGCTTTAGTAGTAAAAAAGAACTCGATGCCACATATAAATATAGGCCCAACTTAAGAGCTAATCTTAGTAGGTCTTGTTATTATTTGACATAATAGCAGTTGGCCTATAACGCAGTATATCTAATTAGCGTTGTGCCTACTTCTCCTTTTGACTAGTCATAACGCGAGTTAGGCGTACTGCGAAAGTCTTACCGAGCGCAAAGGATTTTTTCTTATAAAAAAAAAAGACACTGATCATAGACAACTGTCAAAAAAAATATCCTTGACATTATTGACTGATTCTATTCGAACCTTATTCCAATCATAGATTTATAATTTTTCGCTCTACATTCTTAAATCTATGATTGGTATGAACTATATAAGCCCCGCAAGTTGGTAATGCGCTGGAACCTTGTCATAATGACAGCTAAGTGACGTCATTTTGACGTAGCGCGATCCCGCGATGGCCGATGGCCTCGCGAAGCTGCGTACGGTATTTTTTTAGTACTGACTGCTCGACGGACATACGTCACCAAGTGGTCACCAAGATGGCCGCCAAGCGCAATATCAACGTGCGGGGCTTATACATAGATTTGTTGTCCTTTTTTAAGAAATTTGTCGGCGGGTAATAATGTAAACATTGATTGCAATTATAACTTTATTGCTCGATTGTTACAAATACAAATTATTTATCTAAATCTAGATTATTTATAATACATAAAAATAAACATGTAGGTATTTAAGGCAACCATACACACACCTTAAATCTAATTCGATGGAAATGTACTTAAGTAATAATTTAGATCTTTGTACACAATTCCACGATAAAAGTCACATAGCAATCACCCTTTTCATCTATAATGGATATAATCTTAGAATATTACTACCTACTATTTATTGATTTTCATTATGAATACCTTTTCAAAAGTAGAAAAGTATATTCTTGACTCCCATCCAGTCACTTGTTCAGAGAAAGCAGCAAGGCAGATAGTTCCACTTTTATATAGGTACTAGCTGTTCCCCGCGGCTTCGACCGTGTAGAAGTCGTTATCGCGTAAGAGTTGTTATATCGTAAAATCATAACCCTCCTTTTGCGCAGTCGGTTAAAAAGTAGCCTATATCCTTCCCAGGGCCTAGAACTATCCCTATACCAAATTTCATCTCAATCGCTCCAGTCGTTTAGGCGTGAAAGCGTAACAGACAGACAGACAGATAGACAAACACACAGACAGAGTTACATTCGCATTTATAATATTAGTAGGGATTTTTTCCTATCGGTAAGCGCAGGACCGTTTATTGGGCCTAATTTGGGAGAGGCCTACGTCGAGCAATGGACTTCTATAGACTGATTTTAATGATACATTTGAAAGACTATATTTTTTAAGTACGTGCAATACGTGACAGAGTGCAAAATAAAAATCGTTCATTCCAAATCGAATCGACTAAATTTATCGAGTACAGTTATGTACATCAAGTGAATGGAGATATACTATGGTTGTGAAAGTTGGATATGGCAGAAAAAAATAACTTCTAATCACGCCTATTATCCCCGAAGGGGTAGGCAGAGTCATGTTATATGCCCACATTTCACCTCTTTTGGTTTGTCCCAAGTAATAGGTGATGAGTCGTATTGAGAAAAATTGCAGATAAAAATTAATGCAGTGGAAATGAGAAATTTTCGAAGCATAGCTGGAATATGTTGACGGACAAGGAAAGGAACAGAGTGTGAAAAGAACACTGCTGCATAGCAGATATAGTGTCCAAAACCGAAATCCAAATACTAAAATTCAAATGCAGATTGTGGGACAGAGGTACTTGCGATAGAGCCACCACCAGAATAAAATGTTTACTCTTCGGCTATAAATGTTTCACATCAAAAGCAATGCTCAGATGGTTCAGACATGGAGAGAGGATTGATAATAATTATTTATTTATGAGACGAGAGTGTATGAGCAGACTGGTACGAGTCGACCGCGGCGTGCGTATCTCGGCAAGATCAAATACCTTTTAGGGAAAGGCCCGATCAAGAGTTATCTAACCAGCGAGCGTGTATGAAAACAAACCGGCGAGCGTGTATGAAAACAACTATGAAAGTTGAAGAAGTGAAAGTTAATGCCAGGATCGTAGCAAGTGGAAAGCCATAGTATCTCTATCTGCCTACTCTGATAAGAGATGGGAATGTACTCGTGTAATATGTAATGTAGTACATAATTTATTTAATATGTGACTGTTCATCTTTAACTGCATATCCATTGATATATAAAAATCCCAAGATACATAATCAGCTACTCAAAAACGTCCGTATAGCACTCTTTTTAAGTCTAATACGAATAGTTTCAGTAGAATTTTTATAATACTGTAAGTAATTTTATCGTTAACAAAAACAACATTATGCTTCGTATATTTGAATTTATAAAAAATATTGAAGTACATAATCTATACCTACTAATATTATAAAACGCCAAATTTCATCACAATTGGTTCAGTAATCTATAATCTATACTAATATTATAAAGAGGAAAGATTTGTTTTTTTGTTTGTTTGTAACGAATAGGCTCCGGAACTACTGGTCCGATTTGAAAAATTCTTTCACTGTTGGGAAGCTACACTCTTTGTGGGTAACATAGGCTATATTTTATTCCCACGGGAACGGGAACTACGCGGGTGAAACCGCGTGACGTCCGCTAGTAATATTATACTACTACTGAACCGATTGGAAAAATTCTTTCACTGTTGGGAATCTACACTATGGCCGGTGAACATGGGCTATATTTTATTCCCGTATTCCCACGGGAACGGGAGTTATGCGGGTAAAACCGTGGGCGTAAAACATAGCGGCCACTTTTGAATGCAAGTTTTGTTCGTGACTGTGTCTTGGCTTTTTTATATTTCAATTACATAATCATAATATCAACACTAGTTTAAAATAAATACAACTAATCGTCTTTAGTAGCGGAAGACTTAGAGTCATCTTCACTATCACTAGACCACTCCCCCTCACTATATTCTCTATCCGTCTTCTTCTTAACTCTTACTAACTCTTCATCAGAAGAATTTCTCGGATAGCTATGAGGAGTATCATCTATATCTTGTAAGCCCAAGTCTTTTGTAGGAGAGGAATTTCGTAGCTCTTTCAGAGTGTTTGTAAGATCGATGTTGACAGGTGGAAGTTCTTCTTCTTCTAAGATCTCATTCTCTGAGCGTCTCTTTTTCTTGGTTTTGGTGCTGTGTTTGCGGTCCTTCTTCCGTTTTCTACGTTTTGAGCTGGAAATAATTGGAATGTTTGTTGAATATGGGATATGGAAAAAGAAAGTTTTCGGATCGGTCGAACCGTTGAGGAGTTCGCATGTAACAAAAAATAACACGCGCACGGTACTCAAGAAGGCAGAGAATGGTGGGGCATCAATAAGGATTCTCATTGTCAAGTGATCTATTTAAATCTCCTAGTTTAATACACTTAGCTATTGAGAAACAGTTATCTCTAGTTCAGTTAACGGAATTAGTAGAAATATTAATAAATAAATATTTGTGGACATAGACACACAACATCATCTAGCCCAAATTAAGCTAATATAAGCTTGAGCTATGGGATCTAGACGACTGATAGATATACTTAATATACTCATATATTTCTAAATACATACATATTTTACATAGAAAACACCCAAACTCCGAAACAAACATTTGTGAATCACACCAATATTTGGACAGACCCGGGAATCGAACCCAGGACTTCAAGCGCGGCAGGCGGTTACACTACCGAGCGCGCCGCCGAGGCAGTCAGAGCAGAGGCAATATGGGGATATGTCAACTTCAACTGAAAACTACTGCTCGTTCGCTCTAACTTTGCCGCTCAGCTCCATACTAAAGTCGAATTTTTAATTAGACGAAGTAAATTGACAGCAACTAATGTCCCTTTTGATCGATTTACCTTAAACGCGAAATGCCAATGAAGGTGTTCTGCCTAAAAATAAGATTTGCCTAAAAATCTGTTTGCCTTAAGTGAGAAATGCCAATGAAACTGCATGTCTGAAATGTGAAGTCGACTAAGAAGCACATTGCCTAAATTTAATTTAACTATAAGGCAGTTTGCCAGAAATACAAGATGACTGAGAGGTCTGTTTGCTCTAAACGAGAAATGACAATGAAGCAGCATGCCATATACATGCATAGGAAGCCGATTGCCTGAAATACTATAATAAATTTAATGTCTGCACAGCCTTAGCAAAATTGGCCGCGAAGAAAAGAATTACCTCCTTTTGTCGATCAAAAGGGGGTAATTCTTCTTTAAAAGTAAGATGCCAATGAACGGCTACTGGAACCATATTTGCTAATCTCTATAGAAAAAGTTTTCAAGTGACCAATGCTACAATTATAATATTTACAGACATAGACATTACATTACATAAGGCATTTGACCGCTTAGGTATTTTACTTTGAAAACATTTTACTACTTAGGCATTTTGCTGCGTAGGTATTTAACCACTTAAATATTTTGCTTCATAGGCAACGACTTTAGGCAATGTGCTTCTTAGTCGACTTCACATTTCAGACATTCAGCTTCATCGGCATTTCTCACTTAAGGCAAACAGCTTTTTAGGCAAATCTTATTTTTAGGCAGAACACCTTTATTGGCATCTCGCGTTTAAGGTAACTCGATCAAAAGGGACTAATGTCACTTCTTCATACAATGTTGCGTATTTTCTACGACGAAGTGACATTAGCTACTGTCAATTTACTTCGTCTAATTAACAATTCGGGTATACGCCTCTACGCCAGCGGCAAAGTTAGAGCGAACGGGTAGTAGTGCCATTTCTGACCGAAAACTGGAGCTAGCGCCGCCCTTACATAACTTCATTATGTCAAGCGGCCTTTGAGTGGGAATTCCCACCCACACAATACGGCATAGATGCCGGATTCAAACCGACTAAAACCACATGATGCCTTCTTGTCCGTCACTGCGACCCGCGGGCCACATGTGCCCCGCTGGGTTTGATACTGGCCCATCCGAAGTTACAAATTTATTGTAAGCCGTTTTAAATTTTACGCTCATCAGAGAACGGGTGCTTTGGAAGGGGTAAGTAAAACTTAAATAATTATGGTTTGTGACCCGCGACACCAAAACTGAAACAAGTTTGTGGCCCGTGTAAAAAAAAGGTCAAGTACGACTGGTCTAGCGGCAGGCACTAGGGAACCTCTGAACCATGTCCTAAGGTTCACGGCAGTATTACCATAAATTAGAGATAGTACAGATGGAAAACTCATGTACTGCTCGTTCGCTCTAAGTTTGCCGCTCGGCTCCATACTAAAGTCGAATTTTTAATTAGACGAAGTAAATTGACAGCAACTAATGTCACTTCTTCATACAATGTTGCTTATTTTCTATGACGAAGTGACATGAGCTACTGTCAATTTACTTCGTCTAATAAAAAATTCGGGTATATGTATACGCCTCTACGCCAGCGGCAAACTTAGAGCGAACGGGTAGTATGTACTTTTTTCACACCTACCCTCTGCTACACACACTCGCGCACAAATCAGTATCGAAAATTCGGTTGAGACCGCCTGACCTCGTGTATGTGAATGAGTTGTCTATGTGTGCGTAACCTCAGCTAATTTAATATGTAGGTTTCCATCTGGTATTACGCTGCCACCGCGACCTCGCTTAAGGGTTCGGGTGTTATTCCATTTCTTTAGACATAGGTTCCGAAGAATACGTTTAATGCTTACCTGTCGTGATCCGAATCTTCATTGTCATCAGAGGATCTGGAAAAATAGCATACATAAGTAGGTATATATTTAGTGAAGTTTACAGTTTTGTTACACAATTAGCTCACTCGTACAGCATGGCAAACTAGATAGATAACCAGAAAAGTATACTATAAGGGTGCCTTTCCACCAGAGATGTGCTATGTGAATGAGTTGTAAATCCACCGATCACATTCGTCGGTCACACAAGTAACGTTGACCGTTTATATTGGCAAATTGTGTGACTGAAGAATGTAATTAGTGGATAGCACATCTCTGGTGGAAAGACACCCTTAGACTCGATTACAATAGATTTGTTGGTAATACAATTGGAGACTTGGTAAACAACCTTTGAATGGAGAAGGCAGTCCGCTAGCAAGTATCATTATAAATCGTCAGCATTTAGAAACATTTGTTCTAACTAAGACTTTTTTGCCACGCTTATTATTACAAAAATAATTACCTTGTTATAATAAGTATCTGTTGATAAAAAATAAAAGAAAAAAGTTTGAGATATCCTTATGCATGGATATGTTACGACTAATACTGGGGCCCACGATAGGAAGCCGACACAAGTCTTTTCGTGAAAACACACTCATACTGTGAACAAATCGGTGACCGCACCACAGAAACGAGAGGTTTCATTTATGTGTTTGTGACCCATCTCGCCCGTGAAACCCCGTACTAAACCCTATTTAATCAAATCCTCTCATAGTCCACTGCTTAACATAGATCTCTCCCAATTTCATTTTGGGAGAGACCATTAAACGTCAATAAAAACCATTTATCTACTCTGATACTATAATACACAGATTATAAAATTGAAATCAATACTCTATGATTTCAATTTTATAATCTATATCATATTATAACTTTTTAATCATTACGATACACCTATACAACCTCCGGCTAGAAAAAGAAGTTTGAACCTCTACTTTAAAAAAAAGTAGTGCCTCCGCAGCCTGAAAAAAAAAGGAAACACGCATGCGCAATCGATGTTTGAGCCTTGGCGCCAACATTTTACATTTAAATTAAACAAAGTTTGGTTTTGTTTGTAATATAAATTGGTTTTTGTGTAAAAACATGTCTTAAAGCGAGGATGGTAGTAATTGTACACCACCAGACATTCTGGAAACTGCGTCAAACATGACCATGAACCTGTTACCGGCGAAATCAAGGAGCAACTATATAACACAAAATTAAATCAGGTAATTATAGTATGAGAGTAGATAAAGTAGTGTATGACACTGTACATAACTTGGTCTTATAACACTCGTGGGATACTATAAAAAACACACTCGTGTTATAAGAACCCTTATTATGCAACAGTGTCATAAACTACTATAATGTGACAACTGAACCATGTGATGTTATTGACAGCATTTTGACAGTGTAGCCAGCATGCAAAATTTTTGTTCCGTTTCTGGACTATTTGCCAAGTTATACAGGGTTTTGTTCTGAACCTTTCTTCTATTCACCATGACCAGATTAGTTAGTCAGCAGGTGACCTCAAGAGTACAATAAATAATAATCAAACTTACTTGTACTTCCGACGTTTGCTTTTCCTATGAGATTTATCATCGTCGGCGTAATCTGAAATATATTAAACTTATATTATAAAGTAGAAAAAACTACTCTTATTGACCCTAGAAAATTATCCAACGATTTTTTAAAATTTAGATTTGTAAAAATTGTTGTGGCCCTACTGAGCGTTATAAAATTCAACAGACTGAGAGGAACTCAATAAACTCATTCCGGCTTATACATACTCGCATTCGAGAGTGCCGTCATAATATCTGCAATTTTCTGGTCGCACAATGCACCTTTCTTACAAAATACTTTTCTTGCTTAACAATAGAACACAACTAGAACTAATGTTAGGATGATGGTGATATAATATTTTAAAGGCGAAAGTTTGAGTGTGGATGTTTGTTACTCTTTCACGCTCTATCGGCTGAACGGATCTGGCTGAAACTTGGTACAGGGATAGATTATGGTCTGGACTAACACATAGGCACTCTTTATCCCGGTAATTAGTTCCCACGGCAAGCGGGAACAAGGATTATCGAAATAAACGTGTACATGTATTTAATAATAACACCAGCTCTATTTTATTTCAGTGTCTTCATCACAATCGGTTCCCTAATCAGGCAAAAAAGAAAACAGACCGTCTTTCTGTTTGTTTTCGCATTTATGCTATTAGGGATAGTGATTGTGAACCTACAACCACAGGGCGGAAACTCCATACAAATGATTCGTTTACAATTATTTCACCTACACTAAAAACACGCTATGTTCGTACAGACCTTGAATGTGTGTGTGACCAATAAGGCTAAGCAAATGTTCCCTTAAAACACCCTCCGACTATATGACAGCTGTGGAGGGACTGGCGGGGATGGGGAAGCTTGGTCAGTGAGGGGAAGGGAGTAGCCTATCTGTATGTAATACTATTGTATTATCTTTGCTACTACTGAAAGTATACAACGCTTCAAACCTCGTCTTTCACGATTGCGTCTCTTCTCTCTTCTGCGCCTCTTCTCCTCTTCTTCTGCTTTCTTCTTCCGCAATGACTCCAATGTGTCCACCTAAAAAATATGTCGAGAAAATGTATCATTCTCTTTTTCTCGTCACATGATGTTTTAGAATTTGCTTCTGGTCATCCGCTATAATTTTATTATATTTAAACGTATCCCTATTACTAAAGCTCCATTATCCGAATAACACCAGGCTTTATTTCATGAACCGTGACAGCTAGGCTACAGAAATACATTTGTGAAATTTTCAGAGATGTATTTCTGTTGCCGATAATACAACAAATACTAAAAACAGAAAAAAAATTGGTATTTAATAACACCAGAAGCTCAGCGGCAGTGCGAGTGCACTACAGTCGCGCTGCCGACCGAGCAGGTGCAGGTAGCAACTCTGGTGTTGCAAACGTTCATAGGGTATGGTGACCACCAGCCCGCCTGGTAGGCCGTATGCTTGTCTGATGATTTCATGATAAATCATGATTATTTTACCGTCTTTCTAATGCTTGCTTCTCACGGCGCGTGATACCACAAGTCGCGCCGCGCCGAGCCGATTTGTGCGAGCGAGCATGCGTCAACAGGCGAGCCGCCACGCGCGCTCGAGTCACCACGAGTGCGCTCGCTTCGCGCCAGCCCGCGCCTTTGAAGTTACCGACTTCGATCGGATAGGACGCGCTTGCTCGAGCCAGCCCGCGTCCCCTCGAGCCACTCCCTTCACACGGCGCGTAGGCTCGACCTGGCGCGGCGCGACTTGTGATAACACACGCCGTGAGATGCCAGCATAAGAGGTATTAATATTTTCAGGCGGTACCAATGACATACCATAGCGCTCGCCAGCGAGGAGGTAGGCAGCTGTGCGGCGGCGGGGTCCACGCCCACCTTCTTGAGGAACTCGGCGGCGCGGCGACGACGCTCTTGTTGCTTAGCACGTTCCGCTTCGGATTCCTCCACTGATGGGTGATAGAACAAATAGGTATATAGTATCTCATCTTACTTATCTATACTGATAACATATTATTATGATCACGCCTTTTATCCCTGAAGGGCAGAGGCATATTGTATGCCCACATTTCATCTTTAAGGTTTTGTCCCACGTAATAGGTGGCGAGCCGTATTGCCGTGGCATGTTGATATGGACAGGCGCAGGTTGTGACTGCTCGCTGTTGAAATTTTTCATATCGCCCATAAAGGCCTTCAACTTGGCTAAACGACTGCCATTTTACTGGCAACCGGAACCAACGGCTTAACGTACCTTCCTACTATACTGATATTAGGAGGACTGGAGGTCGTGGGTTCGATTCCCACCGGAGACAAATATTTGTGTGACCCATAAGTGTTTGTCTCAAGAGTCTGGGTGTTTCTATGTATAATATGTATGTATTTAAAAAAGTATATAAGTATTAAAATCCGTGGTCTGATACCCATAACACAAGCAGGTTATTCCTAGCTTACTTTGGGATCAGATAGCGTTGTGTGAAATGTCCGTGAATATTTATTATTTATTTACATACAAATATCATGAAATATTAAAACTCACCTTTAGAATCCGATTGTTCTCCCGTCAAATCAATTAAACCATCAGAGTTATCCTCCAAGTTAATTATTTCGCTCTCCAAATCTTCTTTACTATATTTACTTCTCTTACTTTCTCTTGCTGCATCTTTCTCCCTTCTCTTTTCTCTTTCCAAACTCCTACGCTCATTGCGCCTAATCTCTCTACTTTCAGACTTAGATCTATAATCTTTTTTCCTATCCTTATTCTTCTTTTTTTCTCTTTTATGAGGACTTTCCCTATCTTTTACAACGATTTTCTCTTTCTTCTCTTGTGGGATTTCTTTGATTTGCTCAACTTCTTTTTTGGGAGGTTTTTCTGTGAGGATGATAGGGTTTTCTAGTACAACTGGTGGATTTTCTTCTGTTTTGGGTTTGGGAATGTCTTTCTTAACTTCTGGTGCTGTAGGTGGAGGTTTAACTGGTGGTTTTATCGTTACAGGCTTAGCCGTTTCAATAGTTTTAACTACAGGTAGTTCATTATTCTGTTGGCTTTCTATCTTGTATACAACTACAGGTGGCAAGTTAACAGGTAATATAGGGACTGCTTTAGGTGTTTCTTTGATATCTTCTTGCTTTTCTGTCTGTTTGTCAGTTTGTTTCTCAGAGTCATCTTCGGAGCTCGACTCGTATGGTAAAGCAGGTTTTGGTAAAATGGGATCGGGTTCTTTGAGTTTCTTGATGGAGAATGATACGGGAGCTGCGGGGAAGAGAATTAAATCTATTTAAATTCTTTGTAAAAAGTGATTAATTTCCCGAAGGAATACGCCCACACTTCAATAGAATGTAGGCGAGCTACTGCTCGCCGCTACATACTTGTAAGGATGTTTGTTAGTCGATTATGCTGAAACCTCTGAATCAAAATGGTTATATGGCTACTGACTCTTTAGATAAACACAAAGGTTATTTTTAACCAAACCCAACTGCCTTTCAGAAACGGGTAATTGACGTCACTGTGCGGGTGAAGTTTCACATTTACATCTTTTTGATTAGTCCTATCCTACTAATATTATAAATGTGAAAGTTTGTGAAGATGTTCGGATGTTTGTTATTCAATCACGCTCCAACGGCTGAATGGATCTGGCTGAAATTTTGTACAGAGATACAATATAGTCTGGAATAACACATAGCCTACTTTTTATCCAAGGAAAATGTTCCTACGGTAAGCGGGAACAGAAACCAAGCGGGCGAACCCGCTCGCATTAGCTAGCTTAACGCATTAACTAGTGCATAAATAGAAAATAACATACCTGCGGCCTCTTTTTTCTTCTCTTTTCCATTATGACTCCCACCACGTTTCTGTTGCATAAGTTTCTTATAATAAGCATGATACATGTTATCAGGTTCCAAAAACGTAAAACGCGGATCATTTTTCGCGCGCACGATGTCCGCAAACTCGTCGCCATTTCGTGCGACGTAGGCCGCCATTTTGTCGATGACTATTTGGACGTCCTCTGGCGGTGTGGCGATTGTGGGTTCCTTACTGTCTGAAGAGGAAGTATCGTCGAAATCTGTGGATGGAAATATGACAGTTGTGATGTATTCGTATTTTATTGTGAGCAATCATTTAGGTAGGAGATAAATAGAAAATTGCCTTTAGGCTCAAAATAGTTTTTTCCCAAAATTTCCCCTTACTAAAATGTCCCTTTTCCGAAATATCCCCTTCCTAAAATGTCCGTTTCCCATAATGTCCCCTGGTACCAGATTGTCCCCTTTCCAAAATGTCTCCTGCTCAAAAATATTCCGTATTATCCTCCATCACAACTCCCAAGTTACTCAATAACTGTGTTGGCTAGCCCCATACAGTTCTCTACGTAGTTTTTAATATTGAGCTCACACAGAAAGTATATACTAAAGACGACTTAATTGTCTTACCAGTAGAATCATTGAATTCTGAAGGAAAAAGGATTTTTAACTGTAAACACATACATCTGTATTCATTCAGTTAACTAGGATTTCTGTACCCGATTGGGAAACATATAACAGTTTTACTAATAATAAGGAGCTTACCAGATAAATCAGAATCGGAGTCCGTATTATAATTCTTCATGAGACTAAGGCCGGTCGACTTGAGAGGGGCAGGGTTCTGCGCCTTCTGTCTCTCTTGCTCCTGTGCTAAGTACTGATGGTAGTACGCTGCGTATTGTTGTGTGTAGACTTGAGGCGGAGGGACCGTTAGCTGGACTGTTGGGTCTACTGGAAATAAAGGAAAACTAGCTATAAATGAATATAAATGTCCCCCTTTGACTTCCCATTGACCTAGCCTAGCCAACCGGAAGTACAGTAGCACCTCTTCAAATTGACCTGAACAATATGCCGTATCAAGTTTAAATGGGAGCTACGAGTGTAACAAACAAACACGCACAGAATTCAGGAAGGTAGAGGATGGGGACCATTAAATAAGGTAAAATAAATAAAATAAAATAAAATTTAATCCCCTTGAAATTTAAAAAAAAAAAATTTAGGTTTGTCAAAAATTGTTTTTAATATTATGGAGCTCAAGAAATACAGATGGACTGTTACATTATGAGTCCGTGACTGTGTCAGAACTTCTGGTGTCACATTTGATTCTGAGGCTAGGACTCTGAACTCTAGAACAGGGAGCCTGAGGTCTCGACTCCAGACCATAGAGACCAGACTCTGTGTCTCAACATTCAACTTAAATCCCTCTACCGTAAAGACGAAAGATTATTTGAAAAACGCTCCACAAACATACTGATATAGTGTATTTCAATAGCTTTGCGCAAAAATGTAAACAAACACATTTGATCCCGTATATCCATAGTTACTTGCAATTGAGTATTCACCCTGATTATATTCCAGTATTCAGGAGCCATACAGTGTTCTAACAATCATTTCGACACCAAATAACTTTTTTATGATAGTTTACTTTCATTTAAAATACCTACTCGGGATACAAAAAAATTCAATGATTTGTCATACTATATTTTTCTACTTATCTGTCTTAGACAACGAATTGTCAAAACATGACCTGTTTACATTATTATCAGGATTAGACTATAGCAAATTACATTGACACAAGACTGAATCAAAAAAGAAATTTTCAGAAGATTTGACCTTCCACAACTCACCATGATTCCCATCAGCCCCCCGTGTGTACATGACGGGCGCCCTGTATATCTGTGCGGCCGGACGCGGGGGCTCCGTTCCCGGAGGAGGCACGTCCCCTCTAGGCTCCCCCTCCCCCTCGCCGTCCCCTTCACCTCGCATCTTGCTAATTAGCATCGTGTAGTCGCAGTCTGCTGAGGGCTTGTAGTGTATGCTTGGTATTGCTGGTGCCTGGAATAGGGTAACTTAGTAAAAATCTCATTTCAAATCCCTCATGCTTCAAATCCCATAAAAAACTCCACTTTGGGCAGCCATGACGTAAATTTATATTGTTACTAGCTGACACTCACTTCAAACATGTGGAATTTTGGTCCAGTTTTTGTTTCTGGACTCTTGTCCCTGTACGAAATTTCAGTCAGATCCAGTCAGACATTAAAGCGTGATTGAGTAACAAACATCCAAACATTCTCATTTATAATATGAGTGGGATTGCTGGTTTTCGTAAACCCGCGCTATTCGCGCTCTTATTCCAGAGCCTTGTGTGTTCTTCAGCATGTGCGCCCAGCTCCCATATATCGCTGGATTTTGAGCATTTTGATATAAATTCGTTATATGCTTTTAATAGTTTTAAAGGATTAGGCAGAATGACATCTATATGCCTTAGAGCATGAACACTAAACTATGTAGCAAGACTGTTATAAAAACTTACAGATTCGATAATGGTTGATGCCAAACTTGGATGTAAATATTCCTCAGGTTCTTGTGGTCGTTCTGGTTCTAAAACAATTAATTTTAAACTTTATATCTCCAATTTTGTAGGGCAAAAGCATGCTAACCTTACATATACATAAATTTAATTCAAAGAGAATAACAATGGGACTTTACCTCTTAGGACCCACTGAGCTACACAGCCATACCAAGCAGAAAACTTACCTAAACATCATTAAAGTTTATTAAAACATGGACACCAGTCACCAGGATAACTCCAAGCCTGTTAAAACCAGAACCAAGAAATTCTGGACCTCTTTTATCCCTGTCCCTACTAATATTTTAATGTAAAAGTAACTCTGTCTGTCTATCTGTTTAGTTTTCACGTCTAAACGACTTCACGAAATTTGGTATAGAGTTTGAGTCTAAGGGAAGGACATAGGCTACTTTTTAACTGACTGCACACTGACTATTTGTCTACTATCACTTTTTTTTCTATGTCTGGGAAGGTTTGTGAACCGGAATTATTGATATAGAAAAAAATGGTTATCACTCGACTCGCGACGCCCCAAGGACAACGCCGCGACGCCCTGGGGCGTCTCGACGCACAGTTTGGAAAGCCCTGCTCTACATAATAGAATAACAAAATCATACATTAACAGCTTTTACCTTCAATCACCTCTGCTGTTTTCTCCGGCCACTTGCCAGCTTTCGCCAGTGCAATCAGAGCAATATAATAAGGGTGCAGGTTTGAATCTTTGTCCAGAAATTTAAACTGCAGGTTGTCACGCTGCTTCGCTTTTATGAGGATCTCCATCTGCGCTCCCTGTGCTGCTATGAAGTTGGCTGTTTTCTCTATGATCGCATTCAGTTTTACACTATCAGGCTGCAAAAGGAAAAAGAAGAATTAAGAACATGATTTGCAAAATTAAAAATTTACTTTACATACCTATTTATTTTAATGATTTTCAGATAATCTTCTAAAAGATATCATAAGTACTTACTTACTCAAAGCTTGGGGCCTGTCATGAAACATCTCAGTGAACATGTTAACTTTCTAATGACCATGACAGTAGACGAAGAGTCATAGCGTTTAAAATCCATGAAAATAAAATAACACAATATTTGCATCAAGCCCTGCCAAAAGATGCTTATAAATTTCTTTACTTAATGTATACTTAATGTCCACAAATACACATTTCAAGACGAATAATAAACTTACCAACACTATATCAACGGGCAGTAAAGCTTGCAGTACAGGTGGCGGTAGAAAAGGCTCATCTACTTCTACTGGTTGTGTTGTCGGTGAGGGTTCCGCCGGCGCGTCATAATTGAATCCTACTTGTCCATAGCCAGCGGCATGAAGACGCTTCAACTCTTCCTCTAAAAGGACAACAATATTTGGATAAACTTCTGAAAACCCCCAACCTTCGATTGAGCTGTAATTTTGCACAGGCCTTGTTTTTGGCGATTCGATTTTTTCAGTTTACGAGATATTTTTTTAAAATTTTTATTTACCTACATTTTATTATTTTTATTATTTAACATTTTTTTAAAATTTTTATTAAAACTTAGGTGGTTATAAAAAAATGACCATGAGAGTTTATGCAGAAGCTCAGCTGCACTGCGCTCCCGCCTTAGCCTTCTAACCTAATCTATCCAAGTCGGATTGAGCGGGGATAGATACACCGCGCGTGCTATAATCCTATTTTCTAAATTTGATTTCTCGGAAAATATTGCTATGCACCAAAAATCCCTTTAGGGGTTGTCTTAGAACATCCAAAGGAGGTGGGGGTTTTCTGAAATGCACCCCAATATTTTATAAACAACGCAAGTTTTGCTTCGTAGAGAATGAAAATTGAAAAACATTTGGAAGCAGTTACTAAGACAGTCTTTCCAGATACAAACTGGAACATTAACAACTATTCACTATTACTGGTTGAAAGCTGTAAGGACATCTACTAACCTTTATACATTTCTTCCTCATCTTCATCAGTATGGAGTGCACGGTATCTCTCCTCGTCACACAGTTGTTCCACATCCTGCTGGTCTCTGGTGAGTTCCACGCGCCAATCGTAGCCTCCAGGTGGAGCCTCGAGCCTTGTCAGGTCATGGAGAGCGCCTCTTGCGTCATATCTAGCCAAATATTACTATAGATTAACTTCATGACTAAAAATTTTTAAGAGAACTAGCTTTTTAATGCGAGGGGTAATTCTGTATGAAGGAATTGTCACAAGAACATTCTTTACTTTCTTTTACTTAGAGTCTAACTGAATAATGTGCACTCACATTACTCAGAGCAGAGCTACAGCATCAAATAGCCATGTTTTGACAACAATATTAGTATATGATATGATTTAATGCGACTACAGTTCCTATTTCCTTAGTGACATTGTAGACCGTATTCATGTTACGTTTATAACATTAGCATCCTTCATGATGTTTGCAGGACACATGAATACTAGACTAAAATGCAGTGTTTGTTAGTTAGTGAATCGCATAACAATATTCCTGTATTTGCATTAGAAATGGAGACAAGTTCTGTATAGTTTCAGGTTAGATGCTGTTTTGGATGATTGGCACATTTTTTCTGTCCGTAATGATAAAAAAAGCTCTCCTTTACTGTAATGTTAATGAAATTCATACAAAGCATTGACAATTTGGAACACATACAACAAATTAAATTAAGACTATGTAAACATCCTAACTCAATAAAGTCAAATTGAGACAACATAATAGTCGGTTCAGCCTAAACTTTGATGAAACATATCACATAATACAGATTCAAATAGATTGGTCATAGTTATACATACTCAATGGAACCGTTGCAGGTTATACATACCACCGACGGTTGTCACCATAACATTACGCGATGCCATGAGAACTCGAAGCGCCCGGTGCTCGTACTGGCCGCTCACCTTATTTCATACAACATTCTCTGCGAAATACTTAAAAGTCTTCGGAAAATTTAATTTTTCTGTTATACAAGTATCTTTTGTAAGTTTATAGCGCCACAGTTAGCAGTCTGATAGTAAAAAACTGATCGAACCTGTCGATTTTCAACGTTTCATCCCCCATCCACGGAATGAGGTGTTTGCCTTGATCAATGTGAAGGGCTTTATCATCGTCCCTGAACAATTTGCACGAATAGCCGAACACGAATAGATCTTCTTTCTTCTCCTTGTAATCACTTTTTCTTAATATACCGGACTCACTTTGAACTCCGGTCCACTTTAAAGACATTTTTAATCGGTAGTTTTACTAGATATTGTTCTATTACACGAATTAAACCATGTTGAAAACTTGAAATAACTTTACTTTATGGTGCCAACTGTCATTACTGACAAAGTCAATTGAAATTGACAACTCTGTCAGTCTGTCTCACTTACTAAAGCTTTTTACATTTATTTATGGACAGGCTACGACCAACTGTACGTGATCCTAGTGGAATGGTAAGCGTTATCCTATCCTACCTAGTGGCTTTCACAGAAACTATGTCGGTTTCTCTACACTGCTCGCGAAGTTCCTCGGCGAAGTGCTCCAGAAACTTTGGCTAAGACCGAGAAGTGCGTCACTACACTACATACTTGGTCAACTTCACGATGAGCTCATTTACTCCGTGCTGCCGATATAGCGTGCGTACGCACAGTGTCACCTTTTATAATGGACGCTCAAGTGGCTTCACAGGCTTGGCGTGCTATTTTTAACCCATATATACACCACATAATAATATAGTCACGTCTTTATTCCTTAAGGGGTAGGTAGAGGCATAGTATACGCCCACATTTCACATTATAGCTTTATGTCCCACGTAATAGGTGGAGAGCCTATTGCCGGGCGTACCTATTGAAATGGACAGGCGTAGGTCATGATGAACACCACATGAATCCACTCTTTCCCGTTGCCGCACGGGGTTCCTTCGCCACATGACGTGACACGTCTTGGATAAATCGAGTTATGGTGAATACTCAAAACAATATTTTGAACTCCGGTTTTTAATTCCTCTATTGACTAGTAGGATCACAATTTACTTTTAAGTAATTTTAAATTGTTTCGTAGGATTACAGGTCAGTGGTAGGATTGCAATTACATTGTTTTTATAAGAGGCCAGTACGAATATTCCCATTCACAGAAACGCTGAACTAAAACTATTTTATCGAACTTTAAAAAAAAGGGGAGTTTTTCAATTCAAGGTGGCGCAGTCGGAAGTATAACCGCCTGCCGTGCTTGAGGTCCTGGCTTCGATTCCCGGGTCGGTCCAATAGTTGTGTGGACCACAAAAATTTGTTTCAGAGTTTGGGTGTTTCTATGCATAATATGTATGCATTTAGAAATATTTAAGTATGTCTATTAGTCGTCTAGATCCCATAGCACAAGCTTATATTAGCTTAATTTGGGCTAGATAATGTTGTGTGAGAATGTCCACAATTATTTTATTTATTTATATTTAACTAGATGATACTCGCGGCTTCGCCCGCGTGAAATTCGGTACCCGTTCGCGCTTCCCGTGGGAACATATTCCCGGAATGAAAAGTAGCATATGTGTTATTCCAGACACTGCGAGCAGGTCATGGAGGAACGGGAGAGAGCTCTCGCACCCGAGTTCCGAAGTCGCCGCCGAGACGTGTCTTCGCCGAGGACTATTCTCCATGACCGGGGGCCTGAGGACGGTGAGAGGGTTGCTCGCCGTCCTTACAGAAGCAGGCCCATGACGGCAGCGTGATGTGATGGATTCACGCACGCCCTCCCGTTATAGCGGGATCACACCCGAAACCCCCCGAAGATGCGGGATAGCACTCGAACCACCCCCTAGGCGCGGCCGCAATGGCGACCGTGGGTCTGTTGGGGTTGGGAGTCCTGGGACATCCTTCCTAGGGCTTACCCTGGGCTCCCAACTATACGCTGTTGGGCGTTATGTGAGGTTTTCTAGTCGGTAGGAGTGCGGCATACCATCCATGAGGATTTTCCCTCACGTTAAAAAAAACCACCTTGAAGTAGTTTGGTTAGGTGCCATTTGAACTAGGTTAGAACTGTGACCATTAAACTTACGGCATTCAAATATTACGTGTATATCTAATAATCATTATGGCATTTAAATATTATGTCTAATAATTATTATGGCTAATTGACATGAAAAACAATACAGTTTGTCTATAAAGTCGTGAAATTAAATGAGGGCGCTGCTGAATGCATGTAGCAACCCTATATAGTACGACCAAAATGATTTTGATACGAGGAGTTCGTTCCGAGTAAAATCTTACTAATATTATAAATGCGACAGTTTCTGAGTGTGGATGTTTATTAGGTACTTAAAGGTAGGTTAAAGGGATCTGGCTGAAATTTGGTACAGGGATACATTATAATCTGGAATAACCATGGCTACTTTTTATTCCGGGAATAAGTTCTTACGGGAAGCGGGAACGGGAACAATACAAATATTATAAATGCGAAAGCTTATGAGTGTGGATGTGAGACTCTTTCACGCTCGAACAGTTGAACTGATCTGGCTGAAATTTGGTACCGGGATACATTATAGTCTGGAATAACATATAGGCTACTTTTCATCCCGGGAATAAGTTCTTACGGGAAGCGGGAACGAGAACAAATTCGACACGGGCGAAGCTGCGGGCATCAGCTAGTGAGTTAATAAATAAAACACATTATACATTTTTAATTTTGTTTCTGTTCTATTGAATCAGATCCAGAATAAAGTTATTGAACCAGATCCAGAAGCCCCGGTCTAATAGCGTCTTACAACCCACCAGCAGGTGCCTAGCAGTCCCAATTGCTTCGCCACAATCATGTAATTACATGTTTTATCTGTAACTTTCCCCCATCTGACAAGGATTTTTTTGGCGCAGTGCACAAATATTAAAATCGTCTATTTCTTTCTTTGCCAACATTTCTGTGTTTCCCAGGAGTTTCAAACTTTCCTTCATTATTAAAACCTTCGTTAAATATTCGTCTAACTGTACTCTCTGATTTTCCTGAAAAGAGTAAAAAAAGAAAATTAATTACCTAATGGAAACAAACTATTGACATGAAGCAATTAATTCAAAATAAAAAATTGGTAGAAAACCAGATTGAACTGAGTATCAAAAATGTAGGTCGTACTATAAAATTACCTACTAACAATGTTATTCTAACCACTGACTTACATATAGATTGTAAGGTAGTGATTCTAACCTAAAAATATGCTAATGCCTTTTTTTGTCTCCAAATCGTTAATTCAGTAAATTTGTAACTTCAGACAGATTCAAAACAAACAATAACACGATTACATACCCACCAAAGATGCTGTTCGCTCATAAACATCCTCAAAATCCCACAACAATTGTCCAGCTTGGTACTGCGCGAAACATCACTGGAAAACTTTAAAAATCACTTCCTGCGCACCACTCCGATTTTCTTTACTCATTTCTCAAACCTTTATGCGTAGTTTGGTTTCAATTTGTTGCAGTTAAATCCAAACATTAAAGTTACGTGAGAGAGTAAACGAAATTCGACGATAGCATTGACAACTGACGTACTTATGTTTCGTGTTGCCAGTGTTGCCACACACATAACTATTTTTAGTTCCTCAAACATTCATTTCACGACTTTATAGACAAACTGTACGTATGGCACTCGTATCTAATAGTATCTAAGTTTCGGGCAATTAAAAGTATGTCATAATATGTATTTTAGGGCAAACAAAACATTCGGGCAAATGATATTCGGGTAAATGAAATTCTGGAATATGATGATTTCTGTACATTATCTTCGGGTAAACAATAGACAACCCTTTAAATAGCAGCGTTTTACCTGAAAATAAAACGCATATTAATTTACTTACCTTATTCGAAGCTTATTTAATTGGGAGATAGGCACTTCCGTTTCCGCCTAACTATACCTTTCCTTTTCCAATGTTCCTGTCTCTTTCTGACACGTCACTTCCGCCTGGCAGTGGTGGGGTAAGTACCCGATCGCCATTTTAACTTCGTTAAGTCTTGTTCACCAGGCAGAAATGATTTATAAGCTTCGAATAAGGTAAGTAAATTAATATGCGTTTTATTTTCAGGTAAAACGCTGCTATTAATTTGACTGTACCGTTATTCGAAGCTTATTTAATTGAGACGTGTTTGTTATCGCCTGGTGGAAGTGACGGAGGACGCCAATGTGACTTAATAATATAATAGAATATATTGCTGTAAAGTAATATTAGTAATACAAAAGAGAAATTACCTATGTAAGATAGGTAATAAGGTAAGCTAATAGGCTTAGAAAAAATATGATATGATGCTGCGCAGAAAAGAATCAGATACCTATTAATTAAAGTAAACCATTCCATACGTACATATGTCCCAGGACGTGTGAGACTGAGTGATCAATAGATCATATGAATATTAAGAATCAATAAATCATATAAACATCTGATCAACTGGATTAAATAATATGGTTACCGAAGATTGATTAACGCTGGGCATAACTTCACGTCTATGGAATTTGCAAGAAAGTATTTTGCGATCTCCAATTTCCTCTTGCTAGTACCTATTATATCTTCAATAGGATATTATTAATCAACCCAATTTTTGAAGCCACAGCTGATATACAACTCCCAGGGGAGACCTTTATACCAGCTTCCACGAATAAGGATTTGATCCAGCCTGCCACTAGGGTTTTTGAGGCAGTTCTTGGTTCACCTCTAAATATTTATGAACAAATTACTGGATTTTGCTGAAATACTACGATTCTCTAAAAGGGAGATCATTTGATTAACCCAATAAACTAGGTTCAAGTTTTTATTTTCTAGATTACTAAATTACCTTCAGCCAGATTGCTTATAATCCACAGAATCGGTTTTAGATACGCAAATTGGCCAAAAACTAGCGCATTATTTTGAATCAACTAGTTTGTTGAACTAATACTTAGCAAAGTAGAATCATGTATCCTTCTCCTAAGGCATAGAAGAAGTAGAGTGACAGTATGCCTCTGCACTTGGAAAAAAATTTAGCTTCATCAATACGATTATTATTTATAAGTAACTAGCCAAATCGTTAATGTTCTAAATGGGGGGCTTTGCACGAGATACCGGCTTCTGTAACGCTATAGATTTTAGAACGTGTTTTACCAGCACATTATTACTTAACTGACCGGATAATTCGGGAATGCAAATGGTTGATACTACCGACTTGTGTAACAAGATAGTATTATCTGATAAATTTGTGAATTAAATGTAAATCTGTCAAAAAACTTGCCAAATTACTATCTGTTGGAGTTGAAGGGATAACTTGGTGACTTTGACACCAAAAAAAAACCATCATGTCCACGCTGCACTATACAGTTTATGAGTCGATGGACGCCATGACTTCTCCAGAAGTTGGAGTTGGCTATCATTTCAGTCTGTTAGAGACCCAGTCCGCACCTATATTTCCATGCCTCTAGAGTCATGTCTAGAACATTCGGTGGTGGTAGTCCTGTCATTATGTCGATCAGGACTTTTTTTAAATGGTAAAGGTAAGTGTGAATGGAGCTGCTAGAGTACGCGATTTGATATCGGGACGCCAGAACACACGTTCCCATCGTGGACCTACAAGAAGGTACGTTCCCTGAGCTTAATTGAGATAACTCAACACTTTGGGAATTAGGTATGGTGGAGAAAACACCCACGCTAGGTTGTAGTATAGTACCCACCTCTGGGAGAAAACATCGTGAAACTGGGCTTTGTCGTCGAGCTGATCCAGAATCACTTAACTAGTGGAACTCCCTATCTGGAAAAAACTTTATTTGTAGACTGGAGTCAGATGCCACTCCGGCGCCACACGCCTCTGCGGCTGGACATAGTCGGACACATTATTGTATCTTCTACGAACAAGATCTTGTATACCTATGATTCCACAATAAAGTCATTTGAATTCATGAAAAACACGAAACCTGGACAGATAATCCGAGTGGCTGTTGTACATGCCGGATATATAGAAGGCATTCATATGTGACAACTCTCTGCTATTCAAACAGTTTGTTGGTCAGTTCTAGGAGAGGTACTGACTTGGTACCTCCTCCGTAACGAAGGTATGCGACTACAGACTTGCTGTCGCATTGAATTAATACCGTAATAATTTTGGAACACTTTTAGTATTGCCAACATCTCCTTTTAGTTGCCCTGGAGGTTTTTCTCCCCTCTGACCACAGACCCGAGAGAGACAGGTTGTGCGAAGGAGGTGGCATATTATATATAGCCGACGGGTTCTGTCAATTCTGATGCCACCACACCCAGTCGTCTAGAGCTACGAGGGGCAGAGTGTGCATGATCCTGAAGTCTGACCTCAACCCTTGGTTTACGAAGTTCAAAAGCGCTCGAAACTTGAGCCTCCCTTTGGGAACTACATGGCTCGCAAAATTGAGAAAGCCTGCGAGGCCTTGAAGTTCTTTGAGAGTTGTTCATTGCCTCCGCAGCCTGTGACTTATTATGTCCAACAGGCCTGGTATTTTTTCGTCGAGAAGACGCTTACGGTTCAACCATGGATCCCAATAAATTCCTAGAAACACTGACAGGTCCTGATTTCTATAAAAAAATCGCCGAGATAGACTATTATTCAGATGCCTCGTTGCCCGAGTCTGAGCTATCCAATTTGTTAGCGTAGCGAAGGTCTAGGCTGTGCTTAGACCAAAAGGTAAACAAGCCATTTCGAGCAATTGGTTTCTATAGACGAGGCGTAGCATGCATTGCATAGTCAATCCTGAGGTTGCACAAAATCTGGTATTCGATGTGCATTTATTAGTTTGAATCGATCTGTTTTGATTTTTACTGGTTTAATCGTACGGGTAATATCGAACGGGCCGAACCGTTGCCTTTCAGAACAAGAAACATCGATGAGAGGAAGCTTGGCGAAGCCACAGCTCGTTCTAGAACTCCCTCATGATATCTATGATAGACGTCATTGCAACAGATTCTGGGATATTTAGATTTGAGCTCATAACATCTGGGTGACCAAGTAGTGGGTACCGACAAACTGGGCATGCGATACCCGGTTATAATGTTTAAGATATAATCTGGTGCATTCATTTGTTCCCATGGGTTGTGAAACTGAAGGAGACGACCAGCTCGAAACGGGACAATACTTACGTCGTTTTCCGTCATTCCTATGGGTAGGTGAAGATGCACACTTTTGCCCGTACATTGGCTGATTATTTTGTTTTGCACCTGAAAAGCCTCGAAAATTGCGACTTTTCGGTGCGACTGAACTGTACTGAACTGATTGTGTATAAATATCATGAACACCCTGCGAGGGTGGTTTACAGCAGTTGTATCCACTTTGCGAAGGCGGAATTTTTCCAACACAATGCACCTGTGCGCTACTGTGTCGACAAGCCGAAACTAGATGAGAATAACCCTGCGAGGGCTTGTGAGGAAACCTGGATCCCTGCGAGGGACCACGAGACTTTTTTGCTTCAGCCTGCAAGGCAGAAGACGTGTCAGCGTTAGCCAAAACATTTCGTAATTCCACCAGCTTTCTCAGCTGTAGCAGTAAATTTCTCCGCACTAAAGAAGTTGGTACAAGTTGTTGAAATTCTCTTTAAGCTGGCCTATAACATAGGGTCCTTTGCCTATTTGGTGACACAGTCTTTACGTGTCTGTATAATTTCAGCACGATGTCTACAAACCATCTGTATTAAATCTGAGGAATAATTGTTAAAATCTCCTGTGGAAAAAATATCATCAACTATTTGCTGCAGGGCATTAGAATCAAGCGACTCAAAATGCGTTGCCCACAGAAATAGGTCCGCAAGGGTTTCTTATAACCCTTGTAACCCATACCGACCATACCGTTGTTTGAGTACACACATAGTCAGGGCTGCAAACGCTTTATCAGCATAAACAAGAGGATTGTATGTCTTAACTTCTCCATCTGTTTTGATATGTAAACCTTATGTATAAAATGTATAACCCGGTGAAAGGTTAAACATTTTTTAAGTATCCGAATACCTAACCTGATCCCAGTCACTCTTATTTAATTATTGCACATTACACAACCTCCAAATATTTTGAGGGCTCCTTTAGTTTAGTTTCTAATGTTAAGCCCAATCCTTGATCGATATGAGAACAACTAAGTATTATATTTTCAACGTTCAGAATATCGTAGTTATTTTCACTAATACCCGACCCGGCAATAACGAAATAGAATCGTAATCAAAATTTGTACTCGCATGATGATCTTATTCCTTATTATTTATTTGCAAGCGAAAGTCACGTATTTGAAATGAACGAAAGAAATACGTAAATACGTACCTTACGATTAGAAACAAGCTTACGATTGTCACTATTTTCTTATGGGCATTATTTCACGATTCTTACATATTTTTCGAAAGCTATTAAACTTTGTTCACACACGGAAAAACCGTTTCTTTAGTGTAGGGACTTGTAAAAAATAAAAAAAATTGAATAAAATGATATAGTTAATAAATTAAGCCTTTCGGTCCATTAGGTCCCATGTATCAAAATGTCCGCAGTGTCAAAATGCCCAGTTTTACAAAATGTCCGGAGTGTCAAAATGTCCAGCTTTACAAAATGTCCGCAGTGTCAAAATGCCCAGTTTTACAAAATGTCCGCAGTGTCAAAATGTCCAGTTTTACAAAATGTCCGCAGTGTCAAAATGTCAAAAGTAAACTTTACTACATTGTTTTGTACTCAAACCATTTTCTTATCTCAAATTTATACCGGGACAGCGTATTTTTAAGTTTAATTTTTAAGTGTTTCAAGCCTTATTCACAAATTATACCGGAGAGCGCATTTTTAAGTGTTTCAAGCCTTAAATTCACAAATAATACCGGGAGAGCGCATTTTTTAGTTTAATTTTTAAGTTTTTAATTCTAATTAAAGCCCTAAAATATAAACCATCCTTTTCATTTTGATACTCCAGTAATTTTGATACTCCGGTCATTTTGATACTCCGGTCATTTTGATACTCTGGTCATTTTGATACTCCGGTCATTTTGATACTCTGGTCATTTTGATACTCTGGACGATTCAATATAGGTCATTTTGTAGAACTGAACATTTTGACACTCTGGACCTTTTGATACATGGGACCTAATGGACCGAAAGGAATTGTATAGGTATGGTCTTGTGGCCAAGAGTCACACGACCGTTCACGGCGGGAAACAAGACGCCAATGAAGTTAAAATGGCGATCGGGTTCTTACCCCACCACTGCCAGGCGGAAGTGACGTGTCAGAAAGAGACAGGAATATTGGAAAAGGAAAGGTATAGTTAGACGGAAACGGAAGTGCCTATCTCCCAATTAAATAAGCTTCGAACACTTATCTGTATTATTACCACACTGGATAGGTGGCTGTCAAACTAAAGTTATGCCTTCTTAATTCTCGCCATTGTGGCGCTGAAATCAGCAGCGCTGGTTCAGAGAACTAAAATTAGTGATGTACCAAACTTTCTTGAACTGACGCGTATCGATGGATTTAATGTGAAATGAAAACATTTTTAGTATATATATTTTAAAATTAATTTTGTTTATAATTTGTTTAATATAAGAATATTACCAATCGAAATTACGAATATTCCCTTTAACTTCTCCAACTAAGCTAAATTGCTTGTGCTAGGAGTGGCCAGGATTCGAACAAGGGTCTTCTCGATCGCAAGACAGTCAGTCTTCTTAACCACTGAGCTATCGGCGCTGTCGGAAAGAGAAAAAAAGAGAAAAAATGGTTGCTTTGTGGGTTCTTTTATTGGGTTCATATCAATTCCGATAAATTCATAAATGCTGTGCTGTTTACGTCCAGAGATGTTCTTGCTTGCTTTATCTGTAAGAAATAAAAATAAACGTTATTCTCATGAAGAGAATTGCTTGCATTCCTATACATATCATAAAAGTACAATAGTATTGGATATCCAACACCTAGATGCTGTAAATCTCATGTTCACAGCCATAGACATATAACACGTTATATAACACACAGGTAGGCCGCCGGGTGATACGATAACTACATTGACTCCCAACTATAGGATCATCAAACATCAGTGGCCCACACAGAGCATCGCAGCTCTAGTAACATCAAATATCATTGACTCATTATATCAAGTATCATTGACTCCAGTTCTAGGACCATCAAATGTAGGTATACAGGGTCGGCTCACTTACTCATGCGTGACACTCATGACAACACAATAGTTTTATCTATTACACGGGTGAGAAATAACATGCAAAAGGAATACAAGCCTTCGTAAATGTGCTATCAGACTTCGCACACGCGGTACAGGATAAACTTGACCGTACACATAAACCTTGCGTCTTGGGTTGTTCGACTTGACTAAATGACGTGCAAAGAAAATTATCCATTTGACATTAGAAACGGAATCATATTCAAATTTAGATGAAAAACAAATAGACCGACGCGATAATTACCATGGAGGTGGCAATCTCCATGGAGTATAACTTCAGAACTTCGCAAGATTATCAGATCTTCGCGACATTCCCCACAAAGGAAAAAGAGAATGAAAAGCTAGAATTTAGTATTCGCAAGATTGGCAAATCGTCGCGACATTCCCCACAAAGGAAAAAAGAATGAAAAGAGAATTTAGGTAGTACCTATGTGCATAGTGCATTACTTACATTCGTATTTCGCGAAGAAATCGACCCATGTCGGAAAAAGAAAAAAGAGAAAAAATGGTTGCTTTGTGGGTTCTTTTATTGGGTTCATATTAATTCCGATAAATTCATAAAATGCTGTGCTGTTTACGTCCAGAGATGTTCTTGCTTGCTTTATCTGTAAGAAATAAAAATAAATGTTATTCTCATGAAGAGAATTGCTTGCATTCCTATACATATCATAAAAGTACAATAGTATTGGATATCCAACACCTAGATGCTGTAAATCTCATGTTCACAGCCATAGACATATAACACGTTATATAACACACAGGTAGGCCGCCGGGTGATACGATAACTACATTGACTCGCCAACTATAGGATCATCAAACATCAGTGGCCCACACAGAGCATCACAGCTCTAGTAACATCAAATATCATTGACTCATTCAAAATCAAATCAAAATCAAATCAAATAATTTATTTGCATAGAACAGGTACAGTACAGGTGTTATAAGTTTTAAAAGGTTGTGCGCTGTCCTATAACTTCAATGGAGCGTGCAAATGTTATAAAGCATTACAATATTACTTTACAAAAATTACAGCAAAGAGAAAAAAAAATTTATACATACAAAACAGCAGATTTTTGTGCATGCAATCATTGACAAACAATTATTGGCCAGATTGATATTCTATTAATACTCTTAATAATTTATATTTCAATAAGTATTATCATGTCAGGAAATTTATAATGTCAGAATTAAAAGGGAATAAAATATGTATCAGAATGTCAAATGAATCAAATAAGTCCTTTATGTCAGGTAGTTAAGGTCACCAATATTTTGAGTATTATTAAAATCACAAAAAAGTCCACATTAAAATACATTATAATAAGTCTGTTAGGTAGTCTTTCACACTGTAGTAACATTTTTTTGTCAGTAAATCTTTCAATCTTTGTTTAAAAATTAACATATTTGATTCCTTAATATCGCCCGGCAGCCCGTTATATATTTTAGGAGCCATGGCGAACACACTATTATGCATTAGAGTAGTCTTTGCTCTGTACATGCATAGACGACTCTTGTCTCTTTGAGCTCGGCCAGATACCTCGGAGGCGAGCACAAATAGTTTTGGATTCATCCTAACGAATCATTATATCAAGTATCATTGACTCCAGTTCTAGGACCATCAAATGTAGGTATACAGGGTCGGCTCACTTACTCATGCGTGACACTCATGACAACACAATAGTTTTATCTATTACACGGGTGAGAAATAACATGCAAAAAGGAATACAAGCCTTCGTCGTAGATGTGCTATCAGACTTCGCACACGCGGTACAGGATAAACTTGACCGTACACATAAACCTTGCGTCTTGCGTTGTTCGACTTTAACTAAATGACGTGCAAAGAAAATTATCCATTTGACATTAGAAACGGAATCATATTCAAATTTAGATAAAAAACAAATAGACCGACGCGATAATTACCATGGAGGTAGCAATCTCCATGGAGTATAACTTCAGAACTTCGCAAGATTATCAGATCTTCGCGACATTCCCCACAAAGGAAAAAGAGAATGAAAAGCTAGAATTTAGTATTCGCAAGATTGGCAAATCGTCGCGACATTCCCCACAAAGGAAAAAAGAATGAAAAGAGAATTTAGTACCTATGTGCATAGTGCATTACTTACATTCGTATTTCGCGAAGAAATCGACCCTCCGACCAAAGGAAAATTACAATATAACCATTAGGTTGTAAAGCACGAACTTCAGTTGCTCGAATTATTACATTATTACACTTCCTTATTTTTAGCAAAATAAATTCAAATTTTTTCATTTTATTAATGTCACTTCAATTGACATTCCAATTTTTCAAACAAAATAATGGCACGTATCACGATATTTTTGTTTTTGGTATTAGGCCTGTTACACACTATCATTTTCTGAATCGCTTCTATAATTTATTGTTCACTAAGAAAATAATTTACTTATTTGTGGTCAAAATGCTCAAATTTTAAAAAGAATAAAAAGACGTCAAGAATTATGTCATACGGTAAAAATTACGAATTGAAAAATTATGAACGTAAACAGCTGCTTCGCTCTCAAAATTATTAGTATGTATCAATTTCAACCCTTGAGCCGGTGTCAAGGAACAGCATCTCCACCATGTCGGAAAGAGAAAAAAAGAGAGAAAATGGTTGCTTTGTGGGTTCTTTTATTGGGTTCATATCAATTCCGATAAATTCATTAATGCTGTGCTGTTTACGTCCAGAGATGTTCTTGCTTGCTTTATCTGTAAGAAATAAAAATAAACGTTATTCTCATGAAGAGAATTGCTTGCATTCCTATACATATCATAAAAGTACAATAGTATTGGTTAACCAACACCTAGATGCTGTAAATCTCATGTTCACAGCCATAGACATATAACACGTTATATAACACACAGGTAGGCCGCCGGGTGATACGATAACTACATTGACTCCCAACTATAGGATCATCAAACATCAGTGGCCCACACAGAGCATCGCAGCTCTAGTAACATCAAATATCATTGACTCATTATATCAAGTATCATTGACTCCAGTTCTAGGACCACCAAATGTAGGTATACAGGGTCGGCTCACTTACTCATGCGTGACACTCATGACAACACAATAGTTTTATCTATTACACGGGTGAGAAATAACATGCAAAAGGAATACAAGCCTTCGTAAATGTGCTATCAGACTTCGCACACGCGGTACAGGATAAACTTGACCGTACACATAAACCTTGCGTCTTGGGTTGTTCGACTTGACTAAATGACGTGCAAAGAAAATTATCCATTTGACATTAGAAACGGAATCATATTCAAATTTAGATGAAAAACAAATAGACCGACGCGATAATTACCATGGAGGTGGCAATCTCCATGGAGTATAACTTCAGAACTTCGCAAGATTATCAGATCTTCGCGACATTCCCCACAAAGGAAAAAGAGAATGAAAAGCTAGAATTTAGTATTCGCAAGATTGGCAAATCGTCGCGACAGGCGCTTTAATGAATATTGCTCTTAATAAGGGTGGTTTAAGTTAGTGTCTAGTATACCTATCTAAATGAAATAATATTTACCTGCAATTTGGCATACTAGTGACGCAAAATTGCAGGAAAATATTACTTTTGTTGAAGAGATTGAGAGAGGTATTAAGGCGCATCTCCACTTGGGCCAAATTAATTAGCAACTCGGCAGCGTGCCTCAAGCTGAGCAACGAATTTCTATAGTTTCTTACTAGCTACCATGGGTGACGTATGCCAATTCGCTGCAGCTTTAGTAATAATGAATCCCTACAAAAAGAATAAAAGGCAGACAGACAAAGATCATTGTGCGGTGAACGAGGATCCCATAAGTGTCTGTGGCTTTCATATACTTCAGTTAATTTGATGCATTTATCATTGTCCATTTCACCACGTAGTGAGCGTATATATATATCATGCGCCATAGAAATAGAAAGGGAGTTATGTGTAGAAAAAAAAATAAACGTGATTTTATTAATCATTTATTTATTTTACACTTTATTGTAAAACTATGGTACACTAGCGGACGGTATACTATTTATTAACCGGGAAGTTCTTGTGTAATGCTTATAATAACATTTAACATCAAAATGATTAGAACACAGACGATCGCTTGAATTTGGAGTCCAGTTATGGGCTCCCATGTTGCCAAGCCATGCACTTCTGATTTTTGGATCAGTTGGAAATCTGCAATAAAATAAACATACATCAATAGACTAAAAAACATTATGCCATTATGCCTTTTTGGGCGGCTTGAAAAATTTCAACAGCGGGCAGTCACAACCTGCGCCTGTCCATCTCAACACGGCAATACGGGTCACCAATTGTTACGTGGGACAAATTCTAAAATGGTGAAATGTGGGCACATAGTATGCCTCTGCCTACCCCTTTGGGGATGAAGGCGTGACCATATGTAATGTAAAATGATACCATTATTGAGATATTTCTCATATAGAAGAGTTTTCGATCACATCAGACCATGATCAAGTTTATCGATACGACAACATGGACATCACTAAACGAAATTAAAATCCTATATTTGTGCTTAAAAATAATTTTATCTCACTTATATATTATTCTTATACATATTTTGTAAATAATCAAGCATTTTACATTTAGGTTAGGCTGATTTAATGATAAAAATTACAAAAATTCAACTTACCTGTGAAATCTAATGTTGCTCCCTTTTTTGAAGCTAATTTTGCAAAACACACATTTCACCAAGTCTATTGCTTTTTTGTAACCACGCAAATCCTCACTAAACTGCACAAAAGTCCTTTAAATTACAAAATAATTCGTAATTCCCGGCGCGATACGGGAAGTCATTCGCATGATACGTCAGTTTTAGTTCCTTGAACCAAATCTAAAAAAAAAGTCGGATTATTAATCTCAGTCAGTAAAATGACAAGTGCAACTGTCACTGATACAAAAAAGGGTGACCCGCTACAATAGTGATGTTCGGCAATCAATAGACTTACACATTTTAGTCATTCTTTATCCTATTAGGTGTTAAAGCGTTTTTTTATGATATTCTAAAAATTGATATTGTAAATATGTAATATGTATTACATATTCTTTACATATTCTATTATATTACGTCAGGTTTTGCTGCATTTTTATTCCATACATAATTTTATGCATTGAGAACCATTTTTTCGTTTGCGTAAGAGAGAGAGAAATAGAAAAGTTCCCTGTCGCTTCTATTCTTATCGCGTGGTTTCCTGTCGCGTGTATTCCCATTGCATTATTTAGGCACAAATTTTGAAGATTGAGGAGCCAAATGAAACTCTTTGTAACTTCTTGAATTCCAGTAGAAAAGGACGGAAATCGTTAGTAGTTACCCTACGTAATGCCTACTAAATGATACAAAAAAAACATTTAAATAGGTATATCGGCTCTGTCAAGAGATTCAAGAAACTCCTTAATGAAATTGAATAATGAAAATGAAAATTAGCGGAGCCAATTCGGCATAAATATAACGTTTTATATCTATTGGCCTAGAAATTCCTAAAACTGGCCTAATTTTTTTTGATTGTCTACTAAAAATAAGGACTTGAACTTAATTTAAAAAGGTGTAAGGTGGCTCCTGAATTAATACGGACACTACTAATACTACTACTACTGGCAAACAGTAGTGTCAAGATAAAAGTACAATTATCCTTAGCACTACCATTAGGGTTACGGGATATTTTACTTTCCCATGACTATGCTGGTAGTGCCAAGCGGTAGTGCCAAGGGAAATATGGGTCGACATGCAGCAGCACCACTGGTGTTGCAAACGTTCATTATGCAAATTAGTCCGCTACAGTAACCAGCCATTAGGTGGGCCGTAAGTCTGTCATCTTAGTAGTATATAACACCGGCCAAGTGCGAGGCGGACTCGCGCAAAGGGTTCCGTACCGGAACATCACTTTAGTTGGATGGGAGCCCCCTTAATCCCCCTTTTTTTCATACTTTAAAAAAAACTTACTTTTAACAAACTATTTTTTAAATCGAATTGAGCTTTCAAACATGAATGTGTCTAAAAAATATATCCAATTAGTACCGGCTAATGAGTATCAATATGAACTATGCGGCAAATCCCTCCCAAAATATTTTTCTACCCTATTTTTACCATGTTATAAAATAAATTTCAATAAAATACAAAACACGTTACCTATCAATTCTGTCAAAGATGCTGTACCTATGCCAAATTTGAAGAAGATTGGTTCCAGACAAACTTTGTGACCATTTGTGAATCCCACAAGTCAAATGCAAAGGCAATTCATCCATACAGCCTAATTACATGCGATGTTTAGTCCTGACGCAAATACGCGCGCTTTTTGGCATAATCATTATGTTGATTTTTTGATGCCATACCCATAAAAAAAAAGTTTTATTGTAGAATGGTTTACTCGTGTGGAAATGGTCATTATAACACGACATGACAGGAATGAGTACTTGTGAGATTTGAGTTGTGGTTATGTATTAAGCAAATTACCAAATGGTCGTAGAAAAAAATAATTTAGGGACCAGCAAATATTACAGTTTTAAATTTTTTTCATTAATGTATTTTTCATGAAATTATTCTCAAGGTAAATTGGTGTGAAATGTTTGTATAAAACAAACTATGGTTCCTAGAAAAGTGATTATATTTAAATGTAAATGATGATGACCTCCTTGACCGATTTCGGCCACGGCGACCGCTTCAACTCCTTTCAAGTTGCCGCTGATGTGCTCGTATATGGCTGACATAGCCGATCTTAGTAACAAACGTACGCGCACAATGCGGACACGTAAGCACGTCATTGCAATAGTTATAGATGATAGCACAAGGCGGACGCGCTTTTAGTTCCTCACGTCGAGCATCTAGTTCAGAGCAGCGATTGTCTTCAAAGTTTTTGACTCTGGTTCTTACCAGGGATCTCCATTCTGGTCGACACGCGGCTGCTTCCTCCCACTCTGAAGGTTCAATGCCGCACTTCTTCATGTGGCGCTTAAGAGTATCCTTATACCTGAGGAGTCGACCGCCATGCTTACGCTTGCCCTCCTCAAGCTCAGAATAAAAGATACATTTTGCTATGCGCTTTTCCGACATTCTAACCACGTGTCCACACCAATGAAGTTGCCGCCGCATGAGATAAAACTCAATTCCCCCTATATTGGCTCTCCGCAGAACTTCCGTATTCCGTATGCGATCACTCCAACGAATGTTGAGTATTTTGCGCAGGCATTTCATGTGGAAGCGGTCCAGCACCCTTATATGGCGGCGGTAGACCGTCCATGACTCGGAAGAGTACAGTATGCTCGGTAACGCTATCGTACGACAAAAAGACCTCTCGCAGGTTCGGGTTACTCGTGTCATGCGTGGTGCTCATTGTTGGACTGATCACCGGCTTGTGGTCACGAAATTACAGCTTCGTCTACGAAGTCCTATTAGATCGAAAAGATCGGAACAGAAACTTATAAATGTGGAACGACTTGATGACACTAACACAAGGGAAAAATATGCCAAAACACTGAGCACTGCTTTGCTGCCCCTCAATCTAAGGTGCCAGTGCTTGGATCTGGGGTGCATCCACGTTGTTTTGTACTTGGCAGGCATCCTAAACATAGTGTTTGTGATTGCAAGATCTAATTGTGCACAAAGGCTAAGCAACAGTTGCCCGTTGCTGTTCATATTTCCAACTCCGTGTCTGCCCAGAACTTTAGGCCAGGCTTCGTAATCACGGCCCACTCTAGCGTTAAAGTCACCTAAGAGTAAGATCTGTTCTCTCGGGCGGATGCGATCCATGCACTGCACTAACTCCTCATAAAATTTGTCCTTAATTTCATCAGACTTGTCTAGCGTTGGAGCATAAACACTGATGACATTAAGGTAGTTCCCATGTTCCATGTGAAGGCGTAATGTGGTAATGCGGTGTGTACAGGCTACTCCTGTAGTTTTTTTACAAGGTTGTTCTTGACAGCGAATCCCACACCTGACCTTCGAGGTTCTGAGCAAGCGAGTCCTTTCCAAAAGAAAGTGTAACCGCCAAGGTGCTCCACTAGCTCTCCTTAATTTGCGAGATGTGTTTCACTGAGTGCAGCCACATCAATATTATAGCGCTGAAGTTCTCGAGCTACAATGGCAGTCTTTCGTTCCGGACAGGCATTTGCGTCACAGTCAAGGAGGGTGCGCACATTCCACGCGCCAAACGTCACTAATGTTGGTGTTCTATCATAATTCTTCTTGTGTCTTCGACCGCAAAATGAGATGCGGAGGCAGCTGCGGTTACTGCCCTCCTTATGGGATGGAGTGAGCGTTTGTTTAGGGCACCTTTTCTAGCCCCCTCCTCGGGCGAGCGAGGAAAGCAGTGCCTCCCTAAATAGGGCTGCTTTGTCACCCCAGGTGCTGCCGAATCCACTCTGTCACTCCAATGCAGAGCAGAAGCGACCACGGTGTAATATCACACCCCCAGGGCCGCCTACGTGCAGGAGTCAGACAAAGCCCAACGAGCATCACGTCCAGCCTCTCTACCTCCCCCTATCGCCGTAGGTCTTAGCTGAAATCGGAGTCCTTTATACGGAAGCAGGTCAGTTGCGCAGGATATATTAACGTGCACAAGTGTACGCGCGAGCCACAGGTGCACATACTCATCCTTGTCCTTCTAGACCCAGTGGAACGGGGACCGTTACGACCGGAGAAAGACTTGGACTGATGTTACAGTATAGCGGCAGAAAAGGTACAAGGGGTCAGTACTTTTCCACACTCCCTTTATCGCCTTCCACGATACCCACGGGAAGCTATGGGTGGTGAAATTCACTCCGCCGGCACACATTCGACTAGTAAACCTAGCCTTACTGTACTACGCTGGCCGTACGGGTTGGTACAGGGTTTCATTTCGAGTATTCCTTCTCTACGCCACGACCTCGTCCGTTAATCGGCAGGTGCACCACTGGCAGGTGAGGCTGGCTTGGACCCCGGGGATGTTGGTAGGGCCCCATCGCACCCAAATGTAAATAATTTTTGTTTGTTTACTGCATTATTTGAATGAGTTGAAATACGGTATACGTGGTTTTATGTAATATTTAATTACTGTTTGTTAGTCAATAAAAAAATATAATCTCGACTAACTTTAATTGTAAAACTCGATTCAACCACATCACTATTTATTTGTGACAAAAACCCCGCAACACTGAAAATGTCATTTTACTGACTCGAATTAAAAATCCTAGGCACAAATAATTAGTGTCCGACCGAAACTGGTTTTCCGGCCGAAACCGAAACCGATACCGAACTTTCGGCCCCAGGGTCAGTTTCGGCCGAAACCGAAACCGAAACCGAAACTCACGTGTTCACTTTGGAAAAAAAAACCAGTCAAGTGCGAGTCGGATTCCACACAGAGGGTTCCGTTACAAAAATTCGGCACAAAAATTACGTATGTAGTGGGGATGCCTTTTTTTCTGATTTTAGTAGGTATTTATGTTATCGACATCAGAATAGGGTGAGGTGGTGGTGACAGTGTCTCTTGACATTGCTAACTCTTTCAGCACCTTGCCCTGGAGCTGCGTTTGGGTGGCGCTTTTTTACCATGGAATGCCTCCATACTTCCGTCGAATTGTCGGGCCTATCTTTCCGAGAGGTCCATAACCTACCCGAGCTGGCCAGGGCTGGGTCTGCGAGATGTGTCGTTCGGTGTTCCATAGGGATCGGTCTTAGAACCGCTTCTGTGGAACATCGGTTACGATTAGATGCTGCGTGGTCCGTTGCTCAGAGATGTCCGCGTAACATGTACGTGCGTAACGTGTTACAACGACACCCTCATTACAGCACGTGAGCAACGCACCGAGACGCAACCCTGAGGCCACCTGCGGGATCCAGCTTACATATAGGGGGCGTCAGCATCGGCATCGAGCTCTCGATGACGTATCTGGGGGTTGTACTCGATAGCCGGTGGAACTTCGGACACCACTTCCGAAGTTTGGTCCCATAGCTGAGGGAGGGGGCATCAGCTGCACTCTTGCGGTTGTTGCCCAATAGCAGGAGACCCAACGCTCCCTGCAGGAGACTGTACCTTGGGATCGTGCGGAGCATGGCCCTATACGGGGCCCCTGTATAAGTGGAGATCCTGATGGCCAGCAATGCGGCTATGCGGCGGTCAGGGTGATAAGGAGATATCGCACGATCTCAGTTGAGAGACCTGGAAGCAAGGGCCCTTGCATCATTGCTTAAAATGGCCCAAGGAGGCGCGGGAGCGGGGCCATAGGCCTCTTCCTGTGAGCAGATCATGCTCGTAAAAGAGGCGGCGGGGAGGAAGCGGGAGAGAACTCTGCCATCTGAGTTCCAATCTGCGGCGGCGCCCTATACTATCAGCCTCCATGACCGGGGGCCTGAGGACGGTGACAGGGCTGCTTACCGTCTTCACAGAAGCAGGCTTTAGACGATAGCATGACGTGAGAGATTCATCCACGCCCCGCTCAAGAAGCGGGATAACAACTGAACAACCCTCCAAAAACGCGACCGTAGTTTGCATCATTCCGAAGGCATACTCGGGGCTCCCAACCATAGGCTGTTAGGTAGGATACGCGTGGTTTTTAGTCGGTAGGACTACTGGTACAGTGAAAATTTTAGGCCTATATCTGGCACGGTTCCAGCGATACCTTCGTGCGTGACTAATAGACAGACCGACGGCTAGGCCTCATGTCTCATTAATAGGCTTTAAGACTAACTCGCACACGGAGGGGCCGTGTGCGAGTTAATCTCGCACTTGGCCGGTTATTTTTTCAATAGGTGCAGCAAGTTCCACCAAGTGCCATCAATCAACGGTATAAATCTTCTCAAGAGTTCATTTTAGAAATATCTCCACCTAAAGATGAGTTTCTTTCTTTTACGTGTGGAATTACTCATAGATGCTATTGCGAACTCCTACCGACTAAAACCACACGGTGCCCTGCTATTAGCTCTCGGCTGGTTTTGGTTACATTCTAGAAGTATATGGGCACCTTCAAATTAGAGGCGCGAGGAAGCGCCGCAGTGGTGCGCTGGACGCGCCACCACTAGTTTTCATACAATTTTTAGAAGCGCAGTTGTGGCGCGGGAGTGGCGCTGCAACGGCGCTTCTAAATATTGTATGAAAACTGGTGGTGGCGCGTCTGGCGCGTCACTGTGGCGCCACCACGGCGCTTCGTCGCGCCTCTAATTTGAAGGCACCCTATAACTAAAACTGGACAACAGTGAGCCGGACTAGCTCGCGTAGGGTTCCGTATCAGCAAAAAATCACGTATGTTGTTTGGGAGACAAATTAATAATATTAAAGGGGGCCTCCCCTTTAATAATATTAATTTGTCTATTTTTATTATTTGTAGCTATAGCGGCAACAGAAATACATTATCTGTAAATAATTTAACTGTCTAACTATCACGGTGCATGAGTCTGCTGTCAGACAGACAGACGACCAACGAAGTCAACGAAACCGACAACAAAGGGGTAGGGTTATGTAATGTCATAGATCACCTTTTTAAGATTCCGTAAAAATTGTATTATTATAACTATTGATTGGAAGTCCTTTGTAAATCTTCGGTTAGTAACATATTAACTGGTTGAACTGACCCTAACCACGTCACAAGCAGAGCAAGGCACGTGTGGAATTACTCATAGATGCTATTGCGAACTCCTACCGACTAAAACCACACGGTGCCCTGCTATTAGCTCTCGGCTGGTTTTGGTTACATTCTAGAAGTATATGGGCACCTTCAAATTAGAGGCGCGAGGAAGCGCCGCAGTGGTGCGCTGGACGCGCCACCACTAGTTTTCATACAATTTTTAGAAGCGCAGTTGAGGCGCGGGAGTGGCGCTGCAACGGCGCTTCTAAATATTGTATGAAAACTGGTGGTGGCGCGTCTGGCGCGTCACTGTGGCGCCACCACGGCGCTTCGTCGCGCCTCTAATTTGAAGGCACCCTATAACTAAAACTGGACAACAGTGAGCCGGACTAGCTCGCGTAGGGTTCCGTATCAGCAAAAAATCACGTATGTTGTTTGGGAGACAAATTAATAATATTAAAGGTGGCCTCCCCTTTAATAATATTAATTTGTCTATTTTTATTATTTGTAGCTATAGCGGCAACAGAAATACATTATCTGTAAATAATTTAACTGTCTAACTATCACGGTGCATGAGTCTGCTGTCAGACAGACAGACGACCAACGAAGTCAACGAAACCGACAACAAAGGGGTAGGGTTATGTAATGTCATAGATCACCTTTTTAAGATTCCGTAAAAATTGTATTATTATAACTATTGATTGGAAGTCCTTTGTAAATCTTCGGTTAGTAACATATTAACTGGTTGAACTGACCCTAACCACGTCACAAGCAGAGCTAGGCACTCAAAATTCATGAACACGTGAGTTTCGGCCCGGCCGAAAGTTTCGGCCCATTTTGGCCGAAACCGAAACTGCGGCCGAAACTCGATTTTTTGGCCGAAACTGGCCGAAACCGAAACCGAAACCGAAACTTCGGTCGGTCACTACAAATAATTCGCTGTCATTTGTATGAGACAGCCAATCCAGTGGTAATAATACAGATCAGTGGCTTCGAATAACGGTACAGTCAAATAGTCAAATTAATGCTGTGTTTCAGGTTCTGGGTACGATAAAATAAGGATCGAAAAGTAATGAGGAGATGGATATGTCAGCTTTATACAACTGATTTAATAATAATGTAAATAATAATGAAGCCATTTCGCTGTTATTCATGCAAGTTTCTGTTAACTACTGAGAACACAAATGGGAAGGTCGCACGAGTGTAGAAATGAAAATTACACTTATGAATACATTAAATAAAGGTACCTAAACTGGTGAAAACAAAAATGAATGATTTTGACATTATTAATAGAATTGGTAACACTTCCTAAATTATCTGTACTGTAGAAGTAGAAAACGTAATGTAATGCATGGAATTGTACCTACATTTGTGTTGAATAGGGATTATAAATTTAGACAATAATTATTATAATATTGTATAATGATATTTGCATGCCTGATCTGGCGAAATGTGTTGGTGTCAAAATTTTTGTAACATCTCAAACTGTACTACATTTCACGTGAATAAATGAATTTGAATTTGAATTTGAATTTGAACGCTCAAGTGGCATTACAGGCACAGGGGGAAACATATCGTGTTAGTGTTTAGCAACCACTTAACAAAGGTTAAGTTTTTTTATCATTTCATAGTTTGGCTGGGCGGGCCAAAAACAAAGAGATCAAAAAGTAAAATAAGTAAAATAACTACATGTACAAAAACAATTGTACAGCAACTTTACATATCTGGTGGGTTATTCTCTTTTGATGTGTTATCGTCATGTCATAGTAATCGATGAACGACGGCAATAGCTGCACGCACTAAAAAGAGTCACGTTCCGCCTACTGAGCCAACCCCCAAAGATTGGGGTACGAAAGTCGGTAAAAGTCCAAGCCATGATATAATCCCAGTCCAAGCAGTTCATTTTCTTATAAAAAATACCCTTCTTGTATAAGTGGCTCCAGTGAGTGTCTCAAAAATAATACAAAATAATAGTAAAATTCAGAATGAGTTGTGTGTATACTGGCACCAGCAAGCATTGACAAAATAACGCTCAACCACAAAGAACGCCGTTTTCCCAAAAAAAAACTAAACAATGGCAACTGTACGGGCGACACAACTTGATTATACTGCCAAATAAAGAGGTCAAGTGCTTTTAGAAAACGTCGTAGTTATTTAGTTTATTAAATTTGGTCGTACTATATACGTTTCAAAAGGCTTATGGCGGACGTTTTATATATTTTTGCATCGAAAACTGATAAAATCTTTTAGTTATGAGTATCTTGTGACCGCTAGAGCGTATTTGTTAAAATTAGATGATAAACGTTAGTTTTAATGTGTAAATAAGTCTATTATACCTAGAGTCTTATAAATATTGATAGTATTTTCGTGCGTGGACGTTTTGATCCGTATTGTTGAAAAACGAAAAGTCTGTGATATAAACATTATACATAGGTGATAGATTAATTTCCAGAACAATTTTGTATATATTGTAAAGTTGTTATAGAATTTTAGCGAAGGCAATATATTGCGAGAAGACTGATTAACTGAGTGGAGGATTTCCGAGCTATGTCAGCTGTGAACCTATTGTCTTCTTTGAGGGAGAAACCAACCGATGAAAACCCGAATGATGGCTCGAATCCAGAAGGTGAGCACTTTAAACTGACCATCTTTATATTCTTCTTTGTTTATCCAATCCTTGTCAATCTTGCACCAGTTTGCTGTTTCTGCATTGTCCAAAACATTGACCCTGTTTCTTGAGATTTCTAGTTTCATTTGAGTATTGCAAATCTGCTACAATTTAAAAGCAATCTACATGTTGTTACCTTTTTTCTTTTCTCATTTCTCTATAAAATTATCACATTCTGCTAATTTTAATGTTGATTATTCTTATTGCAAAGCATTATGTGTCCAATGTACTGTTATTATCTACTAACCTGGTTTTGTTGATCTAATATCATGTATTTTGAAAGAAGGCTATTCATTGCACTGCTTTTAATGAGAATATTAATGCTACTTACATTTCAATTAAGATTTTGTTAACAAAATTAATCTGCAATTTCGTAAATAGATAAATACCTTGGAAAGTTTTTTTGCTGCAAGTTTTGGAATTAGACAATGATTATCTACTTACCTAGCACTTTTTCTAGAACATACTCTAGCCCAGATTATTCTATTCGAACTTGTATGTGTGATCATGCCAAATTATTGACAAAGTATTTAAATATTTCAAAATGTGTATATTTCTTGACAATGCGCAACAACAAAACTGCAAAGCAAACTGGACCTATGCATTGTACTGCCGAGACACACTTTGCTATACAAACCCTTTTATTTTCATGCACATGATTGCGTACAGTTATCATAGAAAACTCACTGCATTTTTTAAAAACTCCAGTAAAGGTCATATTGCAAAATGTTTTTCAAAGTCATGAAATGCTAAGACATAATTTTATGAGTCAGAAACCTAATAATACATGTGTTTCTTGAGTATTAATTATTATGATTTTATAATACAGACCTTAGTTTACTATGGTGTGTTTCTAGATAAATAGCAAGGTACCTTTATGAACACAAAATAATTTCAGTTTAAGAACTGTATGTCTCTTAGATGCAGGGTTGAAGATTTTCAAGCTAAGATTTATTACCACTCTGTATTTACGAAATGGAAATGTTTTAACCACACCTATATAAAATACTGTAAAATACAAACTTATACAAAGAATTGTAATGAGTGTGAGGGCAGCTCTATTGCCACAAAGCAACCTCTTAAGAGTCTGTATGACGCCAAATAGACTATTACCTTGATCTAGATCTCAGGACTCGTGAGGTCTAATGAATTAAATTTTTAACACAGACAACTTCACTTCATAAACTAAAAACGCACTAGGCTAAAAACACGATTGCTGATAAAATCCTCGATAGATTTTTGTGTTGAAAATACCTCGATTTCTTGAAATTTTAACCTAGATCTCATAAGTTTTAAGTTGTTTTTATAATATAAAATATTTATAAGAAAGACAATAGTAAAATCTTAATTTGCACTAGACCACTTTTTTAATATTGGTTATAGTTTTTTTATAATTAATTTATTTCGTTAAAAACGCACAAAAACCGATCGCATCTCTCTCTGTCTTGCACGCTAAAATGTATATCTTCTATCTCCTTTCAACAATTTGGCGTCTGGTAGGCTCTTAAAGGCAACCTTTTTATTTTTAATATTGACATGACATGTGTAGTTTTAATTTTTTTATTGAACCTAACAGACATTCAAATCTCCACATTTTTAGATGGATCTCCGTACTAAATAAAGATGAGTCCAACCTTTTTAGGATTCTGTACCCAAAGGGTAAAAAACGGGGCCCTATTCATGAGACTTTGTTGTCCATCTGTCCGTCATGAGGCTGTGTCTTAGGATCCGTGATAGCTAGTGAGCTGAATTTTTTACAGAAGATGTATTTTTGTTGGCGCTATGACAACAAATACTAAAATCAGAAAAGGGGCGGTGGGGGGGAGGGCATTAAGAAGGCTCCCATAAATCAAATATTATATTTTTCTAAATAAGTTCACAAATTTTTTAATGTTTCTAAGTTACTAATGTCTTGAAAAGTTACAAGGTATGAGATGTAACATAATTATTTGGTCAATGCTATTCAGCTTCAATTGGTTTAGGACTTTGGTGGTGATAATGAGCGGAAGAGGTTTAAATAACGCCCACAACATCAGAGCCCTGATTTTTTACGATTGTTCGGAAGCACATCAAAGTTAGAGTGCCATATCCCCTTCACTGCACTATCCTCGTATAACAGGTTCTGAAGGTCTTTTACACTTGACGACACTTGGAGCTTTGTACCAGAAACTTGTAGGCGAAATTTTGCCATTTCTTTTATGAAACGAAACTAGCAGTTTCTATGTGACGTGCTCGCAACGGTGGACTGCATATGGTGCAGCTCTGATGACAGGCTATCTATAACGGACTCCGGACATGGTCAAGCGACTTGAGGCAAGTCATCTGTACATATACGGCGATGCATACTCACGTGCAAAAAAAAAGCACGCACACTGAAGCTGCTTTCATTCACATTTTAATAGACATGACTTAAGAAGCTTGACTGTGTCTGAAGTGCAGTTTGTGAAAGATTTGAGATGGTCAATACTCGCCAAGCGGGCCGGTCTCGTACATATTTCTATACACTCTGTATCAAATAGTCTACACGCGGCGATATATCGAGACGAGCGATTGTATGGAAATACGTAACATAGCCAAGATTCTTCCACTCGGCACGGCCCCTATGACTAGTTTGTAATGCATTTAAGCGTCATTTCAGCTTGACATACAGTGGTTTTAAGTTGTCGCGTCGTCACCCTCATATTCCGCCGCGACACAACCCGGCAACTAGACCCTTAGCAAGGACTACTGGGGCCGCGATGTCCGCGCTGGTCCCCGATAGGTCCACCGGGCTCCAGGAATGAACCCAGTAAGGCTCAGCGACAGCGACCACATTAATGGACCACTGCGCGATGCTCTGGTACAGAAGATCCTGAGCAGTGGTTCAGGTTCACCTGCAGGATGCAGATACGGCGTGTCCATTAATAGACGTCGTACTTCATACCCTGTTGCGAAAGTGTTCGCTCTAGAGAGGCACCCTCGCTCCTCCGTACGGACGGGGCTTTGTCCTTGAGGCGGCGCAGACCTTGCCTCACCTTGCTGCCCACCTGCAAAGACTTCTATATAAACTGAGGTAGACATGCCCATGCACCGATTTTTGAAACCTATAAACTGAGCTAATTAGCAGCGTTGCTCGCACTGTTGTGAGTCAAAACTTCGAGAGTAGGTGCTTGACTTGCAATCGGAGTCCATACGCCTTCTCTTTTACTCTTTTTCTATTCGTATATTGCTATTGTGTGTGGTGACAATTACGTAAAAAATATTTTTAAGTGAGTGTAGTCTTAATAATGTGTGTATTTGAGGATTGCTTTTGAAATCTCGTTTGTTAGAGTACGGCGCGTCTACCTCAGTTTATATAGAAGTCTTTGCCCACCTGGTGGTCCGCCATGCATTTAAAGCAGCGTGGCGGAGTGCTATAAATCACAACAGAGTACCTATGCGCTTTTTATTATCATCAGTAGTGAGCTATTGTGATCTCCTATCGCGGTATGGCTAAGGCCGCAGTGATAGCCAAGGTCTGTTGGAAACTTGGTGATATCCTTCCGAGGGCTTACCCGGGGCTCCCAACCGTAGGCTGAGGCAGGTACGTGAGGTTTTTTAGTCGGTAGGACGTCCAGCATAGCATCCATGAAGAATTACCCTCACGTCAAAAAAAAAGCTGATGAAACTACGTGCATTTTTTCAAAAATAATTATAAGAAAACCGGCTAAGTGCTAGTCTGGACTCGCGCACATAGGGTTCCGTACCAAAAAAAAACGGCAAAAATTCACGTTTGTTGTTGAAGTCTCATGAATAGGGTCCCGTTTTTACCGTTTGATTATGAAACCCTAAACAGTAATTCAAATAACATACTACTACTAGTATCTTCACGCCAAATCCCTTGCGGGGTAGGCAGAACGAACCGAGCACCACACGGCACGGTCCATACAAACCTCACTTGCTTCTTCAACTTTCACCTTTCTTTTCATGCATGCACGTCGGTTCCTACGGCTCTTGACACCACCTTCGACTAACACACGATTAATTTGGTTTTTATTTCAAATAACATAATTACTTTATCGCATCGTTTGGTTTGTAAGTAACCCTTCGGAAAATAATACCTGTCTGTATAGCTTTTGAATACAAGCGCGTTATCCGCACAATACAAAATAGGCATTGCATTACAGGGGGATGCTTAATCTGATTCATAATTCATTCGCTGGCATTGCTTAACACTGTTCCCTTTATACACTTACCTTATACTGTGTCTCAATATACCTTTTTGTTACTAGACTGTAGAGTCGACTGTCTTCAGGGGGTGCTTTTTTGTGTCGTGTATCTTTTTTATTCAATACCTATGCGTATCAATGTTTTTTTATTAATATGTTAAATCTCCGACGAATGATTATGCAAAACCTAACTGTCCTTCAGTATTGTCATCACCTTTTCCACAAAGCTGACGCCTACTGCGAGGCCTAGGCTTTCCACTAAAGATCGTCACTACACTTATACCCGCTCAGTCTTAAGCCCGTCCCCCATATAACCCGGATACTGAAAACTCTGAAAAGTATACTAAAACAGGACGAATTGAGAATAGCTGTAGGGCAAACTGGTATGGGGTTTTTTTTCCGTGTGGAGATCCTACATGGATGCTTTGCCGGACTCCTACCGACTTTAACCACACGATTTCTTACAACTGTCTAACGCCGCGCCGGGAGTCCCGGGTAAGCCCTCGGAAGGAAGTCCCAGGGTTCTCGGCAGACTTTGGCGAACACTTCAGCCTCGCCTATGGGGTTCGGGTGCTACCCCGCGTCTCGGGAGTTGCTTCGTGTGTTATCCCGCTACTTAGGGAAGGGGGGGGGGGGGGTAGATTGGGTACTGTCCCACCACTATCACCACTATGAGGGGCAAAGAGATATTTGCCATCGTTTTGGCCTGAAACTGGTAGGGGTCGACCTGGGCGTACACATGATGACCAAAGCAAAGACCTGTTTAAAAAAGGTCAGGCAAAGAGTACCGTAGAAGAAGCGAAAGTGGTATGCCAGGACCAGGATCGTAGCAAGTGAAAAGCCATAGTCTCTGCCTACCCCGATGGGAGACAGGCGGGACGATATGTACCTACCTATGTGGTCATATGTCATCTACCCCACTATTGAGTACCTACTGTTAGACGATGGAATTACCTTCAGCTCCTTAGAAAGATCGTGAGGCTTCGCACATCTGGTTCCCCGAGGAGTGCCTTATACCGGGTCCTTTGCTGGATCGCCCCTCAACCCTACTTTGGTGGGACGAGGTGGAACAACCAACATAGTGTTTTGTAACCAGTCTAGCCCCTCCTCTAAGGGTTAGGAGACTCATATAAAGCACTCTGCTGCCTTCGCAACAAAGTCACGAAACGCTAAAATTCATTCCATCGTGTTTTTTTTGTGCGGGAAAATCCTCATGGATGCTATGCCGGACTCCTACCGACTAAAAATCCTCGTGTCCTGCTAGCAACCTTCGGCTGGGAGCCACGGGTAAGCTCTCGGAAGAATACCTCAGGACGTTCCATCGTTTTACAAAAAAGTTGTTAAGCTCTGATAAGTACCTAGTGTATAACTTATGGAGAACAGATGACCATACATTGCAAAATCATGACCCTCCGATTTCGTTCGCCGCAGTTGGATAAACAGAGTTGGTCTGTTTGTTACGTTTTCATGTTAAATTGGCTGCACCTTTTTACACAAATATGTATGTCAGATCTTGAATACAGATGCCTAATTTAATTGTTACTTGCCTTGAACTAGGTGAAAATATACTTAACGGGGCAAAAACTGGTAAGTTAATAATACGAGCGAAGTCACTCACATACTTTTATAAATAAAAATCTAAGCGCCAAACCTCAAGAACGACTGGACCGCTTCATAAGTGTGTGTCCGAGTAAAAGCCACGCAGACGTAATTGCGCAGGACAGCTAGTGTAATAAAAAAAGCTTTGTATAGATCTCACAACACCGACCCTATTATACCAGACGTTTTATACCCAGGGGTGAAAATCTGCGGGGATTTATCAAGGTCGCCAGTGTACGGTTGTATGCACACAAATAACTGTATTTGCTTTGTTCCATTATGTATGCCGTGAAGTTCGTTGTAAACATTTTTACTGACCAACTTGTGTAATCGACCGTTTCCTATTGGGCTTTTCTTTGCTATCTGAAATATAAGTTACGCCTTGTTATCTTGTCTTGTTTTTGAGGTTCCATATCCAGAGGGTGGAAGCGGGACCCTATTCATGAGACTTCGCTGTTCATCTGTCTGTCTGTCCGTCACGAGGCTGTATCTCAGGAACCGTGATAGCTAGAGTGCTGAAATTTTTACAGATCATTTATGTTTGTTGCCGCTATAACAACAAATACTAAAATAATAAAATGTGATTATGGGTACCCATACCACAAACGTGATTTTTCCGGTTTTTTTTCGTACGGAACCCTCCGTCTGCGAGTCCGACTCGCACTTGGCTGGTTTCTAGAGCGACTGTACCGTAAGATCGTTTATAGAAAATGGGGCTACAAGCCCTTAAAAAAAATGAATGACCGTAATAACTTCTAGGATTCACGCTTCGATCAAATAAAGGGTTTACGTGTTGATTTTATTTTTTTATACCTACTATTAGATGGCAGGCAAGCGTACAGTCCACCTAATAAAAAAACCAGCAAAACGAGCATGATTAGGTTATAAAATTTGCCGACAGCTCGGGCGTATGTCATAATTTCGAAATAATCTGGCCGATCTTCAAAATTCCGAACGCTCATTTCGCCGATGATAAATTCAACGAATGGTTGTATGGTCGACTGTTAAAACTCCGAATGGTCATTTCGCCGATGATCAGTTTTACGAATGATTGTATCGGGGTACTCTGAGTCGGGGTGTTAACCATTCACTTATTATGGTTAACACCTCGACTCGGATAGGTTAGGTTAGAAGGCCAAGGCGGGAGCGAAGCGGAGCGGAGCTCCCGCCTTAGCCTTCGTGGTTATTTTTTTTTATAACCATCCAACACCAACATCAATTTCATACAATCATTCGTAAAACTGATCATCGGCGAAATGACCATTCGGAGTTTTAACAGTCGACCATACAACCATTCGTTGAATTTATCATCGGCGAAATGAGCGTTCGGAATTTTGAGGGTCGGCCAGATTATTTATATGTAACTAGCTGACCCGCGCAACTTCGTTTGCGTGATAAATGAAGAACCGCTCGACCGATTTTGTGCAAACTTCACATAAACCATCTACTAAATAGTCCGAACAAAGCCTAAACATTTGGTTTGGATAGGTGAGCCCGTTCTTGAGTTATAAAATTACAACGAAAAGTGGCATTGATTTTTATATATATAGATGACGTGGACTCCTCCTCGATTGTATCGTGCCATTGCCATCCGCATTGCAGTAGTTGTATTGCAGCATTTGCAGCTCACATAACAGATAGCTGAACGAAGTTTATCTCGTCGTAAAGTCTAGCTCCATCTAGAAGCTAGACTGATTTACCCACGTGGAAATTTACCCATCAACCCAAAAGTTCTTTATGTTCTGTTCTCATCCAAGTGACAAAATGTCTCCTGAATTTGTTGAACTATTGGGACAAAACCTTAAACACATAGGTACCAAATAAGTAATAAAGCTTAATCATTTGATTGGATCGGGATAAATTTAGAACACTAATTAAAATATGCGGTCAATCTGCATTATCTACTAGAAAAATCTTCGTAGTATTCGATCAATATTTTTTTTTGTATAAATTTTGAGGGTAGTTCGATACGGCTAGAAATGCCCACCGATCGGCTGACTCGACCAGTCTTTGAGACGAGTACGCGCGTTTGTGTTGTCCCCGACAAATAGCAAGTTTCCCTAGTGCTTTTCGCTACTCTTGTCATTTACTTGACGATACAGTGCAACCGTCTCTCTGACGTTCATTTAATTTTATTTGATTTAAGTGTTCTTTGTGTGTTTTATATATATTTACAATCGTTATTCTCATCTATTTTATCATTAGTTTAAGTTTGTAGGGTTAAGTTAGTATAGTCGCCATTTTGTTGACGCGTCACTCGTGTGATTGAGATGGTCAGTAAGGAAATTACGTTGCCGGTTGGCGTGGTTGTGAAGAAAAACCGTCGCAGGAGACGTCGAGCTGGTAGTCGTGCTGCGAAAAGACGCGCTCGCAGGAACTCTGCAGCTACAACTATTGTAGTGGGCAGTACCCCCGATGGTATAATTTCTCCGGCAAAGTGTGCGGTGCATGTGTTTCTGCTCAAGTATCAAAGTGCTATGAGGAGGGTACCGGCCCAGTTGCCACCGAAAATTCACGCTGGCCCTCCTAGCAAGAGAGTCAAGCGTGTTTCTTGGCGTAAGTGATATTTTTTTAAATGATTTTTTTTAATTGGTTTATAAGTTAACTGAAATTTGTGTTCGAATATGGGTGTAGGTACCTTAACACAGTAAAAGAATATGTTAATTTTACAATACAAGTAGGTAAGCAATTTGTTTTTGTACCCGATACTGTTGTTAACGAACATAATTCGAGTAAAACCTGTTTTCGAGAGGTTATATCGCAATGCATACAAAATTACGGTGTCTGAATGTATTGTGTTATCTCGGCTCCAGAATATATTTTTGACTATATTTTGTATTTTTCACGGCAACAGTTAGCTTCAACCATAAATGCGGCGATAACGTTGTGGTTATCGCTTCGAATTTCTAATCGAGAAACGAGTTCGACCCTAGCTTGCAATAATAACATTTATCCACTCTTGTAGACGAGGGATTCTTTTAGTCATTCTAGTGTTTGGTCCTAATGGTATTTGAAGTTTATTCTTGTGTCTTTGTCTGTTGGAAGACACACAAGACAAGACATCTTGTTGTCTTGTGTGTCTCAATTTCTTCCGTTGAGACGAGGAAAAACATCTAGGCATTCTAGGCACTTTGAGACCCTGCTGTGGGGACAGCAGGGCAGCTTCGTGTTTGAATTCCTTTACCAGAGGGAGGAGCAGGACGGCCCCTCCCTCTGAGCCTCTCCCTTGAAATCCGCGGTGTTCCGTCTCACCCTAACTAGGACCCCGTGATGTTGGATTTCTCTCAGCCAGATAGACGACTCAAGAAGCTCTCTAGTCTACGTGAGTAGGGAGGAAGCAACCAAGGAGGTGGGTGAGAGAGACACCTCTGGATGTAGGAAGACGATAAACGTTGGCTCTGGTCATATCAGATCTTCATAACATATGATCACGCCTTTTATCCCCGAAGGGGTAGGCAGAGACATTATATGCCCAGATTACCTTTTTATTTTGTCCCACGTAATAGGTGGTGAGCCATGTTGCCGTGTGTGTGGATATGGACAGGCACAAGTTGTGACTGCCCACACTGTTGAAATTTTTAAGCCGCCCATCAATGTCTTCAACTTAGCTTAACGACTGCCATTTTACTGGCAACTGGGACCAACGGCTTAACATCCTTTCCGAAGCATATGTCACAAAGTGGTCATGTGGTGGTCACCCATCCATGACCGGCCACATTAAATGTTGCTTACTACAGTGATCGTTTACAGAACACTGAGTCTGCGGGGCCACGTGCGCTTCAGATCTTCAAACGACCATTTTATTGTCTTTTATTTGTAGATTAAAAAGTAAGTGTTGTTTCTTTTGACAATCCATTATTGAGTGTAAAATATTGTTTTGTTATTACTCCCCCAATGTTATCAAATCATTTCACGATATGTACCTAGGTATATCGTCGTGTGATAAGTGTTAGAGATAAAAAGAAATAAAAAAAAGAAACGTTTTTATTGTTGACTTGCTTTGCCAATACGATTTCGCTTGTGACGTACTACAAATCCCTTACTACTTACCCATAGAACCTATATATTTACAAATAATGTATGGAAATCCGTCTGATTTGTTGTCATTTATTGTTACTGCACCGCTCCCTAGCATTTGTGCTGATACAATACATAGCTTATGTTACTTCTTATCAAAAGAATGTTTAAAATTGGTTCAGTTGATTCCGAGTTTATCGTTTACAAACAAACCTTTCCTCTTTATAATGTTAGTATAGACTAGCTTATATTGTATACGCGCGGCTTCCCCTGCCATTGTGCTGTTTATAAGGCAACCAACTAGAAGTAGGCTTAGTACAGTTTTTTTCGGAAAAATGTTCTACATCATTGTTATGATATGCTAATGTCAGCCTATGGTAGATACTTCGTATCAAAAGAATGTTTAAAAATGGTTCAGTTGATTCCGAGTTTATCGTTTACAAACAAAACTTTTCTCTTAATAATATTAATATAGACTAACTTATACACACGGCTTTCGTAGTCACTGTGTTGTTTATACTGCAATCATTTTTTTTTTCTTCGAAATGTTCGACTTAATAGCGTTTTCTTTTTTCGTGTGGAAACCCCTCATGGAAGCTATGCCGGACTCTTTCCGACTAAAACCACACGTTCCCTACCACTACCTTCAGTCGGGAGCTCCGGGTAAGCCCTCGGAAGGATGTCCCAGGAGTTGTTTTAATAGCTAAAGCTCGTGACTCCGCCAGTGCTATAACATTTTCCCGTACCTAATTTCAATAGGAACTTGATTACGTCAAAAAAGTGACAATATGTGTTAATCCAGGGTTTTGTAAATTTATTCTAATTGGTACATGGATTTGTGTGTGATTGAGTACAAAAATATTTTACGAACTTTCTCACTTCCTAATATTAAGTAGGATTTCTAATGTCTATGTAAACCCTAGCTTTTTTCTGCAGTACAGAGGTTAGTAATTTATTTTGTTAGCTATATTACTAAGTCCCCATCGTCTTTTATAAAATCACCATTAAAGGATTCACGACTCGGCTAGAGTATTTATGAATTGCCTATTATTACATTCTGCGAATTCCTTGTGTGACTAGTAGTTTTTAAAACACGCTGTGTACATTGCAATAGTGTTTCGTGTAGTCCCATTACGACCTTGACTTGACCTCATAAAGCTTCTTTGCATTTAAACTGTTCACGTAAATCTCTTGATATTTTCACTTGAACACAAAAAGTCACCCTCTTTTTTAATGTTAAGAAAATCCTACAGGGATGCTATGCCGGGCTCCTGCTGACTAAAAACCACTGTATCCTACCTAACAGTCTACGGTTGGGAGCCCCAGGGGTAAGCCCTCGGAAGGATGTCCCCAGGGACTAGAAAGAGTTACCCTTATTCTTCTTTATCAAGCAATGAAATCAAATCAGCCTATGGCAGTGCTGGATGTAGGCCTCTTTGAATTTACGACACACGATCTTACACCGTCCGCATCCAGGGACAGGATGACCTGCAACTTATATTTTAGTACATCACTCCACCTAGCGAGGTAAAACTAGTGCCACTGGTCAACTCCACAGCTAAACAAATCTATCTGTCAAGTCCGATAGTACGATTTTCCGGATTTTCCTAAATGTCTACTCTTAAGGTGCCCAGAAGATTTTTACAGACTCTACAACGCTTAATTGACTAGTGACAACTCTTCTATAAGTCACGATGGTCTTTTTTGTCTTGATAACCAAATAAAATTAGTTCAATCTATGACAGAAAAGGGAGAAAATAAAACCGAAATGTATAAATCAATGTTTATTTTTCAGGGGACGACAGCTGTTTATCAGGCTGCGGTGGCGGGGGTGGCGATCCGGCGGTGCTCGCGATGGGACCTGCGCGCAAGCCGCTCACATACACCCGCGACGAACTCATGCGCTTGCGCAACTCGCCGCTCGTCAAACGGAATCTTGAGAACGCGTTTGCTGGGTGCGAGGCGCTTGCGTTGTAAGTTTTGATTATCTCATTTATTTTTACTAGCTGTGCTATATTGGTTGTAACAAAATTACCTATCCAAATTTCGTCACGTGACGTGGCATCAGTCAAGAAACATTACAAAAATGAAGAAAAGAAAATCACATGAATACTTTAATCGTAAAGCCGTTTTAAAGGTCCTATTTTCACCCTTTCTATCGCTACTGAGCGGCAGTAGAAAGCGACAACGACAGCCAGATGGGTGCTCTGTGTTTGTTTTGCCACGGCGACCATGTTACCTCGAATTGCCGTGGTAAAAAATGAATTCTTAATGTGCGACAAAAAAATTTAAAAAAAAATGAAAAAAATTGCCCCCCTTTTTTATTAATACTAGTTGACCCGCGCAACTTCGTTTGCGTGATAAATGAAGAACCGCTCCACCGATTTTGTGCAAACTTTACATAAACCATCTACTAAATAGTCCGAACAAAGCATAAACATTTGGTTTGGATAGGTGAGCCCGTTCTTGAGTTATAAAATTACAACGAAAAGTGGCATTGATTTTTTATATAGATTTGTATTTGATTTCCGATGCCAAGTCATCGCATGAAATTTGGAGAGGTAATTTTGTTACACCCAGTATATTATGATTTATGAACCCCCATTTAACCCATACGTGCTCGTATTTACACTAATGATGAAAACAATACAATAACAACAAGAATTGTCATATTTGGTGCAGTCGTTACCGACAAGGGTATGACCAAAGGAAATAGGAATTCATCGACCTTCTTTTTTACGATTGTATATTTTGTGACGCTGTTTTTTTGCAGGGTGCTGAAAAGACGTTCCGATTCGCCCAACGAAGACGACCGAGGTGCGAAAGGAGATGCATCCACTGAAAATCATAAGGTAGGCTTAATTTTTTTAAACAAGTTACTAGTTTGTGACAACCATCTATTTAGTTTATCGCAGTAGACAGGAAAGACATTTCCCAATTTTTGTTGATGTGTGGGGAGGTTACTGTAGGAACTTGTGAGTCAACCTCGCGTACCAAGTTTGAGAAGTTGAATGCAACTGGTACCTAAGCGCTAGTAGTACCGCTAGCTCTGTATTCTGTAAAAGATAACTGCGTCAAGCATGCAACTATACGTTCGATCCTGAGATTGCTGTCCATTTGTGGCATTTCCATGAAATTGATATATAACTAACAAATAATATTATTACCAGGGTGTATACGGCCGCGATCGTGACCGAGAACGTCGATCAGCGGACCCTCGCGAGCGTGTCCGTAAGGAATCCGAACCTACCGGTGGAGGCATCGTCCTATCTCCTCAGCGGCGTTCCTTTACGTCTGGATGTGCGGCTCCCGCGGCCGCTGCCCAGCCAGCCCCGCCACCGCACCTGGCCCGGACACGCCCCGAGTCGCCATTGGCACCGCCCGCTAGTCAACCTGCTGCTCCACATACAACACATCCGCCTAAGCCTGAACAAGGTATGTTGTACTGTTGTATCGTACCATCTCCACTATGTCCCTTCACCGGCCGCTGCCCAGCCAGCCCCGCCGCCGCACCTGGCCCGGACACGCCCCGAGTCGCCATTGGCACCGCCCGCTAGTCAACCTGCTGCTCCACATACAACACATCCGCCTAAGCCTGAACAAGGTATGTTGTACTGTTGTATCGTACCATCTCCACTATGTCCCTTCACCGGCCGCTGCCCAGCCAGCCCCGCCGCCGCACCTGGCCCGGACACGCCCCGAGTCGCCATTGGCACCGCCCGCTAGTCAACCTGCTGCTCCACATACAACACATCCGCCTAAGCCTGAACAAGGTATGTTGTACTGTTGTATCGTACCATCTCCACTATGTCCCTTCACCGGCCGCTGCCCAGCCAGCCCCGCCGCCGCACCTGGCCCGGACACGCCCCGAGTCGCCATTGGCACCGCCCGCTAGTCAACCTGCTGCTCCACATACAACACATCCGCCTAAGCCTGAACAAGGTATGTTCTACTGTAGCATCGTCCTGTCTCCGCTATGTCCCTTAACCGGCCGCTGCCCAGCCAGCCCCGCCGCCGCACCTGGCCCGGACACGCCCCGAGTCGCCATTGGCACCGCCCGCTAGTCAACCTGCTGCTCCACATACAACACATCCGCCTAAGCCTGAACAAGGTATGTTCTACTGTAGCATCGTCCTATCTCCACTACGTTCCTTCACCGGCCGCAGCCCAGCCAGTCCCGCCGCCGCACCTGGCCCGGACACGCCCCGAGTCGCCATTGGCACCGCCCGCTAGTCAACCTGCTGCTCCACATACCACACATCCGCCTAAGCCTGAACAAGGTATGTTCTACTGTAGCATCGTCCTATCTCCACTACGTTCCTTCACCGGCCGCTGCCCAGTTAGCCCCGCCGCCACACCTGGCCCGGACATGCCCCGAGTCACCGTTGACACCGCCCGCTAGTCAACCTGCTGTTCAACATACCACACATCCGCCTAAGCCTGAACAAGATATGATGATACTTCTAGTTTCATTCTCATGGATGCTATGCCAGACTCCTACCAGCTGAAACCACACGGGACCTTACAACTGCTTCCAACTGGGAGTCCTGAGGAAGACCTCGGAAGGATGTCCTGAGATAAATCAGGTGGGATAGTTCTAGTTTCATTCTTCTTTTAATCATATTTATGACAACTGGCTTGAGTGTTCACCGTTGCTGGTCAAGTAATTTGAGGGATATATTTTATCCGTAAGGGGCTGTCACAACGAATGCACAATACATTATTTTCGTGATTACGCGTTTAGAGAGTGTAAAGAAATTCGTGATAATATCACTGTGATTCTCTTGATCGTGTTGACGGCCCCTAACGTATCAACTATGTATAGCGATCGACCTTTAAGAAATAAATTCTGACGCATGTGACATGTCCTATCCCTTTCTGTCGGAACACAAAGATGTGTCTGGACACATATCTTTCTCATTATAATCAGGACAGAAAATGAAAAAAGAAAGTGTGTCAGAATTAAAAAAAACATTTTACAGATTGTAACAAGTAAAATGTGGTTTTCGATAGTCAATGTATTTTTAATTACTCATACTCACAACTGCCACAAATTAGAGATAGCACAGATGAAAATCTCATCAATGTACTTTTTTTTTCACACCTACCCTCTGCTACGCACACTCGCGCACAAATCAGTATCGAAAACTCTCCTCAACCTCGCCTGACCTCGTGTCTGTGATCTTGATGAGCGGTGTCTCTGTGTGCGTAGCCTCAGAGAATTTAGTATGTAGGTTTCCATCTGCACTATCTCTAATTTGTGCAACTACGATTTATCTTTTGGCCCTACTTGTGGTGTGCTTTAAATAATTTAAAGGATATCACGAGGCGAGATATTGATGGTTATTTGCGTAGCAATATTGAAACGGCCTATAACATATTATTGGCAAACACAGGTGATGCTCGCTTCAAGTATTGGCGTCCATTGTATGCTTTTGCCAACAATTATTTTTTAAAATATAATTAAATTATACTCTCCATTTTGGCACTTGATGGAACTTATCAATGGTTCCTACATTTTCAAGGAATATAAGGATTCTGTCAGACAGAGAGCGAGTCTTCAAGCGTGCAGTTGCTCACGAATCCACTGTTGGTTGCCGACGCTGTCAGAATGCCTCCATGTTATACCTTAGTAAAGTTATTCAACACAAAGAACGCAAAATTGACCTCTCGAACGCTTGACGTCGTGATCGGTCTCCGTCTGACAACCCTAAAGTGCAACAAGTCTACCTTGTCGCAAGTTAATCGTGCCTATTTCCCAACAATATAATCATTCATAGAAATTGTTCTAAGACTAATACATCTTAATCTATACCGTTACAGGAGGTCGCCGCATCGGTTCGGGCCGCATCATGGTCCGGGACACTCCGAACACCACGTGGGAGGAGGGAGAGTACCGAGGCTCCGAGCCGTACCGACCACCGCGCGAGAGGGAGAGGGAACATACCGAGCGACGCTCTAACAACAACGAACGGTAACATGTTGATAATTATGATTCTTTTAACACACCTTATTGGGGCTAGTCCGCAAAAAATGCACTTAGGATTTTGGAAATATTCAAGAACTCACTTCATCAAATGACACTAAAATGGAACCTTAAATTCTTAATAGATGAAACAACAATAACACCGTGCGCTTTTTACAAAAAAATATTTACATTAGAAAAAACACCTCAAAGTTATTAAAAATCATCGAAATAGCAGAAATAATCAAATTGCCAAAGGTAAGTTTCGATGGTTTTCAGAGGTTTTTTCGCAAGTAAATAATTATTTTGTAAAAAACGCACGGTGTTAATGTAGTCTCATCTATTAAGAATTTAAGGTTCCATTTGAGTGTCATTTATTACTTCAATAAATGACACTTAAATGGAACCTTAAATTCTTGAATATTTCCGAAATCCTAAATATCTTTTTGTGCATTTTGCGGACGCGCCCCTTAAATCATCCCAAGATTTCCTGTAATAAACTGCTTTTAGCGACAAAGGGGCCATTTGTATCATAAAACTTTCGTTCTATCTGATCCTCAGATAGGTGAAGACGTCAGATTTCCATTAGCGAGCGTTTCCTTGCTTTGGAACCAGGATTAACGGCTTAACATGCCTAAGTTAAGCCGGTATAGTTGTTAAGCAAAGTTAAAGGCCTTATTACACTGTGGTCCATTTCAATATGGCATATAGGCTCATCACCTATTACGTGAGACACAAACTACTGGCACAGGGCGGAAACTTCATACAAAAATGATCGTTTTCACCCACACTAATATACACGTAATGTGAATGCTTGAATCAAGCTTGAATGTGTGTGTGAGTATACTAGGGACACTAGCTATGGAAACAAAAAGGAACAGAACGCAATCTCATGTATTTAGGTACTTTTTTTTCAAATCTATCCTCGGCTAAGCTCAAATTAAACCAAAGCAATAGCACAAAGTACGTAGGTAGTATTACGTAATGCCACGTAATGAGTGAGTGACACTCTCTCAAGTACTGTCACGGCAATAGACACATCAACTTTGGTGGGGGGTTGGGGAAGCTTACTCAGTGGGAGGCAAGGAGTTGCCGATCTGTATGTAATACTATTATATTATCTTTGCTACTAGTGATACGTGGGCGTATACTATGCCTCTGCTTACCCCTTACTTGATACAATTGTGACTATATGCGAAGTGAATTTAAACTAACGTGGATGGTTTATCTATGTGCAGGTTCGACCGGCGCTCGTTCAACCGAGACTCCTACTCCTCTGATATCAAGAGGGAACGGGACGACCGATTCATCCACGAGAAGATGCGAGACAGGTATACATGGCTTTTATTTATACTATTTTCTTTATTTTACTGTCATATTCTTATTTTACTGTTATATTTCATTGGTGTTGCAAACGTTCATAGGCTGCGGTGACCACCAGTCCTTCTGGTGGGCCGTATGCTTGTCTGCCACCTTAGTGGTATTAAAAAAAAAATCATGTTTATTTATTGCTCCCCATGTTAATTACAGATGTTATAAATTTTACATTAGTATTTAGTACAATATGGACCCTGTCGGGCACGGCAGAAATAGAAGAGAGGAAGGAGGACGCGATACTTATTTATTCAATTAAATAACTTTATTATTCTATTATTTATAAAATATTGAATGTCTTTCATTCTGGGCAAAAAAAACACTAAGGAGAATGACTTTTTGTACGATCAAATGTTCTACATTTTTATCGTCGCATTTCATGGACACAAATGATGTTTTGCCAGCCTCTTAACGCTAGCAAACGTTTACAGGTATTTCTTATTGAGTGATGCGATCACTTGCGATCAGTAAAAAAATATGCATATTTCTGTCTAAAGTGAAATAATAAAACCAGGTTCCCAGGGTAAATATCAAATCTCTATCTAGAATGATATAATCAGAGTGTTTTCGCCCAAGACTATCAGCCTCCATGACCAGGGGCTTGAGGATGCTGAGGGGGCTGTTTACCGTCCTTACAGAAGCAGGCCCTAGACGACAGCATGATGTGAGGGATACACGCACGTCCCCCCAAAAAGCGGTAGCCGTAGGTCTTTTGAGAGTCCTAGGGTATCCTTCCGACGACTGTAGCCGTAGGTCTTTTGAGAGTCCTAGGGTATCCTTCCGACGACTTACCCGGGGCTGCTAACCGTAGGCAATTAAGTGGAAAACATGTGGTTTTTAGTTGGCAGGAGCCCGGCATAGCATAAAAAAGAGTAGTATGATATGATATAGTCAACATGTGACACTACCTCCATTTTACAATGAGTTCTAAGGTAGTAGTCAAAACAAATTGTTCATTGTAACTCTGTAAGGCAAAGCGAAGGCAGAAGTTAAGAAAAAAATTGAATTAAATATTTCAGGATAATAAGCTTCCAATTAATGTTTCAGAGAGGACAACCGCAGATCTGGTGGTCGCTTCTCTCAACGACGCCTTGAGAAAGAAGATGAACCCGAATGGTAAGGCTTAAGTAGTACTCATCTAATAATAAAGTGTTGGTTTTTAGGGTTCCATACCCATAGGATTATGGATATCTGTTGCTGCTATAACAACAAATACTAAACACAGAAAAATAACAAGAATTAATAGAAGCTCCCATACAAGAAACGTAATGTTTCGCCGTTGTTTGGTATGGAACTCTCTATGCGCGAATATGACTTACTTGTTTCCTTTAGAGAAAAGGGCCGTTGCAATTTTGTCTTTTTATTTGAGGTGTGAATGTATGTGTATAAAATAGTAGTTTTCGATACAAGTGTGGGATTTCTGTTATTACAACGAGTTACGACAAGTGTTGACCCGAGCCGAAGGCGAGGGTAGACAGTCGGAACGAGTTTAAATAACAGTCCCACACGTTGTATTGAACAACTATTTTTAATACAGTTGCGAAAAAATGAAGCAATTTACTAAAATAATAAAAACACAATAAACCTGAATATCCAAAATGGCGCCAACCGTAAAAAAATATATACCTTCATAAGCAGAGACTATGGCAGTGCACTTCATACAGCCAACGTTTTTTATATTTATAAATTTAATTTGGCCGATACTTATATTAATTTATGCTTAAATTTTAATTAAAATTACTTTTAATCTGAAATTGAAACACGTTAGTATCCTTTTTTAGAAATATTTGCATGAATCACAGACATTATTTTGACTAATATTTTATTATAAAGTGAAAAAAGACAACTTGGCCCAGACGGGTTACGAAAGACAGGTTGGTTAGAGCATTGCTCTGGATTAGGCAAAGGTTGCGGGTTCAAGTCCCGTCTGGGCCAGGTTGTCTTTTTTCACTTTATAATAAAATATTATGAAAAAGTTAGCTTACTAATTGCTTTAAATATTAAAATTATTTTGACTATTGGGAAAGAAAACGAAACCGCCCTGTGGTATTATAGAACATTTATCAATACTCCAGAAACGATTGAACGTGGTGAAACAGCTCAAGCATTTCTTGAGAATTGAGAATTTATAGTTTGTCAAACCTGTGTGACATTTGACTGCCTCTGTGGCGCAGTCGGTAGTGATACCGCCTGCGGCGCTGGAGGTCGTGGGTTCGATTACCACCGGAAACAAATATTTGTGAGACCCACAAATGTTTGTCTCAAGAGTCTGGGTGTTTCTATGCATAATATGTATGTATTTAAAAAGTATATAACTATTAATAATCGTGGTCTGATACCCATAACACAAGCAGGTTATTCCTAGCTTACTTTGGGATCAGATAGCTTTGTGTGAAATGTCTGTGAACATTTATTAATCGATATTATTATTATTTGTGTAGGTTTAGTGGAGGACCGACATCTCAGTTGGAGACGATCGAGCTGCGCGGTTTCGACGAGCCGGCCAAGAAGAACGGCAACGCGAACAATAAAGAGACTGAAGTACGTGCTAACATACACATTTGTAATATTAATATTGAAGCCCAGACACGTTCAATGTTTGTTTCGGAGTTTGGGTGTTTTTCTATTTATGTATTTACAAATATAATAAACTAGCTGATGCTCGCAACTTCGCCCGCGTAAAATTTGTTCCCGTTTCCGCTTCCCGTGGGAACTTGTTCCCGGCATGAAAAGTGACCTGTGTTATTCCAGACCATAATCTATCCCTGTGCCAAGTTTCAGCAAGATCCATTCAGCCGTTAGAGCGTGAAAGAGTAACAAACATCCACACTCACAAACTTTCGTCTTAAAATATGAGTAAGAAGTAAGATATGTTTATCAGTTGTCTAAATCTCATAAGACAAGCATAAATAATTACCCAAAGACTTCTATATAAACTGAAGTAGACATGCCCTACGCACCGATTTTATAGGCAGCGTTGCATGCACTGTAGCGAGTCAAAACTTCGAGAGTACTCGGCTTGCAATCGGAGTCCATACGCCTTCTCTTTTACTCTTGTTCTATTCATATATTGCTATTGTGGTGACAATTATGTAAATATTTGTTTATTAGTGAGTGAAGTCTTACCAATGTGTGAGTTTGAGGATCGCTTTGTGTGAAATGTCGTTCGTTAGAGTACAGCGCGTCTACCTCAGTTTATATAGAAGTCCTTGAACTACCATAGTTTGGGTTAAATGGCGATGTGTAAAAAATGTTCCATGATCATCCGTCTTGGTTGTTCTCTTCGCCATGACCTCGTCCGTCGGTAAGCAAGATTGCGTTGCGTCTTGGGCAACGCAAATTTCTGAGACCCCAGTGACCCTATATCAGCAACAGCTTGTATTATTACTTATTGTGGAAGCTCTGCTTAGTTTGTTTGTAAAGGAGTGCATTATACCTAAAAAGACCTTTTGGGAGTGTCGACTAAAGACAGACTAAATAAGACTTGAGATCCGATCCAAAATCACAATTGAAATTATTTCCTAGAACAGTTCGAGCTCGTTTCTATAAAATAACCTGCCCAATTATAATTTAGACTTAATAACCTGCCCAATTATAATTTAGACTTAGGACTACGAGTAAGACTCGAAAGTCGACTTATCTGAAATGGGAAAAGGCTCGGAGGATAATGATTAATTTGAGCTGGTTTCATTTCAGTAATAACAAGTTAAGTAAAAGCTTGTAATATATTGTTGTGTGCGCAGAAATACAACAACGGCGGTTCGCGGTCGCCGGCGGGTGAGCGATGGCGCGAGACGTCCTCGCCCGTCGCACAGAACAACAACGATTCCAATTCTAGCAATGTGAGTGCTATTGTACTAGTTTATGGCACATTTACTTATTATCTTCCCATTCCGTGACTTCTTGAAATTCCGTGTGTGGTTTAATTTTTGTTACACACCGTTATCCGGGCGAGTTATCAAGATCCCGGATAGGTTTCACCAATTGCATATTGCTAAGGTCAAGAGGCCGTTTCTCCTGTACGCATTTCCCACAGGTATTTGTTCCTGGGGATAAAAATTACCTTATGTCATTCATACTCTACTATTATTCCACCAATATTTATATGAGTGGGTTCATTGGTTTGGGCCCGAGAGCGTAAAGTTTTTCATCTGTATCATTACAAACTCACGGGGTTTCACCCGCGTTGCTACCGTTCTCGTGGGAATACGGGAATAAAATTTAGCCTATGTTCACTGGGAACAGTGATAGAATTTTTCAAATCGGTTCAGTAGTTTCGGAGCCTATTTAATGCAAACAAACAAACAATTAAAGCTATCCTCTTTTTTAAAATTTTATTATTATAACAAATGCAAATGTTGCAGAATATACATTAAAACTATTAATACGTGATATCATTTGTTATAGGATAAGGATTCCGGCGTCGAGTCTAAGAGCGAGGAGGTAACGCAGAATAACGAACAGCCCGAGTTCAATCTCGACGAGTTCCTCAAGTTCGATTCCATACCAGACGTTCTCACTGTAAGTATGCACACCGCTGAGTTCTTCATCTACCAAATGGGTATCCATGACATGCCTTGTCTCTCAAATTTGATTCTGATCACTTGGACAACAATGCAAATTTCATAAATCTTTATTGTTTACGAGAAAATCTGAAGACATTTATTCTGGACTCATTTTATCGTTTTATTCCTGTCGGTGTCGAGACCCTAGGTTTATGGGGTAACAATGCACATAGATTTTTTAAAAATTTGAAAAAGCGCTTTGTAGCGTCTACTGGGGACCCAAGGGCTGGCAGTTTTTTCGCTCAGCGAATAGGTATTGCTATTCAAAGGGGGAATGCTGCTAGTCATTTGGGCAAAATGCCACGGGGGCCATATAGGTTAAGTTTAGATTCTAATGATGTAAATATATAAATGAACTTATGTTTCCCTGTAATTTTTCTCCTTTTATACGGCACAATACACAAAGTTAATACAACAAGGGCGTCAATTTTCGATCTCATGAATTGAAAACGTAGATGAAAGATTACTGGTGAAATATCTTTGGTCTCCTGTTTAGCCGTTTCCAAATGTAAGACAAATCGCGTTTCACCAGTAAATTTTTGTCCACTGATTCAAGTCTTATGATCAACTAGCTGATGCCCGCAGCTTCGCCCGCGTAAAATTTGTTCCCGTGCCCGCTTCCCGAATTTTATCCCCCTGGGGGTAGAATTTATCAAAATCTTTTCTTAGCGGATGCCTACGTCATAACATCTACCTGTATGCCAAATTTCAGCCCGATCCGTCCAGGGGTTTGGGCTGTGCGTTGATAGATCACCATGTCAGTCAGTCAGTCACCTTTGAGTTAATTTAGATTGAAAAGAAAAGTTATACATTCTAGCAACTACAGTTTCTAAAACACCTTACACTTCTCTAAGGCTGAGGCCGCACTGCGGTTGGCGGTCGCGGTTACTAACCTCAATATGTCAAAAACCAATGAAATTTGATATTTTGAGGTTAGAAACCGCAATCGCAGTGCGGCTCGCTTCAGTCTAGCTGAGCTAAATTTCTACTTTTCCTAATCAAGAAATTGATCAGTATTCTTATGACTGGAAATCAAATTCAGTCCACGAAAAGCAAATCCTACACTATCTATACCGCCATTTCTAATTTACTTGATATGTTTGTGTAGAACGGCGGAGGTGAAGCAGAAGGGAGCAGGTTCAGCCGATGGTTCCGTCGCGAGAGCCCCACCAATGATGCTAAGCATTACGAGCGGTTGCTGCACAATATGGTCGATGGTGAGAAACTTTTATTTCTTATAGTCATCATCTTCCCTTTTGTATTTAATGTTTGCTCTGTACTGGTTTTATATTTTTGCCACATACATTATCGCAATCTAGTGCTCGACATTTTGAGAGGGTCTAGGTTCATACGAACTTTTGAATTAATGTAAAACTACGATTTACCGGTAAATATGAATAGTAAATCGGTATTGCGGATGATGAATTGGTGAATAATAGGAGACGAAGAAGAATATTATAAGATCATTTTTCTGCATTAGTCTGATGATTGGAATTAAGGAATAATGCTTTATGCCCGCTTTCCACTGCGAGCGAGTCGGACCCATTACGAACTCCGCTAAACTCGTAACGATGATTTTCGATACATGTCATGTCCGCTTTGGTGGAAGGACATGTATGAAAATCGTCGTTACGAGTACAGCGGAGTCCGTAATGGGTCCGACTCGCTCGCAGTGGAAGGCGGGCATTACAGTCATTTTATTCGATTCAACAACCACTGCACACAGTTCTCATTAGTCGCAATGGCATTTCAATGTACTCTTCTTTTTTCTTCGATTGATTACCACTTATAATTCGCTGAATTAGTCTGATCCAAGTCAAGAGGAGGTACCCTTAACCGGCACGCATGTATGAAAATGATTATGAAAGTAAAAGAATCGAAAAATTACATTCCATTGTATGTCTCTGCCTACCCCGAAGGGTGACAGGCGTGATGATATGTGAGTTGTCTGATCCGTTTTAAAGTATTTGCTTTTTATATTCCACCAGACTTGGACAACAGTCGTTCGGAGCCCAGTCCAAACGTAGCCGTAGGAGGCGTGGGCGGGGGTGAATCGCACGTGTTCGCGCCGATATCGCCCGCGGCCCGACCGACATTCGCGTCCCGACCTACTTCGCTGTTCGATCTGCTGCTGAGAGCCAATGCCAACAGTCAGGACAACAGGCCCGGTGAGTATTGGTCCATATCATAGTATACGTTCAGAGGCTAGTCTATGCGTCTAGAGGTTTCTTGTCAGGGCGCCGATTCTCGACCACACGACGTGAATGCGTGGACGCAAATTTACGGGTGAAACGTCGTCCGTCTCATGTTCGCCGTTCCTAAATATGAGACAGGCGACGCGTCACCCGCCGATTTCCGTCCACGCATTCATGTCGTGTGAAGCGAGAATTGGTGCCCAGTTCTTCTCAGGTGGGTCGCGTTGTGAACTGGTGGTAGAGTTATTGTTTTTTTACGAGTTACATTCGAGAGTACCATAAATACCCATCTATGTATGACGTGACTTTTACCGTATTTCATAAACATCATATTCTGGACGTTTTACAAGCGCATCTGCCAAATGCGTCAGTGAAATATTTTTTTTTTATTTTGGTGTAGAGGAATGTTCCCGTGTTCGTACCGTTATCACCCGCTTCGTTTACGACCCTTCACACGTCGCTTTTATTTATTTATTTTTTTATTTATTTCATAACAATGTCAAATTGTGTCAATTTTTTTCCATACTTTACCCCTCCATGCGCCAGCGTCTTATGCATTCCCGATCTTAGACCGGAGTGTCTGTCATACCTAGATATAATGGTGTGTTCCATAGATATAAATGCTTTATTGTACTAACTACATAGCTTTCAAAATAACACAATATATACAGAAATACTGAAGCTTTTAAAGTTATATACAATGGGCGACCTTATTGCACACAGCAATATATGCATAGATTTCTGTTGCGAGAGTCTAATTGTTTCTATGTATTTTAAGGTAAAAGATATAATAACCGTCGTCTGGTAGGTACACAAAACACAAGCCAGGTTAATCGTAGTTTAGAATTAGACGGCACAGTGTGAAAATGTTCGTGAATATTTATTTATGTATAACATTCTCTACATCCAGAGTCCAACCACGTCGGCGGCGGCGGCGGCAAGATGCACAGCTTGGAGGAACTAGAAGCTCGGCTGAGGCCTCAGCACACTCACGCGGCGCCGCCTCACCACACCGTACCTGAACATGATCTCACCGCCTTCAAGCGTCTTGTGAGTATAATATTATAGTATCCGCAATACGAACTGGCACGTTGGGCCATAAATCATCGGATTCGTGCTATCTCTTTCGCACCTACACAGTCTTATGGAGCGGGGCTCGCACCCATAGTGCTGTGCAGGTAATCTTTCACGTATTCCATAACAGTATCGACAAAAGTAATGAAATAAAAAAATTAAATATGATTTATTTATTTCTTTTATATCAGCATTGATTTATTAAGACAAATATATTAAATTAAATTAATACAACGTGAACTTTTGTACAGCGCAAACCTCAGACACCCCAACTAGAGCTTCGCTTCAAAATACCGTATAAAAAAATTAAATTAAACTAACGAAAACTGACCAAGTTATAAGCCTTTGTTTACAATTGCACTATTTTTCCGGGAACAGCGTAGGTGTAGGTATTATACGCAAGGCAGTTAGTCACTATTCGTATGGTATTGATAATAACATTACGAACCATTTTCATAAGTGGTAATTATGGAACTGTGTTTAAGACAGAAACCGGCCAAGTGCGAGTCGGACTCGCGCATGTAGGGTTCTGTACCAAAGTACGGCAAAAATCACGTTTATTGTATGGGAGCCCACTTAAGGGCCGAATGCCAGAGCGCATTAGGTATTTTTACCACCTCACCTCACTGCGGGCGATACCCCCGTAGCATGCGATCGACATGAACTCATTTGACCCCAAGCACTTTGTTTGGACGTTGCCAGTTGGTGCAATTGGACGTTGACAGTTGGTGCAGCGTGTATTTCATGCCGCACTTTTTGTACCACCAAATAAATTACAACAGAAGTATAAGTTTATCAAACCTTTATAAGACATTTTATTTAGTAAGTGCCTGTTAGCAGGTATATTCAAAATGGGGTTGTAAGAAACCTTTCATTATTTTTAACCGACTTCAAAAAAGGAGGAGATTCTACATTCGTCTGTATGTTTTTATGTATGTTCACTGATATTTCCGTCAATTATAGACGGATTTAATTCTTTTTTCTTTTCTTCAATAGGGTTTACTTCTGAGGTAGTCCTATTTTTACCAGGTCAGGATCTGATGATGGGATCCAGGAGAAATCGAGGGCAACCACCGAAAATTGTAGGGACAACTAGTGCGTTTGGTAACTTTTTAATGAAGTGCTTTACAGTGGGCGCACACTAGGCGGCAGTCGCGGCGACATGTCGCGGCGACTTGTCGCGCAGTGTGCGCCTGCATCGGGCGACTTGACGCCGTGACAGACGTTGTGCAAAGAACACGTTGTCCAAAGCTGTCGCTGGGCGACTGTCGCCGTGTCGCCGCGACAATAGCGCGACAGACGCGAAGACTCCCCTTGCTTGTCTCGGAGTCGCGGCGACATGTCGCCTAGTGTGCGGAGCTTAGAACAAAATGTATGTAATTTGACGCCCACAGCTTATCGCCGTGACAAGACGCCTAGTGTGCGCCCACTGTTAATGTACTACAATTTAATGAAGGAATTATTTAACGATTTACAGCACGTACCTTGTGTTTGGGCTTGATTGATTTGTATTGATAAGAACTTTACACCTAGATAGATATACTTTTCGGTCCACCCGTCACTTAAAATGATGATCAAAAAACTTTTAGTAATAAATAGAACTGACTTCAAAAAAATCCTGAAAAATAAAATTTACATAGCACAAAGTACCTAATAATATGTATTTTGATTTATCAGATTTGTAATATGATATTAAAGTTGGTGCCATTAATACCTATAATACCTACCTCAACCTATGGGTTTACTTGGCGCCGACTTCAATATGATATTGAATAAAATATGAAAAATCAAAATAAATTTATCTTTGTGCCAAGTAAATTTAATTTTTTAGGATTTGTTTGAAGTCGGTTCTATTTTTTACTACTTTTTTTATCATCATTTTAATTGTGAGACGAGCCGAGAAAAGATAATAAGAAAAAAATTCGTCAATAATTTATGAAATCAATTCGAGCAGTCTTCGAAGAGGTAAGCATAGGTTTTTTTTTTTTTTGTTGACGCGGGGAACGCATTTACGCGCCTTCATCCGAGCTGCGGGGGCAGCTGGGATGGTGTGTGGGACTCCCGGCCCGGTCCGGAGTGGACCGTCCTACCCACTAAACCCCGCGGTGTTCCTCCTCACCCTTTAGCCGGGCCGAGGGATATCAAAGGATTATTCACGTCGACCCGGCTAGGGGCGCCCCGTTTATTCGGGGCTCTCCACGGTGGAGCCAGATGGGCGGCTCCCCAAAGCTCCCTAAGGAGCTGAAGACCACGCCTGCACCGCTCTCGAGCGCCCCTCTGTAATAGAGGAGACAGAGAGCGGCTGTCGCAGGCGTGCGCTAATGGGCACCCTTGGAACACGGGAAAGGTGCCCACCGCCATGTGACCGTTGGTGGGCGGGGTCCCCCGACCTTACGCCCACGGTCAAGAACAATCGGGGGCGCGCAGTGACTCCTCACCGCGGCGCCCCCGAACTGCACGGCAGAGCGGGAGCATTATCCGTTACTCCCGCTCCCCCGCACAGTGCACCTCTCGCTTTGCAGCCATCACCTCGTCGACTGGCGAGGTGACAGCGGCCCAGCACTGTTGCCGCCGGTCGCGCCGTTATTCACGGCCGACAGCCCGAACTGCATGGCAGGGCGGGAGCATTTACCCAAACTCCCGCCCCCCACGCAGTGCCTCTCCCACTTTGCCGCCATCGTCTCGCCAGCAAAGGTGGCGAAGCGACGGCGACCCAGCATTGCTGCTGCCGGCCGTGAATTCACGGCCGGCAGCAACACACACCACCGAGCAACCCACAGGTGGGTTACTCCCGCCTCGGCCAGAATTAGCCAGAGTAGCACAACTCCCCCACAGAGGAAGGGGAGTGGTCGCTACTCCGTTGCTCAGGATGCACCACGAGGAGGATCCGACCCATTGGGGTCCTTATGATGTTAGTAGGACCCCGCACCCCAGGTAAGCATAGGTATAACATAAGTAGCAAAAAATAATAGAATGCATCTTGTGAGTAAAATAATGCGTTTATTTATTTTACATTATAATATGAATAAGACAAGTAACACGCACGCCGCATGTCAGCTTAGACCTGTGTTACAAAATACAATCAATGATAGATGGCGCTGACACCAACATAGTCAATTTGAAGTCAATTTTAAGTCTATTTGAAGACCCTACCCCTTGTTAATATTTGTGCAAAATTTTAATCAAAAATATTGAGTACTTTTCGAGATCCTTCCGGACAAAGCAAAATTAACAGACAAACAGACGACAAACAGACAAAAAAATTCTAACTACATTTTTAACTTCGGTGTCCTGTGTAGAACCCCCCGCGAGTATTTTTTTAAAAATGTTTTATGTACAGTTTTGACTTTAGATTCTTTTTATTATATGTATGTAGACTAGGAACTTAGGTTGCCTAGAAAGTTTTCAAAAACCTATTCTTAGTCTCCCGCAGGCTGGATCCCGCAGGTGGCCCCTTCCGAGGTCCGTGGAAGCACAAGGGATATAAACCCTTGTTTGCAAAAATAAAGGATTGAATTGAGTACTTAAACCAGAAAAATAATAAATATTTATGGGGGACTTCCATACAACAAACGTGATTTTTTTTGCCTTTTTTTTATTAATAACGGCAACAAGTACACACTTGAAATGAACGCCGCAGACGTGTCTTCGCCCAAGACTATCGGTCTCCATAACCAGGGGCCTGAAGACGGTGAGGGGGCTGCTCACCGTCCTTACAGAAGCAGGCCCATGACGGCAGCGTGACGTGAGGGATTTATGCATACCCCCTTCAGAAGCGGGATCACATCCGAAACACCCAAAGACGCAGGATTGCACCCGAACCTACCCCTAGGCGAGGCCGCAGTGGCGGCCGTGGGTCTATTGGGAGTCCTAGGACATCCTTCCGAGGGCTTACCCTGGGCTCCCAACCATAGGCTGTTGAGCGTAACGTGAGGTTTTTAGTCGGTAGGAGTCCGGCATAGCATCCATGAGGATTTTCTCTCACGTTAAAAAGAAAAAAAAAAGGGTTTATAACCCTTGCTTACAAAAAATAAAGCTGTTACAAAGTTGAATGAAAAAGGTACATGTCCTCAAAGTCTCACTCTCGTATGTCAATTCGGTGAATCAGCTTATTGATAGAAATATTGGCATGCAAAATTCAATATTAGTTGTTATGGCGGCAACAGAAACACATTATCTGTGAAAATTTCAAATCTCTAGCTATGTCCATTCATGAGCTACAGTCTCGTGATGGAAAGACAGAAAGATAGACAGACGGACAGACAAACAGACAGACTGACCGACAGACAGACTGACCGATAGAAAGACAGACGGACAGCGAAGTCTCATGAATAGGGTCCCGTTTTTTTACCTTTGGGTACCTACGGAACCCTAAAAATTATCCACTTTTTCATACATTCATATTTACTAAGAAAGTAACGATTATTACACTCAAAATTAAAGTATGAAAGTACCTACGAGTACTAGGTACTTACGATTCACGTGTATCTTTTTTTTGCAAATGAACCACCGTTCAATCTCGGAATCGATGAGCTGAAAAAAAAAGACTTTGAGGGTACACTACAACGAAACGGCTAGACTACAACGAAAAATAAAACTACACGTTTATTCTTATTATGTCGGTAGTGGGTAGGTTCTACTGTTATAATTTATACAGTGTAGCAATAACAACGTGAATCTACTATTACACTCTAAGCGTCAAACATTATATTATTTACTACCCGTTCGCGCTAAGGTTGCCGCTGTCGGACAGGATGGTGTACAGGCGTAGTATGGGAGGCGAAAGGCAAACTTAGAGCGAACGGGCAATACGTTGATTGTTCAGGCATAGTAAAAAGAGAATATTTTATACCTAGTAGTTACTGTGGTTTAGGTAAATACTATCCCTCTTCTTATCGTAAGGTCCCAAGCAACTTTGGGGCACCGAGTTCATTTCTCACAGTCATTCATTACCAAAAACAGCCGTGATCTAACTTACTTGGCCTTTGCTAAATGACACCTACCTGTACCTACGTAGAAGAGGACTGGAATAGGAGATCTCTAAGCCTATATGAGTACGTTTAGCTACTGTACTGCCTCTTCAGCAGGTAGCAAAATAATGGCAGCTGTAGGCTTCAGTCGCTTCGCTCAGCATCAACCTTATAATTTCATCATGCCCGTCAGTGAATTATTTGGTTGTGTATTTTTATAAATATAATAAAGATAAAACAATACCTGTAGGAACTTACCATACTTGCCGTCGTAGTAGCCGCAATTGACATCTGGGCATTTTATTTCTCTTGGCTTTTTTTTACCCATATTCACTGAGTACCTAGTCACTAATCACTATATTACACGATATTTATTTATTTATACACAATAACGTACTTATCCTAATATTTACAAATAAAAACAAAATAATATTTACAGATTTCTGCAACTACTTCTAATTAAAACGATCGATTCGCGCGAATTTAGCGGGTCACAGATGACAGAGCGACACAGGTCCTACCCAGAACAGCCCTGTCAGGCGTATGAAGTGATTGAAGTGTACGCCAAATGCCTAATTGTTCTAGATTCTACACTTTTTATCATTGTTTTAAAATCTGAGGTGTTTAAAAAATAAATAATAGCATGAATATTGTTCATAAGATCAATATCTTTAATATAGACATGTGTTTATATAAAATAAACAAGTATATTTTGAGCAATAACAACATTCATCTTTAAAATTTTTGCACATTTCCAGTTTTTCGAGAACGATTTTTATCATATAAAGTTTTATTAATCGTGTTTTAAAAATTAAAGGAAGCAAGAGCATCTATTAAACTACAGTAATACATTTTTATCACACCAAATCAAAGAATATTTCCTAGTATAAAGATCGCTTCAAAATGGGTCGATTTTGGTCGATTTCGGAAATACTAGCCTTAAATGTTATTTTGATCTGTTTTTAGGGTTCTGTACCCAAAGGGTAAAAACAAGACCCTGTTCATAAGACTTCGTTATCCTTCTGTCTGTCCGTAACAAGACTCTATCGGAACCGCGATAGTTAGAGCTAGTTACAGATACTAAAATCAGATAAAAGGGGGGCGATTAAACGGGATTCCCATACGACACACGCGATTATTTAGTACGGAACCGTCTGTGCGTGAGTCCGTTTCGCATTTGGTCGGTATTTATTAATATAGCGGCAACAGAAATACACTGTCTGTGAAATTTTCAACTGTCTAGCTATAATAATGGTTAGCGAGATACAGTTAGGTGACAGGGGGACAGTGGAGTCTTAGTAATAAGGTCCCATTTTTACCCTCTCCGATGGTAAGGTTCACTAGCATTAGAGTCTTAGTAAAAAGATCAAGCTGTAGAGCCTATGAAAGTAGGTACCTATGTGTTCAAGGGCTGAATAAAAAAAATCTTTCTTTCTAGCTGTTACCAATTGAATACGGAACCCTAGAACTGCAAGTATGTACATATTGGCATTTACGAATAGTAGTCAATACGATTACGTGACTATTCATAATACCTGCACACACATTAATGGACAAGCGGTGTCGGAAGGAGTTCTGACGGGGTAAATGAGGATTATTATGGCGCCAATAGGCTGCATTATCAGTATCGTGTAATCCTCTACGCGTAAAAGTACATAAAACACTTACACTGTTATTTTTTTAGCCACCACTCACTACAGTTCACCCGTTGCACTTTGTCACCTTCGGTAATTTCTTCTACCTTTTGATATTGGTATCGCAGCCCGTGTGTCGTGCCTATGGTGTTCCACACGTCCATAGGCTAAGGTTAGCAACGATCAAGTATGCTGTAAGCTTTTCTGTCACCTTAGTAGTATAAAAAAGTATAATAAAAGATATGTTGTTACACGATCGCGTATTTTGCTCAGCGACACGGGATGCGGAACGGAACGGCGACACGTATGACGTCGCGCTCGTGTTATCGGTCACTGACCACAGAGTACATTTGGTCACTGACTGGTGGCCAGCCCGGGTGGCGCGGGCGCAGGGGCACGGCCGGGGGTGGCTAGTCGAGGGCACGGGATCGGCTGGTGGCGGATCGCTTTTGATCACGCGTAGTGATGTTATTTTATGATACACACTTATACATACTTTACGTTATTAGAGTGTTCATTACGTTAAATTTTTTCGTGAAGTTTTGAAAAAAATTAACATAGTTTGAAATCGGGTCCATTGGATAATGTTACTGATTCTGATCAAAGTGTTTTCAGGTTTGCGCTATACAAAATTTCATGTTGTATATTAAAATAAGTAGGTTGATTAGGTGAATTACTAACTAAAAAAAATTCAAATTTACTAATTTAAACTTTTTTATTGCTAAAATCTAGCTAATTATTTAAGAAAATCTTATTTGCTATTATTATCATATTTACAACTAAAAGCAAATTACCCACCAGGGGCGTAGGGTCCATAGAAGCCGATTCCCGCTGGCTTCCCCTTCAGACCTGACAGCAAGGTGAAGTTACATCATTACTAAATCTCGGTCAGTAGATAAGATGATAAAATTTTCTTCTCAACGAAAAACCCCTGCTGCAAAATACATAGCAATGTGCAATATTGTGCATCGCTCAGTTCAGTCAAAGTTCAGTGAACTCCAAAAACACGATCATGGAATATGAGAAATAAGCCGGATTGCTGAATATTTGCGTCCCTTTCGTTAATAATACGCAAATGTCGGTTTCTCTCTCTACGTTCCGAGTGTTTCGAAAGATTATACTTGCGAATCTCCATCGTTCGGCCAGCGATCGGGCCTCGTTCTAAATCCACTCGGAAATAGCTTAATACGAGACGGAGAAAAATCGTCAAGAATAAAGTAAAGTCAATAAACGTACTAAAATTTACTGTTGACGAAATAAAATCACTCATAGAGTCTAATTAATTATATGTATTTTCATACAACGTAATTATATAATGATATTTACGACGCAATCATTTGGAATTTTCAATAACTAAATAAAATTAATGAATTAAGTACGCTCGTCGAACATTCTTTATGCACACTAGCGCCGCTTTCGAATATTTTGAACTTTTATTTACTACTTTATATTTTCTCTAAACAATGCAGCAGTGCACTCCCAGAATTATTGAATAATTAGTTTGTTGGTCGTTTTTTTGCTGTTTATTGGTTAATTATAATTAGTTAGTGATAAATAGCATGGTGTATTGGTGAGTGGAATAGTGCGTGCAGTACTGTATAAGTATATAAGCTGTAAATAGATAAGTAATTACGTATAGTTTACATTTTGCTCTGTTTTAATACCTACTAAGAATCTAGGTTGTTCGTATGCGTAATGGCGACGTTAATACATATAGATTGTTGTTTAATAGATTTTTTGTTATCTGAGGAAACATCTTTTACTAAATTAAGTTTTGAGAATAAAAAATATGTAATTCAATTGTGACTATAGATTATAAAAGAAAAGACTGCTCCTATAAACATTTTCAAAGTTCGTTTTATGATAAATATACTTGGATGACAGGTTCTTGTAAACTCAATAAACTTTACTATTTCCAATGTTAATTATTTTCCGATTCTAGTAGCGTTTGGAGTCGTACAGGGTTTACGGATATCAATAATATAGGAAATTCGACGAAAAAACATGTTCTGACTGAAAAACACATTCGTAGTTGTTTAAGCTTTCATGACTTTGGCAATAGCAGAATTGAGACATTTTTGAATAATAATTTTGAAGTACACAATAGGAAGGTTGATCGCAATCGTCATCTATTAAGACGTTTCATAGATACTGTAGTTTTGTTAGGTAAACAGGAATTAGCGTTCCGCGGCCACGATGAGAGCTCCGGGTCGAATAACCGCGGTAATTATATTGAAATATTGCAATATTTAAGTGCGTATGATGCTGTATTGGAGTCACATATGCAACAATGTTCTTCAATGCATAACCCCGTGTTTTCTGGACATCTACATGTACCTAGGTAAGATTTTTTTTACTAGCTTCCGGTTCAGGTATACCCGAAGGGGTAGGCAGAGGCATATTATATGCCCACATTTCACCTTTTTATAATATGTCCCACGTAATACGTTGTGAGCCGTATTGCCGTGTTTAAATGGACAGGCGCAGGTTGTGATGCCTGCTGTTGAAATAAAGCCTTCAACTTGGTTTAACGACTGCCATTTTACTGGCAACCGGGACCAACGGCTTAACGTGCCTTCCGAAGCACGGAAACGCTCAAATAAATGTCACAAAGTGATCACATGGATGGTCACCCATCCATGGACCGGCCATAGTGAAAGTTGCTTACTGCAGTGATCGTTCACAGAACACTGAGTCCGCGGGGCCACGAGCGCTACTAGCTTCCCTTTTGAAAATAACCAGTCCTCGCCACTGTTACCCACTTAATATCAGATTACGACATATCGACAAATTCTTAAATATTTTGTCGACATGGTTCAACCCCTACAGTAAGTGACATTTATGGCCCAAAGTGCCAGTTCGTATTGCGGATACTATAGTGACGGAATCATATACCACTGAGAAAATGTCTATGATTTTCTTATGAAAATAATTTTACTTCTTACTTATATTATAAACTAGCTGTTACCCGCGGCTTCGACCTCGTTAAAGTATCGCGTAAAATCATAACCCTTCTTTTGCGCAGTCGGTTAAAAAGTAGCCTATGTCCTTCCCAGGTCTTCGAAGTATCCCTATACCAAATTTCATCTCAATCGCTCCAGCCGTTTAGGCGTGAAAGCGTAACAGACAGACAGACACGAGTTACTTTCGCATTTATAATATTAGTAGGGATGTTAAAGTTTATTACTCTTTCACGCTTTAACGGCTATGCGGATGTGGCTGATATTTGGTACAGGGATAGCTTATAGTCTGAAATAACATAGGTAACATTTTGGGCTTCAGGGAATTTAATCCCTGGATAAGAAGTGTTGTAATTCCAGACTATTAATCTATCCCTTTACCAAATTTCAGCTAAATCCGTTCGGCCGTTAAAGCGTTAAAGAGTTACAAACATCCACACTCACAAACGTTCGCATTTATAATATTAACATCTACGAATAATGTATTCTATAGAAATGTAACACCTATAAAGTTACCGCTGAAATCTTGGAGTAACTTACGCATACTAAAAAACAGCAATAAAACATAACACTCACACATCCATCGTTGAATACTTGCATGCGATTGGTCGCGCCAAGGTCATGCCGGCTCGGCGCCCCACCCGAAGCGGCGAACGTGATAAGTGTGGATGGTTTTATGCAATAATAAGAAAGCTTGTTTATGTGTTTAATTTTAATCAACAGAAAAATAATAACTGGATTGTTATTATTTTTCTATTGATTGAATTACTTTGTATGCGTATATACAAATTAAAATACGTTGTTTTTTTTTTCACAATTATGAACCTCTAAAAATAATTAGTTTATTTCATTTGTGGCGGTCGGAATTTAATAAGGACTCTTTTTTAGCAATATAATGCAAACGAATTATTAGAAATTGTTCGATTATAGCCTTCAACAACATAACATCGTGATTGCTTTCTATAGGATGACTGTCTTTCAGGGGTTTCGTGACGTCATTTCTTTCTATTATTTTGGCAAAACACTTATTTACCATTATTTTCAAATTGTGTGCCCTAGACAACCCTTTTCCTTCTATGTTGACAAGCTGCCTGAGTAATGTTTCAGACCAAAGACATATTTTGAAAACAATGAATGAGGGATAAACTAATCCTCCAAAATCTTTCAAACAAATTAGTTTGTGAAAATAAAGTTTTTCCGTTGCCAGTAATAAATTGATGCAGGACAAACATTCTATTTTGGTTTGCAACTTTTTTGCTACGCACCCTGCAATATAGCCCACAATTTGCTCAACTGTCTCTGGAAGTTGACGTTTCACATACAGCATATTTGACAACGCCATGCAAACTCCGAAACAAACAAAAATTATAATCATCCTACTAATATAATATCTTACTAACAATATTACCTCAGCGCTTAACATACTATGAACACTGCATAAAAATAATTTAATTTTGGAATTGCGTTCATGTTGCATAACACTTTTCAACTTCCCCAAGTACGTGTTTTTAAAATGAATATTTACTAACTTATGGAAGGTGATTCCAGAGTTTTTCATATCCGTATGGCTTCTGCACCACTTCACAACACACGAAGGCATTTTTGGGATATATTTAACGCGAAAACACAATTAATATCACAGACTGATTGGTTCCAGCGACACAACCGTACGTTACGCGTGACAGCGCGGACTAACTGTGTCGCGCGGTCCCCTTTTTAAGCCCCACCTTCCGCGGTCCCCATTTGGTGGAGCCATTTTTTGAGCCGAATTACACTTCTATAGAATACATTATTCGTAGATTAACATACACTCATACTTATCTTAAGTATGAGTGTAAAAAATCGCGGTAGTTCTAAAATAACAGAAACACAGTGGTGTCGCATGCTTTGACTATACTATAAAGATTTATATTATAAAGATTTTATTGTTTGTTTGTTTCATCGAATAGGCTCTGAAGCTACAGAACAGATTTGAAAAAAAAATTACAGTTGGGAACCTACACTATCCCGGTGAACATAGAGTATGTTTTATTTCCGTACTAGCTGATGCGTGCGGCTTCGCCCGCGTGAAATTTGGCTCCGGTTCCCTTCCCGTGGGAACATTTTCCTGGGGTAAAAAGTAGCCTATGTGTTATTCCAGACTATGCCTATATACTCTATACCTGTACCAAATTTCAGCCAGATCCTTTCAGCCGTTAAAACGTGTTTGAGTAACAAACATCCAAACATCTACACAAACTTTCACATTTATAATATTAGTAGGATTAGTAGGATTCCCAGGGAACGGGAACTACGCGGATGAAACCGCGTGAATTCAAATTCAAATTCAAAAATCATATATTTACTTAGGCATATACAAATGCACTTGTAAACGTCACTTATATAATCCAAAAAGTTACCACCAGTTCACAACGCGACCCACCTGAGAAGAACTGGCAAGAAACTCAGCGGGTTATTCTTTTAACTACTCTATTTACAACTTTATTAATGAATCTAAAAACTATGCATCTTAACAGTTTTTTTAAAAATGATGACGTCTGCTAGTATTTACAATGTATGTCATGTATGTGTATCGTGTTCCAGTTGGCGCAAGTGTCGGGCGGACACGCCGTGGCGGCGGCGACGGACCCCCCGCGACACGCCCCGCCTCCACCGCAACCCATGAGCTTGTTGCAGGTACACCTTTCTATCCTACCTACTGCCTCGCCCTGGGACATCCTTCCGAGGGCTTAAGGTAGGAACAAATTATCGGACGCGTCCGTAAGCCGCGGCTGATACAAGCAAGCCTGCTTGTATCTGAATAGTACAAATAAACGAAACTGTGCAAACTATCGGTCATAAGTAGCGGACGTGACCTTGTACTGTCCTTGAGCGCACGGACGTCCGAATAGAATCTGGCCGGCTGGATATTTTTGCTGCCGCGGACGCCTTATGAACAATCGTACACATTATTAAGCCGCGGCTTACGGACGCGTCCGATAATTTGTTCCCACCTTTACCCAGGACTCCCGGCCTTAGACTGTTGAAACAAATTGTGTGGTTTTAGTCGGTAGGAGTCCGGCACAGCATCCATGTAGAATTTCCACACGTGAAAAAAAAAACCTACTGCCTCGCTATAGTCTTTGGTCCACCCAATGGTTGGTTACTGCGGCCTATGAGCGTTTGCAGCACCTGAAGCGCTACCGACCCCGTTGAAGGTTGTGATGACACGCAGTTGAAGTTTTTGAAGCCGCCCATAGGGCCCTCAACTTGGCTTAACGACAGTAATACTACTGACAACTGGGACTAACGCTTTTTATCTTACTTTCTGCCTCGTAGTCGTCGTCCGCTTTCTAAAGGGGTAGGCAGAGGAATATTATATGCCCACATATCACCGTGGAGAGCCGTATCGATGTTGTATGAACAGGCGCAGGTTGTGACCTCCCGCTGTTGCAATTATCAAGACTTTCAAAGCAACTTGGCTTAACGACTGCCATTTTACTGGCAACCGAGACCAACGACTTAACGTGCCTTCTGATCCGAAGCATGGAAACTCTCACAATTATTAGTGATCACCCATCAAAAGACCGGGCGTGACAGTGATCGTTTACAAAACACTGAGTCCACTTGCCACAAGCGCTTCTCCACAAGAGAATCTTCTATGATCCTTCTTATTTATAACTTCAATGAACTAATAAAATACCAAGTAATTTATAAAGCTACAATAAAACTGTATACTTAATTCCCAGATGTTGAACAAGAGCATGGAGCAACAGCACAAAGCGCAGCAACAGCAACAACAACACCAGCAACAGCAACAGCAGCAGCAGCAACAAGCACCGCATATACCGCAGGAGCTCCTTTACAAGCTCTTGCAAGTGCAGGTTAGCACCTTAAACATTTTGTTATGATAAACTTGTCATCGTTTCGTTACGTAATGCGTTACGGCGCCAGTGTGTGTGGTTGCCCTTTCTATCACGCATACGGAAGTGGTAGGTAGGCTCGTACTCTCTCACAACCCACAGCGCTGGCCGTAAGTAGTTCAACTTAGGTTGGTTTAACTTTGTCGGCTAACTTTACATAATACTGCCCGCAACTTCGTCTGCGAGGTATTCTATCTAATAACCAATCAACTTTGACCTGTCCAATATATAGGGTTTCTAGTAAAACATAGGTCAAGCTGCAGTGACATATCCGCTGAACCGATTTTGATGAAACATACAGAAATATTTCAGTTGAAAAAATACCTACAAAATACTAATTGTAAGATTATGATCAAGCTGCTGATTTTTGCTCGAACCCCGAACAAATAAACAAACAGTCACGAAGAAATAAAATCATAGATTTGAGCTCAGAAGCCCTAAATAAGTCTGTTACAGCTATTAAATTTATATTTATCTTAAATAGCTTTTAAATTTATCTTGAATATACCGTCACGGCTATTTTTACAATTTTATAATAGTAGAGATTAGAAACGCACCAGTACGCCCTCTCACACTTAAAACTCAACTAAAACGCAAAATAATTTTATTGAAGCAGCAGCAACACGCGCAGCAACAGCAACACGTGCAGCAACAGCAACACGCGATGCAACAGCAAGTCAATTCTGAAGTGAGCGGCATGGCGGGGGCCGAACGGGACCTGCTTCAACGGCCGGAAGCGCAGGCCATCCTCCGCGGTAACTACTCTGATCCTACTTATATTATTATTATAAACTAGCTGACCCGCGCAACTTCGTATGCGTGATAAATGAAGAACCGCTCGACCGATTTTGTGCAAACTTCACATAAACCATCTACTAAATAGTCCGAACAAAGCCTAAAAATTTGGTTTGGATAGGTGAGCCCGTTCTAGAGTTATAAAATTACAACGAAAAGTGGCATTGATTTTTATATATATAGGGTGAAAGTTTGTGAGAATGCTTCGATTATTGTTATTCTTTCACGCTCTAACGAATGAACGGATCTGACAAAAATTTTGTACAAGGATAGGTAACAGTCTACACTAATCCTACTAATATTATAAATGTGAGTTTGTGAAGATGTTTGAATGTTTGTTACTCAATCACGCTCTAACGGCTGAATGGATCTAGCTGAGATTTGGTACAGGGATAGAGTATAGTCTGGAATAACACATAGGCTAAATCTTTTTATCCCGGGAAAATGTTCCCACGGGAAGCGGGAACGGGAACCAAATTTCACGCGGGCGAAGCCGCGCGCATCAGCTAGTATTATAAATAAAATGTGTATTTTTGTGTGCTTGTATGCTATGCTACAGTGCTGCTTTCTAAAAAATTTCACCATTGGAAAGCTACACATTCACCTTAAGTAACATAGGCTATTTTTTTTTTCCTACGGGAACGGGAGCTACGCGGGTGAACCGCGTGACATGCGCTAGTCCGGAATAAACTCCATGCTACTTTTTCGTTACATCCAGAGAAAGTACAAATCAACATGCTTGGAGTTTTAATAGATTTTTTTATATTTTGTCTCACTCTAACGATTGGGCAAACAGGTCAGTCAATATCTGAACAATTATGTCCCCAGGTCTGAAAACGGGTGAGATCACAGCGCAGCATCTGATGCAGCAGCTGAACAACCCCGGACTGCAGAGCCGCCACCGTGAAGTACTCCTCACTATACTGCGGTTACATCAACACAAGAGACAGGTATGCTCTCTTCTATACTAGTATTATAAACAGGAAAGATTATAAATAAATAAATATAAATATTTGTGGACACACACACACACACAACATCATCTAGCCCAAATTAAGCTAATGTAAGCTTGTGCTATGGGATCTAGACGACTGATATACCTACTTATATATTTCTAAATAAATACACACATATTATAATAGAAAACACCCGAACTCCAAAACAAACATTTGTGGTTCACACAAATATTTGGACCGACCCGGGAATCGAACCCAGGACCTCCAGGGCCGCAGGCGGTATCACTACCGACTACGCCACAGAGGCAGTCTTGTCTCAGTCTCTTTGATTGTTTATTTGTTTGCATCGAATAGGCTCCGAAACTACTGAATCGATTTGAAAATTTCTTTCACTGTTGTGAATCTACACTATCCCCGGTGAACATGGTCTATATTTTATTCCCGTATTCCCACAGGAAAGAGAGCTACGCGGATGAAACCGCGTGACGTCATCTACATACATACATACATATGGTCACGCCTTTATCCCCGAAGGGGTAGGCAGAGGCATATTATATGCCCACATTTCACCTTTTTGTATAATTTGTCCCACGTAATAGGTGGTGAGCCGTATTGCCGTGTTTAAAGGACAGGCGCAGGTTGTGACTGCCTGCTGTTGAAATAAAGTTTTCAACTTGACTTAACGACTGCCACTTTACTGGCAACCGGGACCAACGGCTTAACGTGCCTTCCGAAGCACGGAAACGCTCAAATAAATGTCACAAAGTGATCACATGGATGGTCACCCATCCATGGACCGGCCGTAGTGAAAGTTGCTTACTGCAGTGATCGTTTACAGAACACTGAGTCTGCGGGGCCACGAGCGCTTCAACTAGTTGCCATAAACGTCATCTAGTTGCCATAAATTCTAATTATCGATGTCCCGATTTCATATTGCTATCTTGTTTCCCTAGATGGGTGACTCACCGTTGCCAGGCGGCGTGCCAGTAGGCCCGCACTTGGTGGTGCCACCCCACCACCAGCCGCTGAGACTGTCGCCTCTGCCGCACCAAGGTAACGAGATATTTTTCGTTATATAGTTTAACGTGTGAAAGTACTGTTAGATGCTTTATTTTTTGTTTTACCTGAGGGGAAATCCTCATGGATATTATGCCGGACTCCTACCGACTAAAAAACCTCACGAGTCCTGCTGTCGGGAGCCCCGGGAGGATACCCCAGGATTCCCAACAGACCTACGAATTCTATTGCGGCCTCACATAGGGGGTTTCTTAGATGCTATGGACGGGTTATGCGCACTTCGTCCCATTCGCAGTTTGTCCCACATTCGAAAATATAAAATCAAAATATCGACCCTCACAGTTATAGAGTTACACAAGTAAGCAACATGTATAAACTCTACTAAGACTATTGAAATTGAATTGAAGAAATTGATCACTTTCACACTTCGTCCCATTAGCACTACGTCCCATTACATAGAGCAGTTTGTAATGGGACGAAGTGCGAAAGTCTGACAAAGTGCGCATAACCCTACCGGCTAAAACCATGCGGTCCTCTAAAGGATAACCCCACCCCAGGTGCGCCAACTTTAAGACCAGTCTCTTAAAGAGCGGGTCCGTTAATGAATCCTCTTGGCTCGCAACTGTAAACCGTGGAGCGGTGGTGGGAATTCAAGTACATAATATGTATTCCATTCATTAGAGCGCCCGCTTAGCAAGCGATGGAAACCGAACTTTATACTTTATATTCGGCGTACCACATGCGTGGCATACAAACTTACGGACACATTCTACCGCTCATAAGTAGAAGAGCATAGACTTTAAGCTATGGGAGCATGCTGCCTTTGTATATGTAGAGTAGATCCATGTGTCAGTGAACTAAGAAGGTTATACATATTAGACAGTGCATGTCAAACCACAGGGCGGAAACTCCATACAAATGGTTCGTTTTCAATTCGTCTACTACAACCAAAAACACGCTATGTTTGTACAGTGCTTGAATGTGTGTGTGACCACTTAGGCTAAGCAAATGTTCCATCAAAACACCCTCCAACTATAATGACAGCTGTGGCGGGGGTAGAGAAGCTTGCTCAGCGAGGGGCAGGGAGTTGCCTATCTGTATTGGTCTAAGAGCCCATGAACATCTACCAGTATGTATTTGACCAGACCTGAGGTTTTGTACACTGAGACTCCTATACCTACCATGCATTATGCAGTAACTCACTAAACTGTAAGTGGAGCACGCGACGACTGCGCAGCCAGGACAGGTGTCGATTTTTGACTAGTTTTAAATGCATTTGACCACGTTTGCCGTTTTAAAAAAATGAAAATATATTTTTATTATTATCGGAAAATAAGAATGGCAGACCATTATCGTGAGTTTTACTTAGTGGCAGACGATTTTGAAAATGCCCAAAAATTTTTTTTTTGAAAGTATTTGACCAGATCTGCCATTGAAACATTTGATTGATTATGGTCTTAAAAGCTTATATTCAAAAAGGCAGACGTCTACATAGAGCATTTACATAAAAAAATAAAAAAATATTACCTACTACTCGGTCAGATGAATACGCATTCCTTTCGCTGTTTAACATTAATTTCAATATAAATACTGTGGGACATTCACACACAACGCCATCTAGCCCAAACTAAGATAATATAAGCTTTTGCTATGAGATTTAGACAACTGACAAACATACTTAGATCTTTCTTAATACATAGGTAGGTACTTACACTTATGTAGACATAGAGACACCTAAACTCTGAAACAACTATTTGTAGGTCAAACAAATATTTGTCCGACCCATGAATCGAACCCAAGATCTCAGAGCGACAGTCTGTTTCACTAACGCCCGCACCAACGCATATATTTTACTTGCGAGTACCTATGTCACTGTATTTATTTTGTATTTTAAAGTAATGTTTTAAAATAGTGTATATATTACCTACTACTTATACCTCCACGTATATATTTCAATGCTATAGACACAGTATCTATAGATGTTCCTGAGTAATTTAGAACAGCAAAAGATTACTTAAAATTACCTGTTAAGAGCCCACCTGACGCTAATCAGTTTAAAGAAGATAACAGATATTAATTTCAGCGTACAAGAAAGTGGTAGATACGTTCAGTTATATGCGTTTTAACGAAATAAATTAATTAAAAGAACTGTAATAATTAAAAAACAACATGTGGTTCGAGTTAATTAAGATTTACTATTGTCTTTCTGGTAATTATAAAATACATTTTAAACCAGACATTAAGTATAGAAGATCCAGCTTAAAATTCACGACATTTTTGACTAAAAAAGAGTTAATTTAGTAGACCTTACGACTCCTGTGATCTAGATCAAGATGATAGTCTATTTAGCGTCATACAGACTCTTGAGCAATAGTTTTTAGATTTCAATAAGAAGAAGAAAATCCAAATAGAAAGAAGGGACATATTGAGCCTACATCTTGCGAGTGACTGAGCTGTGGACCTAAGGAGTAGATGTCTCTGCTGAGAGGCACACTCCACATGTCAATATATCTACCCAACATAATCTGCTTATAGTTCAAGAAAAGAAAAATACTGATTGCAGATTAAACCAGAACACAAAAAAAAGGTTTCAATAACGCCTCATTTTAATAAATTTATTTTTAAGACTATACCATACGTCAGGTTTGATCTTTTTTTGTTTGACAGTTAGTATGTTCTCTAAAGCTGATCGCACATTTGTTAGCAAAGTACGCTCCGTACGCGCCGACCGCGCCGCATTTTAGAATTCGTTGTATGTAATGATATGAAACCTCGCACATTTCACCCGCACTGCACACTCAGTTTTTCGTAAAATGCGTCATAATGCGGCGCGTACGGCGCGTGCTGGTACTCGTTGTAGCCGCATGCATGTTCAGTCTTGCCATATATACGGATTTGTCCGTATCTGTACGGAAATAATGTTCAAACCGGGCAATACATAATACATGCACATGAATTTTTATACGGAATTATCAGGCAAATGCAACGAGTAGTTTCTTAATATTCCTAAGAAACTGAATTTAAATAAGCAGTAATTTAAAACTTATTTGATCTTTCTAAACTAGAGATTTATATTTTTTTAAAAAAATGTCATTCCTTTGACATCGAAAACTTTGCGTTTGAATTGAAGTTTCGTTTTTTGACAATCTTTCATTGCGGTGCTTGCATTTTCTTGGTGTTGTAAAATTTCTTGTATGTCAAATGCAAATATCTGAAAAATTGTTTTGAATTTGCCTGTAAGTCCTCTAACTACGAATCTACTCGTCCAAATAAAATCGATCTGAACTAAAGTTTTTCTTATCGCACATTACGGGGTTGTTATTAGGTGCACTGCAACGGCAACATCTAAATTCCTCCTACCTATTTTTCAAATTTCTCTGAGCCCATGTTTCCTCTTAACTCATTTAACACTTAATATTTTGACATGTCGAAATAATAACAAAATATAAATAGTAGGTAATCTATGTGATTTATCAGCGTATACCGCATTATTTATGATTCTTTCATATTAAAATTATAATAGTAAAATATATAAAATTAGAATTATAAAACTTTAAAAAGACAAATTATTTATAGATGCGTACAATTTTTACACAGTACTTATAATGTGATCCCAAAGTAAACTAGGATTACCTTGATTGTGTTATGGAAATCAGACAACAGGATATTAATACTTGAATCATTTTTTTTGTTAATACCTACATAGAAACACCCAGACTGTAGACAAATTTTATTTGTGGCTCACATAATTTTTTGTGGCATGTTGGGAAACAATCCACGACTTGGTGATCCTCATTTGGGCTTTACGATCTCTAGACCAACGAGGCAGTCATATTTAATAGTTTTTCGGAGTTCAGGTGTTTCTATGTAACTTCTAGGTATAATGTGTACCTATCTATTAAGAAAAATCTAAGTATGTTTGTCAGTTGTCTAAATCTCATAGCAAAAGCTTATATTATCTTGGTTTGGGCTAGATGGCGTTGTGTGTGAATGTCCCACAGTATTTATATTGATATTAATGTAAAACAGCGAACGAAATGCGTATTCATCTGACCGAGTAGTAGGTAATATTTTTTTTTTTTTTATGTAAATGCTCTATGTAGACGTCTGCCTTTTTGAATATAAGCTTTTAAGACCATAATCAATCAAATGTTTCAATGGCAGATCTGGTCAAATACTTTCAAAAAAATTTTTTTTTGGCATTTTCAAAATCGTCTGCCACTAAGTAAAACTCACGATAATGGTCTGCCATTCTTATTTTCCGATAATAATAATAATATATTTTCATTTTTTTAAAACGGCAAACGTGGTCAAATGCATTTAAAACTAGTCAAAAATCGATACCGGTCCTGGCTGCGCAGTCGTCGCGTGACTCACTTAGAGTTTAGTGAGTCACTGCATATTGCATGGTAGGTATAGGAGTCTCCGTGTACAAAACCTCAGGTCTGGTCAAATACATACTGGTAGATGTTCATGGGCTCTTAGACCATATGTAATACTATTATTATTATCTTTGGTCAAACAATGATATAATGATGAATACATCATCGATTACTAATTTTGCATGGTTTTGAGTGTTATAAATAATTATGCCTGCGAGTTGTGTACGTACAGAATATGAAATGATTTTGAAATATACATTGTTCAGAGTCAGGGTGTCTTGTTTTTAAATCTATTCTAAGAAATATGTATGTGTATTAAATATAACATTTCCTCCACGGACGCAGCATTCTGTGTGTCGCCTATAATGGCCACCAGCCCCAATACACTTTCGGTGCATCACCCAGGTAGTCATTTTCTATACTAATATTATAAAAAAAAGATTTGGTTGTTTCTTTGTATGTTTGTTTGCATTGAATAGGCTCCGAAACTACTGAACCGATATGAAAAAATTGTTGCTGTATTTTAATTCCGTATTCCCACGGGGAAGGGAAATACGCGGGTGAAACCGGGTGGCGTCCGCTAGTGTTTTATACAGATACTAGATGACGCTCACAGCTTAGCTCATGTGAAATTCAGTCGCCGTTCTGTCTTTCCATGTGAAAATGTTACCAGGATTAAAATTAGCCTATGTGTTATTCCAGACTACAAATCTATCCCTGCACCAAATTTTAGCCCAATCCGTTCAGCAGTTAGAGCCATTGAGCAACAAACATCCAAACATCTTCAAGCTTTCGCGTTTATAATCAACACTCAATATTATAAAAAGAAAAAAAATGTGTGTATGTTTGTAATAATAAACTTAAAAGCTACTGTGCCGATTTCAAAAATTCACCAATGGAAAGCTACATTCACCCTGAGTAACATGGGTTATATTTTATTCCCATATTCCCTCGGGAACGGGATCTACGCGGGTGAAACCGCGCGAAGTTTTCTAGGATGACATAGACATTTAAGAAAGAATTTCAACCTTAAAACTCATTCCCTATCGGATTGCAACGGGAGTTCAAAATTAACTATAAAGTGATCCATTTAGAAAGTGTTACGACGTCAATGATCATTAATTGGCTTCACACTCCACGCTTGCCGTTGACTTTTAGTTTTAGATCTAAGGGGTGTAATGATAAATAACGGGGCAAAGTAAACAAAACCGCAAGACACAACTAGCATTGTTTGTCCTGGATGAACTCCTAAACTACTTAACCGATTTTAACCAAATTTGTACCATATGCAGTTTTATCCAACTTGAAAGATAGGATAGTTTTTTTTCTTGTGGAAAGCTTACATGGCTACGACTCCGAGTACCGGAGTTATAAAAAAATTTGCCACAGCAACGCTTGGCCTGGTCCTCTGGTACAAATATAAAGTGTACCACGTCGTCAATGTTCATTGATTGGCTTAACACTACAGGAGTGCCTGCCCGCATCCCGTCGCCTCGTGAACTAGCAGCGCACACGCAGTCCATCATGCAGAACGCTCTCATCAAGAAGAAGCTGGAGGAACAGCGGGAGAACTACCGTCGGCGGCAGGAGATGCAGCAACCGAAACAGCCCACGCCTATATCGTTTACGCCTACCTCGGTGAGTTTTGACGCTATGTCTTTGGGTTGCTTTTTAGGGTTCCGTAGCCAATCTGGTACGTACTGGTAAACGCAGAGTGGGGAGAGCAAGGTGGACAGATGACCTAATTAAAGTCGCGGGTGCCTGCAGAATGCGGGCAGCACTGTAGAACGTTGTGGCGATCCTTGGCGGAGGCCTATGTCCAGTAGTTGGCGTCAAATCGGCAAAAGTGATGATAATGTACCCAATCTCTGTCCGTCTGTCTGTCTGTTTGTCTGTCCGTCACTTTCACTTGTCGAAATTATCACAGATGATGTATTTCTATTGCCGCTAAGATAACAAATACTAAAATTAGAAAAAAGGTAGTATTAAGGGGGTGAGTACCGGTTTTTGGTACGGAGCCCTCTGGGCGCGAGTCCGACACTCACTTGGCCAGTTCTTTGTGTGCGATTGGTTAGGCGCGGGACTTTCAGAACTGACGCAGATGGGATGCCTACTTATATTGCCGCTTCAAAGAGTCGTTTCTGTCTGCACGGCGACATTTTTGAACATTTAGTATGAAAAGGACTCTGTGTACACGTATGTCTGCCGTCTGACCACGTTCTGGGCCCTTTCTGTGCTGTAGGAAACAAAATAATCTTATCAGGTTAAAATTATAACCAGGAACCGATTCCAACCATTGTTCCAGACCCTTGGCACCCCCCAAAAGATACTCTGGATGTGCCATGGGGCGTGGCACCTCCACGGCAGATCTGTGGCATGCTTTGTCCTTAACCAAAACCTACAGGGTGCAGGGATATTTTCCGGGGGTGCCCTGGGTCTGGTAATTTAAAATAGGCAGCGGGGTCCACGAGGCTCTTGTCACTGTCTTAATGCTCTAAGGGCGGATTTGGCCAAAATCGGAGTAATACTTTACGAAAGATAAAGAATAACATTGTACAAACAACTAATAAGCACAACGTAACTATGGTAGCCATACTGAAGTAGACTATTCCAGTACAATTTATTCTCTAGTATAGTCTTACTCCGATTGTGATCGAATCCATCCTAATCCTAATAGTATAAATTCTAATACACACTGGTATTTTATCTTCAGGTTTTACGTAAAATGACGGCGGAGAAGGAATCCGACGCGCCCAGTCCGAAACAACAATGGACGCAGCCACCGAAGATCCCCCACGGCAGACCTATTGTTAAGGTAAATGCACCGCCTTACTAGCAAATATTATAATACTGTCTGTTCTAATATAAAGAGGAAAGATTTGTTGGTTTGTAATCGATAATGTCTGTAATTATAAATAAAAAATGTGTGCGTGTAACCTTTACGCGCGATTGACGTAAAACTTCTTTGCCATTGACATTATATTAATATTGTTATCATTCATTCGAATTTTGAATAGCGGAAACTACGTTTCTGCTATTCAAAATTCAAACAGTAAGCGTAGCTTCCGTCAGAAAAAAATCTGAGTTACTTCCTTGTCGCGCCTAAAGAAGTTTTACCTTAAAAATTCGCCATACGAACTTAGGGTAATGATGAAAAATATATCATCATGCTTCTTCCTTGAGGCATTGTGGCGGAAGTGCGCTTGGGCTGCCCACACTATAGACACCGATCACGGAGTTCGCAGACAGTAGACACGAGTTCAAAGGATTTTCATGGTAGTCTCGATAGTGGTATGTGCGCGAGAGTTACCTTACTTGTCCGTGATACTACCAGTGGTACTACGAGTACCACTGGTAAAAAATTACTCGTGGTACTACCAAGCGGTCCCAGTAGTACCAATGGTAAATCAGTTTTACCCGTGGTACTACTGGATAAAAAATAAATGAAGATCGGTAAAAAAAAATGAAAATCGGTAAAAACAAAATGAAGATCGGTGAAAACAAATGAAGATCGGTAAAAACAAATGAAGATCGGTAAAAACAAATGAAGATCGGTAATAACAAATGAAGACCGGTGACAACAAATGACGGACAAGAAAGGGAGTGTTCGTAGCTGAGAGTAGGTTTGAAAAAAAGTACTAGGTACCTTATTATTTTGTGAATCAAATTGCAGCTAAATTTGTTTTGCACTGTCTGTGGTTTGAGTGTGATCGAGTAACAGACATGGTTACAAACTTTTGTTCTAATCATTTTGGAATAACCCATCAGAAGAATCTATTGTGGCATTCTAAGTAAAGGTTTATATATTTATTAATACACATTTAAAGTGGGATTTTTAACCATATTTTATGTTACCCATAATAATGTCAATTTTATTTGAACGCAGGGTAACCAAGGAGGCAACGTTCCACAGATGGGTTACGCAACGCCGACAGATTACCAGCAACATTATATTAATCAACAGCAGGTAAGATATCACTGCCTTTTTATACTACTAAGGTGGCAGACAAGCTTACGGCCCACCTGATGGTTGGTTACCGTAGCCTATGGCAGTTTGCAACCCCAGAGGTGCTTCACACGCGCTGCCGACGACCCACATAGTTTGCAAAGTACATGATGGCTTTATTTGTCAGGCTGTTATAGAAATGTGGGATATGCCTCTGTCAACTCTTTCAGGGTAAGCAATAGCAAAGCTTGCTAGCGTTTGTTTTTGCCTCGCGGCAAGACTATGTGGACACTCTCTCGCTCGAGACCATGGTGCGAGCCATGCTCTCCAGCGGGAGTAAGTGGGACTGCACCGCCTCTTTCTGCGAGCAGGTCATGCTCTTGAAAGGGACGGCGGGGCGGGAACGGGAGAGAACTCTCCCACCCGAGTTCCGCACTCGGTGGCTTGGGCGCCGCGGACGTGTCTTCGCAGAAGACTATCGGCCTCTGCACACAGTTCTGTCTGCAACCTTTTTAAATTACCTCCACTAACTTTCTTCGAGTTTCTTCATCCAAAGGTTGCCTGGTAGAAATTGCTTTAAGCGATGAGGCCGTCCCATTGTACTGCTTTTTTCTATATTTTAATTACTTGGTCCATACTATAATTTAATTTACTTGGCGTAAAATAAATAAATAGGGTTTCGTAGTCACTTCTGAACCAAGAAAGATTTTGAAAAAGTCACTGATAATGCGATTAAGATGGCAGAGGACAGTCACGCGGTTTCACCCGCGTAGCTCCAATTCCCGTGGGAATACGATAATAAAATGTTACCTGGGGGATAGTGTAGCTTTCCAACAGTCAAAGAATTTTTCATATTGGTTATGGCGTTTTGGAGCCTATTCGATAGAATCTAAACTCAATAAATAGAGTGAATCATTGAAATGTTAGAAGAAGCACTGTCAGTGACAGTATGATAATAGAAAGGGAGAGACAGGATTCTACCAAACGCCATCGATCCTAGAAAACCATCTTAGAACACAACAATCAAGGAAAGCCTTAAAAAATAAACCCAAGCCAGTTCCCCTAGATCGATGACTTTAGGCGTACTCTTATATCAAATAAGTACCATGTTGTACTTGCTTTCGTGTCCCCTATGTCTTACCTACTGACAGTGCTTAAATCCACTAAGATAGGTATTAGTAATTAATGTGGTATTCTATTTTCTTTCACAGCAAATGCTCAGTGCTGTCCGGCCCTTTCCCCACCCTCAGCAAAGACAACAAGTACCAAATTCGGTAAGCTATATATACATACATACATATAGTCACGCCTTTATCCCCGAAGGGGTAGGCAGAGACATAGTATACGCCCACATTTCGCCTAAGTTTTATGTCCCACGTAATAGTGAGCCTATTGACGTGTTGAAATGGACAGGCGCAGGCTGTGAGAATCCACAGTTGATTTTTTTCAGGCCGCACATAGAGCCTTCAACTTGGCTTAATGATTGTCATTTTACTGACAATCGAGTTACATTTCGAGTTTTCTACGCAATGGATCGTTCTGCGAAAGTGTTCCCTTAGTCGCCTCTTACGACACTCCCGCGATAAAATGGGGTGACGACTTTTTGTACTCTTTACCGTCGCCATGGGGGTCCATAATACAATATTAATACACTTTGTTACCTCAGAGCTAGAGATGTAAAATGACTGAATCTGACCAGTCACGATTGTCAAAAACCGTAATTGACCGGTCATTTATTGTCAAATTCAATCAATTTGACTTAAACTTACTATTAATTCTAACTATTAAAGTGACTAAATAATGCCAATTTTTCCCGACAGGGGGCACCATTTCAGTATAATCTATACATATAATAAAACTGTTCAGGGTCAACAGTCTGTACATGAAAGATATTTTGAAAAAAATAATTGTAAGGCGTTCTCTAATCGATACTGAAGCCGAAAATGTAATTTAAACTTTCATGTCTGTCTGTCTGTCTGTCTGTATCCCGAATAAGTATCACGCCGAAACTACTGAACCGATTTGAATGATACTTAGTACATTTTGAGCTTATAGCCCGAGAAAGGTTCTAGGATACTTTTCACACTGTACTTTTGATCCCGAAGTATTGCGCGGTTCCTGCGGGAGAGAGGATTAAAGATAAAATGGTTTTTCAGTTGTAATTTCGCAACGCGTGATGCGATTTCAAATATTTTATTAATATTGAAAAGGTAGTAGGTACTTTAAGGGTTTTTCAACCCAAGTTTCAAGATTGAGGGTTTGTAGTTCAGAAATTAGAGGCATCTCAACTTTCGCCGAACCTAGAATTCAAGGGTTCCTTTGAATGAGAGGGTAAGCGCTCGTTCAGACATGCGGGAATCGCGCGGTAACCGCGCGGTTATGTCTGAACGATTACTAACGGGTATACTACGCCAAATCGAATGCCAAATAATCGAACGTTCAAAATATCGAAGATTACAATATCAATGTTCGATACCTATATTAAACGTTCGATATTTTGAACGTTCGAGTATTTGGATGTTCGATTATTTGGCATTCGATTTGGCGTAGTATACCCTTACTAACTAACTCATATAAATAAGACCCGCGCGATTTCAGAATCGCATGGAAATCGCGCGGTTCCCGCCGTGTCTGAACTGAGGCGAAGTGGCTGTTCAGACACGGCGGGAACCGCGCGATTTTTATGCGATTCTAAAATCGCGCGGGTCTTATTTATATGAGTTAGTTAGTAATCGTTCAGACATAACCGCGCGGGTACCGCGCGATTCCCGCCGTGTCTGATAAGTAGCTGTTTAGACACGGCGGGAACCGCGCGATTTCCATGCGATTCTAAAATCGCGCGGGTCTTCATTTATATGAGTTAGTTAGTAATCGTTCAGACATAACCGCGCGGTTACCGCGCGATTACCGCGCGATTTCCATGCGATTCTAAAATTGCGCGGGTCTTATTTATATGAGTTAGTTAGTAATCGTTCAGACATAACCGCGCGATTACCGCGCGATTCCCGCATGTCTGAACGAGCGCTAAATCTAAACGGGCGGGCGTGTTGGTTTAGCCTCAGTTCAGACACGGCGGGAATCGCGCGGTAACCGCGCGGTTATGTCTGAACGATTACTAACTAACTCATATAAATAAGACCCGCGCGATTACAGAATCGCATGGAAATCGGTTCGCGCCGTGTCTGAACTGAGGCTTAAACATGAAAGCCTCAGTTCAGACACGGCGGGAACCGCGCGATTTCCATGCGATTCTGAAATCGCGCGGGTCTTATTTATATGAGTTAGTTAGTAATCGTTCAGACATAACCGCGCGGTTACCGCGCGATTTCCGCGCGATTTCCGCGCGGTTCCCGCCGTGTCTGAGCTGAGGCTAATTATTAAGGCTGTTGTAAAATAATTCAGTCCACGCCTTCGGCGCGAATGGTTTTAGAATAGCCTTAATCTTTAAGCTCTTTTACAATTAAGCAAACAGGGCCGTTTCACACGGTGCTTGACAAGACTGATGAAGAATTAGGTACCTCTCCTTTCGTGCACATTATGTGACGTAAACGAAGTTGCGAGGGTCAGCTAGTTCAAAATAAATATCAAAAAGCACTCAAAATCAAAATGACTGTTTATGACCCTTTTTGACAGTAAATGACCGTTTTTGACCAATTTGACCGTAAATGACAGTCAGTCAAATTCAGTCACTTTGGTCATTTTCATCTCTACTCAGAGCAGCTTTGTGTGTTGTTCCCAACCCTAGAAATGGATCAAATAACCCACCAAATCACCACGGTGTTTAACCTCTTCTCAGCCGGATAGGTAAAGAAAAAATACCATCAAATTGAGAACCTCCTCCTCCTTTTTTTTTGAAATCAGTTATAAATGGAACGAACAGTCAACAGAATGCCCTGGGATGTAGCTCTCCTCGGGGAACTTGCTGATGAAATTGACTTGGGCTCCAAATTTTTTGAAGGGATGTTGTATTGCTATAGCTGATTATGTTAATGTTATTAATATTTTTAACCCCCGAAGAAATCGAAGGGTGTTAGAAGTGTAACCTGGGCTGTGTCTGTCTGTGTCATTTGTCTGTCGAACGGATCGTCTACTCCCATCTATTCTGTTGAGTAGTTCTGTTAACAGAACTACTGGTATTTTTTTTCCTATTAGTTCTGCCCACATAACAAATGGTAATGCAATTTCCACCTGTTCTGTTGGCAGAACTACAGGTAATTTTTTTTACCATTAGTTCTGTCCACAGAACAAATGGTAATTTAATTCCCACCTGGACTAAATTATTATGCTGTTTTTTTTTGTGCAAAAGCCCATGTGATTGCTGTTTCTTAGCTATTTCGGTTGTGAAGGAATTTCACGTAAAATTCGTAGATCCGATTACACTTGTTATACCTACTTTTACTTTGATGGTATTTCCAAATAATAATATAGAACTTGCTATCTCAAATAGTCTGCGAGATACCCAATTCCTCAATAGTTTGGGTTTAATTGAAACTGTCCCAGTAACCGGGGTATTTTAACACTCTTTTATTAGGTCGACCTGTATCCTGTATGTAACTATGTAATGGAATCTAAGGTGACTAATTTAACCATCTTCCAAGGATCGTAACATCATGAAAATTGGCAGCTGTATGTAGTTCTGATGATGGAGCTGGAAGATATGAACTGGAAATTCATGATGGAACAGTGTTTCGTGGTTGTGTTTGGATTTGTGAGAAAAGTCTTGTAATGAACTTTAACCACAATTAGGTTTCAAGTCGTGTTTTTCTAGTGTTTTTTTAACATCAATTTATTAATTATCAAATTACCACTTGTTACAGTATAATAACATGAACAACATGGCCCGCGGTATGGCTGGAAGCACCTCCCTGCACAAACTACTCATTCAGTCGCACCAGAGGAGTCTCAACGGTATGCATAATAAACCTTTTGTCTTGTAAAAATGTTTTTGGGAATATTATAATCATTTATTTAGCTGATTTTAGTGAAGGTAACATTCGTTTATTTTAAAAAAGAAACAACTTCTAATATTCACTTGTCTCACCCAGAAATCAAATCAACTAAAAATAAATTAAAAACTAAAATTTAATATAGGGTAATATTTTTTAATTAAAATGAGCTAACTAAAGGATTTACGGTAGTTTCCCGCTCTGTTTAATCACAAAATTATGCTCACGATGTTCCGCCCGCTGCAATTCGGTTCCCCTTCCCACATGGAACGTATTTCGGGAATAATAAGTAGATATTTATCCCTTTGCATATTTTCATACTGATCCGTTTAACTGAAGCGTGGAAAAGTAACAAACTTCTATCAATTCTTACAATTTTTTCCATTTATAATAGTAACGATGATTTTGTACATTTTGCTTAAACATTCTGCACTTCATGAAATAGAATTCTAAGGTAATTTAGTTAAGAGAGATCAATTTTATATTCATTAAATTTTCAAAAAGTCCTTGAATTAAAATGACACATAGATTTTCTTATAGATCTTCACTGTATTGAGAATTATGCCATGAATATCATTTTTATTGTATTGAATTTATATTTACCAGTGAAATTCGGAGTATACTTAATTTAAAAAAAAATATACACGAAAGATGGTAGCGAATTGTTTCAGAGTTTTATTTCTTGAGTATAGTATAAAATTCTAAAGCGCTGACCACACTGAGAACAAAGCCCGCTTTATTTTATTAAATGTTGGCAAAAAAGAGTAGAAAATAATGAATTTGCTACTGTGCAGTGCATATAGCGATCCCTTAGAAAGAACCACCAATCAGTATCTAGTTGCCAATAAACGTCAATCACCACCAATCAAATTGTATTACGTCATTTGTTAAGTAACGTAATACAATTTGATTGGTGGTTATTGACGTTTGACAGCATTTTGACAATGTAGCCAGCATGCAAAACGTTAGTTCCGTTTTGAGAATTTTTTTTACTAATCACATATTCACGCACAAGAGATTTAAAAAAATCTTTCTCAGCGTATATAAGCTTGGTTCTCAGTGTGCACTGTGTTTATAATGAAGTATGGGGCGTTATATCAAAGTGTTAAAATGTCAAGGTGACCAAATGTCTACGTCTCATAACGTCAAAAGGATCAAAATGTCTCAACTGTTTATTATGACAAGTACAGTTATCTACATTATACAATTACTGCTTTTGTAGACTATAATATTCATATGTCTTGATATGACAGAAAATCCCTCCTCTGTTCATCAACGTAAGCCGGACAGGTTTTGGCCCTTTTGACATTAGAACTTAGACATTCAGTCACCTGAGGCCTAAGCCCGGGGCCGCACTTGCGGTTTCTAACCTCAAAATGTTAAACCTTGACTTGATTTCATTGATTTTGACAGTTTCATGACATTTGAGGTTAGAAACCGCCGCCGCGGCGAAACGCAAGTGCGGCCCCGGGCTAAGTCTGCTATTTCAAAGTGTCACAATACAACCATAGTTCATTATCTACGAAAACTTTCTAATTAAATGTTTTCCAACTCATCAGTTTTATAATAAACTTCTGACAAAATTGAAATAGCAGGTTCCCAATGCCATTAGAACACTTTGACATAACATCCCATACAAGTATAATGTATAACGCAACAATCTTAACCAGAGATGGGCGGCGCAGGCGGTGCGGGCGGCGGCGACAACCAACTGGCGCGTTGGTTCTCACCTGAACTACTGGCAAGGGCTTCAGCTGGCAAACTACCCTCCGTACACGTACCCAATGCTCTCTCTCTAGAAGATCTTGAGAGGCATCACCATCCTTCCGCACCCGTTCACAACTGAATCAATCACGACCTGGAACACTCTTACTCGATGCACAAGTTCGAGATTCGACCTGGAACGCTCCCGAACTGTGTGCACCGTGACGTGTCTCCTACATAAATAGTCTAACTATTAGTGAATTGTTGTTAGCGAGAGTGCGATAAGAAACGATAAGTTTAGTGGACTGACTAGAACATCCAGTGAAAGTTTCCAGTGGTCGCACTATGGCGGTGTTAGCGTATATATATTTAGCGTTCACGGTCCCCCGGTAGTTTTACTTGGAGACTTGAAATTTTGTCGGTGATGTAGACCTGTCAATGTTTACCTTAAAATGCTCATTTATTTTTTAATCTTAACCTCGATTCCTGTAATAGCAATAATAAATAATAATGTCCAAATATTGTAGTAATAATCTGACCTTTGTGTAGGATGAAAACTTTAAAAAATAATCCAGAAATACAGGAATAGAAGAAAATTATGATGAAAACTAATAGTTTAAAAGTCCGTGCAAAATCAACATTTGTTATAAAAACTGATATTTGATTTCAGTATTTGTTGTGTTCAAGCCATCAAACAAAAATATCCTTAAAACATTGAAAAGAAAGATAGTAGGTACCTATCGAATGATTGTATTGAGATGTACCTGGTAACACTTCGGACATCGAAATTCATGAATAACTTGCGCGATGTATGTTAAAAAAAATCTAAGATATAGATAATAAGACTGCCTGTAGTATGTTTTACTACTTGTAACCATGCAATAAATTGTTAGGCAAAAACAAAATGTGTCGAAAAGATTTTTATGAACAATGAAATGTGACAAAAATGAACACGAGTATATTGAAAAAGGTAGAAGCTGATGCGAGGGTATATGTTTTGATGTATTAATTTTTGTAGACTGTACGGACTAGAGTCATTATTTTATCCCAACATCAGCTCCCTTTATGTCTTTTTATGACTAGAATAGTGGAGTCGTCTCCCGGCATCATGATTGGACTTGAATGGTACGCTGAAACCAAGAAATAACCCGACCAAATTAAAATATCTCGCAGTTTGGTTGTATTGATCGGTATTTCTTGGCTTTTGCGTTTTGTCGGTTGAGATTGTGAGTGTGTATGGATGATGTGTGTTTGTGAGTGTGTGTGTGTGAATATACCTGCGGTTGTGTTTGTAAGCATTTTTGTTACTATGTCGTTTAAGTGAGGAGAAGGATTTTCGTTGTTGATAAAGAGTAATATGAATATGTATTATATATCCGGCTGCCTGCTCACACAGGCATGAGGTATAGACGCGGTTTCGTTTTTGAATTTGGCACAAGTGTAGTGAATGTGTGTACATTTGTGTTGTAAATTCTTAAATATATTTTTTTATGAATTTTACGATGCGCGCGTAATTTTAGCGAACCTATTTTTTTTCATCATTGAGACCTGAGCCAGTTGCATGTCAATTATTATTTCGGATAGAGCCGTAGGAACGTATACAGCTTTGGTACTTTATCCAAATTGTGTGTGTGCGTCCTGACTACAAATTTAGAGTATTACCGTCCAGAGAGCGTGTGTCAATGTCTTTGTTCGAACCTTAAGCAATTTTACCGCACTATTATCGCCTATGCCTTTTTAAAAAGTAAAACCTAATGTAGACCAGCCCTGTTCGTTCAGAATGGACAAAATGTTAGCACAGATGTTAGAATATTTATTTATCTGTTTTCAATCTGTATCGATGAAATATTTTAATAGGAGTTAGTTCGTCCAACAGAACTAATCGCACTGGTTGAAAAGCACAGGTTTCAAGCATTTTTATGACATTTTGAGACGGATTTGAAGGTATAATACTCTAATCATGAATTCCTTTTTTAATTGTGAGATATCGGGCCCCGGGCTTATGTATAAAATGCATCGTTTGGGGCACCGGACGTACCAAGTTGTGATTTTGTGGCGAAATTTCAGTTAAACGGATTGTGAGCCGCGAATTGTGCGCCGGCGACGCTTACTTGTAACACCACGAGAATGTCTGTAAGCTTTAAATTATTGATTAAAGAAAAAAATTGAAAGTTTTTGTGGTAGTTTTATTGTTCCTTTGTTGTATATGGACTAATGCTGAAGTTGGGCTGAAGGGTTGTTCTCTTTTTATGCACAATTTAAACATCTTTTGATTCAATACTAAGACCGATTCGCGAAATTAACATATTAGGTTCTTTTTTTCTTCTATCTAAGAATCTAGAGAAAAACTAAATAGTTATTTCGCGATCGGTCATTCCTTAACTAATTGAGTAAAAGTACACCTATTTATTTATTTTTTCGGTAAAGGTGTAAACAAAAAGAAAGTTTAGTTTTTTAGTATGTCACTCATTATGAATGAAACTTCTAATGAGTTAATAAGAAAAATGTGTGTGTGACTCATGTTTCCTTTATGGTTGTAACTAATGAGTCAATAGGAATTGTCACTTATGACTCACGATGTTACAATGGGTGTTACTAAAAAGGCAGAAGTTATCTTTCAATCACTGTGAATATAATAATATTTGAATTTAGTTACAGAATCGTTTCCATGACAACAGCTGACATGGCCGATTTCTCGATTGGATATTATTCAGTGTGGTGATGGCAAGGATAAGGATTCATTCCTTTCTTATATGACCTGAAGAAAATGAGAATGGTTAACAAACGGTAGGTATAATGGCCGTTTCCTCGTGGTCATACTAGTTTGCCATACCAGTATGACCACGAGGATATAAATGTCCTCCTAGTCATACTATCATTTTAACACCCCCTTTAGAAAGTTAAGTAGCGAATTAATTATCATATAGCGAATGGAGATCGAAAAAACAAATGAAGATCGGCAAAACAAATGAAGATCGACAAAACAAATGAAGATCGGCAAAACAAATGAAGATCGGCAAAACAAATGAAGATCGACAAAACAAATGAAGATCGACAAAACAAATGACATACTATGACAAACTAGTATGACCAAGAGGAAACGGCCGTATAATCTCTTAGCTAGTGCCGTAGATAGTAGAGTAGGTACCTACCAGAGAGTGCTAATGAGAAATTGCATTCGCACCACAAGGAAGTTGAGAATCCATGTGAAAAGAAGTTAGTAAAAATGTCTAATTTCTGAACTACATACCAGTTTCTAAGGTAAATATAACAATTGTAATTGAATACTGGTAAAAATATGTAGCTTGGTATAATAGTAACAAGAAAGCCGTGAGATCGCTCTCACCAGACTGCCCCTCTCTAACACGTGAAAGTTCAATCCGATTGACGTTGTCATTTTTGTTTTATTTCAAACTTTGAACAGATGATCCACGTGACCTAGTGACGTAGTTTAATGCGACAGAGTCACAGTCTACAGACAAAGTCTCGACATAAGCCCCTCTGCACTCTATTTTATAAAGAGGGGCCTATCTACCTGAAATCAACAAAAAATAGCACTAAACTTCCTTAAAAAATTACGGACAAATCAAATTAATCCATCATACGAGCAAAACACGACTTGACTTTCTTGTGCAGTCGACTATGAAATGTACCAACTAGTTTAATCTTACAAAATGATGTAACCTTGCGATAGTGCCATAATGAAGTAATAGAGGAAGATCCCAGAGCCCCCAGACGTCACTCATTTTCTGATGGACAAAATATGTACGAGTGATTAGTGGTGGGGTGTACTATGATCATATGACTAGTTGCTACCTTGGCCAGACGGCCAATTTTCTGGTAGCAATTAATCAAGGTACATAAAAACACTGCTCATGTCACTTAAATTCTGATAGCTGATTTTAACATATATTTTACACAATATCGTTAAAAATCAGTATTCATTACTCCCAGACATATGCGGTCGGCGGTTTCACCTTACAGACGCTTCAAAGCTCTGAAAAAAATTTATTAAGGTCACTTATTTTCTGATGCTTGATTTTTATATATGTTATTCAGACAACTGTTATAAAACGTTTTGCAAACGGACAGACCGATCCAAGGGGCCAAACATTCCCCAGACCCAATTTTAATGTCGCTGAGAGTATGGGCGCGGGCATTATCCGTGCGTATTATGCGTATATGTAGCATGTCTAATCGAAGTCGGAATTAATATTGAAATGTAAATAAAAATGCATAAGTACCTATTAGTAATTAACGCCTGTCATTTTAAAATTTACATTTTTGTATTTGTTTTATTTAATAAAGACTTAAGTTTTAAAGGTAATAATTTGAAAATCACGTAAATAATCAAAGATTAACTTTGAGAAAAGTGCTCGTCTGACCGCAATCCATACTATATACTATATATACTATATCCATACTAATATTATAAAGCTGAAGAGTTTGTTTGTTTGTTTGAACGCTAGGATCTCAGAAACTACTGGTGGGATTTCAAAAATTCTTTTACAGTTTGATAGTTCATTTATCGAGGATGGCGATAGGCTATATAACATCACGTTAAGACGAATAAGAGCGGAGCAGTAATCAAGAATGTTTAGAAAACGGGGAATATTTTTACCGTTTGAGAGCTTCCGAGGCGTACGCTGCCTAAATGGTTAAAGTTACGTAAAAATTGCATATTACAAAATTGTTTCTCTTAAAAAGTTCCATAAAAAAGTCTGCGACAGCATATGTCTATCTTTTAAGGTTTGCTCACAATAAAATTATTTGTCTTTCTTTTAAGGTGAGCTCACAATATTATCAAACTGAAGAGTTTGTTTGTGCTAGGTTCTCAGAAACTACTGGTTGCATTACAAAAATAATTTCACAGTTTTTTTAGTCCATTTATTGAGGATGGCTAATGGCTATATAACATCACGCTAAGACAAATAGGAGCGGAGCAGCCATGAATAATGTTTTAAGAACGGGAAAAAAGTATTTCTTTTGTGAGGTTTCATTGCGTACGTTGCGTAAATGGTTAAAGTTACGTAAAAATTGTGTACTACAAAATGTTTCCTCTTAAAAATTTACAAAAGAAGTCCTGAACAGCAAATGCCCATCTTTTAAGGTTCACTTACAATAACCTTCACAATAATTTTTAAAATATGAGCGACGCAACTCTACTACGCGTCGGAAGTAAACGTTTTCTGCAGCAGTAGCCAATCAACTGAAAGATAATACCGGCCAAGTGCGAGTCGGACTCGCACACGATGAGTTCCGTACCAAAAAACGGACAAAAATAAATGTGACGGGAAACATTATATCACTTCAACAAAGTTTTGCGGGTCAACTCTAAATGAATATAAGCGACGCGACGGGAAAAATTATATCACTTTTTACACACATTATTAAAACCTACAACCCTCTATTAAATATACCTAAGACACGCGACGAGTGTAAAAGCGACGGGATTATATTACCTACTTAAAATATTAATACTATACCGCTCTCTCTTTGTCACTCTCATTTGACGCAAACGAAGTTGCGCGGGTCAGCTAGTAATTTATAGAATTGTGCCTTACAAACTGTTTTATGTTTTTTTTTTAATCGAATTAATTTTAATTTTTTAAAGTAAATATCAAGAGGTTTACAAAGTATTAATAATTTAATTAAATAACAGCAACCTTTTCAAATAATTATTTATTGTAACGAACCTTAGCCCGAGGAAAACACTGATGAACAAGATGACGATTTAGATATTCGATATCAAGATTGACTCGATGATGAATTACCTGACTTCAACGACGATGACAATGAAGATTAGAAAAAATATTTGTCCTATTTTTTGTAGTTTTTTAAGGTTTGTTACCAATAAATGATTATTTGAAAAGGTTGCTGTTATTTAATTAAATTATTAATACTTTGTGAACCTCTTGATATTTACTTTAAAAAATTAAAATAAATTCGATTTAAAAAAAATCATGAAACAGTTTGTAAGGCACAATTCTATATTTATTGCGGTCAGACGAGCACTTTTCTCAAAGTTAATCTAAATAAATTGATTATTTACGTGATTTTCAAATTATTACCTTTAAAACTTAATTCTCTATAAAATAAAACAAATACGAAAAAGTAAATTTTAAAATGACAGGCGTTAATTACTAATAGGTACTCATGCATTTTTATTTACATTTAAATATTAATTCCGACTTCGATTAGACATGCTACATATTATATGCATAATACGCACGGATAATGCCCGCGCCCATACTCTCAGCGACATTAAAATTGGGTCTGGGGAATGTTTGGCCCCTTGGATCGGTCTGTCCGTTTGCAAAACGTTTTAAAACAGTTGTCTGAATAACATACATAACAATCAAGCATCAGAAAATAAGTGACCTTAATAAATTTTTATCAGAGCTTTGAAGCGTCTGTAAGGTGAAACCGCCGACCGCATATGTTTGGGAGTAATGAATACTGATTTTTAACGGTATTGTGTAAAATATATGTTAAAATGAGCTATCAGAATTTAAGTGACATGAGCAGTGTTTTTATGTACCTTGATTAATAGCTACCAGGAAATTAGCCGTCTGGCCAAGGTAGCAACTAGTCATATGATCATAGTACACCCCACCACTAATCACTCGTACATATTTTGTCCATCAGAAAATGAGTGACGTCTGGGGGCTCTGGGATCTTGGACCATAACCAAAGATTGAGACAAACATCACAATCTTTGGTTAGTTCATTATGGCACTCGCAGGGATACATCATTTTGTAAGATTAAACTAGTATATTTCATTGTAGTCGACTTTACTGGTAGCGTTTGCTCTATGGATGTGGCACAGACAGAGTGATGAAAGTTCGACTAGAGGCAACTTCATCACTAAACACAGATTAGGTACCTTAGTCGGGGTCCCCAGGCTCATTGGAAGTTTTAAGGTGTCAAGTGCCTTTATTAGAGGCAACTTCATCACTAAACACAGATTAGGTACCTTAGTCGGGGTCCCCCGGCTCATTTGAAGTTTTAAGGTGTCAAGTGCCTTTATTAGAGGCAACTTCATCAATAAACACAGATTAGGTACCTTAGTCAGGGTCCCCCGGCTCCTTTGAAGTTTTAAGGTGTCAAGTGCCTTTATTAGAGGCAACTTCATCACTAAACACAGATTAGGTACCTTAGTCGGGGTCCCCCGGCTCGTTTGAAGTTTTAAGGTGTCAAGTGCCTTTATTAGAGGCAACTTCATCACTAAACACAGATTAGGTACCTTAGTCGGGGTCCCCCGGCTCATTTGAAGTTTTAAGGTGTCAAGTGCCTTTATTAGAGGCAACTTCATCACTAAACACAGATTAGGTACCTTAGTCGGGGTCCCCCGGCTCCTTTGAAGTTTTAAGGTGTCAAGTGCCTTTATTAGAGGCAACTTCATCACTAAACACAGATTAGGTACCTTAGTCAGGGTCCCCCGGCTCATTTGAAGTTTTAAGGTGTCAAGTGCCTTTATTAGAGACAACTTCATCACTAAACACAGATTAGGTACCTTAGTCGGGGTCCCCCGGCTCGTTTGAAGTTTTAAGGAAGTGCCTTTATTAGAGGCAACTTCATCACTAAACACAGATTAGGTACCTTAGTAGGGGTCCCCCGGCTCGTTTGAAGTTTTAAGGTGTCAAGTGCCTTTATTAGAGGCAACTTCATCACTAAACACAGATTAGGTACCTTAGTAGGGGTCCCCCGGCTCATTTGAAGTTTTAAGGTGTCAAGTGCCTTTAGTAGAGGCAACTTCATCACTAAACACAGATTAGGTACCTTAGTAGGGGTCCCCCGGCTCATTGGAAGTTTTAAGGTGTCAAGTGCCTTTATTAGAGGCAACTTCATCACTAAACACAGATTAAGTACCTTAGTCGGGGTCCCCCGGCTCATTTGAAGTTTTAAGGTGTCAAGTGCCTTTATTAGAGGCAACTTCATCAATAAACACAGATTAGGTACCTTAGTCAGGGTCCCCCGGCTCCTTTGAAGTTTTAAGGTGTCAAGTGCCTTTATTAGAGGCAACTTCATCACTAAACACAGATTAGGTACCTTAGTCGGGGTCCCCCGGCTCGTTTGAAGTTTTAAGGTGTCAAGTGCCTTTATTAGAGGCAACTTCATCAATAAACACAGATTAGGTACCTTAGTCGGGGTCCCCCGGCTCCTTTGAAGTTTTAAGGTGTCAAGTGCCTTTATTAGAGGCAACTTCATCACTAAACACAGATTAGGTACCTTAGTCGGGGTCCCCCGGCTCGTTTGAAGTTTTAAGGTGTCAAGTGCCTTTATTAGAGGCAACTTCATCACTAAACACAGATTAGGTACCTTAGTCGGGGTCCCCCGGCTCCTTTGAAGTTTTAAGGTGTCAAGTGCCTTTATTAGAGGCAACTTCATCACTAAACACAGATTAGGTACCTTAGTAGGGGTCCCCCGGCTCATTGGAAGTTTTAAGGTGTCAAGTGCCTTTATTAGAGGCAACTTCATCACTAAACACAGATTAAGTACCTTAGTAGGGGTCCCCCGGCTCATTTGAAGTTTTAAGGTGTCTAGTGCCTTTATTAGAGGCAACTTCATCACTAAACACAGATTAGGCACCTTAGTCAGGGTCCCCCGGCTCATTTGAAGTTTTAAGGTGTCAAGTGCCTTTATTAGAGACAACTTCATCACTAAACACAGATTAGGTACCTTAGTCGGGGTCCCCCGGCTCGTTTGAAGTTTTAAGGTGTCAAGTGCCTTTATTAGAGGCAACTTCATCACTAAACACAGATTAGGTACCTTAGTAGGGGTCCCCCGGCTCATTGGAAGTTTTAAGGTGTCAAGTGCCTTTATTAGAGGCAACTTCATCACTAAACACAGATTAAGTACCTTAGTCGGGGTCCCCCGGCTCATTTGAAGTTTTAAGGTGTCAAGTGCCTTTATTAGAGGCAACTTCATCACTAAACACAGATTAGGTACCTTAGTCGGGGTCCCCCGGCTCATTTGAAGTTTTAAGGTGTCAAGTGCCTTTAGTAGAGGCAACTTCATCACTAAACACAGATTAGGTACCTTAGTAGGGGTCCCCCGGCTCATTGGAAGTTTTAAGGTGTCAAGTGCCTTTATTAGAGGCAACTTCATCACTAAACACAGATTAAGTACCTTAGTCGGGGTCCCCCGGCTCATTTGAAGTTTTAAGGTGTCAAGTGCCTTTATTAGAGGCAACTTCATCACTAAACACAGATTAGGTACCTTAGTCGGGGTCCCCCGGCTCATTGGAAGTTTTAAGGTGTCAAGTGCCTTTATTAGAGGCAACTTCATCACTAAACACAGATTAAGTACCTTAGTCGGGGTCCCCCGGCTCATTTGAAGTTTTAAGGTGTCAAGTGCCTTTATTAGAGGCAATTTCATCACTAAACACAGATTAGGTACCTTAGTAGGGGTCCCCCGGCTCATTGGAAGTTTTAAGGTGTCAAGTGCCTTTATTAGAGGCAACTTCATCACTAAACACAGATTAAGTACCTTAGTCGGGGTCCCCCGGCTCATTTGAAGTTTTAAGGTGTCAAGTGCCTTTATTAGAGGCAACTTCATCACTAAACACAGATTAGGTACCTTAGTCAGGGTCCCCCGGCTCGTTTGAAGTTTTAAGGTGTCAGATGCCTTTATTAGAGGCAACTTTATCACTAAACACAGATTAGGTACCTTAGTCGGGGTCCCCCGGCTCTTTTGAAGTTTTAAGGTGTCAAGTGCCTTTATTAGAGGCAACTTCATCACTAAACACAGATTAGGTACCTTAGTCGGGGTCCCCCGGCTCATTTGAAGTTTTAAGGTGTCAAGTGCCTTTATTAGAGGCAACTTCATCACTAAACACTTTCTTAAAAACTTCAAATGAGCCGGGGGACCCCGACTAAGGTTAGTCGGGGTCCCCCGGCTCATTTGAAGTTTTAAGGTGTCAAGTGCCTTCATTCCAACCAGTCCGACTAAAGTAGCCCTGGACATAATGTCGACAAAAATAATGGAAGATGTTCGGCGAAGAAACGGTGCACTTTGAAGATATCATTCATCATTCGTATCTTTTATTGACTGGCTGTTCCCCGAGGCTTCGACCGCGTAGAAGTCGGTATCGCGTAAAATCATAACTCTGCTTTTGCACAGTCTGTTTAAAAGTCTCCTATGTCCTTCCCAGGGCCTCGAACTATCCCTATACCAAGTTTCATCTCAATCGCTCCAGCCGTTTAGGCGTGAAAGCGTACTAACAGAGAGTTACTTTCTCATTAAGATTTTTTTATTGGTTTATGTACCTACATATTTACAATAAATTCGTGCATAATAAACTTTATTATGGGCCTGTCTTTTTTTTAACGTGAGGGAAAATCCTAATGAATGCTATGCCGGACTCCTACCGACTAAAAAACCTTACGTTACGCCCAACAGCCTATAGTTGGGAGCCCCGGGTAAGCCCTCGGAAGGATGCCCCGGGACTCCCAACAGACCCACTGCGGCCTCGCCTAGGGGGTTGTTCGGGTGCTATCCCGCGTCTTTGGGGGGTTTCGGGTGTGATCCCGCTTCTAACGGGGGGCGTGCGTGAGTTCCTCGCGTCACGCTGCCGTCATTGGCCTGCTTCTGTAAGGACGGTGAGCAACCCTCTCACCGTCCTCAGGCCAGTCATGGAGGCCGATAGTCCTCGGCGAAGACACGCCGGCGGCGCCCAAGCCGCCGACTGCAGAACTCGGGTGGAAGAGTTCTCTCCTGTTCCCGCCCCGCCGTCTCTTTGACGAGCATGACCTGCTCGCAGAAAGAGACGGCGCAGTCCCACTTACTCCCGCTGGATATCATGGCTCGCACCATGGTCTCGAGTGAGAGGGTGTCCACGTCTAGACCCACTACGAGGACCTGGCGCTGTTGCGCCCACGCCGTGCACTTCACCGGCTTGTGGAGCGCTGTGTCATCGCTGCGGTCCTCGCAGTGCTGACACTCGGCCGTGGTTTCCCGGTGTCTTCGCCACAGATACCTACCGAAGCTACCGTGCCCGGTAAGTATCTGTGACAACCGGTAGGAGAGAGCATCGTGTCTCCTCTCCAGCCACTCGTCCATGACCGGTCTGACGGCCGTGATTGTGGCGAATCCCCCCCCCCCCCTTTGGTTGCTCAAGTCGCTCCATGTCTCCACGGTTTCCTGGTGGAGCGGGGACCGCTGGGCCTCGATTTCCAAGGTAATGGCCACGTCTTCCCGTGCATAGTCGACCTCTTCTTTTATCACATTTCTTCTCATACTTTTACAATTTCAAATCCATTGATTAGTGCTTGTCAATTCTTCGGAATTATTACCTCAATTCCACTTTATTTAAAAGAACGGGTAGGTATACCAAAATTGGATCAGTTTAGCAATTTGTTACGAGTTAACTGCCTCACTCCTTTCACTTCGTTGCCAATAAATAATTTTATATTCAGACATGTAAAAAATTTCGTAATAGGTATGTATTATGTAAGTAGACAATATTTATAATATAAATATACCTATAGGTATACTTACCTAGTAAATGGGTAATAAAATAAATAATACAATTTTTATGTTTCTTAATGTATATTTTTACCTTACCAAGTATGACATGCCAGTATGACCACCAAGAAACGGGGCACTTAACAAACAACAACTCATGGATAAAACCCGCCGCGCCGTATCCCAATAGGCGTACTTACTGGGATACCTACAACGGGTTTTATCCATGTGTTGTATTGTAGGTACTCAGCCGCAACGCCCCCTGGTTTCGAATGTGGCCGAAGGGGTTTTTGGCTTGGTCCAAGCTTTGTGTGGAAATCGCCAAGAATGCCATGCCAGATACCTACCTACTAAAACCACACGTTTCCGTACATGCCCTCGTAACAATATATATTTTAATGTATTAAAAGACGGATACCATGTAGCAGTTACAATGGAATGTGAGGTACTTAGGTACTAGGAACCCCTCGTTCCCAAACGACCACCTGAGTTGTCGTGCAGTATCTACTTGGATTCCAAGAAATTTCGACATACTCTGCAGCAACGTTAGTTACTTACTAGAATGTAGTGGTTTGATTTTGGGATATGTAAATGTATGAACGCTAATTTAAGTAATTGGTAAAATATGTACCTAAGTCTGTATTCTTAGGTACCTACATTAATAAACAACGGGAATTTGGTTGTTTGTGCACCCCAAGGCTGGAACGGAACGGCCATTGTTCATCATGTTACACTTACACCGACAACCACAAAGATGTTATTCAGACCCCATACATAAACCATCTTTGTTTTGTTGTTTCATATTTTGCTCGCCACCAGCTCTTGATGAAAATCATGGCGACATCAGCTAATAGCGGCCTTTACACACACACTCTATCGTGCGTGAAACAGCAATCGTGCGCGAAAGAGCGCGCGTATAAAGGATGTGGAAGGAAAAGGGAAAGACCTCGCGCCGCGCTTGTCGGTCGTGCGCGCAATCGCGTTTCCTCAGGTTGCCTATACACATAAAATTCATTCGCGCACGATTAAGATGGCGGACATACGTACATGGAATCCTACTTCCTACTAATATTATAAATGTGAAAGTTTGTGAAGATGTTTGGATGTTTAGATGTTTGGATGTTTGTTACTCAATCACGCTCTAACGGCTGAACGGATTGGGCTGAAATTTGGTACAGAGATAGCTTATAATCTGGAATAACACATAGGCTATTTTCATCCCGGGAAAATGTTCCCACGGGAAGTCAGAACGGGTATCGAATATCACGCGGGCGAAGCCGCGCGCATCAGCTAGTAAAGAACTAATCTTAGGGTTAATTACATTGTACAAAACTTTTCCTTGCCTTTGTAAAGAAAAAGGTTTTCCCGACGCCAATCGTGATTTTGTGGTTAAGAAATTACAAAGTTTAAGGGGCTCGTTCCGAAAGGAACATAAGAAAGTTACAGACAGCCAGCGAACATGATAACTTGCGCCACGCGATGTCTTCTATCCATTTTTTACCGCAACACCCACGTTCTTCAGTAAAACTGTGTGAATTGCACACACTTCAACACGCGCCAGTTTCGCGCAATCTATCCCGCGCGATTAGCCTTTACACGGCCGCTCATTCCGCTGAGGAAAACAAACGCGAGCAAACGCGCGCGAAAGAACGGGTAGCGTAAACAAACTGTACAAAGACAGTCGCGCGCGAATGAGCGTGCAGGCTATCCCGCGTGCAATCCTGTACGCTCCTGAGAACGCGCGATAGAGTGTGTGTGTAAAGGCCGCTAATGATTGGGGGGACTACTCTCACTATTAACGAGACTGTTGACACTATTGACAGTGGTCTTCAAGTTGGTGGCCCTATGATAAAGTGCTCTTCAAGCCGACATGTTAGTTCCATAGTTTAAGACAGAAGGTCCGTAGGGACTGAATAAAATAACCGACATCAATCTCACTACTTTTTACGGTAGAAGAAACAAAATGCAATTTTTTTTTAAGTAGGTAAGTAATTAATTTTGATGGGATAATGATTTCCGAAAATTATTGTGGTGTTAGTTCCATCCAACATGTTCATATTTATTTATGTACACAGGAAACGTGTGATTTAGAAGCAAGTTTTCCTTGTAGTTGACCCTCATACAAATTAAAAAGTTCATTGCTACTTCAAATTATACCGAAATTGAAAAAGAACAGTAGGATATTTCTATTTTGATTATATTTGATTTGATCATACGAAGAAACTATAAATTTACCTGTAAGGACTAGGTGGACTGTCAGGGGAGGCAGGGGTATTTAGTACCATTAACGCGATATTAGAATGCTAATAGAAAAGTGAGTTGTAAGTAAGTTATCAGCTAGGTAACTGTTGTACCTACCTAAATAATGACAAAATACATTTATTTATTCATCGACATGACTTGAAATTACGACTCGAACAATCACAAATAATCGTATTTCTATTTCCGATACCCAAACTTTGACTGGGACTTAATTGTTACCTATTTATTATTATTAGTTACATATTAGTAGGTAGGTACCTAAGTAATTTGTGAGGCCAACCAAATGACGACTTTCTAAATAACTCCGTTATCATTAACACAGTACAAAGTCATGAAACCCTACTAAATCCTATCACCAGCTGTACTTGTTACACTCATAAACAACAATAAAGAAAATGTATCTTTTCCGTCTGTAAATAAATTGGATTTAAAATTTCCTTTAGTGTATTTAAACTGTGAAATACTAAGTGCTCACAAAAGAAATTTCAACATTTCACTAAGTAGGATACAATTTCTAGTACCTAGGTACTATAAATACAGTATTCTCCCCTGAATTTTAGGTTTACCTTGGTTATAGGAACCAACACTTTCGTATTAACAACATTTAACACACGACGCAATTTACCAACTAAAATTATCCTCAATACCTCCTATAAATTATATAACTACGAATAAATGGTTTTACAACATAATGCACTGTTGTTTTTCCTTTGTAAATACATAAATTATCGTGATAATGTAATAATAACGTTGACACTACACGCTACGTCTTCTTTGCAAAACTGTAGCAACCACACTGAAATGAAAGTGAACAAAAATAACAAAGAGCTGCTTCGTCATTGCTTCAACGGAGTACTAATAAAATAAACATCACTCCTCTCCCACCCAGCCACGTAGCAAAAATACACTGGCTGGCTAGCTGTGTCGCTGTGAGACGCGTAGCACAAATTCGTAATCAACAGAGTTTGCGCAATGTGATATTGAACGTTGCCGCGTTGTGTGGGTCGATAACGCGAATAAGGTCAGTCGGGGCATATTGTCATACGTTTCTCGACTTGTACATTTAAATGTAGTTATATTATTATCAAATGATTAGTATGAGTTATGTAATTTTTAGGGATCCGTACCTAAAGAGATATACTAGACAGTTGCGAGTCTGATTCGCACATGGAGGGTTCGACTACTTCCACCCCAAAATCGGCAAAAAAATCACGTTAGTTGTGTCGGAGCCCCTCTTAAATGTTCGTTTCTGATATTAGTATTTATTGTTGTTATAGCGGCAACAGAAATACATCATTGTAAAAACTTCCAGAAAGTTCCAAAGACAGCCTCGTGACCAGGGGCGGTCTTAGCTAAACTTCTCGGTGGTGCGAGATCTTATGGTGGCGCCCCAGTTTACATAGACTCGAAAAAAATAACGTAAGGAATGTTCTTTTTCGTGTTTTTTTTTGACGAGAATAAAGAAAAAAATATTAGTTTGACTATATGTATTTCATTAAAACCTCTTAGAAACTAGAAAATCACTTTTCTCGCCTTTGCGCTTGCGCACCTTTGGCGACAGTTATAGGGATGGTCAGCAAAATCTGAAGCACTGTCCACACATTCGGGAAAATATCCTGCCAATCATTTTTTATATGTTGAAGAACTTTTATTGGCTTTTCGATTCAGGCTTTTTTTTATATTTGGCTCGCCAAAATGATGCCGCCGTTCGATGGAAAGTCACAGCGACATCTAGCGATTGGGGGCCACCGTACCAGTCTGTAAGACTATAAAGCGGCTCTCAAGTTGGCGGCCCCATGATGTGCCCTTCACGCTCCGCTTGAAGAACCCAGGATTGTAAGAGCGTGCGCTGGCAGGTCGTTCCTGGTTTTTATGGTTCGATAGAGAAACAATCTTTTAAATCGATTAGTTCTAGCGAAGATTCTCTTCACTGTGTAAGAGTGGCACCTCTGACCAGCACGCGTTGTTCGGGGATGGAAAGGAGAGGCCGGGATTAGGTTGAAGAGTTCTTCAGAACACTCACCGTGATAGATACGGTAGAATGCAGCCAAAGACGCAATAGTTCTTCGCTGCGCCAACGGCTCCAGACTTTCCGTAACCTCCTGGCAGTTGATAATGCGAACAGCACGCCGCTGCATAAAGTCAGCGCGTCAAGCAAGTAACTCGCGGAGTCGGCTTAAAAGTTCTGATTAGATTGCTGTGCCCGCAGAGGGCGATGGCCGTCAGGGTGGTAAGGGGTACCGTACGATCTCAGGTGAGGCGGCCTAGCCGGGAGGATGATGGAGGGGTCCATGGGACCTGGAAGCGAGAGCCCTTGCCTCACTATTTAAATCCCAGCTCCACCAGGAAACCAGAAACCAAAGGGGGGATTCGCAACAAGCGCGGCCGTCAGACCGGTCATGGACGAGTGACTGGAGAGGAGACACGGTGCTCTCTCCTACCGGTTGAAACAGATACTTCGTACCGGGCATGGTAGCTTCGGTAAGTATGTGTGGCGAAGACACCGGGAAACCACAGCCGAATGTCAGCACTGCGAGGACCGCAGCGATGACACGGCGCTCTACACGCTGGTGGAGTTCACGGCGTGGGCGCAATAGCGCCAGGTGCTCGTAGTGGGTCTGGACGTGCACACTCTCTCGCTCGAGACCATGGTGCGAGCCATGGTCTCCAGCGGGAGTAAGTGGGACTGTGCGTCGTGAAAGAGGCGGCGGGGCGGGAACGGGAGAGAACTCTCCCACCCGAGTTCCGCAGTTGGCAAGCTGGGCGCCGCCAACGTGTCTTCGCCGAAGACTATCGGCTTCCATGACCGCGGGCCTGAGGACGGTGAGGAGGCTGCTTACCCCCTAAGAAGCGGGATGACACTCGATAACCCCCCCAAAGATGCGGGATAGCACCCGAACCACCCCCTAGGCGAGGCCGCAGTGGTAACCGTAGGTCTGTTGGGAGTCCTGAGAGATCCTGCCGAGGGCTTACCCGAGTGCCCGGGGCTCCCACTCCCAATCGTAGGCTGTTGGGCGTTACGTGAGGTTTTTTTAGTCGGCGGAGGAGTCCGGCATAGCATCCATGAAGAATTTTCCCTCACTTTAAAAAAAAAAGACCATGTATCATTGAATTTTTATAAATGTCCAAACCGAGTGACTAATGTATTTTCAATTGTATCTATCATAGGATAAAAGACGTTAATTTTAAACACTTCTTCGGGATTTGTTGGTGTTTCATCTGCAGCTTCATACTCAAAAAATCGCTTCTTCGTGGGATACTGTTTTACAAATTCCGAGCAGTTTTTTCAGCAATTGCGATGCGTTTGATAAGTCCATAGTTTCAGACTGCATAGCTTTACTTACAATGTTTACTTGAAACAGTATATAGATATACCAAGCCACAAATGTAACTAATAATTCAAATTGCTCCATATTTTGAATCAGTGACCCAGCCTCTCATACAGCAACTGAATCATTCGTTTCTTCGTGAAGATTCAAAGGAGCATCACGAACTGAACAGTAATCGTAGCGAACAGTAGTAAGGCTAGAAACTCTACTCTCTCAGCGAGTTTCACAAACTTTTTTCAGTCATAGTTCGGCTGTTTTCGGCGCCCCCCATAAGACGGCGCCCGGTGCGGTCGCACCGCTCGCACCGCCCTAGGGCCGCTCCTGCTCGTGACCACAGAAATCAGCAAACAGTCTCTCTTCTGATGAGTACCTACTCTCTTTTCTGATATCTGTGCTCGTGATGGGCGGAGGTAGAGGATATCATACGGTGACTTCTCTTTGGAGGCCAGGATCCTCTACCCCTACTTTTCTTCTTATTTTACCAGGTGGTACTACTGCAGCATAGGCAGCAGTAGTGCCACTAATCCTTATACATATCATAAATTACGTTCATTCAACAGCTTTTCTTGATCAAATCCTACAGGGCGCGAAAATCGCGAACAATAATGATCTCACGGAAACTCAACCTTGATTGTTCTATTTTTGTTGATATCTCCGGTTCTATCTCAACTAATTGCGAAGTCAGATTTTAAGTCTGGCCAATCAATTCCTGTGTAGGTAAAACATGTGTGGAATTATTATTACTGCCGCTGTGGCGTAGTTGGTAGTGATACCGCCTGCGGCGCTGGAGGTCCTGGGTTCGATTCCCAGTCGGTCCAAATATTCGTGTGAACCACAAATGTTTGTTTCGGAGTTTGGGTGTTTTCTATGTATAATATGTACCTATGTATTTAGAAATATCTAAGTATGTCTATCAGTTGTCTAAATCCATAGCACAAGCTTATAGCTTAGTTTGGGCTAGATGATGTTGTGTGAGAATGTCCAGCAATATTTATTTATTTATTTGATTATTAGTCACGTTGTTAAGCGGATTAGTGCTCATTGTCAACAATCTGGAGGAGTAGGTACGGGTAGGTATTATTCCTATCCTACATCAAAATTTCCATTCCTGAGGAGTTTCGTTTCTTACGGTTTTTTCCTCACTTACGGTTATGTTGTGGTTATCCTTGCCTGTTGTTTGTTAGGATTGACGAATTGAGAGTTTGAGGTGGGTTTCTCTCCCACTCCCCTCCTTTACTACCGCTTTACAAACGGTTTTCATGGCACGCCTGATTTCGTTAGTTACCAGACTCGACCACTTTAGATGATTCTTCAGTCGCCGAATGTGCCTTTAGCAAATTCACCTTTCTCATAATGCACCTTTTATTTTCTCTTGCTCAAGAATAGAACGCAACTAGAGGATGGAACGTAAAAGATTGCAATGAACACTTTTTCTCTATTAGGTAGGTAATTATTAGATATACGTGTATTTTGCATGTGTATCGTGTACACAGATGTCGGAAAGTTGTGTGATCGTTTCTTCCTACCGCTAGACTCAGTTGTGTGTTGTTTCCCATGCTTGAGCATCAGCCTAATAAGTAAGAGATAATTATTAAAATAAGCGACGCACATTAAATTTGCGACTGACTGCACCTCTATGATACAATTTTCCCCGCCCTACCTTACATAGTCTTGTGGCAATGAGCGAAGGCTGTGACGTAACGTACGAGTTAGACTGTGGAGCTAAACACGGTTTATGTACGTTTAGGTACTTACCGCTTTTTAAATTGCTTAGCTATGCGACTATACAGGTAGATACCTACCTATCTGCTTTGTGATATGATAGTAGAATTCTAGTGATAAGGAACGAAACTACATAATGGGATGGGAAATGGATCGACGATTTTTTGACGCGTCTCATTAGAAAAGATACCTACCTTACCTACTTAATAGTAGTTACCTATAAGCTTAGGAATGTTTTGCAATGGAGATGGGAGAACATTTTTGCTAATCTTGCGATCCTATCCTAAGTACTTACGCCTTAGTAAAAATAACTAGGTAAAAATTTGCGTAACTCATTTTTTACATGATAACTACCCTAAGCACAACGATTATATCAACATACCGTACCGTGGCGTTTAGACACGGTAATGTGGTTTAGACATAGGTACGTACGTCATTGGTTTAGACAGGGTTGTCACGAGTGCAGCAATGCCAGCAATGCGCTGACGACCAGTGTGTGGTTAACTAAGATGCTACGTTGCCAGCTCGCGCGCCTCGTTGCCGTCTTTCTAGCACACAGTTTAGAGACCGACAATGCAGACAAGTGTAGTTTCACTGCTACCCAACTACCTACGTAATTATTTCTTATCTAAAACATTATCATACAATACACTGCTAATAATAAGTTCTGGTCAACCGTGGATCTACTATGTAAAACAAAAGCATTTTTACAGGAGTGGAATTTATTTTTTTAGGGGAGGTAGGTACTAACCTAGTTATGAGCTTTATTTGAGCTTTGAGGATATTATTCAAATAAAAATAACTTGTTTTTAGGGGTCCCCCCAAAGGGTAAAATCGGCCAAGTGCGAGTCGGACTCTCCCATTAAGGGTTCCGTAGCAGCAAGTAACAAAATATAAAAGTTCTTGTAGGCACGTACGGTACGTACCTATTTTACAGATTTATTATAAGAAAATAATGTTTCACCATCGATCTAATGGAACATATTATGTTCACGGTTTATGTTTATGAAATTTAATGTTTTTTTTTTATTTTTGAGTTTGAAAGTGTCTCTCTCGCAAACTATTCAGTTTAGAAATAATGATGTTAGAAACCTCAATAGAGTTTTTGGGGACCTATCGATAACCCCACACGTATGGATTTGATGAAAAAAAGTTCTGTTCTAAGTATGGGAACCCCCAAAATTTATAGCTTTTTTTTTCTTTTTTTGTGTAATTTTTAATGCGGTTCACAGAATACATCTGCTTACCAAGTTTCAGCATGCCTTATAGTTTCGGAGAAAAGTGGCTGTGACATACGGACGGGACATGACGAATCTATAAGGGTATCTGTATTCGGGACGGGTACGGGAGAGAACTCTCCCCCCCGAGTTCCGCAGTCGGCGGCCTGGTCGCCGCCGACGTGTCTTCGCCGAGGACTACCGGCCTCCATGACCGGGGGTCTGAGGACGGTGAAAGGGTCGCTCACCGTCCTTACAGAAGCAGGCCCATGACGGCAGCGTGACGTGAGGCACTCACGCACGCCCCCCCCCCCCTCCGCGGGTTGGCACCCGAACCACCCCCTGGGCCTGGGCGAGGCTGCAGAGGCGGCTGTAGGTCTGTTGGGAGTCCTGGGACATCCTTCCGAGGGCTTACCCGGGGCTCACAACCATAGGCCGTTGGGCGTTACGTGAGGTTTATTAGTCGGTAGGAGTCCGGCATAACATCAATGAGGATTTTCCCTCACGTAAAAAAAAAAAAACTTGACAAGGGACCTTGGCAAGGGACACCCGGATGGAACGAAGTTCCTTTCGATTAATTAGTGAAGGAATTGTAATAAAATTTTATTTTATTATTTTTGCTTGCTTTCTATAAGAGAGAGAGAGGACAGACAGACAGAGAAACATGCGCACTAGGGCTTGAACTCCGGAATTCCGGAATTGATATAATTCCGGAATTCCGATAAAATCTAATATCGTTCTCAATTCCGGAATTGGCGAGATCAATACCGGTATTTCGTTATTGAAAAAGGAATATATTTTCGCTTCTTCTTTAATTGCATTACAAACAAAAATGTCGATTATAAGCTTCTTATGCAATTTAATTACCTTTAATTACTACAATGTTGATAATTTAGGATTTCTCTATTAACAAATTAATTCGATTATGCACTTAGGTATTAATCATTTTATTTGATGATATTTCATAAACCTACTAAGAAAGTAAATCCATAAAATTAATGGTATTTGGTAGAAAACATACTATTAAAATAATAATAATATTCCGCATCCGCAAAATAAGATTCCGCAGGGACCGTGCCCCTGGACCCTACAGCATTCCAGGCCGAGCGTGGGTCCTGACTCTTGAGAGTCTCGGGCCTCGAGTGATGGGGCTCTTTAGTGCATGCCTCGAAAAAGGCCAAATTCCCAAGGTCTGGAAGACAGGGAAACTGGTTCTGATCCGAAAGACAAGGTGGTCGGCAGTCTACCCATCCGGGGATCGGCCGATCGTGTTGCTCCGTTGAGCAACTCCGGCCGATCCCCGATCGGTCGATCCCCAACAACGATACGCTCAAGGAGCTTGCATACCTCGTTAGGTATGCAAGCTCCTTGAGCGTATCATTGCACAGCGCGCAGTCGGGCACCTCACACGCGTGGGGCCAGATCTGGCGGATAACCAGTTTGGTTTCCGTCAAGGGCGCTCCAGCATGGATGCGATCATGCGCATTAGAAGACTGACGGAGGAAGTAACATCGCAGGGTGAGGTGGTGTTGAAAGCGATGGCGATGTCAAGAGACACCGGCATCGCCTTCAACACCTTGCCCTGGAGCTGCGTTAGGGAGGCGCTTATTTATCATGGAGTGCCTCCCTACTTCCGTCGAATTGTCGGGGCCTATCTTTCCGAGAGGGCCATAAGCCCATAACTTACCCAAGCTGCCCAGCCGGGTCAGCGAGATACGTCGTGCGGTGTTCAGCAGAGATCAGTCTTAAGACCGCTTCTGTGGAACATCGGTTACGATTGGATGCTGCGTGTTACTGTTTTTTTTTTTTTTTTTTTATACCAAGGCGAGCGGTGCGATGATAGAAGGTAGCCGTGGGCATCATGTCAAACAATTCCTCAGAGCACATACCATTGTACAGGCGGTAGCACACGCATAAGGAGGCAAAGTCTCTCCTGTCGCGAAGAGGTTCTACACCACCTGTCAGTATAAGATCGTTGACAACTCTCACAGCTCGCCCCTGCACCGAGTCAAATGGACGAAGCTGATATTCAGGTGCCCCCGCCCAGAGGTGACAGCAGTACTCCATGTGTGGCCGCACTTGCGACTTATGAAGAAGCAGTGTTTGCGCCGCAGTAAAGTACCGCCGTGCCCTGTTGAGCACACCGAGCTTCTTGGACGCCAGCTTGGCCTTGTCCTCCAAATGACTGCGGAACTGAACGTCACTGGAGATGTTAACACCAAGGATCCCTTTACTTTTAGAGATGGAAAGAGATGTGCCCTGGAATTGTGGCGATACAGTAATTAGGGCTTTCTTAGCGGTGAAGAAACACGCCTGTCTCTTGGAGGGATTGAACTGGACAAGGTTTTGTCTACCCCAATCGGACACTCTATTAAGAGTAGCCTCGATTTCAGACACAAGCTGTTCACGACTTTCTTCCACTGCGTCCCGAGAGATACCGGGGCGGCCTGTGTAACAAGTGTCCCCTGTACTGTCGTCTGCATAACAATGAATGCCGTCAATAGACAACATGTCCGTTGCTCAGAGGCGGCATGTCTCGAGGATCTGGCAGCGAGGCAATTAGCGTCCTTGTTTAAATAAATAAATTATATTCCCAAGTATTTTCCAATTATTTCCCAATTATAAGCCCCAAATACGCGGGATAGCACCCGAATCTCCTAGGTGTGGCCGCAGTGATAGTCAAGGTCTGTGGGGAATCCTGGCTTACCCGGGCCAACCGTAGGCAATAGTTAGGAAACGTGTGGTTTGTAGTTGGTTACGTTAAAATAAGTAATTTTACTGGGAATCAAAGTAGTTTATTACTAACTAGCTGACCCGCGCAACTTCGTTTGCGCCACATAAGATAGAGTAAAACCTGTTCCCGTCGCATTGCGTTTACTCCCGTCGGGTTGCGTTTACTCCCGTAGCGTCTCCTCGTTAATATTCAATAAATAACTATAAATATTTACGCAGCACACGCAACGAAGCTCTCAAAAGGAATAACTTTTTCCCCGTTTTTGAAACATTTACTATTACTGCTCCGCTCCTATTCGTTGTAGCGTGATGCTGTATAGCCTATGACACTTCACAATAACGTAGCTTTCTATTGGTGAAAATATTTTTAAAATCGGTTCAGTAGATCCCGAGATTACCCCTTACAATTTAACAAACACACAAACTTTACTTCTTTATAATATTAGTATAGATCACGTAGCCAGATCACGTAGCCAGCTCCCGTTTCTTTTTTTACATATCACTATTTTGTACAAAACGAAACTTGATTGAGTTCCGGAATTCCGGAATTCTAATACTGAATATCGAAACCCAATTCCGGAACTGAAAAAGCGTCCGATATTCAAGCCCTAATGCGCACGCCGCACAGCTTACAATAGCTTACTATAGCATATGGAGGGTAGAGGTACCTCTACCCTCTACTATAGCAAAAAGTGTCGTGACAACTTTTCGTAAGAATTTTTTCCGTCTAGCCCCATTTCACAACGCGCGATAAGGAACTTCGTTCCAAAAAGAAAGGGTATCTGTATTCTTAGGGTATCGGTATATCGGGTTCAGTTTTTTGCCATTTGTCTACGGAACCCTAAGAACGTGACCCTATTCATGAGACTTCGCTATCTGTTTGTCTGTCTGTCCGTAACGAGGCTGTATCTCAAGAACCGTCATAGCTAGAGAGCTGAAATTTTCACAGATGATGTATTTCTGTTGCCACTACAACAACAGATAAAAAAAAAGGGTCTCCTATTCAACCTCCGTGTTTTTCCGTATTTTGGTACTTACTTCCACTGTCCCCGATTACGGTAGCCGTCGAATCGAGAAACGAGAAGGATGCGAAGAATCTCCGGGATGCAGTAAACTTGCATCCATGAGTTCCACGACTAACCCTGACTATACCTATTTATACAGAGTGTAACATTCGGAGCGGTCAGCATGGGCAAGTCTGTAACTTTAAGAAATACAAAGATCTGTTCTTAGGAACCATGTCATCGATTTTAGAGAAAATAAGAACTGTATACTATACTCGTACTTACTTAGATTTGAAAAAATCTCTTGCACAGTTTAGGAATCGAACCCGGTAGATACATAGTAGGTATACATAGGCACCTACTAGGCTTGTACGAAGTCCAAAGATAGGAGGAGGACATGCTAACCCTAGCATTAGGCGACCTTTTCTACTTTCAAAAGGGTGATAGAAGGACTACATCAGCTGAATGCGATGTCTATTTTATGATGAAAAAGACCTCGTTAACGTTGTGGAAATCAGCAGCGTCTTGGGTCGGATAACATACCTCATTCTCAAGCTCACCGACATATAGGTACTCCCTGAAGATGATTGATACAATACAGGCGACTGGTATGTATAATACGAGTTACGAACTTACGACTGGCCTCGTGTTCCAGTGGTCAGTGTGCCTGACTACGGGATTCGGAGGTAGTTGGTTCGATTCCCACCCAGGACAAATCTCTTTTTGTGATGAGCACATTAATTGTTCTGTGTGGGTGTAATTTACCTATAATAAGTAACTATGTGTTTCGAAATACATAATATAAGTAGGTATGTTTATCAGTCGTATAGAACTCTAGATCGGTAGATCCCTTATCACAAGCTTACAAGCTTGTGCTAGACGACGGGCTAGATGATGATGTGTGTGAATGTCCACAAATATTTATTTATTTAATGCCCCGACCTCCAGAAGCTCGGACGAGGCAGTTGAGACCGTGTACGAGGACATACTTAGCAAAAGCATTACACGGCACTGCCAAGGCTCACTACGACCCCCTCGTCAGGGGGTCATCTTGGCAGGATATCGGTAGATCGGTACATGGTCGCACCTATCTATAAGCCGATATTCCAGGGTGCACCAGCATAGTCCGGGTTCCCGGGTGTGTAGCCGTTAGCCGTACACGCCAACGTGGAGGTTTTCCGACCTCGCACCCCGCACTACTGTAGGTAGACTAGACTAGGTAGCCTATTATTCTCCCTCTACGCCTATAGGTGACCGTTTGAAACGCTCAAAGATGCTATACTTGCGCTGCCGACTGTCTTATTATGTTTTTATACCACTAAAGTGGCAGACAAGCTTACGGCACACAAGATGGAAAGTGGTCACAGTAGCCTATGGACTTTTGCAACCCCGGAGGCGCTACACACGCGCTGGGTTATAGCCTGCGCCCATTTTTTAAATTTTGGGTTCTAGGCTATTTTTTAAGCCGCCCATAAGACCTGCAACTTGGCTTTACTACTGTCATGTTACTGACAAGTGGCACCAACGACGACTTAACGTGTCTTCTGAAGCACGGAAACGCTGGCAAAATGTCACCAAGTAGTGACTCATCCAAGGCCCGACAAAACGAGAACTGCTGACTGCAGAGATCGTCGTCGACAAAACACTGGAGTCAGTGGAGCGAGCCACAGGCCACAAGCGCTTCAGTGTCTGCAAAAATCTGCTCAAACAGACCCCGTTTGAAGAGTCACGTATTGTAAGGTTGCTAATGTGAATAATTTCTACCAACTTGACAATAATTTTATTGTTTACTAAATTATGATGTTATAGCTGGACGTGCGTGACTTGCTAGATAAACATATAACTACTTCCTTACACAAATCACGTCTGATTATCCAGGGTCGTCGCCCGTCGCCTCGCCTTATTACCTATTATTTCTTCCGTACTTATGTGTGTTAAACTTCCTAAACTTCTGGGCCGATTTAGATGAAACTTTGTGTGTATATTTCAATCAGTTCCTAGGTGGTCCGGGTCCGGGTATGTGGCACCGATGTCCGTCTGTATATGTATAGTAAGTATAATCTCCACGCCGAACAATTTCACCCGACCCAACAGTTAACTACACTTCTCTATTGTTGAAAAACACAGAATAATAAATGTTTTAGTAATAATAAGTATTTCTTAATTAGGTACCCATTACCCATATGTGTAACAAGTGCAGTAGTGAGTTTTGGCGGCAACAATGAAGCGAATGCCGCGTCATTTCGTTGTATTTTTTTTAAAAAATTGGTGTATTTTTGTGTAATGTGGGTTCATAAACATAAAAGCTTCGAAAACCTGCACAAGTGTTGGAAACTTGGAAAGTGATAATAACGGGTGTTTTTTTTAGAGGTATAGAACTTTAAGTTGGCCTAGCTGTTTTAACCGGCGGTATTTTTGTCAGCTGTAAAGTGATTTATGTTTAGTATGGTTTGGCATTTTAACATAAATAGACTGAAGCCTGAACAATGCTTCCAAATTGTGCAAATTTATTCTGAAAATCATGGTTCTGTCCGAAATGCGTATCGTGATTTTCATAAGCGAATTTTCTTTAGCGGTGCAGCTCACTTTTGGTTGAATGGATACATCAATAAACAAAACTGCCATATTTTGGGTGATGATGATCCTCAAGTGTATGTTGAGACACCGTTACATCCAGTAAAACTGACTGTGTGGTGTGCTTTATAGGCTGGTGGAATAATTGGTCCGTACTTCTTTAGAAACGATGCTGACCAGAATGTTACAGTCAATCGTGACTGCTATAGAGCGAAGATTACTGACTTTTTCGTTCATCAATTGAACAACCATGATGTGCAGGAGTAGTGGTTTCAACAAGACGGCGCAACATGTTACATAGCTCGTGCCACAATTGATTTATTGAAGGAAACGTTTGGTTACCGCATAGTTTCACGTTTTGGACACGTGGATTGGCCTCCAGAGTCGTGCGATTTTACGCCACTTGACTATTTTCTGTGGAGATATGTGAAGTCGCTCGTCTACGCCGATAAGCCCGAAACGATTGACCACTTGGAGGATAACATTCGGCGCGATATTGTCGCTATACGGCCACAAATGTTGGGAAAGTCATCGAAAATTGGACCTCTAGATTAGACTACGTCCGAGCCAGCCATGGCGGTTATATGCCAGAAATCATATTTAAATTATAATGCCAGAAGATTTCCTTTCGAATAAAGTCATTTCCATATCAATAAAAACAATCACTTTCGTTTTATTCCATTTCAAAGTTCTATACCTCGAAAAAAAAACACCCTTTATAAACGCAGTGATACCACAGATTACTAAATAGTTACTACGTAACAGATACATCACTCCCATACAAAAGCGACAATACCTACGCTATATTAGCCTACAAAATTTTAATAATAATACCTGCTGCTCAAAACGAGAAGAATTGTACCTTAAACACGCGCTCATAGCGTCGAGACTGTGTTGTTCGCTGTGCGAGTGACGTCATCGTAAGAATGCGCTAGGGTTGAACCTATAATGATTGTTGTAATAAAACAAATGTATACGCTTTTATTAGGTCGACGTGTATGTAACTAACAATGTAATGGAATGTAAGCAAAAAAATTATGAATGGTTTAAAAACCCTAGAAAAACACGCTTTTATAAATGCACGTAAACACCAAAAATAAATTAAGGTAGGTATACCTATATATTTATATTGTTTATCTTATGCCTACCCATACCTAAAATTATCAAAGAAATCTAAATTTAACTGACATTACCTTTAGCGTAAGTACCGGCTATTCACCTATCTCACCCGGCCATCCTACCTTACTTTGTTACACACACATACATATGGTCACGCGTTGATCCCCGAAGGGGAAGGCAGAGGCATATTAGATGCCCACATTTCATTTTTTTATAGTTTGTACCAAGTACAGGTTGTGACCCTCTGCTGTTTAAATTTTTCAAACCGCCTAAAAAGGCCTTCAACTTGGCTGACTTCTATTTTATTGGCAACGGGGACCAACGGTCTAACGTGCCTTCTGAAGCACGAAAACGCTCAAATAAAGGTCACATGAATGGTCACCCATCCAAGAACTGGCCATAGTGAAAGTTGCTTACTACAGGGATCTATTACAGAACACTGAGTCCCCAGGGCCACGAGCGCTTCGACTACCTATAAAACCTATTTAAGTACCTACACATTCTATAAAACATTGAATTGCCTATAAAAAACAACAATTTTATAATACCTGACTCAAATAACTCCTTAATTTACGATTTACATACTTATCACCTACCTACTTATGTTCAAACAAATAAATGGTAAAAACATTCAAATTGATAAGATTTAAAATATTACTCAGCTTTCTTCGTCTCTCGGCAATTTAAAAAACGACAAATTTTCTTTTGTTTTTGTACTATTACACCCATCCCACTGCACAATAATTACGTGGTTTCGGTATTTCGAAGCGTAAGCGCGGGAAACGTGCGGTACGGTGCGATGCGAGCGCTCAGTCGGGCGTTCGGCAGCCCTCTGCCAGTTGTATCCCCAGGGAGATGCCGAGCGGTAGGTACATAGCGCGCGGTTTTGAGCGAGTGACGGAGGCCTGGTGATACACGCCTTTTTTTTACTAGACTAGTACCTAGGTAGTATCATAGCATATCCATAACAACCTCCGTAGGAACTCTTATAAAGTGTCCACCGCTTTACTGGAGTAATACTTAATCCAAAGTTGGACAAACTTACACTAGTAAATAGGTAGGTAGGTACCTACTTCTGCGAAGAATAGACCTCGCGAGCACCAAAAAAAAGGGAACACCTGTGGGCTGTGAGGTATTACCGTATTACTTATATCCTTTGTTTTATCCAAAAAATATTAAGATCCGTTCATAGATAACGCGACAACAGTCTTCACCCGTTTTCTCGCCCATTTCCCCCCCTATCAGAAAAGCTGTCGACAAAAGTTGTATCCATACTAATATTATAAAGCTGAAGAGTTTGTTTGTTTGTTTGTTTGTTTGTTTGTTTGAACGCTAGGATCTCAGGAACTACTGGATCGATTTCAAAACTTCTTTTACAGTTTGATAGTCAATTTATTGAGGATGGCTATAGGCTATGTAACATCACGCTAAGGTGAATAGGAGCGGAGCAGCAATGAAGAATGTTTCGAAAACGGGAAATTATTTTTACGGTCTGAGAGCTTCCGAGGCGTACGCTGCCTAAATGGTTATAGTTACGTAAAAGTTGTGTATCAAAAAATTGTTGCTCTTCTTCTTCTTCTTCTTTTAATTAATGGCCCTCCGTTTATTAACGACTAGCTGACCCGCGCAACTTCGTTTGCGTCACATGAGAGTGAGAAAGAGAGAGGTATGGTATTAATATTTCGAGTATTATAATGTTTCCCGTCGCTTTTATTTCCACGCATCGTGTGCGAGTCCGACTCGCACTTGGCCGGTTTTTAACGCTCAGTTGACTGGCTGCCTCTGCAAACCAAGTTTACTCCCGTCGCGTCGCTCATACTTTAAAACTTAATAAGAGGGTTATTGTAAGAGCACCTTAAAAGATAGGCATATGCTGTAACGGATTTTTTTTTATAACTTTTTTAGAGGAACAGTTTTGTAATACGCAATTTTTACGTAACTTTAACTATTTATGCAGCGTCCGTAATGGAAGCTCTCAAAAGAAAGAAATAATCCCCGTTATCGAAACATTATTCATGGCTGCTCCGCTCCTATTCGTCTTAGCGTGATGTTGTATCGCCATTAGCCAGCCTCCATAAACGGGCTATTAAACTAAAAAATAATTTTTGAAATGCAACCAGTAGTTTCTGAGATCCTAGCACAAACAAACTCTTCAGTTTCATTATATCGTGAGCGAACCTTAAGAGATAGACAAATTAGGTTATTGTAAGCGGACCTTAAAAGATAGACATATGCTGTCGCGGACTTTTTTTTAGAACTTTTTAAGAGAAACAATTTTGTAGTACACAATTTTTACCTAACTTTAACCATTTACGCAGCGTACGCCTCGGAAGCTCTCAGACGGTAAAAAATATTCCCCGTTTTCAAAACATTATTGATTGCTGCTCCGCTCCTATTCGTCTTAGCGTGATGTTTTATAGCCTATAGCCATCCTCGATAAACGGACTATCAAACTGTAAAAGAATTTTTTAAATCCAACCAGTAGTTCCTGAGATCCTAGCGTTCAAACAAACAAACAAACAAACAAACTCTTCAGCTTTATAATATTAGTATGGATTTTGCCAGTCTCCAGTAAAATTAATAGATACAAATAAAATCAGTAAAAAATGGCGATACGCCAGTCTCCATTCAATTCATTGTTGCTCTTAAAAAGTTCTATAAAAAAGTCCGCGACAGCATATGTCTATATTTAAAGGTTCGCTCACAATAACCTAATTTGTCTTTGTTTTAAGGTTAGCTCTCAATATTATCGAACTGAAGAGTTTGTTTGTGCTAGGATCTCAGAAACTACTGGTTGCATTTCAAAAATAATTTCATTGTTTTATAGTCCATTTATTGAGGATGGCTAATGGCTATATAACATCACGCTAAGACAAATAGGAGCGGAGCAGCCATGAATAATGTTTTGAGAACGGGGAAAATTTATTTCGTTTGAGAGCTTTCATTGCGTACGTTGCGTAAATGGTTAAAGTTACGTAAAAATTGTGAACTACATTTTTTTTTCCTTTTAAATAGTTACAAAAAGAAGTTCTGAACAGCATATGCCTATCTTTTATTGTTTACTTACAATAGCCTTCTAAAGATTTTTTTTAAATATGAGCGAGGCAACTCGACGATAGTCGATTCAGTCAACTGAAGGATAATACCGGCCAAGTGCGAGTCGAACTCGCACACGATGAGTTCCGTACCAAAAACCGGACAAAAATAAATGCGACGGGAAACATTATATCACTTCAACAAAGTTGTGCGGGTCAACTTTAATGGTAATGAATATAAGCGACGTGACGCGACGGGAAAAATTATATCACTTTAAATATTAATATACCTACCACACCTCTCTTATAAATATAAGACACGCGACGGGAGTAAGCGCGACGGGATTATATTACTTAAAATATTAATACTATACCACTCTCTTTCTCACTCTCATGTGACGCAAACGAAGTTGCGCGGGTCAGCTAGTTTTAAATAAAAGAAGACTTGTGCCAAGTTTGGTGAAAATCTGTTAAAAATGTGTCCGAATCGGAACTGACATACGCACAGACATACAGACGAAAGCAAAACCGTTCATACTGTCGACTCGGAAAAAATCGTTCGCTTCGCTCGCTCGGTCAATGAATACTTACGCTGATAAATAAAAGATTCTCAACATGAAAAAGATTAATTTTTACAGTTCCGTACTCAAAGGGTATAAAAACAGGACCCTATTCATGAGACTTCGCTGTCCGTCCGTCTGTTTGTCTGTCCATCACGAGGCTGTTTCTCAGAAACCGTGATTGGACTGAAATTTTAACAGATAATGATGTACTGCTCGTTCGCTCTAACTTTGCCGTTTGGCTCCATACTAAAGTCGAATTTTTAATTAGACGAAGTAAGTTGACAGCAACTAATGTCACTTCTTCATACAATGTTGCTTATTTTCTATAACGAAGTAACATTAGCTACTGTCAATTTACTTCGTGTAATTAAAAATCGGTTATTCAAAAATACGGGTATACCTACGCCTCTACGCCAGCGGCAAAGTTAGAGCGAACGGGTAGTAGGTATTTTTGTTGCCGCCATAACAACAATTAGGTACTTACTAAAATCAAAAAATAAGAGGGGCTCCCATAAAAGAAAAAAAATTATACGGTGTAATCCGCGCGTAACAAAAAATGACAATTTTCAAGTAGATAGCGTTTGCAAAATGTTCTGAATCATATCAGAGTAGAACACCCTCTTTGTTTGCAGAGAGGAGCTCGAGGGCATTGCGATGCGGGCTTGGGTTTGTGTCAGCTCCTGAAGGAGCTCCCGGGAAGCTGTCCATCTTGCTCTCCTGAGGAGAGCCCCGGACGTGCGGGGCACCCGGGTGAGGAGGAACACACCGCGGGGTTTAGCGGGTAGGACGGTCCCTTTACGGGACTGTGAGCCCCACACACCCTCCCAGTTGCCCCCGCGGTTGGGATGATGGTGCCCAACCGCATTCCCCGCGTCACCAAAACAAAAAAATGTCAGAGTAGAACATAGACACTTTGATTATTATCATACCTACCTACCTACTTAGGTATAGTTGTGAGCATCCCTTAGCCCAGCTTCTCGTAATCAAAAAAAAAACCTACTTAGGTACATTAGGTAAATGTAAATAAATAAATAATAAATAAATATTCACAGACATTTCACACAACGCTATCTGATCCCAAGGTAAGCTAGGAATAACCTGCTTGTGTTATGGGTATCAGACCACGGATATTAATACTTATATACTTTTAAATACATACATATTATACATAGAAACACCCAGACTCTTGAGACAAACATTTATGGGTCACACAAATATTTGTCTCCGGTGGGAATCGAACCCACGACCTCCAGCGCCGCAGGCGGTATCACTACCGACTGCGCCACAGAGGCAGTCAATGTGAAGATGTCGATGTTTGATATTCACACATACATTATTAAAGTCACGTCTTTATCCCCGCAGGGGTAGACAGAGGCATAGTCACCCACCACATTGAACGTCACGTTTTGTGTCCCACAGATAGGTAGGTAGTGAGCCTGTTACCGTGTTGAAATGGACAGGCGCAGGTTGCGAGGACCCGCTGTTGAAATTTTCGAGTCGCCTTTAAGGCTTTCATCTTGGTTTAATGTCTGTCATGTTTTGACATATTATGGGACATGGGACCAACAGCTTAACGTGGCTCTGAAGCATGGAAACGCTGGCAAACAAAATGACACAAAGTGGTCATGTGACTGTCATCCATCCGAGGACCAGCCACAAGGAACGTTGCTTACTGCAGTGACCGTTAACAGAACAGTGGGTCAGCGGGCTTTTTTTTTTTTTTTGAGGGAAAATCCTCGTAGGATGCTATGCCGGACTCTTACCGACTAAAAACCCTCACGTAACGCCCAACAGCCTATGGTTGAGAGCCCCGGGTAAGCCCTCAGGAAGGATGTCCCGTGACTCCCAACAGACCTACGGCCGCCAATGCGGCCTCGCCCAGGGGGTGGTTCGGGTGCAATCCCGCGTCTATGGGGGGTTTCGGGTGTGACCCCGCTTCTAAGAGGGGGCGTGCGTGAGTTGCTCACGCACGTCACGCTGCCGTATGGGCCTGCTTCTGTAAGGACGGTGAGCGGCCCTCTCACCGTCCCCAAAGCCCCGGTCATGGAGGCCGATAGTCCTCGGCGAAGACACGTCGGCGGCGCCCAGGGCGCCGACTGCGGAACTCGGGTGGGAGAGTTCTCTCCCGCACCCGGCCCTGGGTCAGCGGGCTACGAATGCTTTTATTATTCAATACTTACCGTGTTTCAGATAGTGACCGACCGAAGTTTCGGTTTCGGTTTCGGTTTCGGCCAGTTTCGGCCAAAAAATCGAGTTTCGGCCGCAGTTTCGGTTTCGGCCAAAATGGGCCGAAACTTTCGGCCGGGCCGAAACTCACGTGTTCATGAATTTTGAGTGCCTGGCTCTGCTTGTGACGTGGTTAGGGTCAGCCCAACCAGTTAATATGTTATCAACCGAAGATTTGCAAAGGACTTCCAATTAATAGTTATAATAATACAATTTTTACGGAATCCTAAAAAGGTGATCTAGAACATTACATAACCCTACCCCTTTGTTGTCGGTCCCGTTGACTTTATTGGTCGTCTGTCTGTCTGTCAGCAGACTTATGCACCGTGGTAGTTAGACAGTTAAAATTTTTACAGATGATGGATTTCTGTTGCCGCTATAGCTACAAAGACAAATTAATAATATTAAAGGGGGCCTCCCAAACAACATACGTGATTTTTTGCTGCTTTTTTTGTACGGAACCCTACGCGCGCTAGTCCGGCTCACTATTGTCTAGTTTTAGTTATATACTTCTAGAATGTAAACAAAACCAGCCAAGAGCTAGTAGCAGGACACCGTGTGGTTTTAGTCGGTAGGAGTTAGCAATAGCGTCTATGAGTAATTCCACACGTAAAAGAAAGAAACTCATCTTTAGGTGGAGATATTTCTAAAATGAACACTTGAGAAGATTTATACCGTTAATTGATACTGTTAATTGATGGCACTTGGTGGAACTTGCTGCACCTATTAAAAATAACCGGTCAAGTGCGAGTCTAACTCACACACGGAGGGGTTAAAGCCTATTAACGAGACATGAGGCCTAACCGTCCGTCTGTCTATTAGTCTGTATCGCTGGAACCGTGCCAGATATAAGCCTAAAATTTTCACTGTACAATAGTCCTACCGACTAAAAACCACGCGTATCCTACCTAACAGCCTACAGTTGGGAGCCCCGAGTATGCCCTCGGAAAGATGCATACTGCGGCCGCGTCTTTGGGGGGTTGTGCAGTTGTTATCCCGTTTCTTGAGCGGGGCGTGGATGAATCTCTCAGGTCATGCTATCGTCTAAGGCCTGCTTCTGTAAAGACGGTAAGCAACCCCGTCACCATCCTCAGGCGCCCGGTCATGGAGGCTGATAGTTTGGGGCGCCGCCGCAGACTGTGGAACTCGGATGGCAGAGTTCTCTCCCGCTTCCTCCCCGCCGTCTCTTTTACGAGCATGACCTGCTCACAGGAAGAGGCCTATGGCCCCGCTCCAGCGCCTCCTTGCGCCGTTTTAAACAATCATGCAAGGGCCCTTGCTTCCAGGTCCCATAGAGGGGTCCCGGCAAGAAGACATGCCGCCTCAACTGAGATCGTGCGGTATCTCCTTATCACCCTGACAGCCGTCGCCTTCCGCGGGCTAAGCAATCTAGCCGCATTGCTGGCCATCAGGATATCCGCCCATACGGGGGCCCTGTATAGGGCCATGCTCCGCACGATCCCAAGGTACAGTCTCCTGCAGGGAGAATATCAGGAGACCCATCTCCTGATATTGGGCAACAACCGCGAGAGCGCGGCTAATGCCCCCTCCCTCAGCTATGGGACCAAACTTCGGAAGTGGTATACGAAATTCCACCGGCTATCGAGTACGAGCCCCAGATACGTCATCGAGAGCTCGATGCCGATGCTGACGCCCCCTATATGTAAACAGGATCCCGCAGGTGGCCTCAGGGCTGCGTCTCGGTGCGTTGCTCCTCGCGCTGTAATGAGGGTGTCATCGTAACACGTTACGCCGACACCTCTGAGCAACGGACCAAGCAGCACCCAATCGTAACCGATGTTCCACAAAAGCGATCCTAAGACCGATCCCTATGGAACACCGAACGACACATCTCGCGGACTCGGATAAGTTATGGCCCTCTTGGAAAGATAGGCCCCGACAATTTGACGGAGGTATGGAGGCATTCCATGGTAAATAAGCGCTTCCCAAACGCAGCTCCAGGGTAAGGTGCAGAAAGCGTTGGCGATGTCAAGAGACACTACCACAACCGCCTCACCCTGTTCTGATGCCGATAACAAAAAATCAGAAAAAAAGCATCCACACAACAAACAAAATGTTTGTGCCCAATTTTTGTAACGGAACCCTATCTGCGGAATCCGACTCGCACTTGGCTGATTTTTTTTTAATATGAACACGTGAGTTTCGGTTTCGGTTTCGGTTTCGGCCGAAACTGACCCTGGGGCCGAAAGTTCGGTTTCGGTTTCGGTTTCGGCCGGGAAACCAGTTTCGGTCGGACACTAGTTTCAGATAACTTTGTGGCAGCAAAAACTCCTTCAGTTATTAAAATATTATTTTGTTGTATTATTTTTGAGCAAACCAATAATTTCGTCAATAAGATATCTTGACAATTATAATTTCTAAAACACTACGTGCGTTCACCATAGGCATCATTTTCAATGCGTTAGAACTTAGAAGTTAGAACACAGACTTTGTTATTCGTCGAAATGCCTATCAACAGCCAGAACTGTGACTGACTTGACTATTATAGGTACATAGGTACCTACCAAAGTTTTACACTACTTTCCCACTAGGTGATGATAATAATCGCGTTGACCATATGCATATTGAGTAATATTGACCATTTTCAATGCGGTTAGAACACCGACTTTGTTAGTTGTTATTCGTCGAAACAGCTATCAACAGCCAGAACTTCCATACGGTGTGATTGACTATTATACGTAGGTACCATAAGTAGGTATTATAAGTTTTACTACTTTCCCACTAGATGATGAAAATCACACAATACAAATCTCGCATTACATATAACTTCAATTTCAGTTTGTCAATGCTACTTGCTAGCCGCGCGTATCTCAGTTTCGTATCCCACAGATCGCGCGCGAGATAATAATATACCTAGGTACATAGGTACATACTGTAATTGTAATTAGATATGCGGGCATATTATGTACAAGGGATAATACCTGTAATATCTTGAACCTTGGTATTTTGGAAAATATTTGATGTAATTGTTCCACTTCAAATAGAAGTTATTCTACAATATTCGAATCCACCCTTTAATGTTTATGTGCCTAATTTTTGCCCCTACATTTTTAAGAAATATATTGGTATTCACTTTCAGCTTAATATTTAATATTAAATTATTAATACACACACATCTTCTTATTTCCTCAAACAATACTTTAAAATTTACACTGCTTTTATATTTTAAATTCAAAAATAATGTTTACGTCTATCGAAAAGTGACATTTCGGTGAATGAAACACGTCTATGAACTGCGCAGTTTTGATACTTAGGTACCTATTTGGTATAATTAAAATTCCATCTGGCTGGAAAACAAAAGGTATTCGGAAAAACGCGTTGTACGTATTTCAGATTAGAGAAGAAAAAAGTGAATCACTGTCAGGGAGAACATGGAGTATCAGTATCTTACGTGGTGACGAGAGTGAGAGATTGAAAACAAAAAATACGGTGCAAACAAGCACTAGCCGCGAATCGTACCTCTAGCAAGAACGGCATCCCGCCGCCGAATGAGCCCGTCCAAATTATTCAATACGACGCCGTTGGTGGAGCCCTAGTCGGCTCGGTGGGGCGTGGGTCGCCGTCCTTGTATCGCCACTAGAAGTCTACTCTACTGACGCGCTTGCAGTCGCCCGCCGTTCGTACCCGACAGAGACTATTGGCGAACAAAGAAAACAGGATTCTAAACCTATTCAAGCCATCCAAATGCATATTGCATTTACTCACACTAAAATGCTCGTTCCATGAAGGAGTGCACGTTAAGAAGTTTAAGATTATTGATATTTTGTTAATTTTGGAAGGTTAGTGAATTTGAGTACCTACGTAATTTAGCCAGACCCGCTGCGTTTTATTACACATGCATGATGGCGTCGTGAACATTCGGTGTGACAACAGTGAACATATATTGTAATTAACGTCGAGTGAAATATCGAATATAGGCAACTGAATTGGAAAGACCTAAGCAAATTAGTGGTTACTGACGCCGTAGACGCAGAATATCCAAGTTCTACCAAACATACATAATTTTTTAACCTAATTACAAACATAAGTGTAAGTAATATTGACTGTTCCCGTGCATTAAGAATACCGAAGCATGCATAAATATATTAATCTACTTAAAAGAAACGAAGTACCTACCTACTTTTTAGTTAGGTATTAACGAACTTATTTACTATCATTAGAATCATCAGTTATATTTTTTTTTGGTATTCAATAGCTGCTCAAGTGGATCAAGATTGGCCATCGGCCGTTAAGTAAAATGTCTCGAAGAAAAAGGTACGTGTCCGGTATAAGTGTTGTTAAAAAATGCCAGTAGCAATAGTGCAATTCAAAATTATTTTAAATCATCTGCAAGTTAAACAATTTAGACACCACTAGCTACTTCATAAATTCACACACAATGCCACGCTAAGAAGTAAAGAACATGACTACAACTACATTTTAAAACATAGGTCGGGCGGATGTGACATGTATCGCGGAGATACGATTCAATTATACAATCAACATAACATTTTGTTAGCTTCCGAAAAGGCTTTGAATTATTATAGATATATAATACAGACTATTAAAAATTTTATCTCAAAATAAATACTTGCTTAAATATTAATTACAATACGGTGATTTAAAATTCTTTATAAAAAAACATGTGTTACAAAACATTGCGCGCTATACACCACCCACCGCCATTTTGTTGTCGCTCATTTCTTGTGAAGACATGGTTCGAGTGAGACGCTGTAATACTACGTAGACGACTGCAGCTGCAGAGAGAGAATAGTGATTCCTGTTTTCGTTTGTGGAAGTGTATTAGTGATGTTAAATTATTACAAAATAAGACTAAAACAGCTTAATAATATTTTCTGCTAGCGTTTTCAATTTTGTGTACGATATACATTTTTTAAGGTAGGTAATACGAATTTATAACCTATTTTGTAAAAGAATAAATCCAATAGTAAAAACGGGTTTTAATCATAATTATGCGAGACTTTAGACTTAAATTGGTTAAATGTGAAATCGTTCAAAGTGGGTATTAAGTATATCTCCATGGATATTTAGATGCACAAAATGCATTGATAACATTGATAACCTAAAATTAAGGCAAGTGAAAATGTGACCAAGTGTGTCTTTTGTTTAGCGATTCAGTTGAATACCCACGTAACATTCCTTTTTTTTATAAATTATTTTTTAAGCATGCATTTTTCACGACTTTTTATATACTTTGTTAAAAATGTGTTGCCAACGTTTCATTAAAATGTCCCTGACTAAGAACAAATTATGCAGGGAACATTTAAGCTTTTACATTGTCTTTCTCAGTACCTATCTAATATCTTTTACTAAGTCCATTTTACTGTTTCAGATAGCTATGTCACCAAAAATAATTTTGATACAGTGAAAGAGTGCACTAAAAAGTAGAAAGGTACTTAAATATATTCGTTTCATGTTCACGGCTGCTTAATTTGCTGATGCATTTAAATAATTAAGTACCTATGTCATAATTAAATTTTCGTAAGTTAAGGTTTATTCAATGCATCTGTTCGCGGCATGACAGAAATCCAAAATTATTTTGATTCACCGAACTTTAAAGTAGAATTGCTACACGTGCGCGATGGGTTGAGGTACACTGGCAAACAAACTCGTCCCAGACGTGTCTCAGCGTATGGCGCACGCGTTGTATTACACGATCGCCACACTCGCTTCGCGACCCGCCGCGAATCACGCGTGTGTTAATATACGTGGGCTAGCGAATTATTGTGCTATGAACACCGCTCGGCGCGGCGAGGCGTATTTCGCAATCGAAGTATTGTACGCAGATTTTAAACGGGGAGATTAAGGTGATCGTGCTGTAAGCATTCCGTAGCCAAGCCAGTGTTGCCAGTTTTATTTTGTGTTAATTAGTAGGGTAGTGAGTTGTGAATTTAACTTATCGCTTCTTGTGACTTTTTAATCTCGCTTCTTTCCAATTTGTTATTCTTATTGTATTTGGATTTGTTGGATTGCAATTATGCTTAGGTTTAGTTATGACGTATATTCTTTTGAATTGTCGTGTAACTACAGTACGTAAACATTTTTTGTCGTGACAACATCTTATAATTCGATGGAGCCGGCTGCACGCACGACAAAACATGACGTAGGTATGCGGCGTTACCCCCCCCCCCCCCCCCTGAGGCGTTCCATTTAGGGCTGAGTTGTCACGTTCAACTATCGTCAGTAAACCGACGCTTTTTCTCAAATTATTGAAATTATATTGGGCGTGTGATTCACAAGATTAATATTGCGAAACCCCGTCACTCATTTCGTAGGTCCGATAATCAGGCGACTTTTCTGTCGCTGCGCTTCGGCTTTATTTCTGGCCGATTTTTGAAGAACGTGTTTGTCAAGAATCGGTGGCCAACTAATCCAAACCAACCCAGTCAGTTAGTAGTTTTGCTTGGTAAGTTGTCCGTAAGTTCTACTAATTGGCAACATTATACATTTAGATGTGTTATTTACGAATTTAAAATTTACCACCTCGTCTCTTTGCCACTTGCACAACCATTTGGAGAAAGTAGTAGGAGTAGTAGTAATAATTGACTTTGGTCGATCATCTTAAAAATTTGTTTCAAAGTCTTTTAAGAAGTTAACTAGTTGATTTTGTCAAAAACCCGGCCAAGTGCGAGTCGTACTCGCGCATGAATGAATTATTACGTTTGTTGCATAGGAGCCCTCATCCACATTTGTTTTTTTTTTTCGTTTTTAACATTTGTTCTTTTAGCGGGAAAATATACGTCTGAAAATTTCAACTTTCTCGATATCACGTTTCATGGGATACTACTTATCTGGCGACAGACGGACGGACAGGTCCCCCCACCAACCCATGGTCCCTTCAGCCATCCTGGCTATACGGACTGAATCGTCGGGAATTGCAAACCTTACTTGAGTTTGCTCTTTCTGGCGTACATTTTGTAAATTCCCACTATTTCCTGCCCCGAGCATTCTTCACATTCTGGGGCTGCTCTGTGTGTTAAGCGTTAGTGTCTCCGCTGCGACTGACGTCACACATTACGCCTTCCTCGCCCGCCTAAGTCCTATCCTCGATCTCCGGTCTTCTCCGAATACGATAGTGACAGACGGACGGACAGGTCCCCCACCAACCCATGGTCCCTTCAGCCATCTTGGATATATGGACCGAATCGTCGGGAATTGCAAACCTTACTTGAGTATGCTCTTTCTGGCGTACATTTTGCAAACTCCCACTATTTCCTGCCCCGAGCATTCTTACCATTCTGGGGCTGCTCTGTGTGTTAAGCGTTAGTGTCTCCGCTGCGACTGACGTCACACATTACGCCTTCCTCGCCAGCCTAAGACCTATTCTCAATCTCCAGTCTTCTCCGAATACGATGCCAACCGTGCTCGAAGTCCCTCAGCGGCCGAAATCCCACCCGGGTGAGCCGATCCAGCATCCTATCTCGCAGCTACTTGTAAAGGGGGCACCTCAACAAAGCGTTGTCTCGGCGTTCAGACAGACGAATAGCGGTAATGATTCTCGTTCTTATCTCTTACAAAAATAGGCAAAACCAGAGTATTGTAAATGTTACTATTGCTATACCGCGAACTAATACGACGAGCGCAGCCGTCCTTGGTTGTTTTAGGTTACGTTTGAGTAATATTCTGTTGAGTGCTTGCATAAAGGTCAAAACTTAGAAGTATGGCATAGAAAAGATTTGCTCTAGAGCTTGAAGCGAGTTGTAAAAAATGGAGACAATGCTGTTTTTTAATAAGTAATTTAAAGTTGGTAAAGGTTACATGTGGTATTTATAATTCGTTTGACAAATTTCACCGCCCGTATGACAAGCCATGGCAACATCCAAAGATTAAGGGCCACTTCCGAGGACGGAAAAAAATGTCGATATCGCCCTCAAGTGAATGGCATTATATGCCTCTTCACGCTCTACTTAAAGAAACCGGGCTTATAAAAGGAGAGAAGAGTGCTGATAGTTGCAAGTTTTAACGGTGCGACAGAGAAAACGTTTATGGGATCGTTTTTGGGACCTGCAACGGTAGTAGTATTTTTCAGTTGGCGAAAGCAATATTTCCATTATATGAGCGTGACATCTCTGCCCTGCTCAGCGTGGTAGGTGCGGTTGAATGCAGACAAGAATAAAAGCCAGTTGCTCTGCACTGGTACCTCCGGACAAGTGAATCGAAAAGCACGCCGCTGCAAAGCATCGCGAGCTTCATCCCACGGCATAAACCTGGAAAAGTAGCCGATCCTGACCATCGCAAAGTATAAGACGCCTAAGCAGGAAGTTTACTTTATCGGTGCAGGATTGAGGTATTCGACGCTATGCCGAATATTGGAAAGTAGCGAATATCATACCCTATCCAATGTTTTGGCTATACCCAGACTGATCCTAGACAAAACCAAGGACTCGGCGTATTTTTATCACAGCCTCGCTACAATAATAAATATTGTTACTTACGAAAGCTATATGCCAATAATCGATGAGCGTTTTGTAAAGATTCTCCAGCAACGGTAGTAGTGTGTATATCAAAGACCTTATGCCAATTGAAAACTTGCAATGGTGGCGCTGGTCCGAGGAGGCAGATCAAAATGTCAGACGTTTATAGAAGAGAAACTTAGGCGAAATACTAAGATTGATAACACGATATCTATGTCGTCAGGTTTTTAGTTTTTTGTGCACTAATTTCTGAGAGTCGTTCAAGAGCATCTGTTTTGGCCTAAGCCAAGAGACCGTATGAACTGTTTGCTGATGAGCTTACATACAATGTAATCGGACCACGGATACAGAAGGAACTTTATGAATTAAGCGTGGTACCCAATTGACCGATCCCCTTTCTTGGTGATTAGTAACTTTTTAAACGTCTTTGATTTGGAAATCGGCTGCAAACTATTTGACCTGCAATTCTACTTTCTTGTACAGCTTTGTCACCAATTGGTAGAAGTTAGAGTGGACAACTTTGGTCAGACGCAAGTATTCATGGCTGCCTTACATGACCTATGCTAATAGTTTCCTGATGCGCGGTACACTGACTGTTTAACAGCGTCCGCGCATTCTCGGCCAAATCAGGGATTATGAACATTGTGAATACTGACAAAATCCTTGTGTCCATTGATTTCGTCGGTATTCTACTGGGTACTACAAAAACTATAATTAGTACGACGTACGTAGGCTGACCATAAGGTGCCTGGGTTACCACCATTTTATCCGATTACACATCATAGCATCCGTTGGTTCTTTGGAGATTTTGACGGTATGGACTAGCCCCACTGTGATTTTCAACGTCACGATACCATTTATGTCACAACGGGTAGATAGAACGCACTTCTAGGCTAGACCTTCGTCTTATGGCATTGCGGTATAGGGCTAGTTACTATGATATGGGGCAAACAATTGCCGTGTAGTTGATGACAGTTGTGAATAATATAGGACAGTTGCTAAGTATTTAGGGTCCAAGGGTCAAATTATGGCGACATGATAGTGCTTCGTGTAGGTATTTGGTGGGGGTGATTATGATTAAAGCGTATAGATAACCTCAACGTAGTAAGCCGTGAGCCGTTTCGCAATTTCCATTCATATTGTGCAAGATTGCTTTATAATTTCAATAATTTACTGGCAGCGTATTTCTAGTTATTCCATCGTCCGTGCTACTGAGGTATTACACAGGAAATCGTCGAAAGTGTTCACTGTAGTCGATAGATATAAGTAACGCCAGAACTGTTAAATTCGCTTTGTTATACTTAAAAACCTATATAGCCACTTTTATGTATATGAACTCTATATTTCAGACAAACCTCTCATGAATGCCATGCCGGACTCTTACAGACTGAAACCACACGTTGCTCTTCTATGGCCCACGATCAGAAGGCCCGGGTAAGCCCTCGGAAGGATATCCTAGGATTCCCGACAGATAACTCAGACGTTCGGTCAACTGTGGCAGTGAGATCTTACGGCAACTCAAGCGTGCGCAGAAAGCTATCTTTAGCTGAAGTTATTGGGAGAATAACTCACTTATAGGTTATACTGTTATAGGACTGGGTTATAGCGGACAGTTCAACGAACATTTTTCTCTGTATGTACCTATTGAAAGAAACCCGTAAAATTGGGTAGGTAAGAAGAATGTCCGAAAGAGCATTGAAGCTTAGTACATAGGTAACACATGAAGCCATTGCTTACAATAATTGATGTCGTAAAGGAGGAAGATATTTCAAAATATGGTAAATAGATCAGACTATACAAAACGAAACAATCTTTGTCTTTTACGAATCGAGAGAATCGTTCGGTCTTTGAATAAGAAAGAGAAGTTTCTTCCATAACGTGCCGCGCGCCGCGCCGGTGAAACGTGGCAACGTAGCGCACGCTAGAGGGAACAAAGATGTGTCGTTTCATAATGCTTGAAGTTTGGCAACGTAGCGCGTGCGGAGATTTAAAAAATCTGGCACCGTCAATAATGCTGGTCGTGTAAAATGTTATACATAACTAGGTAGATGTTTTACTTCCCTTTATGTCCGGAATTATATTATCCGTAAAATAAACAGTAAACGATCTTATTTCATTAAAAAATCTATCGTATCAAAGACTTTTCACTGACTAAAAAAGAAAAAAAAAAGAGAGGGTTCTCAAGATTTTGTTGGTAAACAAACATAATCCCGGCTGCTAAACGATTGTAAAATTCTACTAGCGGGTCGGGCCACGCGAAGTATCGGGTTCCGTGCTGCTAATTTGTAATAATAGGTACTTTTACTTGGTAAAATATTTTATATCTTAAGAGCCTACCAGACGCCAAATTGTTAAAAGAACATAGAAGATATACATTTTAGCGTGCAAGAAAGAGAGAGATGCGATCGGTTTTTTGAAATAAATTTAATTATAAAAAAACTGACCAATATGAAAAAAATGCTCTAGTGCAAATGAAGATTTTACTATTGTCTTTTGTATAAATATTTTATATAATAAAAACAACTTATAACATACGAGATCTAGCTTAAAATTTCACGCAATAGAGGTATTTTCAACCCAAAAATCTATCACGGATTTTATCAGTAATCGTGTTTCGAGCCTAAAGCGTTTTTAGTTCATGAACTGAAGTTGTCTGTGATCAAATCTTAATTCAGCAGACCTCACGAGTCCTGAGATCTAGATCAAAGTAATAGTCTATTTGGCGTCATATGGACTCTTAAAAGTTATACCGAGAAAAATGTGCAAGAATTGATTTTTCCACTTTATCAGTTTACTGAAAAAGCAACGTCGGATTTACAGAATATCTCCAATCATTGATCGCTTTTCACGCACGTTAAGGATGATTACTTATTTGGTTCGGGGCCGGGAAACCGAAAAAGTAGAAAAAGGCCTGACATGGCGCCCAAAGACCAGAAAAAAGGAAAGAAATCATCATAATAAAGTATAATAGATACCGGTATAAAATGGAAAGGGTATATTTACTTAAACCAAACAATGTCAGGTAAATAATATAGCCAATTCAGGTAATATGCTCAAAAGATTCACGTTTCAAAGATCTTTTGAGACAAAATCATCATACCTATGGCTTGGGACAAAACTAGTAACCCTCGTGACTTGGTCCCTACCAAGTATTTATTTTTCAATCTTTATTGCACACAGAAATAAAAGTGCATGGATCATTGAAACAATGGTGTAAGAAGGCGAACATATTTCCGCAGTCACGTGGAGGGCAAAGCCAAGCTGGCGTCCAGGAAGCTCGGAGTGCTCAGCAAGGCGCCGCGGTACTTTATTGCGGCGCAAGCGCTGCTACTCTATAAGTCGCAAGTGCGTCCGCCCGCATATGGAGTACTGCTGTCACCTCCGGGTGGGGGCACCTGAATACCAGCTTCGTCCATTTGACTCGGTGCAAAGGCGAGCTATGAGAGTTGTCAACGATCCCATACTTGCAGGTGGTGTGGAACCTCTTAGTGACAGGAGAGACTGCGTTTTACCGCCTGTACAACTGTTTGTGCTCTGAAGAATTGTTTGATATGATGCCTACGGCTACATTCTATCATCGCACCGCTCGCCATGGACAAGGTGTTCATCCTCACACGTTGCGTCCTGAGCGCTCGAGCACGGTGAGATCCGATAGAGGCTTTCTTCCGCGTACGCTTAGATTGTGGAATGATCTCACTGCCTCGGTTTTCCCAAACGCCTACAGTATGGGGTTCTTCAAAAGGGGATTTAGAAGGTTTTTACTGGGTCGGTAGCGCGATTGTGGCACCTGTGGTGTTGCAAACGTCCATAGGCTGCGGTGACCACCACCAGATGTACAAATAACTCAACACTAAATTCTTTCTTGTCTAGTTTTCGCATAAAACTGTACCTCTTTACTTTCTTCGCATAAAACGGTCAATAAAATAGTTTGTAGTTCCTGCTTTACTTTAATGTCAGTTTTTTAAACAAACATTTTTTCCATAAATAGGTAATTTATTACGAGAACGCCGGCTGCTCTGTGCGCAAGAAATGTACGGTCTTTCCACTTCAACCAACGGTAGTTTCTTAATGAAACTTAACGAAGGTCTTTATTCCCATCTAACCAACTATACTGTATTTCAATAGGTTTGCGCAAAAATGTAAACAAACACATTTGATCCCATATATCCATAGTTACTTGCAATTGAGTATTCACCCTGATTATATTCCAGTATTCAGGAGTCATACAGTTACAATCATTTCGACACCAAATAACGTCTTTATGATAGCTTATTTTCATTTAAAATACCTACTCAGGATAGTAAAAATTCAATGATTTGTCATACTATATTTTTCTACTCATCTGTCTTAGACAAAGATTATCAAAACATGACATGTTTACATTATTGCCAGATCAGGCAGGATTGGACTATAGTTGATCACATATTTTATAGGGTATCCCGCAGAAACATCAACCACTTTAGCACTGTATACTGTAGTTTGACTCGGCCGGATTTTAGAAATAAATGCCTACAGCCGCGCGGTACGTAAGCATGCGATAGGGCTGCCCCCCTGCATTTTAATAATATGTGCCTACTTTAACTTTCTATTTAGTATTGCGATTGTAAATATGTACATACACACATTCATATAGTCACGCCTTTATCCCTGAAGGTGTAGGCAGAGGCATAGTATACGCCCACATTTTACCTTATAGTTTTACGTACGCGTAATAGATAGTGAGCCTAATGCAGTTGATTTTTTCAATCCGCCCACAAGGCCTACAATTTGTATTAAGGATCGTTGTTTTACTGACAACCAGCTTTCATTTCGAGTAAATATGTACCTTTTTTATTTAAACGAAAAAATACTTTGTGAGTAATAATATAATATCCCCGCAACGGCTGGCGGCGCAGGGTGGCGGCGTGGCGGCGCAGCGCCCGTTATCTACTAACGATTGAGTGAGACGGGTGTAGAAATTTGAAAACGGCGTAGACAATAATAATCGGCTCACCACATGTTTCGTCAGTGATAGAATCACGGAATTCTAGTCTTTATAATCATTGCGTTAAATTTTTGATTTACAAAATGAAAACTATTTTTCGATTTGAAAGTACTAGTCAGTCTCTAGTACACTAGTACTTTTCGTACATTGTCAAGTTGTGTTAAACTTTGGAAGTTCATATTTGTCTCTATGCGTGTAATAAAAATCAAAGGTGACAAAAATGCTGTAATTTTTTTTTTATAAATAAATATCTAAATAATCACGGGCATTTTCACACAACGCTATCTGATCCCAAAGTAAGCTAGGAATAACCTGCTTGTGATACGGGTATCAGACCACGGATATTAATACTAATATACTTTTTAAATACATACATATTATACATAGAAACAACCAGACTCCTGAGACAAACATTTATGGGTCTCACAAATATTTGTCTCGGGTGGGAATCGAACCCACTACCTCCAGCGCCGCAGGCGGTATCAATACCGACCGCGCCACAGAGGCAGTCATACGGTGCTAAGTGTACTGTAACATCGGTCATCCACAAAGAAATGAATACTCTTGAAACATACCTAAATCAAATCTTGTTCAGTTCAACCCCTCCAAGACACAGGCGTGTTTCTTCACCGCTAAGAAAGTCCCAATTACTGTAGCGCCACAATTCCAGGGCACATCTCTTTCCATCTCTAAAAGTATAGGGATCCTTGGTGTTGACATCTCCAGTGACGTTCAGTTCCGCAGTCATTTGGAGGACAAGGCCAAGCTAGCGTCCAAGAAGCTCGGTGTGCTCAACAGGGCGCGGCGGTACTTTACTGCGGCGCAAACACTGCTTCTCTATAAGTCGCAAGTGCGGCCACACATGGAGTACTGCTGTCACCTCTGGGCGGGGGCACCTGAATATCAGCTTCGTCCATTTGACTCGGTGCAGAGGCGAGCTGTGAGAGTTGTCAACGATCCTTTACTGACAGGTGGTGTTGAACCTCTTTGCGACAGGAGAGACTTTGCCTCCTTATGCGTGTTCTACCGCCTGTACAATGGTATCTGCTCTGAGGAATTGTTTGACATGATGCCCACGGCTACGTTCTATCATCGCACCGCTCGCCATAGACTGGGATTTCATCCTCACACCCTACGTCCGGAGCGTTCGAGCACGGTTAGATCCGATAGGGGATTTCTTCCGCGCACGCTTAGGTTGTGGAATGATCTTCCTGCCTCGGTTTTCCCAAACGCCTACAGTATGGGGTTCTTCAAAAGGGGTCTAAGAAGGTTTTTACAGGGTCGGCAGCGCGAGTGTGGCGCCTCTGGTGTTGCAAACGTTCATAGGCTGCGGTGACCACCAGTCCTCCTGGTGGGCCGTATGCTTGTCTGCCACCTTAGTGGTATAAAAAAAAAAAAAAAAAAATTGCTCTCAATTAAATAACTACGAACTGACAACGGAACTAAATGTACTACCTACACGTACTAGAGTTCTGAACTAGTTTTTTATTTGGATATTGTACTATATTGGATCGCACCGTTCACTGACTGAGCAAGCACAAGTCTAGTTTTAAACACAAACATACCTACTTCATGTAACTACCTAGTTCACTCGTGTCAATCACTTTGTTTAACTTTAGTGAACTAGTGGTACAGTACCAATTAGTACTTAAGTAAAATCAATTTATAGTCTTACCTTTCGGAGTTTCCAGGTAATCTAAAAAACGTTATATCTGGGTGCGTTATTGACGAATTCATGCAACCAAAACAAGCACAATAGACACTAGTTGTCATATTAAATATTTTTAGTAAATAAAACACGCGCGGTTACTATTTAAAAAACGACACACCTTCCATTCGTCTACTCGGCACAATCGCGACTGCGGACGCTGCTTGCTTGCTGAAAGGCATGCCGAAAACGAGAATCGTAGGTATAGCTTGCGCTCCGTCCGTTTGTAGGGAGCTACAATACTGGTTAAACAACATATATTTATACTGTGACTTTAGGGTCATCGCAGACAGAGAGGAATAATCCCCGCGCGGTCTCGGGCATTTTCTTTACGGATCGCGAATGCTCGAGTTTGCGCGTGACCTCACGAGCCTGCGCGAGTAAACCGTTCTGAGTTACCACTCTACAGTAAACATGCCAGTTTGTCGCGAAAGGTCGTCAACGATGGTGGAGTGGGATATGATTATATTATAATTGTGCTTTTGGCGGAAGAAGAAGAAATGGAAGATCATGTTAACAAAATGAGGCGTCAGAAAGGCAGATGAAGAATATGGGTCGAGGAATGTTGGCAAGAAAAGGGGTAGTTTTGGTGAATTTAATACACTGTGTACGACTTTACCATCGAAAGGAGTAAGGTTTATAAGGTTTGTTTCCTTTTGTCGCGCACCGTCACAACACGCAAATCGTCCAACGAAAAAAAACGTATTCCGTCCAACACTCATATCGTCTAACACGCATACCGTCCAACACTCAGATCGTCTAACACGCATACCGTCCAACACTCATATCGTCTAACACGCATACCGTCCAACACTCGTATCGTCTAACACGCATACCGTCCAACACTCATGTCCTCCGGCACGCACCCTATAAGGTCTGTTATTTAAATAGTGTCTACACTGTGTTCCGCCCGCCCAGAAGGAAAATTAAAGTAATTAATTAAAAGTAAACCAAATTTATTCTAACAGCTTAAATATAAAATACTACTATACTAAATTACTAGTATTAAATATAGTAATACTAGATTTACAATTTTATCTACACAAGCGACGTTTAATCGCGCCAATTAAGTGAGGAGTAGCAACTTATTTTTCATGTCCCTGTATCATTAAAATATTCATCAATAGCATAGTATGCTCTTATTAAAAGATGTGCCTTAATTTCCAACTTGAATTTATGTAAAGGAAGGTTAATAGCTAATGGGATTTTATTAAATAGGCGTACACCAAGTCCTTCAAATGAGTCATGAACCTTCGTAATCGATAAACCTTTCCAATCAATTTATTTTTTTACGATAACTATAAAATGGATTATGAAAAAGTTTGAATACTTGTGGGAATGTTACGTCCATATATTCAAAAGAAGACCACTAAATTATCGTTCAAGCATTTCTGTTGAGGAACGCTGGTTAAACTCACTGACAACACTGAAAGTACGCGTACGACTTGGGCATTCCCTAGTATCTTCAAATACACGTGAGCATTTAATGTCAGGTTCAAGTATTTATGCACTTTATTGCAATCATTTTTAAATTTATTTTCAAGTGCGTTAATAAAATCCTCTCCGCTGCGCTCCGTTCTGTCTGTGCTGAGCCTTAATAAACGAACGGCGCGTCTGGTCAATCAAGTTCAAGTTCCATAGATCTACGTTTCCGCTCAATCGATTTTGATGAAACATGCAACAGTATTTAAGCTAAGAAGCTATCTATGAAAAGTAATAGGAAATTTAAAATAAATTTATTGGAATTTGCATCAATCCCGCCCGTACACCGACAGACATGGTAAAACTAGTCAAGGCTTTTATCCTTATTTTAACATTCGCCCCCTGTGACTTCATCGATAGAACCGGCATTCATGCTCGGATGACAATGTCACATACACTAATTGTACTGTCAACAAGAAAAGGAGCTGAGCATAACGAAAGTTTCATTATACTCAATAAAAATATGACTTATAAATTTCAGCACATTTTGACTTTACTTACAAACCCTCAAGTAAATACTACGACGTACGTTTACATTCATGTCCCATCGGCACTTTAATTTCGTAAATTTTATTATGTTAATCTACTTCTGAGGCTGACTACCTTTTTACCTGAATTGCGTTATTTCAACTTTTTAATAATAGCTCGTATTATTGTATTTGAGCTTGAGCAAACCATCTATACGTTGATAGGTAAGTAGGTACCTATTTGTACATTGAAATCAGCATTTATTCGGCTTATCAGAATGTTCCATTGCGCAGATATTTCGTAGTCTTGCTGATGTTAGCGATAAGCAACTTGGGGGTCAGAGAAAAGAAATACATAAATATTGTCACGCCCTCTTCCTGAATGGGTAAGCAGAGGCACATTAAACGCTAAATTTTCATAAGTTGGTGAACCAATTGATGGTTAACCTGTGGTTGTGTTATCTATTTAGACCACTGCCTGGTATAATACCTTATCACGTTCTGTAAGAGCCTACCAGACGCCAAATCGTTAAAAGAAGATAGAAGATATGCATTTTAGCGTGCAAGAGAGAGAGATGCGATCGGTTTTTGTGCGCTTTTAAAAAATGCTCTAGTGAAAATGAAGATTTTACTATTGTCTTTCTTATAAATATTTTATATTATAAAAACAACTTATAACATACGAGATCTAGCTTAAAATTTCACGCAATCGAGGTATTTTCAACACAAAAATCTATCGAGGGTTTTATCAGTAATATCGTGTTTCGAGCCTAGAGCGTTTTTAGTTCATGAACTGAAGTTGTCTGTGTTCAAATTTTAATTCAGCAGACCTCACGAGTCCTGAGATCTAGATCAAAGTAATAGTCTATTTGGCGTCATATGGACTCACAACTACGCAATCAATTCGATGGCCGTAATTGCTAACGATGCATGCTAAAAAAAATACTACGAAGTTTTCAAAAGTTTAGATGCTGACGATTACTTGAATGTCTAAGGTTTACACTGAATTTACAGCTTTATTTATGATCTCCATGTTGTTAATTTGTTATTTGTCTTTGAATTGAATAATGCAAAGTAATCTTCCTGTGTTCAATTTTCCCTTTTGACGTATGGAACCCTAAAAACGATCTTGTTTACATTCGTATCCAGCAGTGGGTCTTTTGAATTGTATTGTAATGACGATACATACATACGCATACACATACATACATAACATCACGCCTGTTTTCCAACGGGGTAGGCAGATACTATGAATTTCCAATTGCTACTATCCTGGCAAACAACTTTCGCTTCTTCAACTTTCACAGCTCTTTAAAAAAAATGCTCTTCGGTTAAGGCTTCTCTTAACCAGGCCTTTTAGCCCCTCTCTATTAAATAGAGTGCAGAGGGGCTTATGGCGAGACTTTGTCTGTAGTCTGTGAATCTGTTGCATTAAACTACGTCACTAGGTCACGTAGATAATCTGTTCAAAGTTAAAACAAAAATGACAACGTCAATAGGATTAAACTTTCACTTTTACAATAAACGTGTTAGAGAGGGGCAGTCTGGTGAGAACGATCTCACGGCTTTCTTGTTCTCAAATGATTACCTATTTTATCGGTATGAGTACGCTGAGGTCGGCCCCTACCAGTTTGCCCATTCACTGACGTAATTAATAACGATAATTATGTGATAATTACATTCCAACAGTCTGAAGTATTTCAGTTCTATAAAAACATTATTTTTTTAGCTCTCAACATGGATTCAGTGGATTCAGAATACGACTCCAAGTTCGAGGAGATGATGAAGTACATTCCTTTTCTGGAGAACATGATATCCAGACTGGAGTCGACGAGTACACCTTCTGCGAACCCACGACAGGCCCAGCTTGATAAGATTCGATCTTTGAGAAATCTGCTATCTAACAGTAAAAGGAGGCAAGATACCTACTTATTAAAAATTTTACCTAAACCCTAATAATACGTACTAAGATTATGATTACTTACAATCCCGGGTTCAAGCGGAGCGTGAAGAGGCACATCACAGAGCCGCCATCTTGAGGACCACTTTTAGAAGTCTTACGGACTGTGAGAGTGGCCCACAATCGCTAGATGAGCCAAGGCTTTCCATCAGGGTGGCGACGTGAATTTAGAGAGCTTAATATATCGTCGCCTCAGTGCTTATTTGTCCTATGTGCCATCGGTCATATTTTTACAGTAGAAGCGTTTTTCCTTTATTTTTATTTAAAAAGGTTTAGTTTCTAGATTTGAAGGTATTTCCTACCCCACGTGTGCTACTTACAAAGTAATGTTTTAATTTTCATCTTTAGATGCTAAACATAATACCTTATTTCACTGTTTTTACGTGGGGATAGAACAAAGATGCACAAATTAAATTACGGATATGGACTTAGAACATTATCGCATTAGAGATAGGACAAAGTCTCGTTTATTTTTGCGTGCTTATTTGTGCTATCTCCCAGATTTTCTATACAGGATTGTGCATATTTTACCATAATAGTCATGTCATAAATAACAAACACAAACGGGTATAACTTTTAAGTTCATAATGTTTTGTTAATTTTTCTTTGTTAAAATTATGACAGGAGTTGGAAAATAGAAGACAAAACACTTTAGATATTAATTATTATTGATTTAAGTTTGCTGGTCTTCTTAGCTCTTTACACAAGTACGGAGGGACCCAGAAAACACAAAGCAAAAGTGAAGAAATTGGAACTAAAATTATCTAATTTTTAATCAAAAGCTTTTGCTTTGTGAATATTGATTGGACTTACTAACATAACATTAAAATTTTATAGAATTTTATTAACAACTATATTGCAAACATATTTAGGTACAGGTCGAATTGATTTCCCGCTTATTTGAAGGCTGATAAAACAGCATCATCCTGTTTCAAATTCAAAACGGATTCGAGTGTAAATTAAAAAGTACTTGCTGCTCAGTTTGCGGCTGCGTCTCAATACATAGTTTTTCATAACCTGTTTTCGACATGATGTAGTATTTGTCTGAACCAATTTGACGACGAAAAGGCAACAAATTATAAGATTTTGAAATTATTTTTGGGAGCGACTGAAAGATTCTCGTAAAGTTTCTAGCCACAATGGCAATTCAAATAAAATGGCGCATATGGCGTCGCGGGCTGTGATTGGTCGCTTGGGTGGACATAGAACACTCAAGCACTCAACATCTCTTACGATGTAGGATAATATGACAAACATTGGACATAGTACAAATAAGCACGAAATTTTAATTACAATGTCGTGTTTGTGACACGACAGTGTAATAAAATTTAAATTAGTTTTTGGTTGTTTTAGTAGTAAAAAGTCTTAATTTTTCTTCGACTAACAGCAGTGAAATTTTTGTCTTAACAATTCTGCATTTAAAGGCCAAATTCGAAAATTTGGTCGATAGAACAAATAAGCACTGAAGTGACGATATGGCATATAAAAAAAAATGTGAAACTTTGGGTAAATGTTTGAATGTTTGTTCTGCAATCACGCTCTGAGGGCTAAACGAATGTGACTAAAACTTGGTACAGGGATAGAATATAGTCTGGAATAACACAAATGCTATTTTTCCACCCTGGAATACCCTCCCATGGATTGCGAGAACGAGAACGGAATTCCACACGTTTGAAACGCGGTCAACATTTATTATGAGAGAAAACAAGCCCTAAAGCCGTATTAGAATAAAGATTTGTTAAATACATAGGTCACACTTTTTATGTAATGACACAGAGGAATTAATACTATATTGTACAAGTTGTACTTTGTCCCAGGTCGTAACCCTTATGCCTTGTAGATGTGCTTTTAGAATTCCATATAAACTAGTTTGCACACCGCGGCTCCACCTACGACTTTTTACTAATACTCAGTGAATGCTCAAGCTAAGTAAATTTAATCTAAATTCGTTCAGTAGTTTGAGATCTGTGCGAGTCAGACCTCATAGTAGCCCTTATATGGGTTACTTGCCTGACTTAGTTGATCCATCACGTCATACCGTAAACCGCTCAATTAATTTCCTTAAAATTTTTCTCAAATATGGTTAAAGAAAGAAGGTAAAAACCTTTTTGCAGGCGAAACCGTGCGGCATATCTAGTATAATAAAACAGTCTCCGTCTGTCGTTGTCTTTATAAAATTTTAACTGTGTTCTGAACAACACAATCAGATGCCGTACTACCCGTTCGTTCTAACTTTGCCGCTGGCGTAGAGGCGTATACCCGAATTGTTTGAATTGAATTGAGAAACAATTATGTAATACACAGTTTTACGTAACTTTAACCGTTTAAGCAGCGTACGCCTCGGAAGCTCTCGGACGGTAAAAAATATTCCCCGTTTTCGAAACATTCTTGATTGCTGCTCCGCTCCTATACGTTTCAGCGTGATGTTATATAGCCTATAGCCATCCTCAATAAGTGGAGTATCAACTGTAAATTTTTGAAATCAAACCAGTAGTTCCTGAGATCCTAGCGTTCAAACAAACAATCAAACAAACTCTTCAGCTTTATGATATTAGTATGGATACTCCGGATTGTTGGCACTTGATGGAACTTGTTATAATTCATTATTTAAACTCATGCCTATATTTGTATACCCACATGCATAAAGCTATCATAATGCTTAGAAATTAAATGAAGGAAAGTTTATGAACAGTACCTTTGAGAATGCTATAATAGCGAAACCGGTCAGGTTATGTAAAACAATTACGATTAAAGAGTAGAAAGTAAGTGTGAGTTTGAATAATTTTAGTTTTTTTTTTGTTATAAATCAAACTATTTTTAAAAATAGTTTGAATTATAACAAGTTCCATCAAGTGCCAACAATCCGGAGTATAAGTGATATAAGGACAGCAGGTCCTTAACTTTCTTCTTATAGGTACGCTTAGATCTTCTGAACTAGGTAACGGATTTTGAGGCAGAGTTCACTCATTCATTCATCCACATACCTATAATTATGTTTGTTATCTATGACACTTAAATTGACAAAAAAAAATATATTTAATAAATTATTTATTTATTTTTCAGATTGAAAATGGAAAATTTGTTGAAATGTGAACAAGTTTTAGTTAATTTATATGCCAAAGTAGAACAGGTTAGTAAATCTATCATAAATTATATTTGACTTATTTACTAACTTTGACTTTTATAAGACACATAATTATTATCTGTGTTCATTAAATTTTAAACAATATGTTTCTATTTTCAGCGGGACAGAAAATCTTCAGACTTTTCTATTGATACACCTACACCAAAAGAAAAATCTGACTTAGAAGCGGTAAGAAATAAACTTAAAAGTGTGGTTAAACGTCAGGAAAATTCTCAAGATACATTACCTGAGATCCTACCGCGCAGCGAGGTTAATGACGTGCATACTTCGGGTACCAAAGAACCGGCTCTGTTTCAGAGAAGACCAAATCAACAGCCTCATCTTACAAGCAAAGAAAAAGAAGATATTAAGATGACTTCACCACCCGGATCTGCGTCAAAACGAAATTATACACGAGTTTTAGTATCACCTGAACCCAATTCCCGCCGGTGGTCACCTTCTCATACTACTACAGAGAAACCTCTATTTAGCAGACGATCACCTCGCAATTCACCAAGACGACATTCACCTTCTTATCACCATATCAAAGACAAGAAAAAGTCAAAAGAGAAATCACGAAAACACAAGGATTTGAATATCACCCTAAATGTACCAGAAGAAAGTTTAACCTCTTTGAACACTAAGGATATACTAACAAGAATCATTAACTGCAGTGATGGCGATGTAGATATTGATACGCTCAGAGAACTGAGGAAACAAATACTTGGAGAACTGCAAGGAACGGGAGCTAAAGATGATATATCTGATTTAATATTAAAATCCTATAATAAAAAAAAGAAAACGGTCAGAAACAAGTTCTCAAAGAAAGAAGTAGAAGAAGGTGAACTGTCGGATAGTGAAAGTGAAGCAATTGAAAGCATTTATGGTAGCTTGGTAGTTAAAGAACCGGGCCAGACCAAAGTAACTGACAAAGGAAGCCAACCCCGTAAAATTCAGATTTGTCTGGTAATTAATTCTGACAATAATGCTGAACTCCAAGCTAATGAATTGCCCAAACAAGAAACAACTGACTTTGCAGAGTTGGAAATGTATGAAAAGGAAGACAAAGTTGAAAAAGTTGAAACTAAATCTAAAACTATCGCTGATAAAGAGAATGACGATGAAAGTGAAACACAGAAAACAATTACAAGTCATGAGTCTTCCAAAAACGATGATAATGCATCAGTGAATCGGAAAATCTCAACAGATAAAATAGAAACCAGTGTTAAAGACATTCCCACTGATCCTATAAAAGAGGATGTTTGCAAAACTACCAATGATGCTACTTCTACAACACTTCCTGTTCAAAATATTTCTGAAAATTGTGACGCTGCTGTCAACGAAGCACCTCAGTTTAAAGCAAATTTCTATAAACCTTTAACGGAATCTAGCAATTCAAAACTGACAGAAGATATTCAGACTAAAAAATCCGAGTGTACTCAGATAACAGCTGCTGACGCTACAGCTGAACCTATTCATTTATCTACAATTGAAAGCGCACTTCAGAAAATGGACGTAACACCAGAAATACCTTTACTACACGAACGAACAATTGAAAAACAACCACCAGATAATGCATTGTCCGAAATTGATATTCTGCAAGCTCTTAAAAATGAGATATTAAGTGACATTACGGTACCTGGGACAGAGAATACTACCCCTTTACTACATCAACCAAAGATCATTAAAGTAGCTAACGCTCAAACTATTCAACAATTGCCTAAAAAAAGAATTTCTATTGAAAAGTATAAAGAAAAACGAGTAGCATCATCACAATCACCGTTACAAGGTTCTCACAAAGAAGAACAGTCAAAAAAACCCAGCATTAAGTTGACAGATAAAGAATGTGAACGATTTTTCAATGTGCCAAAAATTTCGTTTGATGAGGAGGATGAAAGTTTAGATGAAGATGACGATGGTGACATATTAGCCAGTGATGTATATGGTGATCTAGCTCCTAAATCACCTGAAGATGAAGATTCGAGAAGCATTGTGTCGACGCCTCCAGTAATAATACCCGTGGATCCGATTAAGAATGTACCGAATTATAACGTCGATGTTGATATGAGAGCATTACCAATGTTGTCGCCAAACAGCAAAAACACTCCCACAGTTAATAAATACAATAATATGTCTAAAAATCATGAATTGACCACAGATAAATCTAAAACGGATTGTAAAATAGATAATGTAAGTAGACCTGTGTTAATTGATCCTCGTGTAAGGCGGGGCGATCTAAATCCAAACACCAGCACCCAAAGCCCCAATCCGCATGCAAACGAGCCTGACAGAACGCCAAGACATAACCCGATTATGACACCAAATGCTCGAACTTATGAAATGACACCTACTCATCAGTCATTCGAAGTAGATCAGTCAACTCGTAAGCACGTTTATCTTCCCACTATGAGTAGATGGGACAGAGAAATGTCCATTCCAAAAGATACTCGGTCACGGGAGATAGAATTTGAGGATCGAAGATCACGCATTGATGAAGCAAGAGAATCTTCTTGGAGTTCACATAAAGATTCATTGAATAACGAAAATTATGGTAAAGGGTCCAAAAATAGGTATATGCCTGATTTGTCATCTCAATCTTACGGTAGAAAAGAAACTCCAATGACGCCTTTGCCTTCATTTGGTAGATCTGATTGTCCATCTACACCAAGTCATCCGTTTGGTAGGTTAGAGTGCCCTCCTACACCAAGCCATCCCTTTGGGAGATTAGATTGCCCTCCGACACCTAATCACTCCTACGGAAGATTGGACTGTCCACAAACACCAAGTCATTCTTTTGGGAGAATTGACTGCCCACCTACACCTAGCCATTCTTTCGGGAGAATGGAGTGCCCAACTACGCCTTCTCATCCTTTTGGAAGAATGGATTGCCCAGTTACACCCAGTCATCCATTTGGGCGATCAGATTGTCCTTCTACACCTAATCATCCCTTTGGAAGATCTGAGGCTGTGAGTGGTGGGGCACCACTGATGAACATAGGCGGCACACCTAATAACACATATCATGGAGTTGATTGTCCACCAACATCTAATCATACCTATACTAAATCTGATTGTGCACCAACGTCAAATAAACCATATGGCGTAGTATCTCAAACTCCTAGTCATCAATATAGCCGCACGGAAACATCAAAAAATCAATATAATAGAACTGATTTCAATAAAGATCCAAGGCTTAATAGAAAAGTAGACCCAGAGCCAAAGTATGATGAAAGAGATCGGGCCTATTATAAGGAACATGATCGATACAGAGGCAGCTCTTACTCATCGCAAAACTCATACAGCGGGTCAAATAATTACGGACATTATGAACGGGACTCGAGCAGTAGTAGAAAAAGCAGGTACCAAAATTTCGCATTTGATTTAATTGGAAAGCAAATTAGTAAAGAGCAGGAAAGACGTGATCATCCTGCAGATCATTCTGTATCCTATGATCGGGAAAGTAGCAGAGGTTACAACAGAGACCGATGGTACGGTAGCGAAAGTAGGACACATGAAGAGTTTGGGTCGAAACGTGAATATCAGGAGAGACGGAGTATGCGCGAGGAGACTCGGTCTGCGGTAATGTCTGGTGTAAGTAATTACAGACCCAAAGACTATGAGCGTAATACATTATCTGTAGAGTCTAATACTGGACGATCATTCACAATCGATACTAGTGTGAACGTTACGTTCCAAAAAAATATAGATAGTGCCACAGAAATGCAAGGAATTGTAAACAGTTTCGATGAGAGAAGACAAAGAGCTACTAGCGTTGGACGGTCTTTGGCTAGAGAGTCTAGTGTAGAAAGAGCACCTGTTTTGTATTTAAATGAAAATAAAAGAGAAGTATTCCAGCGGGCATCTAGTGTTGGGAGAGAAGTCTTAGATTGTAATAAAGACAACAGGAGCTTCCAAGAGATTAAGGCTGATTTCAAGTCGTATAAATATTCTGATAATGAAATGTGTGAAATTGCCAAACAAAATACAAGAGCAACGCAAGAAGTCAATAGTAGTGATAAAAAAGATAAAAATGAGAAAAAAAGAAATGAACAAAGTGCAGATTCTACTAAATCATATTCTGCCAAAATGAATTACAGAGATCCTAGAATGCGGAAACTAATGAATAATAAACCTGATGTTAAAGGTGCAAATGATCATAACCGTAAAAGTGGTATTGTATATTCTAATGATAATATTGTTAAAGGATCTATTTTGACTTCTGGTTATGGCGTCAAAAATTATAAGATACCGAAAATAAAACGACCTATAGAGGAGAAAGAAGAAGTTTTGGAGAAAATAGATTCTAAATCTAAATGTGAGGAATCTGAGAAGCATGTGATAAAAGACAGTGACAGTGAAAAATCACAAGTTGAAGAAGTAAAAAATAAAGTAAAGAGAAAGAGTAAAAAAACGAACGAAGCTATGGACTTTGAAGCCGACACTGGAAAAAGAATAACTAGATCAAACAAAAAGAGTATAGAAGAACCTGACGTTAATAAGACTGGAAAAATAAAAAAGAGCAGAAAAATAATTTATGATTCGGATTCTGATGATAGTTTAGAACCAAAACACGATGCGAAAATACACCCGAGAAAAGATACGAACAAAGACAATACAGATTTAGAACGGGAAAGTAAAAAAGAAATAGAACGGAATGACAATAATGTTGAAAAGGAAATTCAAGATTCGGAGATTAAAAAGAATGAAAGTAAAGAAGCATCTTCAGTAAGCGGGGATACAGACACGATAAGTGATGACGTCACTGTGAAAACTAATTTAAATACGAAGAATACATTAGCAGTATCTGCTAGTCCAGTAAAAGAAAGAAAAAAATTGAATCTCAACTCGACTGATCCTAGTTCAAACTTCGGGATTGAAGAACTGGATATGTTCTCCGATAATATCGTATCGGATCCAGTAATTGACAATATCAATGCTCTTATTGCTGATCTTGATAATGATCTTAGTGCTTCAAGAAGTGATTTGGGACATAATTTCACTAAAGAAATAACTTTAGAGAACATGATGCTAAATATTTCCAGCCCGGTAAAGGACAGCGTAATAGAAAGCGACGAAGACTCCACCAAGTTGCTCCAAGACATAGATAAAATTTCGGGTGATAAAGAAATCGTTCCCAGCGACAGTGAGATAAAAGACTGCTCTCTAAATGATGCACTGGTTTCACCTAATCTTGAACTTAATAAGACGTCCAATAATTCAACCATGAAGGATAATTTAAAAGTGAGTGATGAGGACTCTGCTAAGTTACCCAAAGACACAAATAAAATTTCAGATGATAAAGTAGACGTTTCCAATGACATTCAGATAAAGGGCGACTCTCTGAATAAATCAGTAGCCCCACCTAATTTGGATCTTAAAATGAGCTCCAACAACTCAGTCTCAACAAAACATAAAGATGAAAGTAATTTGAAAGACACACTTGGGAATATACCCACTCAAAGTGATACACTACCTACTAGCAATTTGGTCAGGACACCTACATCAGTAGCTATGTCAATTAATGATGATATTGATTCCACTACTGAGGTTGAGAAGAATGAAAAACTTATTGAAAGTAAGTTAGAGCTCGATAATCAAAAAGTAGATGGTGATTATACTTCGGACAGTGCAGGTAATACCAATGATGCCATAATTAAATCATCAAATGAGGAAAGTTTACCCTGTTGTATTAATGAAGTTACTTCTACTGAATTACTTGAAGTTAAATCTTGTACTGCTAAAGAATTGCCTCCTGCTTTAGATTCTATTGGAAGTTTATTATCTATATTACAAGATAAATCTAAAATAAAAGAATTACTTCATATGCTTGGTGATCAGTCAGGTGAAAATGAAAAAATCAAGAAAAAACTTGAGAAATTGAGGGAAATAGTGTCAGATGATGATGAGACTCCTGATGTTTCCGATAGTCACAAAATTGATAAGACTTGCATGGCAGATGAGAAAGAAATAGAATCTATAGATCAGGAGCCACCGCCGTTAAATAGCCCTCCTACTGAATATAATTTAAAATTAGGTGACGATAATAAAACTTTAGATATTGAAGAAGAACGGCAGCAGACAGACGAGCTTAATACCGAACCCAAACCTAAAAAGAAGCAGATAAAAAGAAACAAACACATGAAACGATCAAAGGGGAAAGCAAAGAAAGGTGCTGCTGCAGTGAAGCGAATCACGCGGGCAACTGTAGCTGTATCTAAACCAAAAGTTAAAAAACCACCTCGCGAACTAATGCAGCTTCAAGAAGATATAAAAGAAATGTTTATAAGAGACGAAGTGTTGAGTGCAACTGGTATAAGAATGTGTCGGCTGGCTAAACTTGTGGATGAAAAACCTTCACAGGCTAAGGAAGAACAAACACTGTCAGAACCTGAACCCGTAGTAGTTTTAGAAAAATTCAAAAACACTGATAAAAATTCTGAAAAAGAAAAGGTTAAAGGCAAGAAGTTGGGTTCTAAAATTAAAGTTAAGAACCTAGCTGATAGTGTTCCTGTGGCGATTACACAAGACAAAGCACTTCCGTCTTTCAAACATAAACCTGGTCCTAAATCAAAGACAAAGAATAAAGACGTTGACCCTTACGCATTTGAATTAGATTCAATTGCTTCCGAAAAAACTAATGAAGCTGGTTTTAGTGGCAGCTCTGATTCAGAAAGCGATTCTCTTGTATCGTGTAAAAGTTTTGATAGTACGGAAATTTTGACTGACATAAAGAAAAAAACTAAACGTAAACGACGTGGGTGGCAGTCAGGTGTTATAAAAGCTAAAACAAAAAAGAAAAAGATGGAGCCAAAGCAAATATCTGTATCTAATCCTGCATCGGAAAATGTAATTGAAGATATCCTCCCGGAAAAAGTCATTGAAGATATTCTTCCAGAAAAAGTTAAAGCTATACCAGACATAAACTGCTTCACAGATCGAAACTATTGTTTTGAGAAAAATGTATTCGTTTATTCGTGTCGATTGTGTACCTTTACTGGAACTGACATCGTACTTCACTACAGGAACCAACATCCACATTTTGAAATTCCACTATCACGTATTACTCCTGAAGTTGCCAAAGAAGTTATCGAGCAATGTGAAGAAATCGATTTCAGAGCAGTTAGCAAAATACCTTCTGATAAATATATATGTACATTTTGTTACAAGGAATTCGCTTATAATAAAACTGTTTTGGAAACATTCTTTTGGCATGTTGTAAGTATGCACACTGGCGAATATAAAAAAAATTGTTCTCAATGTGATGACGTGAACTCTTGTCCATTCAATTTGGATATTCCACCCCCTCCAAAAGACACTAAAGGACAGTTAATTGGTTTTATTTGCAAGAAATGCAACTTTACACAAATTTCTCTTGAAAATTTAAAAACTCACGTAATTAAACGCCATAACGATGAACAGACAGCTGTTTATATAATCAATTTGTCCGTAATGTCTAAAAAGGCAATTAATGCTTTGGTGCGGCACATTGAACCCGAACCAGCACTTTTGCCAGTGACTGTAACTGATGGAGAACCGTCCATGCCTAGCGCGGAGACTGAATATGAAGAAGGTGTAAAAACTCGGACGTCAATGAGAAAAACAAGAAGTGCACAAGCTCTTCATTCTAAGATCACATTTGAAGGAGATGATAACAATAGTGAACTATCGGATATGGTGAGTGAACTTGGCGAGGGAAGCATAAAAACTGAAAAAACAGATTCAGAAAATGCCGATGCTATATCTAACAATGAAGAATGTATAGCAACTGATGTAAGTGAAATTGATCGACCTTCTGATTCAGAGGACCAATTATCTAATCACCCTGTAGATGGTCCTGGGCCCGAACCAACAACCGATATTATGAATTATGCACATTTTAAAGTGAATATCACCGAGTCTGGTGCAAAGGAATACTTCTGCTGCATCAATGACAACAATCACTTCAAAACAACCCTTTTAATTTCTATGAAAAAACATGTGCAATTCAAGCATTCCGAATCCTGGGATGGGTATTGTTTCGTGTGTAAAGTGATTGTGACACCGTTAGGTGCTCATCGCTTTATTGAATGCTTGCAACATTATCTGGATAAACATATGGATAATTTTCCAATTGTTGAGAAAGTTGCAGAGCCTGTACACGTGCAGCTGCCTGTTGTTAATGATGAAGTTGACTCACAGGTAGATAATTCGGCACCTAAACCTTACATCAATGTTAGACCTCTTGCCGAGTTAATAACGAGACCCGAAGATCCAATTCCACAAGAGAACACTGTTTTACCAGTAATTCAGAGCGTCATGAGTCTCGGAACCCCACCCTCTCTCTCTGCAATGGAATCTCATCGATCGAGCCCTGCCTACCCTACCCTTGTAAAACAAGTTGAAGAGAAAATATTCAAATATGAGGAACACCAAGCCGATGTTATATCTAAGAAGTACTATTTAGTTCTCCAAGGAATGATGGCTATGGATAATCTGGTGAAGGTTTTCAAGTGTTCCGGAAGATACTGTTCATATGTTACCGATTCTACCGAAGAAGCCCTAGTCCATGCTACTACACATCAGCGAATAGGCGGTATCGATTCGCTGAACTGCAGTTATTGTGATTTTGATTCTGCGGGGAATGCGGTTGACTTAGTAATGCACGTCTTCAAGAGTCACGGAAGTTGCACATATTGTTGCCAGCAGTGCTTCTACAGGGCTGCATCGAGTCAAGCTGTGGGAGCGCATTGGTCGAGGGCTCATGGGAATGGTACACTGCCTGGCCCTGGTAATGTGATGCGAACTACAACTACATCCACTATTCCCACAGCTAAAGCTAGCATGTTGAGTCGCGAGGCAGCCGTGTCGTTTTATGTATGCGGTCACGGTAAGTATATAAAAGATTTGGATACATAGTTATATTTGACATAAGTATAATATTATTAAATTTCTATGCTTTCTATATTCCAGGTAAACTCGGGGATTCTTGCAAGTTTCAAACCTACATTCCAGAAAAGTTTTTTGAACATTTAAACCAACGACACGCCGCTGGACCTGTACATCCATGTCATGTATGTTTAAAGTTTAAACAAGTTCGAATATACATACCAAATATTGCTTACTGTAAATAATGAAATTATTGCTATCTAAAATTGTTCGAGTAAACGAACCTTGGTATGTGATTCTCCAAGCCTGTATAGCTTTGAAGTTATCACTGTAATACAGCTTGTTAGATAGCATAATTCATGCCTACCCAGCGTGACTCACCAATAAGCTCTAATGCTTATAAAGGAGGTACTCGCTTATCTCACGTTGCTTATCGAAATTTCTTTTTTTGGTCTGCAATAATAAATATATTCATTATATCCTTTACAGCTATGTTCAGCAGATTTCCTGAAGGCTACCGATTTAGTTCAACACACAAAAACTCACGGATTAAAGTTATACCAATGCACTTGGTGCATTCACGGTGCCGACAATGAGACTGAGATGTTAGCTCACGTCTCAGCAGTACACCCTGACAAGCAACCACAAGCTTACATAAGAATCGTCACGAATAAGGTATGTAATTTGGTTATTAAGAGTATTCTTATATGATATTGCTCTTTAGGTGGGCGAAAAATTCGCATCAAGAAGTCTTAGGTCTCATCCAAAATCATGCACTGAATAACGGTCGAATTTCTAATGCAAACGTCTAGAGAGGTTGGAAAACGCTGAAATGTTATGTTATGAAAGTGAATCCGGACAATGGACAGACTTGAACAAGGACTGGAACTCAGTTGTCCAATATAATATTTTATTTCGTTGCTAGCCAGGTGGCAATATATTAAACAGAGTTCTGTGTCAGAAATAATTAAACAGAGTTCTGTGTCAGAAATATTCACAGTTACGGAGTACCAAAATGTGAAATCGTTTTTTATACCTTGCAATGTTGAACCTTGTCATGTGCAAATCAGGGAGATTTAGATACTTATACTCTCAAATTTATTCAAATATTCGTTTATAAAGGTACATTGTATTGTTTCTGTTAAAATCTGGTACGGAAACTTCAAATAACTCAAAAATTGCATTATAGTGAGTGAGTGATTTGACAAACCACAGCTCTTCTAACCATAGATTCAGAATTTTTCGATGGCTCTAAGAGCAAAACGGAAATTCCTTTGATTTATTATGATACATTAGACATTTTATTGTTTACGTTCATATAGAACGTAAACAATAAAATGTAAAGAAGTTATAGTGCGTAGTTTTTTTTATAACTGTACACTTTAACGGGGTGTTACAGGGCGCAAATTTATATGTAATACTAAAAGTTTAAATTTATTAATTTCAGGAACCTGGCGGCAAGCCGTTGAGAGTTTTGCCACTAGCCTTCTTAACCAAGTATAAAGTCCCAACGCAAGACTATACTCCGTCCCCGACCAAAGAGCATCCGGCACGCGAAGCAGAACGTTCTACTGAAATGGAAGCTCTCATCGGACCCTTCATTGGTGAATCTACAGAAAAAACTACGGAACCTGCTACAGAACCCGAAACTCCAATACAATCATCTGAAATACCAGAAGAATTAATAGAAACTCAAGACACTAAGCCTCCGATAAATATTCTAAACCCTATACTTACAGTTTCTTCGCCCCAAAATAATCAACCAATGACTATCACTGCTGTGACTGACAGTATTCCTCCTACAACAATACCATCTATAGCGACGCCAATAATTACGCCTACAGTAACTACAATAATTCCTCCTGCAGTAACTCCTCCAATCACTCCTCGAACAGCAACTCCGCCAATCATTCCTCGTACAACTACTCCTCCAGTAATTCCTCCTACAGTTAATCCCCCAACTATTGCTCCCCTAAATCCTTCAGCTTCAACAATATCAGTAAAAACAGAACCCGCAGAAAAGCAAAGTATCACTGACATCGTTGTGTTGGATAGTGACGAGGAGGATACACCCACTACATCATCAACATTGGCCACTCCAGTTCCCGATGATGAGGCTACTTCAGGATCAAAGATAGTTCCGGTCGGAACCTTATACACGTGTCCAAAATGTAAGCAGATTTATAAAAACATGGGAGGTTTTAAAAGACACATATCTTCTTGCATTACAGAAGGATCTGCTGTGCAGTGCGCTCATTGCCCATACATGGCCGAATCATTATTTGCTGTCACCTGGCATTACTTGGGAGCCCATACAGAAAGAATTACCTTTGAATGTGGTATCTGTAAGGCCCTTTTAGACACTGAACACTTTGCTAAGACTCATATGAAAACTGCACATAAAGAGACTAACCTTATTTTCACTAGACGTGAAAAAGGAGAAGCAGCGCGTTGTATTATAACCGTTAAGAAAACGCCGATAAAGGAGAGGACGCTACCGAAAAGGAAGCTAAGCGGTCCGAAGAACGACGCTATACCGGCTAAGCGCAGATTTGAACCTCAAGAAATCGACCTACTTCCCATAAGTCCTATACTAGACCATTTAGTCTACTGCTCAAAATGCGAGTTTAGCACCAAAGTGCGGTTAAATATGGTCAGACATTTGCAGTTGCACGCCGAGCAACAACCGGTACCTCAGACGGCGCCCGTCAACCCCGTGCCACATTTGGAGAGCAACGAGAAACATTTCGACAAGATGGTCAATCTGGCATCTAGTTCCGTCGTGAATAGAACACCTGATAAACCTCGTCAAGAGCCTGCACCCACTGTGTCGTTGCTTATACCGCCCGAAGCGGCTTCACGGTACCCTAAGTACGTGCCGGAACGACACAGGCACACCTGCGGGGCGAAAGGTTGCTCATACATTTCGGTTGACGAGGCTATGTTGCGCCGTCACTGGGAAGCCCTGCACTCGGGAACGAACGATTTTCATTGTGTTCATTGCCCTCCTCATCAACATCTCGATACATCAAAACCTTTAACTGCTACTCGTATTGTATCCCATTTGAAAATGCACGATGCAACGCTGTACGCGTGCTCAGCCTGTTCCTACTACCATTTTAAGCGAGAGGCATTAGAGAAACATTTATCCGAGATACATAAAACTGGAAGATTGATGGTCGTGAGGGAGGAAAAAAGCGCTCCGGTATCGCCCGCGCCCGCACAAAGTAGCAGCGCGCCTACTATGGATTTGAAACCGTGGCAGTGTGGCCTGTGCAAATTTAAGAGCCTGCTTCGCCCCGAAGTAGTTGATCATTGTTCCAAACTCCATCAATCGAAAATGCAGTTTAAATGTGGTTACTGTCCGTTCCGAACGTCTGCTATAGAAAATATTAACAAGCATCAAAATAATGCTCATGCGGGGAAACCGGAGGATGTTTTCTATTATTATTACCGTGAAGGATCCATACCCGACGCTAGTGATGGGACGCCGCGATGGATGAAACAACGACAGAAGGCAGGACCTTCGGAGCCCGAGGTGAAGGTCGAAACAACAGTGACACCGGCTGCTAAGTTCGCGACACCCACGGTCACGACTCCCCTCACTATAGACTTGAACTTGGTGAAGAAAGAAGTAAATGAAGCTCCCGCTACTGGCTCCGGCCCAGTTAGTGATATGCAGGATTTGTGTAAAATGTTTGGACAGTTTTGTGAGCCTAATGGAATTAAGTTCAAGTGTCCGCTGTGCTCTATTGTTATGGAAGACACTAGAGATTTGATGCAGTCGCACTTGTTTGAAGAATTGAATTATAGAAAGTAAGTATGCATGTTCTTATACGTATTTGACTTTAAATGCATTTTGACTTTAATTCTTCATACTTCCTGTAAACTTATTAAAAATCAACCGATTACACTACTAATCTGTTTTTTTCATATCTTTTTTTATAGGTGGAGTTGCGGTTCTTGTTCATACAAAGCGTTCCACAAGGCTGGGCTTAACGACCACATGGCATCTGAACATCGTAGGCAATACGATCACATCGAGCTACCGAAAAACGTGAACATTGAAAGATGGGTCACCGCAGTGCTGGATCACCAGGTTGCCATCATAGACAAACGTAGAGAGAACTTGCAAAAACAAAAAATCGTTGAACCTAATAAACCTGGACCTTCCGTTGAAATTGTTGCTCCAAAAGAAACTGCTAGAAAATATTCTGACAAAGATCTAGAAACTGCATTCGGGTCCTTTGGCTTGCCTAACTGCATAATGTTCTGTTGTCCTAAATGCGGTTTCCTATCTAAGGAGGAAGCATTAATGAGAGATCATTTAGAGATGGAATTAAACAAAATAAGGTAAGTGAAGTCATAAAAGTATATCCTAACTCATCATCCGAGTCTTTCCACAACCAAGTTGGAGTCGGCGTTCCATTTTTAGCTTTTCGGTTTTGGATTATTTTAACCAGTTCTAAAGCAAAAATCTATAAAATTTCAGGTGGTGTTGCACCAGTTGTCCAGAAAATTTCCAGACGTACCATGAAGCTCAATTCCACTGCAAGAGCCACGAGAAGCCTTCACGACCCGTGGAGGCGTTGAGAGATCCCATAATGCGGGCCACGTGGATTTCTACCACAATACAGAAACAGAAAAAGCTAATTCAAAATCTTCCCATGACGTCAACATCTTCTTCACTGCCGCCAACTCCCGAGAAAAGTGTTCCAGAGAATGAAAACTCTCTTCTAGTGGTTCGCTATGAGGAAAGAGTTCCCACACCTGATCAAGTGCGTACGAAACGAAGAAGACTAGATCCATTGTTGTAGATACTTTTGGAAAATGATCCACTTTAGTTTCCTAAAATACAATTTGAATCCATGTTCATTTTTGATAAGTTATTTGGTATAGAACTAGTAGAAGTAGCTTTTAATAACATTTCTACTAGAAGCATTAGCGGGTATCATGAGCAAAATCACGCCTTATAAAGCCGCGAATTGCAAATGAAAGGTAGTGCTATACTATATGATGCATGAAATTACCTTTTCAGCATCACTATGCTACAAGATGCATAGGTTGGCCTTAAAATGCATCATTATATTCGAGAATGCGTCAATTGCCTGCACGTAATTTACGTTTACACTTTGGTCAATACCTAAGCGCCCTTGTTGGACACACCTATCGTTTCAACAATAAAATTAAACATTAATCCTTTAACAAGAAACAAGAAGAAAACCAATAACGGAACTCCAAACTTGCAGAAATCAATACAAATTTGTAAAATATTCACATTAATGTATATCTCGCACATTGTAGAAGTACTAGTGATGTAGAATATGACTTGTCACTACCATCTAAAGCTAAACTCGGCAAAGAAACTACTTATCCAATCCATACTGTAATATTTACAAGAGCCATAGTAATATGGTGTAATTTTTATATTGCCAAAAACAGTGTCTGACTCGATATTGAAAAATGTCTAACTTAAAGTAATAAATTGTCTCAAATCAAATCTAGACTCGCAGTCCAATACTGGTCCATTTAGGCGCTATTAGTCCAATTCACGATTTGTCAATTTTACTCTTTTCGCAATTTGTCTAATTTGCGATTGATCCAATTAGCGACTGGTCAATTCTCGATTTGTCCACTTTGCGGCTTATCCAATTCGCGATACTTAGTACTGCAATTCTCGGAATAGCATACGGTCCTGCGCTTTCCGCATCCAGTACCTTCCTACGACCTTTACTAGGTCGTCGGGCCATTTGCCTGGGAGGCTAGCTACCGTTTAAATGAAATCAAACGTATAGCGTACAAAATGTTATAAACGATCAATGTCTAGTTTAAGAGGTTTAATATCGTCAGTTTTCTAGAAATTGTGTTGTGTTAAGAATCGCTAAGCGAACTGGATTATTTTAAGTACTGAAGGTAGATAAAATGGACAAAAATTGCCATTTGACATACAGCAAACTTAATTGTTAGTATATTAAGCAATTGAGTGGAACTTATTAATGATTATAAAGCAAATCTACACTAAGGCATGGCTTAAGTAATTGCAGAGTGTTCCAGTGCAAATTTGCGAAGATGGATGGCAATATTTGTAAATTTAATCTTCAATATAAATTCTGTAAAAACAATTACAGGCTCATTGTAAAAGCCCAAGACTTTGTTGATATAAATATCTGTGATTTATAATATATTCTTGTAAGATTATATTTAGATAGTTGTTAGGTATCTTAGTTAATATTTCGAGCATTTATATAGGTATAATTTTAAGTGGTTTGTTTCCTATTTTGTTAACATTTTCCTATTGGGTTAATCCATTTCGTAATGTTAATCATGCGTAGACATAATTGATTTGAAATATCAAGACGTATAACGTGTTCAATTTTGACTAAGTCTTGATTTACTCGTTTATCTATTTTTGTTTCAATAATCCTGTCATTGGATTTTCAGGAAATATAATAATGGGTCCCCTACATGGGTATCATGCTTTATGTTGTACTTTGTCTATTTATCAACCCAACCTTCTGAGAAATTTATCAGCACATTTTGAAATACGAACATGTTAATGTCAACCATTTTGTAATTGATAATAAAAGTGGTGAGATATTACTCACATAATACTTAACAGTCAAATTGTGCTTATATTGTGTACATAAATATAGTGTAAGATTTAGAAAGTTCGGGAATTTTTGTTTTGATTTACGGAAAGTATGCCAACAGTCCATATATTTCGTTATATAATATCCAATATTAAGAAATATTTTAAACAAGTGTGGTGACATGTTAACAGAGGGTCTATTTAAAGATAAAAATATTCATTCCGAATATTACAACTAAACTAGTATAAAATAGTTTCTAGTCTAAAGAAAATGTCAAAAGTTTAAGCTTTTTTGGATTAAAATCTACTACTTTCGGGCAATCTCAAAAATGTGAATACCAATGGATTTTTTTTTATTTAAGAACTGACATATTTATGCGTTCATCAAGGGGCAAAAACTGTCGGCTTAAACTTAAATCATTCATCATTCATTCATTCAATCAATATGGCTCTCTTTTAACTAGTCGCACATAAATACGGGTTTTTCATTGAAGTAATTATTATGTCCATCGATTGCTTATTGTGTGATTACCAGTATGTAATCAATCATACTCAAAATAAATCTACAAAATGTAGAAGTTGATTTCATCCCTCATCGGTTGTAATCTCAAATTACTATTCGTTATTATCTTGATTAGTTAATTGTCAGTATTTTCTTTTAAAACAAAATAAAGGATTTTGTACAAAATGGTTTATTTACTGTGCTCTAGTTTATAATTCCCTATTATATTTACCTACTTGTTTAAGGTTTTTAGACCATTTCACTCACTGCAGGATTAAGCGAAATGGTAAAACTGCGAGCAGTACACAATACACGGGTACTCCCAACAATACGATCCAGTTTTATCAAACTGGAGAAAAAGGAAATTGTCAAAACGTTCCACAGAACATTAATTTTGGTATCGTGCAGACGAAACAAAACGGGACTATTTTATGCAAATTGTTCTAGACTGGACTGTAACAAAAAAAGGAACAAATGTTACAAAGGGAACCTTGCTCTCTACTAAAAAAAGTAGAATGGATAGTGTGTGTCAGGTTGGCGTGGAGAAGTGTCTGAATAGTCACAAAATTTGCACCAAATAATTGTACCTAACTGTACACTAAACTGTACCTATGTTAAAAAAACTGTACCTCAAGCAATTCAATCCTCTAGTTGCAGTAGTTCGATTGGTAGTTCGGTTGACAGAACTAATGCAACTTTTTAGGCCTCCGGAGCAGAACGTCATGAAAGCAAAAGCAGAAGTCCGGTTGATTTCAATCACCGAACTGTTGCTACCTCTCTAGCTGCAGTTGTTCGGTTGAAATGAAGATCGGTAAAACAAATGAAGATCAACGAAACAAATGAAGATCAACTAAACAATTGAAGATCAACGAAACAAATGAAGATCAACGAAACAAATGAAGATCAACGAAACAAATGAAGATCAACGAAACAAATAAGGATCAACGAAACAAATGAAGATAGATCAAACAAACGAAGATCGATGAAACAAATGAAGATCGGCATAGCAAAGAAGATCGACAAAATAAATGAAGATCGACAAATAAATGAAGATCGGTAAAACAAAAGAAGATCGGTAAAACAAAAGATCGACAAAATAAATGAAGATTGACAAAATCGTTTTTTTTTCGTTGATCCTTATTTGTTTCGTCGATCTTCATTTGTTTCGTTGATCTTCATTTGTTTCGCTGATCTTCATTTGTTTTACCGATCTTCATTTCAACCGAACCACTGCACCTAGAGAGCTAGCAACAGTTCGGTGAAATGAAATCAACCGGACTTCTGCTACTAAAAAGTTGCATTAGTTCGGTCAACCGAACTACGAATTGAACTACTGCAACTAGAGGAATTCAATATAAGTAAATAGAAAATGATATGGACACGCCGTTCTGACGTCAGCTTTGAGCGCATAGTCGTGTATCGCCCCAACGCACATGTGGAAACTGTTCTGGAACATTATCATTAAACTGTACCTAAACGGTACCTCAGACTGCTATTAAAAAAATTATAATCACACGTGATATCTGTCAAATCAGATATAAAATTTGTTACTAATTTATTTATTTTCAATTATAAACATTGGTCAAACACTTCCTCTGTCGAACTATAAAAACTTGGAACGAGCTGCCCACACACGTGTTTCCCTCATCTTACAATCCCGGGTTCAACAAACATCAATGATATAAAAACTATTGATACATTATCTATATCAATGTTGTAAGGTTTTGCATGATGTTCACCAATCGGCAAACACCAAATCCGCCGCATAAATTACATTCCTCGTAATGAAATATTTATTCCCCAGTCGTGAAGTAAATCTGGCTGGAAGGGAACGCCCCCCCTGTTTTTTCGTGGGGAAAACGGGAAACGCCTGGTCTGAAGTTCAATGAAAAAATATTTAATGGTCCATTAACATTGGCGTCAAGAACACTTTAGTAAATCTATTCTGCACTTTGACTTTCGCGTAACCGCTAGTAAATGACGAGAAACGATGAAGAAAAGGCAAAGTGTGTACCAAAAAGAGGATGGGTCAATTAGGAATAGTTCTTTGAACTTCGGAGACTTGGACAGAGTGGATCGGACCCGAGCGGATGCCCTCAGAGATTGCATTCTAAACTCGATTTGGTCGGAATAAGGTTAGCCGATTGATGTAAATAGGAGAGTCTGTAGGGATAGAAAGACTGTTAGCCGATTGCTAACAATGGGATGATAAAATCTGGGCCAAGGACGCACTGTGTGGACTTGGTTAGATGGATCTGGCAATGCAATCTAATCACGGACGGAATGGTCCGTTCTGTTAAGAAAATTTTGAGAACAGCATAGCAATACGGCGAGAATGATACGATACTTATATTGCTTTGAAGAAAATGGCAGGCGTTCTAATTTCATTGTTAAATTACTCGTCTCATATTTTGAGATCGAGATAACATTTTATAAAATGTAGGAACGCTCCGTTGGTAAAAATTAGACAACTTTGAAGATATCTACAACATTCGTTAACGCTTAAACACCCTACCCAACCATTTTGACTGTTAATCGCGTCTCACTTCATTTTTGAGATAGCCCCTGTTTCACAGAGTCACAGTATATTTCATTAGAGTCGGGGTACATGTTAAGTCACGCTTTATCACCGAAGGGGTAGGCAGGGGAATAGTAGATGCAGACGCCCACATTTCACTATTTCTAATTTATGCCTACATTTTATACTCGTAGGTGGCGGTGAGCATAATGCCGTGATCAAATGAACAGGCGCTGTAGTAGCTACCTGCTGTTCATATTTTAAAACCGCCTTCCGTTTTGCTTTTATTAGCTGACTATTACTACCAGACCCATGTCATTTGAAGCACGGAAACGCTTGCAAATGGGAATACTCCAGAGTGGTAGCCGATCTTAGGAAGGACCAGCTGTGATGTGAAGATGGTTAACTTGGTGATCATTTACAGAATATCTATAGTGACGGGATAGATACGGCACTTACGAGTAACGTAACGTAACGTAATGGTCTAAGCTTTTTTTTTCGAGACCATGGGCAGAGCCGCGCTGCCATCCGATTGTTTTATGGCCGTGAAGTGCTTTGTACGTTGTATCAACTGATCTGTATGTGGATGTATCACTTAAATGAACAAACTTTCATTGGTTGATTTCGGAATCTGGCAATAAGAGTGGCGCTTTCTGAAATGTCTATACGGACTTCTTATTTTGTGATAACTATAGCGGCATTTTAGCAATCGGACGGCAGCGCGGGCGTCTTCTGATTGATAATAAAAGGGATATAATAAACCGAGCCTCAAAAGTTTTATTCGGCCACGGCATTTAGCTTCTGATTTAATAACTAAGCCATGCGAAAATGAAATAGCCTATAATATACTAATTCGTCCTCTTTACATCGTCACCTAAACATTTCATTATAAGCATCAAATAAAGATTGTCAATTATTTTAACTTGTCCTGCGTATATATTAACACCTAAGTTACTAATTCAGCCACATTTTTTACATGTAATCACCATTTTATATTTTACAGCTTCAAAACAAGAGCCTTAAAAAGTTATAAATTAAGCCTCCATAGACATCATCAGTTTTTATAACTTAACGTGTCACTGCAAGGTTTAACGCGAGTGCACAGGACGACAGCGACCCGCCATTTGCATCAATCAGAGACCGCTATTTGATATCACTTTGTAACTAAAGACAGATTACGCTTACCGGACAAGAAAGTGAGGTCGAAAAAGCAAATACTAAACTCAAAAGTGTATAATACATTATACACTTGTGAGTTTAGTATACATATATTCGGTGTAACAAAACTACCAGTTCAAATTTCGTCACGTGACGTGGCATTAGTCAAGAAACATTACAAAAATGAAAAAAGAAAAATCACATGAATACTTTAACCGTAAATCCGTTTTAATGGTTCGAAAAATTTTTATTATCATCCTTTCTATCGCTACTGAGCGGCAGTAGAAAGCGACAACAACAGCCAGACGGGTGCTCCGTGTTTGTTTTGCCTAGTGTCCGACCGAAACTGGTTTTCCGGCCGAAACCGAAACCGAAACCGAACTTTCGGCCCCTGGGTCAGTTTCGGCCGAAACCGAAACCGAAACCGAAACTCACGTGTTCGTATCGAAAAAAAAAACCAGCCAAGTGTGAGTCGGATTCCCGCACAGAGAAATCCGTTACAAAAATTAGGTTTGTTGTGTGGATGTTTTTTTTCTGATTTTAGTAGGTATATTTTTTGTTATAGCGGGAACAGCACATGGTGAGGTGGTTGGTGGTGGCAGTGTCTTTTGAAATCTCCAACGCTTTCAACCCCTTGCCCTGGAGCTGCGTTTGGGAGGCGCTAATTTACCATGGAATGCCTCAATACCTCCGTCGAATTATAGGGGCCTATCTTTCCGAGAGGGCTATAACTTACCCGAGAGAGGGTCGGCGAGATGTGTCGTTCGGTGTTCCACAAGGATCGTTCTTGGACCGCTTCTGTGGAACATCGGTTACGATAGGGTGCTGCGTGGTCCGCCGTCCGTTGCTCAGAGGTGTCGGGGTAACCTGTTACGTGCGTAACGTGTTACGACGACATCCTAATTACAGCGCGGCGCGAGGAACAACGCAACGAGACGCAGCCCTAAAGGACACCTGCGGGATCCAGCTTACATATAGGGGGCGTCAGCATCGGCATCGAGCTCTCGATGACGTATCAGGGGCTCGTACTCGATAGCCGGTGTAACTTCGGATACCACTTCCGAAGTTTGGTCCAAAAACTGAGGGAGGGGGCATCAGCCGCACTCTCGTGGTTGTTGCCCAATATCAGGGGACCCAACGCTCCCTGCAGGAGACTGTACCTTGGGATCATGCGAAGCAGGGCCCTATATGAGGCCCCCATATGGGCGGAGATCCTGATGGCCAGCAATGCGGCTGGATTGCTTAGCCCGCTGAAGGCGATGGCTGTCAGGGTAAGGATAAGGGGATACCGCATGATCTCAGTTGAGGCAGCATGTCTTCTAGCCGGGACGAGGGGTCCCGACCGACGATGGGACCTGGAAGCAAGGGCCCTTGCGTCATTGTTAAAATGGCGCAAGAAGGCGCTGGAGCGGTACCATAGCCCTCTTCCTATGAACAGGTCATGCTCGTGAAAGAGACGGCGCCGGGGAGGAAGCGGGAGAGAACTCTCCCACCCAAGTTGCACAGTCTGCGACGGCGCGCCCTATACTCTCAGCCTCTATGACCAGGGGCCGGAGGACGTCTGCTCACCGTCCTTATAGAAGCAGGCCCTAGACGATAGCATGAAGTTTGAGATTCATGCATGTCCCCCTCAAGTAGCGGGATAACAACTAAACAACCCCCCAAAGACGCGGCTGCAGTACGTATCACTCCGAGGGCATACTCGGGGCTCCCAACGCGTGGTTTTTAGTCGGTAGGACTCCGGCATAGCATCTATGCATAACAGAAATACATCATCAGTGGTTAGGCCTCTATCTGGCGTGGATCTAGCGATACAACCTGCCTCGTGACTAAGAGACAGACGGTCGGCTTGGCCTTATGTCTCGTTTATAGGGTCCCGCTTTAACTCCCCGTGTGAGATTCCGACTGGCACTTAGTCGGTTATTTTTTCAATAGGTGCAGCAAGTTCCACCAAGTGCCATCGATCAACGGTATAAATCTTCTCACGTGTTTATTTTAGAAATATCTCCACCTAATGATGAGTTTCTTTCTTTTACGTGTGGAATTACTCATAGATGATATTGCGAACTCCTACCGACTAAAACCACACGGTGCCCTGCTACTAGCTCTTGGCCGGTTTTGGTTACATTCTAGAAGTGTATAACTAAAATCGGGCACGAGTGAGCCGGACTCGCGCACGAAGGGTTCCGTACAAGAAAAGCGGCAAAAAAGTCACAGTTGTTGTATGGGAGGCCCCCTTTAATACTATTATTTTGTCTATTTTTATTATTTGTTGCTATAGCGGCAAAAGAAATACATCATCTGTAAAAAAAATAACTGTCTAACTATCACAGTGGATGAGAGACAGCCTCCAGACAGACAGACAGACGATCAACACAGTCAACGGAACCGACAACAAAGGAGTAAGGTTATGTAATGTCCTAAATCTTTAGGATTCAGTAACCAAAAGTAAAAACGTGATCCTAAAAAGGAGGTCGAAGACATAACACAGGGGTAACTGTCTAATACTTCTCAATGATTGTACTCGTAATTGCTTGTGGCTTAAATAAAGTTGTATTATTATAACTATTGATTGGAAGTCCTTTGTAAATCTCTAAATCTTCGGTTAGTAATATATTAACTGGTTGGGCTGACCCCAACCACGTCACAAGCAGAGCCAGACACTCAAAATTTATGAACACGTGGGTTTCGGCCCGGCCGAAAGTTTCGGCCCGTTTTGGCCGAAACCGAAACTGCGGCCGAAACTCGATTTTTTGGCCGAAACTGGCCGAAACCGAAACCGAAACCGAAACTTCGGTCGGTCACTAGCTAATTATATTATCAATGCAGAACTGCTTGTCACCTCTCATAAAGGTTATTGAATTAGTCAAGGGTTTAAAACTAAAAGATGTCATTAAATTAATAAAGTTGCTACGTTTTGTACTATCTTCGCATAAATTAATATTGAAATCACCACATATACAACTCCTGTTATCAAATAAGTGTTCCATCAAGTTTTCTAACTTTTGCATAAATACTTCTAAATTATAGTTGTATGGAGTTCTATAGAGACAACACAAATACAAACCAGTCAACCTGTCTCTAATTGCACATATTTCAAAAGACCCCCTAGTATATAATTTTTTGGCTATTGGTAGCTCTTCTTTTTCTTCAAAAAAAAATCAAATCTGACTAATGTTAATCCTGATGACCCTAAGTGTCCCTCCTTCTCCAAGACCACGTAGGTTAGCTAGCAAGTGCCTTACTTTCATGTGAGGTGGTAGGATCTCAGTACACCGACCTCTTTTAGCCCGGATTCGAACAAACTCGAAGTTAAACGAGTATTTCGGGCATCGTGGTTTTTTTTTGTTTTATGTGAGGGAAAATCCTCATGGATGTTATGCCGGACTTCTACCGACTAAAAACCTCACGTGTCCTGCTAACAGCCTACAGTTGGGAGCCCCGGGTAAGCCCTCTGAAGGATAACGGATCAATTTTACAACTTGAATTTATTCATCCTTGCTATACGCTCGTTTACGTTTTTCCAAGTTGCTTGTGGTTTCCGTTACCTACATATACATAGTATTGCTAATCAATGGGTTTAAAATAATGATGATGGAATGTAAAATCCTACAAAATTCTAATATAGGTACTAGAATTAGAAGATATTATATCTCAATTAATATCCCACTCCGGCTTGGTCGAATTGATTAAAAACATAAACCTAACAATAAAGTTTACAGACATCTAGTTCAACAAAATTAGAAAATCGCCGCGAGTTCCCGCCAGTTAAAAAAAAAATTCAACATAGTTCCGTTTCGAATAGGTACATACTTTTACGTTGCTGAACTTTTTTGCGATTAAAAAAAACAAACGTAGAGAAAGTTTCACGTTCAGCCTTTCCCGCCAGTCTGTAACAGGATTAGTTTCGGATATATTTTAAAGCAATTAATTTTTTTTATTCTAGGTACTAGCTGTTACCCGCAACTTCGTTTGCGTGGAAATTATGTTATAAGCAAAGTTTGAACTATATTCTATCGAGCCTCTAGGATAAGTCGTAACCAAAATGTGGGGACAAAGTTAGGACATCCTCCAACTTACCCGGGGAGCTATGCGCTACATGGTTTTTTTTTAATGTGAGTTAAATCCCACATGAATATACTATAACTCCTACTGACAAAAAACCACACGTATCCGGTAGGACTCCCAACCGTAGGCTGTTAGGTAGGTATAACAGCCTACGGTTGGGAGCCCCTGGTAAGCACTCTAAAAGATACCCCAGGACTGCGCTAGATGGATGGGTAGAGACTTCATGGTTTTAGCGGGTCCAAGGCCGGTATGACGGAAATCTTTATTAATTGGCCCCTTTAATAATAAAAAAGAGTAAGTAGTATGGTGAAGCGCGAATACGAAACGTTTGTTAGATTTGGGCCACAGACTGAAAACTGTAAGTACTTATAACCGAAAGATTTGAGACGATAACACTAACGCTAACGGTAGCCAGTAAATGGCAGTCGTTAAACCAAGTTATTAGCCTTATAGACTTAATAATTTTTAAAAGTATAGAGAACTCTCTCACCCAAGTTCCAAGTACCCAAGTGCCGTCAAGTTGTCTTCGTCTAAGACTATCGGCCTACATGACCGGGGCCCTGAGGTCGATGAGGAGGCTGCTCACCGTCCTTACAGAAGCAGGCCCTAGACGACAGCGTGACGCAAGGGATTCACGCTAATATAAACCTATCCGCATATAAAAATTGAACCTAACCTATTTCGTAAGCATGTCTTTTGCCCATATACCTACAGATTTTAATCCTTCTCTGTCAAGCCCCTGAGCTAAGTAGTGTGATTAAATATTTACAACTAAACTAAAATAGCTGTTCCCCGCGACTTCGACCGTGTAGAAGTCGTTATCGCGTGATAGTAGTTATCACGTAAAATCATAACACTCCTTTTGCGCAGTGGGTTAAAAAGTAGCCTATGTCCTTCACAGGGCCTCGAACTATCGCCATACCAAATTTCATCTCAATCGCTCCTGCCCTTTAGCGTGAAAACGTAACAGACAGACAGACATACCGAGTTATGTACTTTCGCATTGATAATATTAGTAGGGATAGCTGTTCCCGCGACTTCGACCGCGTAGAAGTCGTTATCGCGTGAAAGTCGTTATCACGTAAAATCATAACAATCCTTTTGCGCAGTCGGTTAAAAAGTAGCCTATGTCCTTCCCAGGGCCTCGAACTATCCACATACCAAATTTCATCTCAATCGCTCCAGCCGTTTAGGCGTGAAAGCGTAACAGCGCGAAAGTCGTTATTACGTAAAATCATAACACTCCTTTTGCCCAGTGGGTTAAAAAGTAGCCCATGTCCTTCCCAGGGCCTCGAACTATCCACATACCAAATTTCATCTCAATCGCTCCAGCCGTTTAGGCGTGAAAACGTAACAGCGTGAAAGTCATTATCACGTAAAATCATAACACTCCTTTTGCGCAGTCGGTTAAAAGTAGCCTATGTCCTTCCCAGGGCCTCGAACTATCTACATACCAAATTTCATCTCAATCGCTTTAGCCGTTTAGGCGTGAAAGCGTTACAGCCTGAAAGTCGTTATCACGTAAAATCATAACACTCCTTTTGCGCAGTCGGTTAAAAAGTAGCCTATGTCCTTCCCAGGGCCTCGAACTATCCCCATACCAAATTTCATCTCAATCGCTCCAGCCGTTTAGGCGTGAAAGCGTAACAGACAGACAGACAGACAGACAGACAGACAGAGTTACTTTCGCATTTATAATATTAGTAGGGAGTAGGGAAGTAGGGATTGTTGGAGAATAAAAACACGCGGGTGGATCCATGTACCACCTCGTTAATTTTATACAATACGCAGCGTTTCTTGAGTTTTGAGAACCATTCTAAAATACGGTCCCTAGACAAATGTATGTACTAATTTGACAGGCACTAATTTGAATGTGAAACCAACGGTTCTATAATGGGAGCAGCGGCGGTTGCGGTCTACCGGCTTGAGCGTGATAAAGTAACTTGCGACCATTATAGATGGCACCACCAGTTAAAGTTTAAGCATAGACATTAGGTATATGAGTTTAAGGTTATTTTATGGAACTGCAACGTTGCCAACTACAGAATTTTATGAAACAAGCTATGCTTTACCCACAAAAAGAAATATTTAGTTTTTACATAATAGAGATTAAGCATTGACATTATTAGGTGCAGTCAACTACAAAGAGATGTACTAGTTTAATCTTACCAAATGATGTATCGTCGTATATTCGACTCGCAGGGATACATCATTTTGTAAGAATAAACTAGTACATCTATTTGTAGTTGACGGTATAATAGGTATGTATAGTTTAAGACCATTAATGGTAAGTAAGTAATTAATAACAAGGTATCTACTTATCTCCAGGAGGTATACAGGATTTTATAAACCGGCAAAAATAATCATAAAATAAATAAATTCCTTTTTACTTTATTTGTGTGTGAAGACACATGGCGCCTATATTAACCTATACATAACACCAGAGTTTTGTATTATTATTTCAATAAAATAAAAAAAAATGAACTACTCATGCAGACACTGTGCATCGCGCACAAAAGCACTCAAAAGCTAAATAGTCCATTGAAATGTTACAATTGAAGGACCGAATATGGCATTTCTTAGAGGACGCAATTTTATTTTTGGAACATGTGTGGGGGTTCAATAGAAGCTTAACCTCAAGTTTGTGGGGTCGCCACCCTTGTCCCCCGGCCGCCATCTTGAAAAGGGGTGAAAACACCTTTTTTCACAATATCTCGGAAACTATGAGTCTTACAAAAAAATTGAGAAGTCATAATTTGTAGCAAATTGTTTGCCTACAAATATGTTCATACACATTTTTGCCCTAAATTAAAAATTAAAGAAGTTATAAACAAAAAATTGCAAGTAAATTATAAAATACGTTGCGTGGGGGAAGCGAAATGCTTTCTTTCATGTGGCGACACAATGCTGAAAGGCGGCCTTATTCCGCGCGGGTAGGTGGTGCATCGGCAAAAGAAATTAATTTTAAGATAATTTTATTTAACTGTAAGTCTTAGACCATATAACACGGGACTAGCCTTTGCGAACCACCGCATACAAAAATATTCTGCCAGTTTTCATACAAATGAAGGGGAAAACACAAAGACAAATAAAATTTCATTGCAATTAAAAATGTATTAATCGACAAACGCGTAATGGCTGTTGTGTGTTAATTGTTATTGTACAGTCAACTACAATGTAATGTACTAGTTTAATCATATAAAATGATGTACTGATGTACAGGCTTTTCATAAAGCCAAAAGACCAAATGGTCATGTGCAATGGCAGAAAACAATGCTTAAGTAAGGCGCATCCTGTGGTTAGATGATCTAAGCTGTAAGTACATACTTTAATTTTATTTTTATTTTGTGTTTATCATATGCCGTTTTCGATGTGCCACTTGTTTGACGGAATTAAATGCATTTTTCTTTCTTTCTTTTCTTTCAAAATTTTCTTTTTTGCTCTGTGGCGTTTTTTATATATATTTTACAAAAAAAATACCTCAGACCAATCTTGTAGATGATCTTTCGAGGACTTTTTTTTTTTAATTTCTCTTAAAAAATCATCTACAAGATTAGTTTGAGGAATTTGTTTGTAAAATGTATAAAAAAAGTTATAAAGCAAAAAAGAAAATTTTTATAAAAAAAATATTTTTTTTTTTTTAAAATTTTTGTTAAGTTATATACATATTTGTAGGCAAAACAATATGCTACAAATTATGCCTCCACAATTTTTTTGTAAGACTCATAGTTTCCGAGATATAACGAAAAAAGTGTTTTTTCCCCCTCTTTTCAAGATGACGGCCAGGGGACAAGGGTGGCAACCCCACAAACTTGAGGTTAAGCTTCTATTGACCCCCCACACATGTCCCAAAAATAAAATTGCGTCCTCTAATAAATGCAAAGCTCATGTAACATTTCAATGGACTAAATCATAATCTACAATTTGACAATATTAATCTCCCTATTACACCAATAAAACACCAAAAACTTTTATCAACACTTCAAAAGTTTTCTCAAAAATTTTTCACCTTTCATTCCGATTTGAGAGGGAACGCGCCAGCCAACGATATTTCAAAAGTAAACGATGCTTTTCTTATCCTAATCTGACCCAAGGGCCGGGAAATTGGCAGTATTATTCGAAATCAGGTAAATGGGCATTGAATAACGGTAGAATAGGGTGGAGATTTTCATGTTTACAGAGTGAATTATAAAATGATATTGGGGGGATACTTTTAGGGTTCTGTACGCAAAGGGTAATTACTGAGACTTTGTTGTCAATCTGTCTGTCAAGAGCAATGATATAAAAACTATAGATACGTTATAGTCACTTGAAAATGGCAACACGTAAAGTAGGTAATTACCTGAAAATCTGTGACGCAGCTGTAGGGTTAGCGAAAGTTCTATTAAAACTGTTTTAAATTCTGTTAGTAAAGAAAACACGAAAAAAACATGCCCTTATGTATCTTCAGGTGATACACAAGCTACACAGCAACAGTTCAATATAAAAACGTGTCATTTCATGCGTAAGTACAATAGAAATAATAATATTATTTCATTTTCTCGGATCGATAAAATTATATGTATGTATGTAAAATGGCGGCAAGCATAATAAATGCACAAGGAAAATGTACTCTATAGTCTGTGGTTTGGCGCCCGCGATCCGTAAGGGGATGTCGGGGAGATTTTGTAACAACGTTTTATTTTGATATTTGATTTTTTTTTATTTAGGTAGTTAATTTCTATTCTTTAAAAAAATAATGAAACATAATAATAATATATTAAGATTCTTAAAATGATTTCAATTACAAATATTTGGATTACTTACTAGGTAAGTACTAAATTTATAAATGTTTCTGTATGTTATTGTTATATTTTTATTTTATGACTTAAATTACGTTAATAATTACTAATCCGATAAACTACATTAACATTTTATAAATTTAAATATTACGTACTTTACCCGTAAATAGGTACATTAATCATAGGTATATTCAATGTTCGTGTATAACGTGTCTATATATGATACGTCTTTGGTCAAGAGGCTGTATCTCATCAATATCTGAAATTTTCACTGATTCTGTATTTATGTCAAAGATTCTGTAACATACCTCCGACAGCCACCGCCGTTCTGTCGGCGAAACGTTTGTAGTTGAAAGGTTCTGTCAGTGAACAACTCATAATAGAAACGTTCTGTCGGCGGCTCATCCGACAGAGAAACGTCTGTCGGAGGTATGTTTCAGTGCCAAAATCAAATACGAGAATCAGAGAAAGAATAATATTCAAGGAGGGTGCAGCTGAAATTTTCACAGATAATGTATGCCGCTATAAAATCAAATACGAGAATCAGAAAAATAGTAATATTCAATGAAGGGTGACGGACGGAGGTTGAAGTTTGTCGTCAGACCTTTAAAGAGTACGAAATAGTTCGGGCAATATTAATAAATTACCTACTGTCCTAAACAATACGTACTACCTTTCAAGTTTATAACATTAGATAATAAAATGTGATTCAAATGACAACCCTGTTCATACACAACCCCTTATCATTTTCAAGAGGCCAGAAAGGCTTTACGACACCTATATTTTCTACACTAAACGAAAAATAAGATGCTAGTAGACGTGCAAGTTGTAAGAACAGGAACATAGATAAAAGGAATTTAGTGGGATATTCCTTTATCAACGTTTCTCTGGCAACCAATTTTCTATATCGCACCCTATCTTTTTCGTGTAGAAATCCTCATGGATGCTACGTCGGACTCCTACCGACTAAACCACAAGGTAACATACTGGAGTAGAGGATCCTCGGAAGGATAACCGACATTTATTTATTACCTACTGGATGTTAAAAGAGTGGCCGCAGAAATGAGGACGACATGTTAAAACTGGCCAATTTTGGAGGTAGTTGGTGAGTGACATTTTCAAATTCCCGTATCGAATACCAATACTGAAATATAGATGACTAGCTGACGCCCGCAGCATCTCCCGTTTCCCTTTCAAGTTCTGATCGCGTTTCGGCTTACCGTGGGAACTTACTCCCGGGATAAAAAGTAGCCTATGTGTTATTCCAGACCTATATCTTCCCCTGTACCGAGCCGTGTCAGTACGCCGTGAGGCAGAAATTACCATGGGAGGTGGAGGGTAATAGGTACCCCTGTCCCGAATTTCAGTCAGATCCGTTCAGCCGTTAGAGCGGAAAGAGTAACAAACATCCAAACATCCACACTCACAAACTTTCGCATTTATAATATTAGTAAGATTGATGATTCATGTGTGATCTGACGAAATTTTCGTTGGTGTAAAACATTTTATGTACTATCCAACTCCACCACATTTCTAGCGAATAAAGTGAATTGAATTGAGATACACTCAAGGAATAATATCGCAAGCAGTTTGAAAAAATAAAACGGCCAAATGCCTGTCGAATTTGAACATGAAGGGCTCCGTATCAATTCTTTATTCTTTATTTCTTGCGAAACATAAACAATAATCGGCATAAAAGATGTTCGATAATGCATAGTCAGTATGTTTCTACCAATAGGCATGCATAATACAATTCAAAACGTGTAAAATAAAATTAATAACAATCACCAATATAATACAACAATATATCCACAACTACGTCATTAAATATGTCACTTTGTCAATCAATTCACACAGTACTATACAATAATTCTATCCGACAAGTATCCATTTACAGAATAGTAGGCCTTTTCTATCAGTACAGCTTTTAATTTATTTTGAAAAGATCTCAAGTCATTACATTCCAATAAAGATTTAGGTAATTTATTGTATAACCTGGGGGCCATATTTAGTAGACCCTTCAAACACGACAAAAAAGCGTTTAAATAAATAAATAAATAAATATTCACGGACATCTCACACAACGCTATCTGATCCCAAAGTAAGCTAGGAATAACCTGCTTGTGTTATGGGTATCAGACCACGGATATTAATACTTATATACTTTTAAATACATACATATTATTAGTGTCCGACCGAAACTGGATTTCCGGCCGAAACCGAAACCGAAACCGAACTTTCGGCCCCAGGGTCAGTTTCGGCCGAAACCGAAACCGAAACTCACGTTTTCATAATGAAAAAAAAAAAAAAAACCAACCAAGTGCGAGTCGGATTCCGCACAGAGGGTTCCGTTACAAAAATTGGGCACAAAAATTACGTTTGTTGTGTGGATGTTTTTTTCTGATTTTAGTAGGTATTTTTTGTCATCGGCAGGGTGAGGTGGTGGTGGCAGTGTCTCTTGACCGCTTTTGAACGCTTATTTACCATGGAATGCCTCCATACCTCCGTCGAATTGTCGGGGCCTATCTTTCCGAGAGAGCCATAACTTACCCGAGCTGGCTAGGGCTGGGTCCCTGAGATGTGTCGTTCGGTGTTCCATAGGGATCGGTCTTAAGACCACTTCTGTGGAACATCGGTTACGATTGGGTGCTGCGTGGTCCGTTGCTCAGAGGTGCCGGCGTAACGTGTTACGACGACACCCTCATTACAGCGCGAGGAGCAACGCACCGAGACGCAGCCCTGAGGCAACCTGCGGGATCCAGCTTACATATAGGGGGCATCAGCTTAGCTTAGCTCTCGATCTGACGTATCTGAGGCTGGTACTCGATAGCCGGTGGAACTTCGGATACCACTTCCGAAGTTTGGTCCCATAGCTGATGGAGGGGGCTACAGCCGCACTCTTGCGGTTGTTGACCAATATCAGGAGACCCAATGCTCCCTGCAGGAGACTGTACCTTGGGATCATGCGGAGCATGGCCCTATACGGAGCCCACGTATGGGCGGAGATCCTAATGGCCAGCAATGCAGCTAGATTGCTTAGCCCGCAGAAGGCGACGACTGTCAGGGTGATAAGCAGATACCGCACGATCTCAGTTGAGGCGGCATGTCTTCTAGCCAGAACCCCTCTATGAGACCTGGAAGCAAGGGCCCTTGCATCATTATGGCACAAAGAGGCACTGGAGTGGGGCCATAGGCCTCTTCCTGTGAGCAGGTCATGCTCGTAAAAAAGACGGCGCGGAGGAAGCGGGAGAGAACTCTGCCACCCGAGTTTCAGTCTGCGGCGGCGCCCCATACTATCAGCCTCCATGACCGGGGGCCTGAAAACGGTGACGGGGCTGCTTACCGTCTTTACAGAAGCAGGCCTTAGACGATAGCATGACATGAGAGATTCATCCACGCCCCGCTCAAGAAGCGGGATAACAACTAAACAACCCCCCAAAGACGCGGCAAAGCTGTTAGGTAGAATACGCGTGGTTTTTAGTCGGTAGGACTACTATACAGTGAAAATTTTAGGCCTATATCTGGCACGGTTCCAGCGATACAACCTCGTGACTAATAGACAGATGGACGGTTTGGCCTCATGTCTCGTTAATAGGCTTTAACCCCTCCGTGTGTGAGTTAGACTCGCACTTGGCCGGTTATTTTTTCAATAGGTGCAGCAAGGTCCACCAAGTGCCATCAATCAATGGTATAAATCTTCTCAAGTGTTCATTTTAGAAATATCTCCACCTAAAGATGAGTTTCTTTCTTTTACGTGCGGAATTACTCATGGATGCTATAGCGAACTCGTACCGACTAAAACCACACGGTGCCCTGCTACTAGCTCTTGGCTGGTTTTGGTTACATTCTAGAAGTATATAACTAAAACTGGACAACAATGAGCCGGACCAGCGCGCGTAGGGTTCCGTACAAGAAAATCAGCAAAAAATCACGTATGTTGTTTGGGTTCCTCCCTTTAATATTATTAATTTGTCTATTTTTATTATTTGTAGCTATAGCGGCAACAGAAATACATCATCTGTAAAAAATGTAACTGTCTAACTATCACAGTGCATGAGTCTGCTGACAAACAGATAGACGACCAACGAAGTCAACGGATCCGACAACAAAGGGGTAGGGTTATGTAATGTCCTAGAATCCTAGATCACGTTTTTAGGTTCTGTAAAAATTGTATTGTAACTATTGATTGGAAGTCCTTTGTAAATCTGTAAATTATCTTCAGTTAGTAACCTATTAACTGGTTGGGCTGACCCTAGGCACGTCACAAGCAGAGCTAGGCACTCAAAGTTCATGAACACGTGAGTTTCGGCCCGGCCGAAAGTTTCGGCCCATTTTGGCCGAAACCGAAACTGCGGCCGAAACTCGATTTTTTGGCCGAAACTGGCCGAAACCGAAACCGAAACCGAAACTTCGGTCGGTCACTACATATTATACATAGAAACACCCAGACTCTTGAGACAAACATTTATGGGTCACACAACGTTTGTTGTATTGGCCCTCTTAATTACTTTTTTAGTATTTAGTGCTTTTACTTGTTGGTCTAGTGGTGTGAAAATTTCACCGGTCTGCTATCACGATGGGAAAATAGAATATTTATTTATTTACTAGCTGACCCTCGCAACTTCGTTTACGTCACATAAGGTGTATAAAAGGAGAGGTATTTCTTCATCGTATCATCAAGCAGCGCGTGAATCTTCCACGCCTTTGGCGCGGACTGAATTATTTTACAATAGCCTTAACCATTAAGCTCTTTTATGATTAAGTCAACATGCCAGTTTAGATTTACCCTCACATTCAAAGGAACCCTTGAATTCTAGGTCTTGCGAAAGTTGAGATGTCTCTAATAAGTGAACTGCAAAACCCTCAACATTGAAAATTGTGTGAAACAATTTTTAAAGTACTTCCTTTGAGACATTGAAAATATTTTTGGAATCGGACCACGCGTTGAGAAGTTACAACTAATTAACCATTTTGTCTTTCATCCCCTCTCCCAAAGGAACCGCGCAAAATATCGGTATCAAAAGTATCCATGAACCATGTTCGGGTCATAAGCTCAGATTGTACCAAGTTTCGTTCAAATCGATACACTAGTTTCGGCGTGATACTTATTCGGGATACAGACACACAGACAGACAGACTTGAAAAATTTAAATTACATTTTCGGCTTCAGTATCGATTAGAGAACACCCTACAGTTACAATTTCAAAATATCTTCCATGTACAGACTCTAGACCCTACAGTTTTATAACATTATTATAATTTGACAAAACTGTCATTGAACCTCTGCCTACCCTCTAGTCCAGTGAATATAGGCGTGATTATATTTACTAGAGATGCGCCGAATGTTCGGCCGAATGTTCGAATTCGGTACATTCGGCAAGTTTTGGAAAGTTCGTATTCGGCCGAATATTCGGTTTATTTGCCGAATAATGACCGAATATTGAAATTATTATTAACAAATTAAAAATTATGGAATAGGTAGGGGTTTTCCCATAATTAACGTCATGATACAGAGACCTCTGGTGATGCACAGTAAAGTAACATAATCATTCAGGTGATAATTCACTCCGAGCTTATTGGACGCCAATCTGGCGTCCAATAAGCTCGGAGTGCTCAACATTGCTTCCCTAAAAAATGCCCGGATTTGACAGCGAGCAGAGCAGACCGGTTAATTGAATCCGTTTAACTCATCATAAACTCGAAAAGTTCTTGTTTTCCCACCAATAAATGGTCGAGATGATATTGTTGTAATGAGCTAGCTCAGTTCTAGATAGTGGTCCAAGTCACTACGTCCGTTTTTATCTGTTCTTCTTTAAGATACAATATGCAAGTACTTTTCTTCACTAAATACTGTGTCTCACGACGTTATCACTCAAACCACAGGGCGGAAACGCCATACAAAAATGTTCGTTTTCACCCACACTAATATACACGTAATGTGAATGCTTGAATCAAGTTTGAATGTGTGTGTGAGTATACTAGGGATACTAGCTATGGAAACAAAATAATAAGAAACAGAACGCAATCTCATGTATGTAGGTACTTTTTTTTTCAAATCTACCCTCGGCTTAGCACAAATTAAACCAAAGCAATAGCACAAAGTACGTAGGTAGTAATACGTTATGCAACGCAGTGACACTCTCTCAAGTACTAACACGGCAATAGACACATCAACTTTGGTGGGGGGTTGGGGAAGCTTACTCGGTGGGAGGTAGGGAGTGGCCGATCTGTATGTAATACTATTATATTATCTTTGCTAAAACGCTACAAAACACGACAGCACACAACCAGTCCAAAACTCGTAACTGAACTAACTCTCTGTGAAAATGAATTGCTCACGTTCCATTTCACTTTTTACATTTACCTCACTGATCTCAATCCTAATATTTATTGCAAACTCTTCTTTGGTGGAAAACAAATCTCATTTAATTTAAAATGAGCCCATTCAGCCCACCATCCCCCGCTAATTACTCTATCGGCGCGTACGGCCACACATGGGAGTGCTCGTCATTTCTGAGCTGCTGGTCCAGAATACCAGTATTGCCCGTTCGACTCGGTTAAGGGGCGTGCTATGAGGATTATTAACGATTCTCTACTTAGGGGCCTTCGCAAAAACTTTGATTTTTTACAGCTTGCAGGATCTGTAGACCTAACCGAACTACATACAGGATGGAATTTAAAGACGGTACTTGGAGGGAAAGTACCCTTAATATTCATAATGGCAAGTTTTGCTGGAAGGAAACATTCCTTTATTTTCAAAAGTAAGCAAAACTACACTTAAAGATTTTTGAAAAATCACCTGCTTGAACCGGAAATCGAACCTGGGAGATGTGAAAAAAAAACATTCTGTATTTTATGATACCAACCGAAACAGTTTTTAATAAGGTTCAATTTCTTTTAATCAACATTGTATCTTTAAATTAAAGGAATATCAAGTAAAATATGTTTTTATTGTAAAGTTTTCTCCCTATCTGAAGAAAAAAAATCAGTCTAATTGAAAACCTCCTACTTTTTTTTGAAGTTGGTTGGTTGAGTGACCAGAACGAATATTCCCATTCACAGAAACTAGAACATTTTTTTAACCAACTTCAAAACAATGGAGAAGAATCTCAATTAGACTTTTCTTTTTCTTCAGATAGTCAGTAAGCTTTACAATAAAAACATATTTTACTTGGTCTTCCTTTAATTTAAGATACTATGTTGTTTAAAAGAAATTGATTCTTATTAAAGACTGTTGAGTTTGGTATCATAAAATACAGGTTTCTTTTTTCACATCTCCCAGGTTCGATTCCCGGCTCAAGCAGGTGATTTTTCATAAATCTATGAATGCAGTTTTACTTACTTTTGAAAATAAAGGAATGTTTCCTTTCAGCAAAACTTGCCATTATCAATATTAAGGGTACTTTCCCTCCAACTACCGTCTTTAAATTCCACCCTGTATAATAGCAACAAAGTGGCGATTCCCTGCAAAGACGGAGATTTATTGGTGAAATATTTGTGACTTTCTTCACGCTTGCAAGCCGTTCGATTGAGAATCGGCGACCTGGGGTTGAGGGCTGCGCGCCTAGCGCTGAAAGATTGTCGCCAGTCTCGTCGACAGACCTGTACTAACCTATTTACCGCGTTAATTTGAACTTTGAACCGAATAGTTCGGCCGAATATTCGGTTCGGTACATTTTAAACCGAATATTCGGCCGAATGTTCGAATTCGGTTCAACCCACATTCGGCGCATCTCTAATATTTACCAAAAAGATCTAAGTTAGCCTAGCCCTTCATTTTGTGCCTTCAGAATAAAACCTAAGAAGAATTATTTAGCGACATTTTCATTTCATGACACACAAAATGGCCGTCGCGTCAGCGTTTAATTTGCTCCTGAAACTCCAGCACACAACTCTACTAAATTGTGAAGTTAAAAATCAGTGCTTTGAAATAGTTAGCAACACTTTTAAACCAATTATGAACTTGTCAACCCTATCTTATTTGGCTTACATACCAGAGAAAATTGAGTTTTATGAATGTGGTAGAAGGTACATTATAGCTTACCGGGTATCTAAATATGTAGTTCATTTCAAAATCCCGTGGCCCGTAGTATAGATTCACCCCCTGACGAAATTTAGGGATAACGCGGAGTATTAAAATGCCCAAAACAGTCAGAATTGTCGAAAACATAAAAGGAATTTTTGTAGTAGAGCTAACACTCTATTTTGGTATTTGAAGTTATATTCTTTGTAAAGGAACCCATTCAGAAAAAATCTGTGCTTGTGATATATGTATTTAGAAATCAACTTGTCGCACTCGCAATCTACTACATGACGTAGGCCTCTCCCAATTGGCGCCACGTGGGCATGCCACAAATTTGGGGAGCGACTAGATTCGGTAGATATACGTATGTTTATAAATATTATCTAGGGCTCAAGCCCAAGTTATTACTCTAATTTGGGCTAGACGACAGCGTTGAGTTTAGGAGACGCTAGGATAAAGAGTGGAGACCGCGACTTGGTAAACGTGGGGTAGGACGACCCCCTGCCAGATGGACCAACAGCCTGAAAAAAGTTCAAGGAGTGACTGAATGCCTGGAAGGGGCAGAACCGTGTATTATGTCGTTTGCAAGAAGCCTACGTCCAGCAGTGGACAGTGGACAGCCATAGGTAGTTTTGATAGGATAAAGAAATTTCATGAACACCTAAGGGCTATAGGATATTGGGTTATGACTACATCATGCAGGTGTAGCATATCACAGCTGGCATATATCGATATCTGATAGTAGATACTCTTATCAGAACACGTGTGTTCATGTGCATATTACTCATACCGAATATTTGATAATGTTTTGTTTAGATTTTAGATAGATATGTACCTAGATAACTAAGGAGTTTATTTGTCTGTTTACACTGTAACCTGAATCGTTTTTTTAGAATCGTCATTTTATTCACCCTACTCACGACAGCACCTTGATGACCCGAACCAACCCTTCAAAGACGCGAGACAGTACCCGCACTCCTTTTTTTGTTTAACGTGAGGGAAAATGCTCATGGATGTTATGCCTACCGACTAAAAAACCTCACGTAACGCCCAACAGCCTATGGTTAGGAGCCCAGGGTAAGCCCTCGGAAGGATGTCCCAGGACTCCCAAGTCCCAACAGACCTACGGCCGGCACTGCGGCCTCGCTCAGGGGGTGGTTCGGGTGCTATCCCGCATCTTTGGAGGGTTTCTGGTGTGACCCCGCTTCTAAGAGGGGGCGTGCGTGAGTTCCTCACATCACGCTGCCGTCATGGGCCTACTTCTGTAAAGACGGTGGGCCGCTCTCTCACCGTCCTCAGGCCCCCTACCCGCACCCCTAGGAGAGGCCGCGGTGGTAGCCAAAGTCTGTCTGGAAACCTGGGACATCCTTCCGACGGCTTACACGGGGTTGCCGGGTTTTTAAGGTTCCAAATTACTGACTAGTAATTTTCACAGATTGCGCTGTAAAAACAAATAGGTAGGTACTAAAAACGAAAAAAAATATTTAAAGGAGGCTCCCATCCAACAAACGCGATTTGTGTACTGTTTCTAGGTACAGGACCCTCCGTGCGCGAGTCCAACTCCCACTTGGCCGGTTTTTTAAGACCTCGACTGTTAGTCGTTATCTCATTGATAACACTTAATCATTTAAATGCTGATCGCTGCCGCTAATCATAGGCACATTTTATTCAGACAGTCTAACAAAATGTTACTTTGGGTATTGTTGTGTGCAGCGGTAACGCTCGTCAGAGCAGATATACCAACCACAACGGTTCAGTCATGTGAGTACATACTTAACACCTTTTATCTTTTTTGGTGTGAATATCGCCACGAATGGTTTGCCGAGAGCCCCTCCTCCTAAAGATGTCTTCGGATCCCTGGGAGACTTTGTTTGCCACCGCGTCGTTCCCACTTGAACCCACTTATAACTTCCCACTTATCCACTCGTCGTTCCCAAAGTTGTAAGTGGGTTCGGGTGGTATGCCGTATCTTGGAGCGCGCCGTCTCTGGCCTGCTTTTGTAAGGACTGCGATCAGCCCTCATGCCATCCTCAGGCAAGACAAAACTGCGGCGTTCATGCCAGACTATTTAAGCGTATATCTTCTTAGAAAGAGCGTTCCGTTAGTAGAGTCGCGGCTTTTGGGCGGCAATGGCTTATGGGGCAAGGGTACGAGACAATCGGGGTGGTAATACTCGTCTTGGTAGCATAAGTTATCAACTGACTCAGGTAATCACTGGAAAAAGTTGCTTCGGTGAGGTTCTGTGCTAAAGCCTGAATGCCACCAGTTGGGTCTTAAAGCGCTCTGGCAACTCTGTGTTCTGTAAACGATTACAGCGATAAACATCTTGGGCTAAGCGGCTAAGTCTAGTCCCCTTCAGTTTTTAATGTATTCCTGTATTTAAAGTATATATTATGAGGATATTCCGTGCTTCGGAAGGCACGTTAAGCCGTTGGTCCCGGTTGTCAGTAAAATGGCAGTCGTTAAGTCAAGTTGAAGACTTTATTTCAACAGCAGGCAGTCACAACCTGCGCCTGTCCATTTAAACACGGCAATACGGCTCACCACCTATTTACGTGGGACAAATTATAAAAAAGGTGAAATGTGGGCATATAATATGCCTCTGCCTACCCCTTCGGGGATAAAGGCGTAACCATATGTTATGTTATGTTTATGAGGATATTACTTTCCAAATTTCATGGTTCTAGGTCAATCTAGGTAAACAGAAAGTACCTTATGAATTCTGACCCCTTGAGATTGTCAGAAAGAGTCACGTTTGATTTTATTATTTACAGCTTCAAGGGACCATAGGCATTACATACATACTTATACACGGTGTTTCTTTTAGGGTGTCAAGCTGCCACTAGCTGGTAGCAGGGTTCCATACCTATCGATTTAACCCCCATGTATGTTCTACGATTTTTTGTAGTTTTCGAGATATAATTTTTTTTCGTTATTTTTTATGATTACGTGACCACGTGGCTTTAAATAATTACAACTTTTTTTTGGTTCGACTTTTCTTGGATATTTTTTTATTATTATAATGCCTATTGATTGCAGTATTATGGACAAAATAATCTCCTTCCTAACTTTGATACAAGACATAAATTTTTTTATCGATAGTAAAAAAATAGGGAATTATGCAGAAAAATAATGGAAATTCGGACTTAAATAAAAAAAAGAAAGGTATTCCATAGCTTCTTACTAATTTTAAAAACTGTCTAGCCTCATAAGCTATCATAATAATAGAAAAAATAATGTTCTTAACGGGGCATTATTCGCTGAAATTGGTGGTTAAGTGTTGAGCAAAATTCACAGTTGTTTGTAAAATCGGAAGTCACAAGAACGCAGGCGCACGGTAAGCAGACGATAAGTCGACTGAAGAACAATGAACATTACAAAACTGTAGGACACAACAACAAAAGAAAATATGGATGTCTCTCTCTCTAACGTATGGATGGACCCATGATATTTACAATCTAATTGGAATTGGAATGCGCTAGTTCTTGTCTCTTTCTGACATTGACCCTTCGGCTACCTGCTTTGAGCTGGTTTGAGTCATTATGCTCGAATTAAGCGTAGCTTTTTTTTATTTAAGTCCGAATTTCCATTAATGTTCTGCATAATTCCCTATTTTTTTTTTTTATCGATTAAAATTTTTACATCTTGTATCAAAGTTAGGAAGGAGATTATTTTGTCCATAATACTGCAATCAATAGGCATTATAATAATAAAAAAATATCGTATACGTTCCCGTAGGAATACGGAAATAAAATATAGCCTATGTTCACCGCAAAGAGTGTAGCTTTCCAACAGTGAAAGAATATGTCAAATCGGTCCAGTAGTTCCGGAGGTTAACAAAACGTGTGAGTGACAGTGACACATTGTATTCTATTTTCGGTATTTTAAATTAAGGATATTTGAAAATTTGTATTTTGAATTCTGATATAAAAATTATTTGTATTTTAAATTTAGACATTTTACGGTAAGGTGTACTGAAATAAGCTATTTCGAATGTTAAGGTATTTCAAATTCGGGTATTTTGGTCTAATGCATTTTAAGTAAAGGCATTTTGATTTCTGGTATTTTAATATATAACCATTTACGCAGCACACGCAACGAAGCTCTCAAATTTCTCTCTCTCTCGTTTTAGCGTGATGCTATATAGCCTATGACACTCCACAATAAAGTAGCTTTCTATTGGTGAAAGAATTTTTAAAATCGGTTTAGTAGATCCCGAGATTACCCCTTACAATTTAACAAACACACAAACTTTACTTCTTTATAATATTAGTATAGAAGTATAGACTAGCTGACCCGTGGAACTTTGTTTGCGCCACATTAGAGACAGTATTACCTGTTCCCGTCGCGTTGCGTTCACTCCCGTAGCGTCTCGTCGTTAATATTCAATACTACGTGAGAGAGAGAAAGAGAGAGAAAGGTTTCTCGTCGCGTGTATTCCCGTCGCATTATTTTTAAGAACAATTTTGTTTATGAAAGAGGTATCCCGTGGCATTATTGTAGAAAAAAATTGATTGCCATTAAAATGGTTATTGTGCACCAACCCAAAGACAGACACATGCTATCGCTCAACCTTTATAGAACTTTTTTAAAACAAACAATTTTGTAGTACATATTTTTTACATAACTATAAATATTTCCGCAGCACACGCAACGAAGCTCTTAAAAAGGAATAACTTTTCCCCCGTTTTTGAAACATTTACTATTACTGCTCCGCTTCTATTCGTTGTAGCGTGATGCTATATAGCCTATGACACTTCACAATAACGTAGCTTTCTATTGTTGAAAGAATTTTTCAAATCGGACCAGTAGATCCCGAGATTACCCCTTACAATTTAACAAACACACAAACTTTACTACTTTATAATATTAGTATAGAAGTATAGATTATAAAATATTATATTATGCCCGCCCGCGTGCAATGTTTTTCCCCATCACAGGGGTATGAAAAATAGATGTTGGCCGATTCTCAGACCTACTCAATATGCTCACAAAATTTCATGAGAATCGGTCAAGCCGTTACGGAGGAGTATGGCAACGAAAACTGTGACACGAGAATTTTATATATTAGATTATAAATATATTATTATTATATTATATATGGTATGTAGCATTTGTTTTGTGTTTTCCTTTAAGTAGTCGATTCATCGTCTTCTATTTTTATCTTGAGTTGTCTTTGGTTGGCGAGTGACAGGTAGTCTATGGACATCGATGACAGATGACGAGGCAAGAATGAAGAAGCGCTTGAGGACTAGATGGTTCCGCGACTTTTGCCAATTATCTTTTGAGCCTCTAATTTCGATTATCTCAAGCTCTGATTGATGTTTTTCTAAAGTTACAACTAAAATTAGTAACTTCGTTAGTGACATTTTGTGTTAACCTAACTTTACCCAGGAAACTGGGTTTTTTACTACGGGGAAAAGCGGCCCGTCCGCGGTTAGCAAAAACCACACCCAATGACACGTGGACTACATGAGCGAGGTGTTTTGAGAGGGACCAGCCGCCTCCACGTGGCATTCTCGGGCTGTGCTGCTCTCAACTTACTCAAGGCCAGTAATTGTCACCCTATTACAAGTGTAGTTAGCTGCTTACCCGTTCTACCTGCTCACGCGGCAGTGGTCTATTGAGTGGAATTAGTACCTAAGCCCTGACTATATTTCTGTGTACCTGTGATATTTGTGTCTATCAGTGAAAAAGCTCTCTGTGTGTCTCTGTGTATCTCTGTGTACTTAGTAAATATATGTGTGTTCACCCTATTGTCTGTTTTCGTGAGAGCCCTAGCCTACCCTTGCACACAGACTGGAAACTTAGAAATAAGGCGCCCTGGGATAGAGTTCTCTGCATAGCTACCTCGCGCTAGTTGGTGAGTAACACTGATCATCTTAGTGTTACAAATTGGCGCCCAACGTGGGGCCAGTTCCAAGAAGATGCGGTGCGCTCCCTTACCTAGTATAGAGCAGGAGGCACCGGAATCTAGAAGGCCTAAGACATTTAAATTTAAAACCCTAACAACTAGATACGGTCTAATGTCACTATCCCGTTTAGGAAACAGGACCTTATCAGAAATAGACTCAGATACAGAGTAATGCACAGAGTTTCTAATAAGGCCCTGGCCTACGCGTTTTTTGACTTGCTAGTACAGTGTGAGCAGTCTGGGGTCTTGACTCCTTTGAGACCACACCGGAAACACACCAGCTTCCTTGACTGTGTGCAGCTATATGCAGTGTGCCCGCCCCCGCCGCAACGAAAGCATTTGCGATCGTGGGGGGTAACCGGCGTCTCCACTGCAGACACCTGCTTAGCGGGCTTTTGTACACCTTTGTTCTTAAGCTGGTGTAAGTCAGATGTAATCTCAAACTTGTCAAGAGCAGGCTCATGGAAAGCGTCTGCCCTAGTACGCGCAAGCTCCAAGCGCTTACCCAAACGTCTCAAGTCATCTACAGAGTTGACATCATGCAAGGCCAGTTCCTTCATGTAGTCAGGTCTAATGTTGTGCATGAGAATGTCCAGCTGTTCCTCACTGGGCATCTTACATGACAACCTTGAGAACATGGCTTGCATTGTACATATATAGTTAACCAAGGACTCAGAGCGGGCTTGTGTACGCTGTCTTATCTCGTTCCTGAGGCGGTAATCATAATCAGGAATATCGAAGGTATCTCTAAGCTCACTAATAAGATCCTCATATGAAATGAAGTTAGCTTTGTTTGTACGGAACCAAGACAAAGCCGGTCCATCCAACAGGTCGGAGAAAGCCATAAGGAGTCTAGGCTTAGTAACCTCCCGAGCACATCTAAGTTCCTCTAATCTCTCTAAAAACACACGTACACAAGTAGAACCATCATATTTTAAGTTAAATGAACATAAGTTAAGGGGACGTTCTTTATACACTATGTTACATGTAGAACTATTCCTACTTGAACTAGCTCGCACCGAGCGGTCCTCTCTCACTACTGGTGAAGTTTGGAAGACACATAAAAGGTTAGCCCTAAATTATTACTGGCCCAAGATGTACGAGGACGTCAAAGAATATGTTGGGAATTGCGAAACATGCAAGCAGTACAAACCCGTAAATACGTCTCGTCCCGGCCTAATGGGTAGCCCGAAGCGGGTTTCGAAGCCATTCGAAGCTATTTCTGTCGATCTGCTTGGTCCCTTTCCCACTTCGAGCAATAGAAACGTACACCTGATCGTGGTCTCCGACTACTTTAGCAAATACGTCATGTTGTGCCCTGTTCGGGTTGCCACAGGCGCTGTAGTCGCGAGGTTCATAGAGAAGAGTGTGTTTCTCGTGCACGGAGTCTGCAAGACTATTTACATGGATAATGGCCCTCAGTTTGTGAGTAAGCCATTTAAAGATCTGTTGGCTAAATACAATGTACCTAATATACAAGCTGTAGATTTAGTAGTGTGCAGTACTTGCACACGTGATTCTACTGCCTACACTCGTTAATACTGTGTGATAAAAAAAAATTTTTTCATATTGAATTCGTTTTTTAATTCCAACGGGAACTCTGCCTAACCTCCACTGACTAATATACGTGAACCTATGAAACAGAAAAACCGGTCAAGTGCGAGTTCCGTACCAAAAAACGGCAAAAGGTGAGCGGTGAACGCTCGAACGCAGCCAGTATACCTAATACCTACAAACGATCAGCTGGACGCTAGAGGTCATAGCACTGGATAATAAATTGGCATTATGCGAGTATCATTTACAATCTTTCGCTTTTTAGATTTATTATTAATTATTGAGTACTTACTTAAATTTATGTTCACGTATTATTGGCCAGTGGGTACAGGCAGAGGTCCTTTGCAAATAAAATCAAATTAAACATGAAAAAAAAAAAACGTTTTTTTTATCACAAAATATTAACGGGTGTAGGCAGTAGAGTCACGTGTGCAAGTGTTGCACACTACTAAATCTACAGCCGGTATATTATAACCCTAGGTATCATGCCCAAACTAATCAGGCGGAACGAGCTATTCGTAATGTTGTTCAAGCGATCTCATGCTATGTGAAGTCACAACACAAGTCATGGGATTCGTTCTTGGTTGAGATACAGTGCGCTTTAAACACTGCAGTTAACGAAGCAACTCGTTTCACCCCTTACTTCTTGGTACATGGTAGGGAGTTTATTGGAGATGGAGTGCTGTACAGGCAGACAGATATTGCGTGCCACCCTGCTTCAGTCTCTGTAGACGATCCACCTGCCTTCGGTGTCAAGCTGAGAGAAATACAACGCATATACGACCAGGTGAGGAAACATTTGAATGTTGCCCACCAGCGTAATGAAAAGTATTACAACCTCAGAAAAAGGCATGTAGAGCTGAAAGTGGGACAGATAGTTTACAAACGAACGTTCTACCTGTCAAACAAGGCCAAGAACTTTACTTCTAAGCTAGCCCCTAAGTTCCTTAAATGTGTGGTGACTGCTAAACGATCCCCTTTAGTATATAGGCTGTCAGATCTGGACGGTAAGGATCTTGGGGAGTACCATATCAAGGACATCCTGAAGTATCAGGAGGAGCAGTCTCCAATACCTAACGTAACTACATAGCACTGTTTCTCTAGTTTATTAAACCAGTGCGATGTGATCATTATGTAAGACTATTTTAATCTTTTGTTTGTATTTCTATATGTGTACGTGACTTTAAATTGTCACGTTGTAGTTTCTTCTATGCACCGCACCGAGCGTTTTTCTCTCATTCGCTTCTCAGTACTCTACAATATCCTGAGAGCTTGGGTAGTGTTAGGGTATCGGCAGTGAGTAAAGGGAGCACTCGTTTTCTATGAAGGGCATTAGACTCTAGTTACTTAGCCTATCCGGTACACGAGTCAGTGTCTAGTTAGGTGTATAGGAGGATCTCTCTTTGGTAGTGTAATGGTTGTAGTCAGCTGGTGTTTGAATTACCTAGCTGGTTGTCTTAGTTTATTAGTCAGTAATTTTCTGTTTTCTTTATTGTGTATTTCCAGCGTGTCGAATCCGCAGGAAATACTATTAAAGGGGGGGGTGGTTGTAGCATTTGTTTTGTGTTTTCCTTTAAGTAGTCGATTCATCGTCTTCTATTTTTATCTTGAGTTGTCTTTGGTTGGCGAGTGACAGGTAGTCTATGGACATCGATGACAGATGACGAGGCAAGAATGAAGAAGCGCTTGAGGACTAGATGGTTCCGCGACTTTTGCCAATTATCTTTTGAGCCTCTAATTTCGATTATCTCAAGCTCTGATTGATGTTTTTCTAAAGTTACAACTAAAATTAGTAACTTCGTTAGTGACATTTTGTGTTAACCTAACTTTACCCAGGAAACTGGGTTTTTTACTACGGGGAAAAGCGGCCCGTCCGCGGTTAGCAAAAACCACACCCAATGACACGTGGACTACATGAGCGAGGTGTTTTGAGAGGGACCAGCCGCCTCCACGTGGCATTCTCGGGCTGTGCTGCTCTCAACTTACTCAAGGCCAGTAATTGTCACCCTATTACAAGTGTAGTTAGCTGCTTACCCGTTCTACCTGCTCACGCGGCAGTGGTCTATTGAGTGGAATTAGTACCTAAGCCCTGACTATATTTCTGTGTACCTGTGATATTTGTGTCTATCAGTGAATAAGCTCTCTGTGTGTCTCTGTGTATCTCTGTGTACTTAGTAAATATATGTGTGTTCACCCTATTGTCTGTTTTCGTGAGAGCCCTAGCCTACCCTTGCACACAGACTGGAAACTTAGAAATAAGGCGCCCTGGGATAGAGTTCTCTGCATAGCTACCTCGCGCTAGTTGGTGAGTAACACTGATCATCTTAGTGTTACAGGTATTAATTACAACTCGATACCTTCACGCTTTAACCAGATCAAATGCTTGACAGACAGACGGACGGACAGACGGGCAACAAAGTGATCCTACAAAGGTTCCATTTTTTGCTTTGAGGTACGGAACCTTAAAAAAGTGAATAGGTATAACGAATTGTCTGTTTTATTATCAGGTCTACATTCCAATGCTGAATTACCAATCCACACATACGTAAATGGCTGCGTCACACCGCCATGCACGGTGAACCGTGGACAGAGTGCCATTATAAACATGGTCTTTAGAGTACGTAAGTATTCCTATAAATATATAGCTCGGTAAAAAAAGAGTTAAAATATTGGAGGCGCCACTGTGCAGTTCTATTAGCAACCCGTTAGAAAGAACCACCAATCAGTATACATATAGTTGCCAATAAACGTAATAAAAACCACCCATCAATACTGGGTGTAACAAAATTACCTCTCCAAATTTCATGAGATGACTTGGCATCGGAAATCAAATAAAAAAGGGGGATACATTTTTTAATTTTTTTATATTTTTTTTTGTGGCACCGTGAGGTAACATGGTCGCCGTGGCAAAACAAACAGAGCACTCGTCTGGCTGTCGTTGTCACTTTCTACTGCCGCTCAGTAGCGATAGAAAGGGTGAAAATGAAAATTTATAGGACCTTTAAAACGGCTTTACGGTTAAAGTATTCATGTGATTTTTTTTTCTTCATTTTTGTAATGTTTCTTGACTGATGCCACGTCACGTGACGAAATTTAGAGACGTAATTTTGTTACACCCAGTATACATATTCCTAGTACTTCATTGACGGTTTTTTTCTCGTGAACCCACTATTTTTAACCACTGCTGGTGGGACCACGAGGGAGAACAGTTTCTCGTGGTCCCACTACGATAGCAGGTGTAAACATTTTCATCCTGTTTATATTTACTGTATATTAGGTATAATCTTTTTAAATAAAACAAATGAAGATCGGGGAAACAATAATTGAAGATCGGTAAAACAATGAAGATGGGTAAAACGAGAGTAGCGAAAAATTCTAAATCTATGGGTAAAACCGGTAAAACAAAATGTCCACGATAAAATAATCTTACCAAGATAAATAAAAAGCATTTAGTAAATTCTTTTTTAATTTCTGTTCACGTCTTTTTGACTTTGTAGCCAGCGCAGCGTGCTAAATATTAGTCCCATTTCTAGAATTTTTTGCCAAGCTGTACACCATGTATAGTATACTCGTTTCTCAAGCAAAGCAAGCCCAGTAGATCAATTACTTTTAGACGTATTTTTTTACTGAATCATGTCATGCAAATAAATGATATTTATTATAATTAGTTTTATTGTACTTTTTAATACTTTATAAAATAAATAACTCAAAATTTAAAGAATACCTAATAGAAAATAACTTCGTGTTTTACTGACCATTGAGGATTGAGGTATGAACATGAACCATAATTATATAATTCTTTTTAAATAACTTCGTGTTTTACTGACCATTGAGGATTGAGGTATGATCATGAACCATAATTATATAATTCTTCTAAATATAAAGCCTCAGATGGGCTAAAATGGCTAAATAGCGCGTTTCATTCACGATTATGAAATCTGAAAATGTCAGATTTGTACAAGAATTGTTTTAGAGACCCTAAAATAGTAATATTACTTTATGAATCATCTGCAATTCAAGTTATAACCCAATCATATATGATATACTCCGATAAAAATACGGGGACGCATCGAAATGAAATAAAACATTAACAAACCTAGTGAAATGAAACATTTTACTCATATGATCCGATTATCAAACCTATAACGTTGCCTTTTTAGGCTCACACATTAGTGTTTTTCAGCCCCTCAGGTGTTGAAATTTTATTGCATTTAGGGGTTGAGGGTTTATGTTAAAATTGTGGGGTTGGTTTAAACTTGGTAGAAAGCTGATGTTTTACAAATCACCTGTATCAAATTTTAGAGATGAATATTTTCAGTATACCTTATTCTTACAGCTGAAACAACAAGGACTATGACGTCACACGCCTTGGCACAAGTGCCATTGGTTGGACTCCAGCCCTGGCCTCTAGGTGACGATGCATTCACGTGTAACTTCCTGGCAAATTCGTACTGTCCTGTCCTCGCCGGTGAAGTTCTTCAGTACACCCTCAGAATGGAGATACCGACGATAGCTCCACCTTTTGTAAGTTTATACATAGATTTGTTAACGATAATGTATGTCGTCGTTGTAAACAATTCCTAGGAATTGTATGCAATTTCTAAATCGCACGCGAAATAAATGAAATTAGACACATTTCCTATAAATAGTAGGTACAGGGGTGCAGGTGCACCTCTAACGCTCTCGGCGGCCGCTACCGCGGCATCTCGCTTCGCTCGCTTGCCTTTGCGTGTTAATAGTTACGGTTCCAACCTAACCTAACCATAATATGTGTATAGAGAAAGAATTTAAATTCATTATCTACATTCTGATTATTAATTTGTATACCAATTCCTAGGATTTGTATACTTACGAATTCCTAGGATTTGTGTACAAATTAATAGATAACAGATACGTAAAAGAGTGGCTGTGAGTTTTATTGCCAGGTTCTTTTTTCTCTATTTTTTTTATACCATTAAGGTGGCAGACAAGCATACCAGAAGGACCGGTGGTCACCGCAGCCTATGCACGTTTGCAACACCAGAGGCGCCACACTCGCGCTGCTGACCCTAAAAAACCTCTAGCTCTACCTATTGTAAATGAAGACGCAATCATTTTGACTTTCATAAGTGTTACTTTGTGGCCCATATGAATAAAGGTTTTTCATTTTATCCATGGTCCAGGTTCGTAACTTAATTTCGAGAGACATATGTTCGATTATTGGAATATCGACTGAACGATTGTGCGAATAGAGTTTATTGCGAAACAACTTTTTGTCGCTAAACGCTGCTTCGACTGAACGATTCTTCGAATATTTATTAATCGATAGACTGATCTTTCGAATGTTAAATTTAGAGTAGTTACATGCAAATTGATTGAATCGAGCTCATGAAGTCAAGCCTCTTCATGTAGTCTTTTTGATTTAAAGTGTTTTTCAATTTTTCCTTTTTTTCCTGCCTGCTTTTTCTTTTTAACCCACTTCAATAAAGGAGGAGGTTCTCAATTCGCCTATTTTTTTTTTTTATATGTTCACTGATATTTCCGTCAATTATACACGGATTTAATTTTTTTAAAAAAGAGAGGTTCTGAGGTGGTCCCATTTTCACCAGGTCAGGATCTGATGATGGGATCCAGGACAAAAGGGCAACCGAGGCAAAAAAACATTTTTCAGTTTTTCTTTGAAGTCGGTTTTATTTTTGTTATTTTTTTTTTTGTTGGGAGAGACGAGTCAGTCTCTCCTCGGTTCTGAAAAATGTTCCCGCTTAATATGTTTGTTCCCGTCTGAAACATGGTCTATCCATGATCGTTTGTAGCATTTATTTTCTATAGATGCAGTATTCAGGATGTGAAAGCAGCCTTATCTAGTTATCTTTTTTTTAATCGGTTGTCAGTGGTGACATTTCTGCTGTCAGAATGACAGGATGTCATAAGGACGAGTGACGAATCGTTTTTGCATTGAATGAAAGCTGGTTTTAGATGAAAATTCGAGACGATTCCACGTGAGAGAGGGGATAAAGCCCTGATACAAGGTTCCGAGTCTCTTTTGACCATCGGCTAAGGACGAGGGATTGATATTACTCTGAGTGGCACGCCTCAATTTTTCTTGGGAGGTTGTTAGTTGCAACATGAGGACCTGTTAAGGAATTAGTCTGAGTTAACTTATTCTCTTCGGAAGGAGTTGGACTCTGTGTCAACCTACACCCGGGATACCGGTAAGCGTCATTTCTTGTTTGCTAAGCGGTTCGAATTTCGTCGGTCGCGATGTCAGTTATTTCATTTGTCGTTTACTTGTCATAACAGGGTTTTTTTACTACGGGGAAAAGCGGCCCGTCCACGGTTGGCAGAGCCACACCCAATGACACGTGGACTACATGAGCGAGGTGTTTTGAGAGGGACCAGCCGCCTCCACGTGGCATTCTCGGGCTGTGCTGCTCTCAGCTTACTCAAGGCCAGTAATTGTCACCCTATTACAGTGTAGTTAGCTGCTTACCCGTTCTACCTGCTCACGCGGCAGTGGTCTATTAAGTGGAATTAGACTTTATTTCTGTGTACCTGTGATATTTGTGTCTATCAGTGAATAAGCTCTCTGTGTGTCTCTGTGTATCTCTGTGTACTTAGTAAATATATGTGTGTACACCCTATTGTCTGTTTTCGTCAGAGCCCTAGCCTACCCTTGCACACAGACTGGAAACTCAGAAATAAGGCGCCCTGGGATAGAGTTCTCTGCATAGCTACCTCACGCTAGTTGGTGAGTAACACAGAACATCTTTGGGTTACAAATTGGCTCCCAACGTAGTGGCAAATCTCTGGGTCTACTCTGCGGTAGTCTCAGTCTGGTGTGTGTGCATAGGTGGTTATCTCTGGCGAAACCATCCTGTAATATCGTCCGAGACGCTCCAGGACGTTAATTGGTGGTGCTAGCAGCTAAGCACAAAACCTTCCCTTTCGTCTTCTTCCAGCTCCCTACATCTTTGGCTGGAAAAGACACAAAATTCTAAATTCAAAAATTTAAAATAGCTGTGATTTTGGAAAAACTTTTTGATTTTATTTGGCATACCCACTTCTTTTTCTTATTGTGTTTTTTTTTCTTTTTTTATGGTGCACACATATATTTATTATATTATTAGTGTAGATTAATATATAATATATATTATCCTATAGCTTCACCTTGTAAGGTAAACTTAGTGAATCTCTCTGTGTTAACTTAGTGAATTTCTCTGTGTAACTTAAAACTTTTTTATAAGGTGTGTACATACCTTGTAATTTTGAATGTTAACCTGAACTGTGTTATCAGAAAATTTAGAAACTTTTCTCTCTTAATATACCCTTAATCTTTGTTAAATTCTAAAAGTCAATTTGAAACATAATTACCTAACTTAGTACACTTTGTTGTAACTCAATTTACATTTTTACTTTGTAATTGATCCCTATCTGTGCCATTTTATCTTTATAATTGTTGTAAGTAAATTTTTACATAATGGCACAGATGAAAAAATATATTAATTATTTAAGAAAGGATGAACTTGCTAACGAGCTGTCCCACATGGGTATTTCAGTGGAACCGGAAACGACAGTGTCTGGCCTTCGGAGTGAGCTAAGAGCGGCACACCGACTCGTCCGTCGAGGTAGCATCAAAGCGAGTGCTCCGGTACCCGCTGATGCATCGGCTGAGCTCTCGATCTGCCTCCCGAAGGTGTCCGAGCTGGAGGAGGCTATTCAGTCAGGTGACATCTTCATTAATAAGGGTAGTCGTCTTAGGGTGTCCCTCAGGGCCAACTACTTATTGAGTAGGTTAGCTCGTTGTGGTCTGGATTGCCCCGACCTGGTGGATATTCGTGGTAGGCTAGTGAAGATCATCGCTAGGGCTGAACCCAGTAGTGATTCTGAATCCGAAGGTTCGGATGATGATGGTGATGATCCTTCGGGTCGTGACCAGGTGGAATATACTTCACCAGTAGTGAGAGAGGACCGCTCGGTGCGAGCTAGTTCAAGTAGGAATAGTTCTACATGTAACATAGTGTATAAAGAACGTCCCCTTAACTTATGTTCATTTAACTTAAAATATGATGGTTCTACTTGTGTACGTGTGTTTTTAGAGAGATTAGAGGAACTTAGATGTGCTCGGGAGGTTACTAAGCCTAGACTCCTTATGGCTTTCTCCGACCTGTTGGATGGACCGGCTTTGTCTTGGTTCCGTACAAACAAAGCTAACTTCATCTCATATGAGGATCTTATTAGTGAGCTTAGAGATACCTTCGATATTCCTGATTATGATTACCGCCTCAGGAACGAGATAAGACAGCGTACACAAGCCCGCTCTGAGTCCTTGGTTAACTATATATGTACAATGCAAGCCATGTTCTCAAGGTTGTCATGTAAGATGCCCAGTGAGGAGCAGCTGGACATTCTCATGCACAGCATTAGACCTGACTACATGAAGGAACTGGCCTTGCATGATGTCAACTCTGTAGATGACTTGAGACGTTTGGGTAAGCGCTTGGAGCTTGCGCGTACTAGGGCAGACGCTTTCCATGAGCCTGCTCTTGACAAGTTTGAGATTACATCTGACTTACACCAGCTTAAGAACAAAGGTGTACAAAAGCCCGCTAAGCAGGTGTCTGCAGTGGAGACGCCGGTTACCCCCCACGATCGCAAATGCTTTCGTTGCGGCGGGGGCGGTCACACTGCATACAGCTGCACACAGTCAAGGGAGCTGGTGTGTTGCCGGTGTGGTCTCAAAGGAGTCAAGACCCCAGACTGCTCACACTGTACTAGCAAGTCAAAAAACGCGTAGGCCAGGGCCTTATTAGGAACTCTGTGCATTACTCTGTATCTGAGTCTATTTCTGATAAGGTCCTGTTTCCTAAACGGGATAGTGACATTAGACCGTATCTAGTTGTTAAGGTTTTAAATTTAAATGTCTTAGGCCTTCTAGATTCCGGTGCCTCCTGCTCTATACTAGGTAAGGGAGCGCACCGCATCTTCTTGGAACTGGGTTTTGATCTTGTGAGTATCAATCCTACTTTTCGTATTACAACTGCAGACAGCACTCACTTGCAATGTCTGGGTTGTATCTCTTTGCCAATTGAGTACAATTCGGTTATCCGAGTTGTCAAGTTCTATGTTGTCCCAGGTATAACCACCTCCATGATATTTGGAGTGGATTTCTGGCAACAATTTAAGTTAAGTGATAAGTTAATTTTACAAAATATTAGTCTTGATAGCTTTAGTGATAATAATCCTATCGAGTCTGTGTCCCTTAACGGTGGCCTCGAGGATTACGACAACTTGACAACTAAACAAAGGTGTGTAATCAACGAGGTCATTGAGAAATTCGACTCGTTGAACACTGATAGGGTGGGTTTAGGTCGGACCTCACTTGTGCACCATGTCATTGACACTGGTGACAGCAAGCCGATCAAGCAGCGTTATTATCCGCTCTCTCCCCTTAAGCAGAAGGCCCTGGAAGCCGAGCTGGACCGAATGCTGGAGATGGGAGTAGTGTCCCCGTCTCAGTCCGCCTGGAACTCTCCAGTGGTCATGGTGGAGAAGGCGAACGGCGACCTCAGATTGTGCTTGGACTCTCGCAAGCTGAACTCTGTGTCAAAGAGTGACGCCTACCCCTTACCCTATATCAACCAAATCTTGAACCACCTTAATAACGCTAAGTATTTAACTTCTGTAGATTTGAGTGCGGCTTACTGGCAGATTCCATTTGACTCACCCCAGTCTGCTGAGAAGACTGCTTTTACGGTTCCCCGGAGAGGATTATTCCACTACAATTCGATGTGCTTCGGTCTTGTCGGGGCCAGTGCCACGATGCAACGCCTCATGGACCGTCTGTTTGGTCCCGAGTTCGACAACAAGGTATTTGCGTTTCAGGATGACATAGTCTGTGTGTCCAGCACCTTTGAGGAGCATGTAGAGCTCTTACATAGAGTCTATCAGCAACTCAAGGATGCTGGCCTAACTATTAACATGAAAAATCCCACTTTAGTCGGAGTGAACTCAAATACCTGGGGTATTATGTGGACAAACATGGCCTACGGACAGACCCGGGTAAAGTTGAGGTTATCCTCAACTATCCCACCCCTTCTAACCCTAAGGAGGTTAAGAGATTTCTGGGAATGGCCGGCTGGTATCGTCGCTTTGTTAACAACTTCTCGAAGATTAGTAAACCTCTGTGCAAACTGACTTCTACGAACCTTAAGTTCGAATGGACCCCTGAGGCTGAACAGTCCTTTAACCTGCTAAAGTCAGCCTTGGTTTCTGCCCCTATATTAAAAATGCCTAACTTTGAGATGCCCTTCCGCATTCTTAGTGACGCGTCAGCTTACTCAGTTGCTGCTGTACTGACACAAACTCACGATGGTGTTGAGCACCCTATCGCCTACTGTAGCCGTTCTCTTAACAAGAATGAGGTGAACTACAGCACAACTGAGCGAGAACTTCTGGCCGTGATTTTCGCTTTGGAACAATTTCGACAGTACGTCGAAGGCCAAAAATGTACGGTCGTCACCGATCATTCATCTCTTCTGTGGTTCCATAAGCTAAAAAATCCCACGGGTCGTCTAGCACGTTGGAGCATGAGGCTCAGTCAATTCGATTTTGACATAGAGCATCGAAAAGGTAAAGACCACGTTGTACCTGATGCTCTGTCTCGTATCAAAATTGATTCCCTCGATGCAGTACCCACTAAAGACCCGTGGTATGACCACACCATGAATAGTGTTCGGAAGAACCCTAGGAAGTCACCAAATTATGACATTCGTGACAACCTTCTATATAGGTTAACTAAAAATAAATATTCTTTGACTTCAGACTTTGACTGGAAGCTGGTGGTACCTCAGGAGGATCGCTTGCCCCTGCTCTCTAAGTACCACGATGACACACTTAGTGCCCATGGTGGCGTTTGGAAGACGCATAAAAGGTTAGCCCTAAATTATTACTGGCCCAAGATGTACGAGGACGTCAAAGAATATGTTGGGAATTGCGAAACATGCAAGCAGTACAAACCCGTAAATACGTCTCGTCCCGGCCTAATGGGTAGCCCGAAGCGGGTTTCGAAGCCATTCGAAGCTATCTCTGTCGATCTGCTTGGTCCCTTTCCCACTTCGAGCAATAGAAACGTACACCTGATCGTGGTCTCCGACTACTTTAGCAAATACGTCATGTTGTGCCCTGTTCGGGTTGCCACAGGCGCTGTAGTCGCGAGGTTCATAGAGAAGAGTGTGTTTCTCGTGCACGGAGTCTGCAAGACCATTTACATGGATAATGGCCCTCAGTTTGTGAGTAAGCCATTTAAGGATCTGTTGGCTAAATACAATGTACCTAATATATATTATAACCCTAGGTATCATGCCCAAACTAATCAGGCGGAACGAGCTATTCGTAATGTTGTTCAAGCGATCTCATGCTATGTGAAGTCGCAACACAAGTCTTGGGATCAGTTCTTGGTTGAGATACAGTGTGCTTTAAACACTGCAGTTAACGAAGCAACTCGTTTCACCCCTTACTTTTTGGTACATGGTAGGGAATTTATTGGGGATGGAGTGTTATACAGGCAGACAGATATCGCGTGCCATCCTACTTCAGTCTCTGTAGACGATCCATCAGCCTTCGGTGTCAAGCTGAGAGAAATACAACGCATTTACGACCAGGTGAGGAAACATTTGAACGTTGCCCACCAGCGTAATGAAAAGTATTACAACCTCAGAAAAAGGCATGTAGAGCTGAAAGTGGGACAGATAGTTTACAAACGCACGTTCTACCTGTCCAACAAGGCCAAGAATTTTACTTCTAAGCTAGCTCCTAAGTTCCTTAAATGTGTGGTGACTGCTAAACGATCCCCTTTAGTATATAGGCTGTCAGATCTGGACGGTAAGGATCTTGGGGAGTACCATATCAAGGACATCCTGAAGTATCAGGAGGAGCAGTCTCCAATACCTAACGTAACTACATAGCACTGTTTCTCTAGTTTATTAAACCAGTGCTATGTGATCATTATGTAAGACTATTTTAATCTTTTGTTTGTATTTCTATATGGGTACGTGACTTTAAATTGTCACGTTGTAGTTTCTTCTATGCACCGCACCGAGCGTTTTTCTCTCATTCGCTTCTTAGTACTCTACATTATCCTGAGAGCTTGGGTAGTGTTAGGGTATCGGCAGTGAGTAAAGGGAGCATTCGTTTTCTATGAAGGGCATTAGACTCTAGTTACTTAGCCTAACCGGTACACGAGTCAGTGTCTAGTTAGGTACATAGGAGGATCTTTCTTTGGTATTGTAATGGTCGTAGTCAGCTGGTGTTTGAAGGACCTAGCTGGTTGTCTTTGTTTATTAGTCAGTACTTTTCTGTTTTCTTTATTGTGTATTTCCAGCGTGTCATATCCGCAGGAAATACTATTAAAGGGGGGGTGGTTGTAGCATTTATTTTCTATAGATGCAGTATTCAGGATGTGAAAGCAGCCTTATCTAGTTATCTTTTTTTTAATCGGTTGTCAGTGGTGACATTTCTGCTGTCAGAATGACAGGATGTCATAAGGACGAGTGACGAATCGTTTTTGCATTGAATGAAAGCTGGTTTTAGATGAAAATTCGAGACGATTCCACGTGAGAGAGGGGATAAAGCCCTGATACAAGGTTCCGAGTCTCTTTTGACCATCGGCTAAGGACGAGGGATTGATATTACTCTGAGTGGCACGCCTCAATTTTTCTTGGGAGGTTGTTAGTTGCAACATGAGGACCTGTTAAGGAATTAGTCTGAGTTAACTTATTCTCTTCGGAAGGAGTTGGACTCTGTGTCAACCTACACCCGGGATACCGGTAAGCGTCATTTCTTGTTTGCTAAGCGGTTCGAATTTCGTCGGTCGCGATGTCAGTTATTTCATTTGTCGTTTACTTGTCATAACAGGGTTTTTTTACTACGGGGAAAAGCGGCCCGTCCACGGTTGGCAGAGCCACACCCAATGACACGTGGACTACATGAGCGAGGTGTTTTGAGAGGGACCAGCCGCCTCCACGTGGCATTCTCGGGCTGTGCTGCTCTCAGCTTACTCAAGGCCAGTAATTGTCACCCTATTACAGTGTAGTTAGCTGCTTACCCGTTCTACCTGCTCACGCGGCAGTGGTCTATTAAGTGGAATTAGACTTTATTTCTGTGTACCTGTGATATTTGTGTCTATCAGTGAATAAGCTCTCTGTGTGTCTCTGTGTATCTCTGTGTACTTAGTAAATATATGTGTGTACACCCTATTGTCTGTTTTCGTCAGAGCCCTAGCCTACCCTTGCACACAGACTGGAAACTCAGAAATAAGGCGCCCTGGGATAGAGTTCTCTGCATAGCTACCTCACGCTAGTTGGTGAGTAACACAGAACATCTTTGGGTTACACGTTTAGTATCAAATACTCCTAATTCACAAAATTCAGTTGAATCATGGTATCACCGCTGGAATGGACTCCTAGGAAGAAGGAAGTGGAACTTTTTCAAAACAATAAAAGAAATTGAAAGAGAACAAAAGATTAATGGGCTGATTACAGAAAGATATTAGAGACAAAGATGAGTCGGTGTCTCCCAACAAAAACAAAAAGCAGGCAGAAAAAGAAGAACAAATGAAAAAAACTTTTAAATCAAAAAGACGACATGACCACGTTTGCCACTCTAAAAAATTAAACAACACTTATATTTCGATTTTTATTATTTTATGTCAATATTGCATAGTTAAAATAAATACCTACTTAATTAAAAAATTATGTTTTTTCTTCATTTATACCAATCAATTTGCATGTAACTACTCTAAATTTAACATTCGAAAGATCAGTCTATCGATTAATAAATATTCGAAGAATCGTTCAGTCGAAGCAGCGTTTAGCGACAAAAAGTTGTTTCGCAATAAACTCTATTCGCACAATCGTTCAGTCGATATTCCAATAATCGAACATATCGCACCTTTAAAGTAAAACAGTTACTAAACAATTATGAAATTTTATAGGAGAGCCAAAATTAGAAAATAGTCACTGTTTTTTCCCGATAAAATCTGAGTTCAGGACTCTTTTAGTCATTTAATAAGTTTCTATGATAAATCTCAATTTACATTATGACATGTGATTTGAAAAAGTTATTTTTATTATTTACAGCTTTATTTATTCAGGTTTATATTATTATAGTAACACTTTACCATTTATTTTCTTTGTTCATTATGGTAAATTACTATGAAATTACAGTGCAACTAATGATACTACAATCAGAAAACTATTTAAACTCTATAATTTAAAAATATTACTTTACAATTAAATTGAAAATCATAAAATTTTGCATTGCGATGTTATAATATTACTAAATAAATGAAAAACATTCGAAATTAATAATGCTCTATTACAAAATAAAGAGAGATTCTTGAAGTTACTTGGAATAGTTATTTATCAATCAGTTTTGATAAATTTGTACCTCTAAATCACAGCTAGTACGTATCTTACTTGTCTTAACTTTTAATTATCTTATCTTATAATATTTTAAAACAATTTGACTAAAACAAATCAACTGGAAATTAGCAAAAAAAAAAAATGAAATAGAGATAGTAACAATCAGAGTTGCATTTCTCTATCCACGAAAGGTAACAGAAGGTTAATTAGAATAATGAGTCAAACCTATTGACATAATAATAAAAGCTTCTACTTTCAGCTAATGATACACACCTTGGTGGGGTTTCTGGCATTTAATCAGGATCACAATCTGCTTCATCAGGGGAAAAATCATTACCCGTTTCGGACGCACTAGATGAAGATGATGATCTTGATTCTGAGCTAGTTGAATGGGATCTTTTTTTCTGCTCACAATAACATCTAGAGTTACTTCTGAAAAACCAGTACGCTCAAATATGGGTTTGGCATTTCGTCCTCAATTCAATCAATCATTCAAATAAATCAGCCCAAATTGCGCTACAGTTCCGAATTTTAACCCTCAGAGACACCTCAAGCATAGCTCGTTCCATTGCTCGCTGCGCAACTTTAAGGGCATGGGCTAGCTTCACTGTGAGTGTCCACGTCTTGGCACCGTAGGCCATAACTGGTAGAACGAACTGGTTATAGACTCTTGTCTTCAGACATTACGGTATAGGCGAATGGAAACCCGACGTAATTTGCTGAACGCTGCCCAGCCTAAGCGGATCCTTCTCGATATTTTCCTTTTCCAGGTAATTACCCAGTGTGATTAGAAGGTGTGAGATGCGTTCACCGTTTATATTCACGCCCCATCTAGCCCAGTTCAGTGACTTAAAGACGTCCTCAAGCGCCTTGGTGAAGAATTGGGGATATTACATCGCCCTGTCTTACACCTCTGTGCAGTGCTATAGGATTGGTTTTCTTATCGTCCAACTGGACGATCATGGAAGCATCATCTCAGCACCTCGATATATCGCCAATCAACTCGGCACCTCTGCATAGCTTCCAGTTTTGCCCAGGTTTTGATAGTGTCGAAGGCTTTCTTGTAGTCCACAAAAGTCATACACAGCGGCTGATTGTACTCGTGTACAGTCTGCGGAACAGTATAGATGTGGTCCACGGTACTGAAGCCTTTTCGAAACCCAGTTTACTCCTTTGGCTGAAACTTATCACGTTTTCCGGGAAGGCAATTCTTTGGATTATTCTTTAAAAAAATTAAGGCAAAACTGTGACTATACAAACTATAACATTTTATCAACAAAATTGATTTACAAATTGCGTAATTTGAGAATACGAAAACTGTGTCTAAACAAATGGAAACACTATGTCTATTAAAAGAAATCAAAAACTTACCTTTTGTTTACGAGCCGTGTTAATACAAATAATGACACTGTTGTTTTAAACTTTCTTCATCACTCTGCCACGATCATGTTCTTACTGGTATAAACACAATATTGCACTTAGTGAGCCGATCATAATTCGGTTTAGTAACGCTTTGATTTACCGCTAAATGGCGGAAAACACAATTTTTTACAAAAATAACCAGTTTATCTTGTAGTTTACGTGTATTTTAGATAGATGGCATTGATACCTCAATTCATGAAAAATTTCGTTTAGTAACGGTTTTACTTTAAAGGTGCGATATGTCTCTTGAAATTAAGTTACGGACCCATGGTCACGTCCTTATCCCCCAAGGGGTAGACAGAGGCATGTTGTAAAATGCATAAAAATAATTATGTCCACATTTAACCTTTTTAGAATTTGTCCCATGTAATAAATAGGTGTTGAGCCGTATTGCCGTGTTAAAATGGAAAGGCTCAGGTTATGGCTGCCTGCTGTTGAAATTTTTTAAGCCGCGCATAAGTAGGTTTAGGTAGGTATATCTTCTTTTCTACCTTCCTTAATGTTTGAACGCGTTGGACTCCGAAACTACTCAACTAATTTTAATATTTCTTTTGCTGAATTTGTTCTGAGTTTTGTTAAAGGATAGATTTATTTTTAGTTATGGTTAAAAATGAAACTATTCTTGATTATTATATGCTTGAAGCAAATGGGTGAATAGCTGTGGTGTGGTTTTATAGCTTTTTCCTAAGTCATCCTTTCCTAAGATGCTTTGCTTGAGTCCTACTGGCCAAAACTACAGGGCAGAGACTCCGTACCACAAACATTTCGTTTTCATTTCTGTCATAGAAACACGTTATGTTTGTACAGAGCTTGAATGTGTGTGTGACCACTTAGGCTAAGCATGACAGCAGTGGCGGGACTGGCTGGGGTGGGGAAACTTGGTCAGTGAGGGGCAGGGAGTTGCCTATCTGTATGTAATACTATTGTATTATCTTTGCTAAAACCACGATGCTTTACTATCTGTCTACAGCCAGGAATTCCAGGTGTGCACTCAGACGAATAACCCAGTCGCTCCCGACACTGCATACTACTACCGGACTTATTTTTTTTTATATACATACGACATTTGCAACACCAGAGTCACTACACTGTTGCTGACCTTGTATAAACCTTCTAAGACCCCTTTTGAACAACCCCATCCTGTTGGCCTTATTATTTACTAGCGGACGTCACGCGATTTCACCCGCGTAGTTCCCGTTCCCGTGGGAATACGGGAATAAAATATAGCCTATGTTTACCGCAAAGAGTGTAGCTTTCCAACAATGAAAGATTTTTTAAAATCGGTCCAGTAGTTCCGGAGCTTATTCGTTACAAAAATACAAACAAACAAACAAAAAAAAAACAAAAACAAAGAAGCAAAAAAACAAATCTTTCCTCTTTATAATATTAGTAAAGATTAGGTTTTAGTAAATCTTCTACTACTACTTCTACTATCTTCACGCCAAATTCCTTGCGGGGTAGGCAGAAAGAACCGAGCGCCACACGGCACGGTCCATACACACCTCACTTGCTTCTTCAACTTTCATTTTTCTTTTCATGCGCGCACGTCGGTTCTTTCGGCTCTTGACACCACTTTCTGCTAACACACAATTAATTTGGTCATGGTAGTAAATCTAATTACACAATTCTATTTTGGTTTCTTTTTTTTTCAGATCACCGCTCAGATAGAGTTTAGTGTGGAAAACGATCGTCATGAACCAATGACGTGTGTCCGTTTTGCTGTGGCTGTCCGATAATATCACGAAGAGGATGTTACTCGGCATAAGAAAGGATTTTTCGTATTATAAAGATGTGATAATAAAGGTTCTAATAAATACTTACTATAAAAATATTTTTTGTCACATTAACTTTCGTAAGATATGATGTTTTTGATTTTTTTGCCATTTTTTTCACACATCATCTGCCCCAAATTAAGCTAATAAGCTTGTTCTAGACGACTGAACAAATACCTTTAGGTATATTCCTAAATACATACTCGTACATACATATTTTACAATCAGTCCTAAATAAGGTGAGACGATACTTCACGCCATATCAGAGAAGTTTACTGTACAAGACGCAGATTCGCCCCTGCGTCGAATACTGTTCTCACCTTTGGGATGACTCCGCGAGGTACTTACTAGACGCGCTTGACGCTATGCAGAGACGTGCTATCCGATTAATTGGTTGTCCTGAGGTGAGGGGAGGCCTCGAACCGTTGGCGCAGCGAAGAACCATAGCGTCCTTGGCTGCCTTCTATCGAATGTATCACGGCGAATGTTCTGAAGAGCTCCTCAACCTGATCCCACCCTTTCCTTTCCGATCCCGAACAACGCACGCCGGGCAGAGATGCCACTCATCATCATCAATCACTTTCAAAAGATCGTTCCTCTATCGAACTATAAAAACCTGGAACGACCTGCCCGCGCACACGTGTTTACCTCATCTTACAATCCCGGGTTCTTTAAGAGGAGCGTGAAGAGGCACATCACAAGGCCGCCAACTTGAGGACCACTGTCAGAAGTGGCCCCCAGCCGCTAGATGCGGCTTTCCATCAGGCTGGTGGCGACGACGTCAATTAAGCGAGCTAAATATTAAAAAAAAACTGTATGCGTATAAAACACCCAAACTCTGAAACAAGCATTTGTGGATCACACAAATATTTGGACCGACACGGGAATTGAACCCAGGACCTCAGTGCGGCAGGTGGTTACACTACTGTATGCGTCACCGAGACAGTCGAGGTATCTAATTCAAGTGAATACATTTTGTAGTTGGGTTTTACTTATGCGTTGCATCCTTTAAAGACCTTCGCTAAGTGACGCTTGCATCCGCGGTGATCGCCCGCCTCGCGTGCTTGTATCGAAAATATTATTAGCGGAGCTTATACAGACGTGTGCAACGGATTGTAATACCACAGATTATATAATAATATATGGTAATACATGGAATCACACGGTGCAAGTACTGTGCGTGAGCGATAAGTCGAGGCGCGCTTGGGGGTAGGCAGTATTATATGCCCACATTACACCTTTTTAGAATTTGGCTCACGTAAAAGGTGGTGACCCGTATTGCCGTGTTGAAATGGACAGATGCAGGTTGTGACTGCCTGCTGCAGAAATTTTGCAAGCCACCCAGAAGGCCTTCAACTTGGCTTAACGACTGCCATTTTACGGGCAACCGGGACCAACGCTCGCAAATATATGTCACAAAGTGGTGTCGGACGAACGGACACCCATCCAAGAACCATCCATAGTGAAAGTTTGCTTACTGTAGTGGTCTATTACGCTCAGAACACTGAGTCCGCGGGGTCACGCTCGAGCCTTCTTCATTTTATGGCCCGGGGTCAAGACTTCAGGAGCGCTTCGTCATATTACAGTGAAGTTGCTTCTTCATATTACAATACATAAGTTTTTAGGGCATTTTGACAATGTAACTAGCATGCCAAATTAGTTCCATTTCTAGACTTTTTTGCTACGATATACAAGTGTTGCTGACGGAAATGTAAATCAAATGCAACCGATGATATTTTAAAGAACTAAGGTCAAACTAGCCCTTCTGACCACAAAGGCCTTCCGCAGCACGGAAGGCTCAGAAAATGTCAATAAGTAGAGTTTTATGTTAGGTAAGATTGCACACATAGTTTGGAAGTTGTGATGACCTCCACTAATATCCGTACACATCCAATCATGTGCAATATACATGTAACAGCAAATAGCATCTATACCACATCAATAAATAATAATAATAAGTATCATAAGCAAACATTTTATTTTTGTAAGATTAGATCCATTTTTTACGCAATAAACTTTTTGGCTCGCCAGCCGGCCATCATGGCCTGATAATTAAAGGAAAACGGACGCATGTCATTATCGATGTCAACGAATGTACACTGATTTCTGCCACAATGCTGATCTGAAAATAAACAAATACAACTATTTAGTGAAATAGAATCTCTGCTATAGTCCAATCCTGCCCGATCTGGCAATAATGTAAACATGTCATGTTTTGACAATCGTTGTCTAAGACATATGAATAGAAAAATATAATAAGACAAATCATTGATTTTTTTACTATCCTGAGTAGGTATTTTAAATGAAAATAAACTGTCATAAAGAAGATATTTGGTGTCGAAATGATTGTAAGAACACTGTATGACTCCTGGATACTGGAATATAATCAGGGTAAATATTCAATTGCAAGTAACTATGGATATCTAGAATCAAATGTGTTTGTTTACATTTTTGCGCAAAGCTATTGAAATACAGTATAGAAACTGTTTGATGCTTGCATCCGGACTAATGGTTAAAGCCTGAGACCGCATTTACGGTTTACCGCGGCGGTTTCTAAACTCAAAATGCCAGATTCTAACTTCAAACTGTCAAAACCAATGAAATCAAGTCAATGGTTTGACATTTTGAGGTTAGAAACCGCCCCGCGGTAACCGCAAGTGCAGCCTCAGCCGAGAACAAATAACCTGTCTCGGTCGACACTTACTCAGGTGTACTCTATGGCTGGTCGTCAGATGTGACGTGACACGTGAGACCACTTTGTTTCATTTTCAAAAATGTGCACGTTATGCTGAGGCTGCACTTGCGGTTACCGCGGGGCGGTTTCTAACCTCAAAGTGTCAAACCATTGACTTGATTTTATTGGTTTTGACAGTTTGAAGTTAGAATCTGACATTTTGAAATTAGAAACCACCGCTTGCCTCTGTCTGTAAACACTTTGATAAAAAATCTGGAGAATGTTGTAACCAATCATCAAAGCACTAGATATGCACTGTAACGTTGTGAAACAACGGGGGCAAATATTGATTAACATTAGGGGTTTAGAATCGAAAATTAGATCAACATATGAAAGCGCCATCTACCGAGTAAGTGTCGAAACGGCGGAAGCCTTATTCGTATTTAAAAAGCGGTCTTGACGATTGAGTAGTTTCGAGTGGTGCCGCTAGAGGCGCTGTACAAACATATATAAACAACCGCGCGCGAATTTCAAAGAGCATTACTAAAATAATCTAAATATACTAGTCGCAAAGGCGTAGGTGTATCAGAGTATAATTTCATTTAAAGTGAAGAAACATAGTAAGGAGCCAAGTACTCCCAAAGTGATCAGCGATTTAGCTGCGAGCGTCAATAATTGGGTGAGTCAAATTAATTATAACGAATCTAGATTTTTAAAACAGTGAAAATTAACGGCTGTTGGTCAACCCTGTTATGGGAGGGTAGATTACAGGGGTGTGAAAAAAAAGGTCTCTGTAAAATTTAGTATTTAACCAAACATTGTAAGGCAACCGACTCCTAAATGGTTTAACAGGGATCGGCTGTCTTAGCAATGGGCGGGAAAAAGGGTTCCAGCTAACCCGTCTTCTGGAACATTCCAGGGTCCACCCTACGGGTTCAAGAAATCCACCCTACGGGTTGTCAACGTCCACCCTACGGGCTGTAGAAGTCCACCCTTCGGGTTCCAAGAAGGAACATTCACCCTACGGGCGACAAGCGTTCGTCCACCCTACGATTTGAAAACACCGTGCCAGCCGAATTTGTGGACGGCACGGCTACCTGGCGAACTGCAGCGGGCTACAGGAAGACCAACACTGAGATAAGTCGAACCCTGAGGGACCTTCGGGAATCGCTGAAATCGTTGCTCCCCGAACGCGAACCACGACCCCGAGTTTGATTTTAAATAAACCGGCATTTTATATTTCCACATTCTTCTTTTATTAATCTCTTCCAATTTCCTGAAAGCTCAAGCATTTCAGCACGCATAAGCTTAAAGCTTCTATAATAATATTTCTATAATAATAATTATTGAGAACGTCATTAAATAAATAACAATAAAAGGTGGTGCAATTCTGTTTTAAAAACTTACCTGCAAAGGAGCTGTTGTCGGAATTTTCAGTTTTAATGTGTACTGAAGAACCTTGCCAGCGCGAACTGGACACGTAGCATTTGTGAGGAAGTTGCACGTCAAAGCGTTGTCATCCAGTGGCCAGTTCATTATTCCAATGAGCAGTATTCGTATAACGGCGTTGGTCGTCATGTTCGTCACGCAATACTCTATAAAATTTATAAAATATACCTTATTAAATAATTTAAGTTACAATTAATAAGGATGGTGTTATATTACTAACCCCTTTACTGTTTCTACAGTAGCAGAGGGTGTTGACAGTTGTGAGGTCTGGTATGTGACAGGCATTGTATAGAATCTATACTTATAATAAATCTGTAGAAGTGAAAATTCTGTACATTAAAAATATCAAAAAACAAATAGCAGGGGGTGTTACTAGACCGACACCGAACCCAAAAATGTGATTTAAAAAATTTTTGTCCGTCTGTCTGTCTGTTTGTTCAGGCATCACGCAAAAACTACCGATTCGATTACGATGAAACTTGGTATAATTATTCTTTAATAGCCTGGGCACCACACTGGGGACTTTTTATCCCGGAAAAGTATTAAGAATTCAAACCAAACTTAATTTTGCGGTTCGATCCCTAGACCCAAAGTTATTATCAATTATTGCCTAAACGGTTAATGGTACGATTATGAAACTAAGCATGAGCGTTGTTTGTTACAATTATTTGTTTGTTATATTTATGTATTTTTGATATGCCTACACTGTTGCATTGGGCACTGCCTGTAATGATAGAAGTAGGTTCAGTTGAAATAAATAAATAATAAAAAAAAAAATTTGAAAAAACTAATTTTAATATTTTTGCAAATTCCACCTCCAAAGGTATAAAAAACGAGGGTAAAGTTTGTATGGGACACGTGATTCCTTGGTCCGATCTACTTAAAATTTGGCATAAAGCATTATTAACATAATTGATGGAAGACGTGTTTCGTATTTTACTGAAAATACTATAACGAGCTAAAAAGGGAATGTAAATTATTTTAGGGCTGATTTTCTCCGGAGTTAATATCAATACTCCTTATGCTGCAATCACACGGACTCTTAGATCATCTAACCACAGGATGCGCCTTACTTAAGCATTGTTTTCTGCCATTGCACATGACCATTTGGTCTTTTGACTTTATGAAAAGCCTGTACATCAGTACATCATTTTATATGATTAAACTAGTACATTACATTGTAGTTGACTGTACAATAACAATTAACACACAACAGCCATTACGCGTTTGTCGATAAATACATGTTTAAATGCAATGAAATTTTATATGTCTTTGTGTTTCCCCCTTCATTTGTATGAAAACTGGCAGAATATTTTTGTATGCGGTGGTTCGCAAAGGCTAGTCCCGTGTTATATGGTCTAAGCACGGACTGCATCGCAGCGACTGCGCGCGTTCGATATATTTAACTGCATGCAGTTTTATGTTCCACTTCATACAGTTATGATTATCAACTGCACGCAGTCGGCTACAGTCGTGTGAAGTCAATATCAACTGCATACAGTCGTACCGTCAACTTCGCGCAGTTCGCTACAGTCGTGTAGTGTCGCCGCATGCTGTCCACCGCTAACGCATACAGTTAGTGTGCAGTTAGTCAAAGAACCGAACGCGCGTGTTGGTTGCGTCGTCAGTACGGTTTAAAACATGGATTTCACATGGATTTCCTCATTACTTAGTATAGAAGTTAGAGGGGGGACACAAATATTCCACTTTGGAAGTGTCTCTTGCGCAAACTATTTACTTGAAAAAAAAAATTATGTTAGGAACCTCAATAGCATTTTTGAAGACCTATCTATAGATACCCACACGTGTAAGTTTGATGAAAAAATAATTTCTGAGTTTCAGTTCTGAGTATAGGGACCCCAAAATTTACTGCTTTTTTTTCTAGTTTTATATGAAAATCTTAATTCGGTTCACAAAATACATCTACTTACCTAGTTTTGATAGCATAGGCCTTATAGTTTCGGAGCAAAAGTGCCTGTGACATACTGACGGACAGATAGACTGACAGACATGAGGAAACTATAAGGGTTCCGTTTCTGGCATTTGGCTACGGAACCCTAAAAATCACCTTCCGTATGGCAAAATAATAGCATAGACTCAATCCACATCCGCGCTGCACTTTAAGAACTCCCTTTCTATCACCGACTCTGCCTCTGTGGCGCAGTCGGTAGTGATACCGCCTGCGGCGCTGGAGGTCGTGGGTTCGATTCCCACCGGAGGCAAATATTTGTGTGACCCATAAATGTTTGTCTCAAGGGTCTGGGTGTTTCTATGTATAATATGTATGTATTTAAAAAGTATATAAGTATTAATATCCGTGGTCTGATACCCATAACACAAGCAGGTTATTCCTAGCTTACTTTGGGATCAGATAGCGTTGTGTGAGATGTCCGTGAATATTTATTATTATTATTATTTATTATCACAAAAAAAAAAATGATATCGGACTACGTGGTAAGAGCTTACAGCTGAAAAAGCACTTTATCTTTCATCCCCTCTCCCAAAGGAACCGCGTAAAATATCGTGATCAAAAGTATCCTAGAACCTTCCTCGGATTATAAGCTCTGATTGTACCAAGTTTCATTCAAATCGATTCAGTAGTTTCGGCGTGATACTTATTCAAAGGCAGGCAACTGCTATTTCCTTGTAGGCAAAATCTACAAGGAAATAGCAGTTGACCTATGGAGGTCAACTTACCCCAGGCGAATAGTCAACCTACCCCAAGCATGGGGTAGGTTGACCAGTTTTTCTTATTGTATAAGATCTAGCCTGTACGCTATATTATAATGAATTAAGTGCTTTTTGCTATATTTTTCCAAAGCTGAATAGTTAACCTATGAAATAATCCTGTTTTTGAATTAATATACTATAAAGAAATAAAATATAAACCTTTAGGCTGAGCGCAGATTATAGTCACGACAGTTTTAAGACAGACTTGCCTCACATAGACAAGTCTGTTTTAAGATTAAAACGAAACTGTTCTGTCTACGACACGTCGCACACCTTAGACAAAACTGTTTTGTCTACGATACGCATCACACGAACACCGTGGGTAGGTACTGTTCGTACTGCCGGACGTGTTATATGGCATAACCGAGTACTGGTTCAGTACCCAGTACGCGACAAAATTTAACAAGACCCAAGACCATTTTCGGACGCGATATACCGCTCGGGCGCGTACAGTCGACGTTCGGCCGCGTCCGAGTCCGAGATAGAATATATTATACTATCTGTGGTCCGAGCGACCGGGTGACCGGATTGATGCACGCTTGGGAACATTTTGTTCCGTAGTGTATCTCAACTTAAAGCGTACGAGTAGTAAGTAAGGAACACTGTTGAATGTTATATGAATACTTAAGGCACGCCTGCCAGCTTATTGGGCTCAGGAGATGGTCAAGCGACTTGAGTCAATATCAAGTGTACATACACGTCGATGCATACACACGTGCAAAGAAATCATGCACACTGAAGCTACTTTCATTCATATTTTAATCGACTTGTCAAGTGCATATTGACCATATAAGAGCCCATTAGTCGAGGCACGTGTAGTACCTGCCAGATAATAATACATTAAACGAATAATATTTATTATTATGATAAATGAAGAAAAAGTGACATATACATCATTCTGTATATCTAAAAAATGAATTGGAACTACATCGCAGCTGGTAATATTATTCGTTCTGATAAACAAATACCTATCTTTTGTGTAATCATGTTACAGTTTTTAATTATCTCGAAAACGGTGCGTGCTATCGTTAAAATAATGGCAATTTTGACCCCCCTTTGAAAGCCCCCATCCGCCAAATATACATTACGAATAACGATTTTTTATACCACTAAGGTGGCATAATGTTGCCTGTAGGTTTATTTGTTGGTTTGATATCAATCGTCAAAAAGGGTCCATGCTGGCGGTGTTGCAGTCATCCTCATCAGCTAGCAGTTTCATATAAGAGAATGATTACAAGGTAGATTTTATTTCGAATCGCCATCAGAACTAGTCACAACGATGAAAGATGATTGTCTAATGAGAGGCTTATTTGAAAGAGAAGAGGACAGAACGAATGCCAGGATAACTGTAAATGACGTAGTGCTGGAACAGGTGGATGAGTTTGTATATCTTGGATGTGCATTTAGCAGGGATGGACGGTACACCGCTGATGTAGAAAAGAGGGTAACTGCGGGCGTTAGGCAAACTTTTAGGTACCAAGGCCTTAAGTCAAAAGGCCCAGCTCGCAGTACACAATGCGGTGCTGATACCTACGCTAACGTATGGAAGCGAGAGTTGGGTATGGCAGGAAACGCATGAAAGTAGAATAAACGCGGTCGAGATGCGCGCGCTACGCAAAATCTGCGGAGTAACGCTCGCAGATCGTGTTCGGGATGAAGATGTAAGAAAGCGAGTTGATCTGAAAGAGAGTGTCGGTGTTAAAGTAAGGAAGGGCATGCTACGATGGTTCGGGCATGTGGAACGAATGGGAGATGAAAGAATGACAAAACAGATATACAACGCGAAAGTGGATGGACGTAGGAGTCGGGGAAGGCCACGACACACCTACAACGACCAAATTAATCGTGTGTTAGTAGAAGGTGGTGTCAAGAGCCGTAGGAACCGACGTGCATGCATGAAAAGAAAAATGAAAGTTGAAGAAGCAAGTGAGGTGTGTATGGACCGTGCCGTGTGGCGCTCGGTTCTTTCTGCCTACCCCGCAAGGGATTTGGCGTAAAGATAGTTAGTTAGTTAGTTAGATTTTTTTTTAAAATCTTGTATATCGAAAACCGTGCGTGATATCCTGATATTGCAAATACAACAAAATTTTCATCCCCTTTAAGAAAGCCCCAACCATAAGGGGCAAACACATACAAACATAAGTGACCCTCGCCCCCCCCCCCCTCCCTTATTTTTTGCAAAGCGGGAATATATGAAGGTCAACAAACCTGTCAGAACAATCAGAACGCTGTATGTACTTGTACGAAAGACCGGGTACTGGTCCGGGTACTGTTCGAATGCCATATGGCACGGTTCGGAAAGCTATGCTATATGTCAGGACATCATCGGGTACTGTTTTGCGCAAGACAGTTTTGTCTTTGATGTGCGCGCCCGCATGCATATAAAAGGGAAGCCGACAAACGTTAGTCAGACTTGTCGCCTTGTAGGTAAAGACAGCTTTGTCTAAGAGACGTTTTGTTCTAAGTGTGCGCCTCTCTATTTATCTCGTAGAGAGATAGTCTGTCTTAAAACTGTTGTGACTATAGTCTGCGCTCAGCCTTAAGCTGAAACCTAGTCAACCAGCCCCGGTCTCCCCTACGCAACACGCAACGCGCGCTTCAGCGGCGGCGGCGCGGCGCTGACTATTTGCTCAGCAAGTTTCAATTCAATTCATTTATTCGTTGTTTTACCTATATTAAAAAAAAAGTTCTATTCTGTTCTGACAGGCCAACATGTCAATGCTGAGCTGCCCTACAACACATACATCGAAGGATGCTCTACTCCACCATGCCCTGTGTTCCCTGGACGGTTGACGTTCAGATGATCTTCAGCACACGTCAGTACATTTCACAGTTTTATTTAAGCTATAGCAACTTAAGTACCTAGTAACTCCTATTTAAGTAGATGAGATAGAGCCGACCAGTTGAACGACTCTATCTAGTCTACTTAAAAGACGAAATAGAGGTAAATAACTTAAAGAGACTAATGAGAAAATCCCTTTGTCCAAGAAAAAAAGATTTTGAAAAATGCCGGGCAAGCATATTCAAAAACTGCTATAAATATATCCCATAATATCCAATAACCAATGTATTCAATAACTGTTATAATATACTTAATACGGGATGCGGGGTCCTACTAACATCTTAAGGACCCCAATGGGTCGGATCCTCCTCGTGGTGCATCCTGGGCAACGGAGTAGCGACCACTCCCCTTCCTCTGTGGGGGAGTTGTGCTACTCCGGCTAATTCCGGCCGAGGCGGGAGTAACCCACCTGTGGGCTGCTCGGTGGTGTGTGTGCTGCCGGCCGTGCCGTTATTCACGGCCGGCAGCAGCAATGCTGGGTCGCCGTCGCTTCGCCACCTTTGCTGGCGAGACGATGGCGGCAAAGTGGAAGAGGCACTGCTTGGCGGGGCGGGAGTTTGGGTAAATGCTCCCGCCCTGCCGTGCAGTTCGGGCTGCCGGCCGTGAATAACGGCGCGACCGGCGGCAACAGTGCTGGGTCGCTGTCACCTCGCCAGTTGGCGAGGTGATGGCGGAAAAGCGGGAGGTGCACTGTGCGGGGGAGCGGGAGTAACGGATAATGCTCCCGCTCTGCCGTGCAGTTCGGGGGCGCCGCGGTGAGGAGTCACTGCGCGCCCCCGCTTGTTTCTTGACCGTGGGCGTAAGGTTGGGGGACCCCGCCCACCAACGGTCACATGGCGGTGGGCACCTTCTCCGTATTCCGGGGGTGCCCATTAGCGCACGCCTGCGCCAGCCGCTCTCTGTCTCCTCTATTACAGAGGAGCGCTCGCCAGCCAAGGACGCTATGGTTCTTCGCTGCGCCAACGGTTCGAGGCCTCCCCTCTAGAGGTCTATGTTTTCTATAGTCTCTGATATAAATTTTATTATCATTCATTAATAAATAGATGTCATACAACGACTTCTTCTAAAAAATTATGGGCTATTTCAGTGATGTTTTACTAGTTATTTATAATAAATACACAATTTCTGATGAAACCATCCTCTGGAACACATATTGTAGATTTCAAATCTACTTTTGGCTGTCATTTTTCGTATATTAATACCGAGAAGAACGTCTTTATTTGCACCTCTTTTTCGCAAACTTTGTCAACCACTCCCCTTAAGAGATAGACATATGCTGCCGCGGACTTTCTTTAGAACTTTTTAAGAGAAACAAAATGGTAATACACAATTTTTACGTATCTTTAACTATTTACGCAGCGTACGCCTCAGAAGCTCTCAGGCGGTAAAAAATATTCCCCGTTTTCGAAACATTATTGATTGCTGCTTTGCCCCTATTCGTCTTAGCGTGATGTTATATAGCCTATAGCCATCCACAATAAATGGACTATCAAACTGTGAAAGAATTTTTGAAATCCAACCAGTAGTTCCTGAGATCCTAGCGTTCAACCATACAAACAAACAAACAAACAAACTCTTCAGCTTTATAATATTAGTACAGTATAGATCTGTGGTATTACAATCCGTTGCACACGTCTGCATAAGCTCCGCTAATAATATTTTCAATACAAGCATGTGAGGCGGGCGATCACCGCGGATGCAAGCGTCACTTAGCGAAGGTCTTTAAAGGATGCAACGCATAAGTAAAACCCAACTACAAAATGTATTCACTTGAAAGATACCTCGACTGTCTCGGTGACGCATACAGTAGTGTAACCACCTGCCGCACTGAGGTCCTGGGTTCAATTCCCGTGTCGGTCCAAATATTTGTGTGATCCACAAATGCTTGTTTCAGAGTTTGGGTGTTTTATACGTATACAGTTTTTTTTTAAATATTTAGCTCGCTTAATTGACGTCGTCGCCACCAGCCTGATGGAAAGCCGCATCTAGCGGCTGGGGGCCACTTCTGACAGTGGTCCTCAAGTTGGCGGCCTTGTGATGTGTCATAAATCGAAAATATCATATCTTACGAAAGTTAATGTGACAAAAAATATTTTTATAGAAAGTATTTATTAGAAGCTTTATTATCACATCTTTATAATACGAAAAATCCTTTCTTATGCCGAGTACCATCCTCTTCGTGATATTATCGGACAGCCACAGAAAAACGGACACACGTTATTGGTTCATGACGATCGTTTTCCACACTGAACTCTATCTGAGCGGTGATCTGAAAAAAAAAAAGAAACCAAAGTAGAATTGTGTAATTAGATTTACTACAATGACCAAATTAATTGTGTGTTAGCAGAAAGTGGTGTCAAGAGCCGAAAGAAAGAAAAATGAAAGTTGAAGAAGCAAGTGAGGTGTGTATGGACCGTGCCGTGTGGCGCTCGGTTCTTTCTGCCTACCCCGCAAGGGATTTGACGTGAAGACAGTAGTAGTAGTAGTAGATTTACTAAAACTTATTAAATAATAAGGTCAACAGGATAGGGTTGTTCAAAAGCGGTCTTAGAAGGTTTATACAAGGTCAGCAACGAAGGTTTATAAAAGGTGCCTCTGGTGTTGCAAATGTCGTATGTATATAAAAAAATATCAAGTCCGGTAGTAGTATGCAGTGTCGGGAGCGACTGGGTTATTCGTCTGAGTGCACACCTGGAATTCCTGTCTGTAGACAGATAGTAAAGCATCGTGGTTTTAGCAAAGATAATACAATAGTCTATACTATCTAATATTAAAAAGAGGAAAGATTAGTTTTTTGTTTTTTTGTTTGTTTGTTTGTAACGAATAGGCTCCGGAACTATTGGACCGATTTGAAAAATTCTTTAACTGTTGAGAAGCTACACTCTTTGCGGTGAACAAAGGCTATATTTTCTTCCCGTATTCCCACGGGAACGGGAACTACACGGGTGAAACCGCGTGACGTCCGCTAGTATTACATACAGAAAGGCAACTCCCTGCCCCTCACTGAGCAAGCTTCCCCACCCCCGCCAGTCCCGCGCCACAGCTGTCATTATAGTTGGAGGGTATTTTGACAGAACATTTGCTTAGCCTGTGGTCGCACACACATTCAATTCAAGCTCTGTACAAACATAAAGTGTTTCTATGAAAGAAATGAAAACGAATTGTTTGTGGTACGGAGTCTCTGCTCTGTGGTTTTGGCCTATAGGACTCAGGCAAAGCATCTTAGGAAAGGATGGAAGCTATAAAACCACACCACAGCTATTCACCCATTTGCTTCAAGCATAAATAATCAAGAATAGTTTCATTTTTAACCATAACTAAAAATAAATCTATCCTTTAACAAAACTCAGAACAAATACAGCAAAAGAAATATTAAAATTAGTTGAGTAGTTTCGGAGTACAACGCGTACAAACATTGAGAAAAGTAGAAAAGAAGATATATCTACCTAAACCTACTTATGCGCGGCTTAAAAAATTTCAAAAGCGGGCAGCCTTAACCTGAGCCTTTCCATTTCAACAGGGCAATACGGCTCAACACCTATTTATTACGTGGGACAAATTCTAAAAAGGTTAAATGTGGACATAATTATTTTTATGCATTTTACAACATGCCTCTTAGTACGAGAGCCCACGACCAAAATTTTTGTCTCATAGCAATACAGCCAAAACCGCATCAAATCGATAGATACGATTATCCTGAACTCGAAAATACCAATATCAGACATTTTCCGCGTAGCGTTTGATCTGACCGAATTTTCAAAATTGTCAATGAATTTTACCGAACTGCATCATAGCAATATGTCTGATTTGCAGACTGTAGTTGAATGATAGTACTGAGATACCGGAAACATATTTTTCAGACGTTAGTGGTGTAGCGCAAACCCGTAAAATCACTTAAAAAAATTAAAAATGATACAAAAAAAATGTCTCATAGCAATACGTCTGAAAATCTTTTTTATTAGTAAATTTTGGTTATTTGATGCGAACAAAACAATTTTCAGACGGAAATGTGAACGCATTAAATTTTGAGACCGTTTTGAAAATGTTAACAAATTTTACCGATCGGTATCATAGCAATATGTCTGAAAATTGTTGGACATGATAAAATAAGTTGTCTACATGTGCAAAAAATTTATATCAGACAAATTAAGTGTAGCACCTTCTCTATCAGACAACTTTTCGATACTCAGATATCAAATTCTAAGGTTTTCTTTTTAGTTTTAGGTTTTTTATTATCATGTATGTATCATTTTATTGTAATGTAGTATCAGATAATTATATTGTAAGATGAGCCACACTATCGCATTGGGTGTACACACCTGTAATGATAGTGGTGGGAGAAGTGAATAAATAAATAAAAAAAAAATATAATAATCGTATTGAGGCATCTTGAATTCTCCGTTACAAACCAATGAATACGTTGCGACCCTGAATTTATTAGATGATAATTAACAAAGAATTTTCCCGAAACCGTAACATTGAAGTTGAAGGACTGAAATAAATTGCACAAAAGGAAACTGGGATTAAGTTGAAAAAAAAAACGATTTATTCAAAGTTACAAAATATTCTCGTATTCAATCGCTGTCGGATTCGGAATCGTCGTCCAGGATGTGTCGGCCAGGGACTCCGAAACGTTATTTTCGTTTTTGGGAGTATATGCTACACTTAAAGTGTCTGAAAACAGGTTTTTGGTAATCATGGCAGCAATACGAAAAGTTAAAAAAAAAATTATCCGTATTGCTATGATACAGGTCGGCTAAATTTGTTGACATTTTCAAAAATGCGCTCAGGCTATGTGCTACGCGCAAAATGTCTGAAAACAAACTTTTTCGTAATACAATTATAAAATCTATGTACATTTTCACTATCAGACGTATTGCTATAATACCGACTGCCTTTTTTTTTTGACACAGCAGAAATGGCCTCCCACGCAGTTGCTACACTTTCGACCGTTACTACACACCTAGTCGGGTTCAGAATCATACAATCTAACGATTTTATAGGGTTTTTGCCGTATTGCTATGAGACATGGTTTTGGTCGTGGGCTCTCGTACTATCTGTCTACCCCTTGGGAGATAAGGACGTGACCATATGCATATAATGAAAAACGTTAATTCATATGGGTCACAAAGTAACACTTATGAAAGTCAAAATGATTGCGTCTTCATTTACAATAGGTAGAGCTAGAGGTTTTTTAGGGTCAGCAGCGCGAGTGTGGCGCCTCTGGTGTTGCAAACGTTCATAGGCTGCGGTGACCACCGGTACTTCTGGTGGGCCGCATGCTTGTCTGCCACCTTAGTGGTATAAAAATAATAGAGAAAAAAGAACCTGGCAATAAAACTCACAGCCACTGTTTTACGTATATCTGTTATCTATTAATTTGTACACAAATCCTAGGAATTCGTAAGTATACAAACTAATTTGTATACAAATCCTAGGAATTGGTATACAAATTAATAATCAGAATGTAGATAATGAATTTAAATTCTTTCTCTATACGCATATTATGGTGAGATTAGGTTGTACCGTAACTATTAACGCGCAAAGGCAAGCGAGCGAAGCGAGCTTGCCGCGGTAGCGGCCGCCGAGAGCGTTAGAGGTGCAGGTGCCATGAACTATTTATAGGAAATGTGTCTAATTTGATTTATTTCGCGAGCGATTTAGAAATTGCATACAATTCCTAGGAATTGTATACAACGACGACATACATTATCGTTAACAAATCTATGTATAAACTTACAAAAGGTGGAGCTATCATCGGTATCTCCAATCTGAGGGTGTACTGAAGAACTTTACCGGCGTGGACAGGACAGGATGAATTTGCCAGGAAGTTACACGTGAATGCATCGTCACCTAGAGGCCAGGGCTGGAGTCCAATCAATGGCACTTGTGCCAAGGCGTGTGACGTCATAGTCCTTGTTGCTTCAGCTGTAAGAATAAGGTATACTTAAAATATTCATCTCTAAAATTTGATAAAGGTGATTTGTAAAACATCAGCTTTCTACCAAGTTCAATGTTTTATTTCATTTCGATGCGTCCCCGTATTTTTATCGGAGTATATCATATATGATTGGGTTATAAATTGAATTGCAGATAATTCATAAAGCAATATTACTATTTTAGGGTCTCTAAAACAATTCTTGTACAAATCTGATTAATTTTCAGATTTCATAATTATGAATGAAACGCGCTATTTAGCCATTTTAGCCCATCTGAGGCTTTATATTTAAAAGAATTATATAATTATGGTGCATGTTCATACCTCAATCCTCAATGGTCAGTAAAACACGAAATTATTTTATATTAGGTATTCTTTAAATTTTTGAGTTAGGTATTTTATTTTAAGCGCTCGTGGCCCCGCGGACTCAGTGTTCTGTAAACGATCACTGCAGTAAGCAACTTTCACTATGGCCGGTCCATGGATGGGTGACCATCCATGTGATCACTTTGTGACATTTATTTGAGCGTTTCCGTGCTTCGGAAGGCACGTTAAGCCGTTGGTCCCGGTTGCCAGTAAAATGGCAGTCGTTAAGCTAAGTTGAAGGCTTTATTTCAACAGCAGGCAGTCAAAACCAGCGCCTGTCCATTTAAACACGGCAATACGGCTCACCACCTATTACGTGGGACAAATTATACAAAGGTGAAATGTGGGTATATAATATGCCTCTGCCTACCCCTTCGGGGATAAAAGGCGTGACCATATGTATGTATGTATGTATGTATTTTATTTTAAAAAGTATTAAAAATTACAATAAAACTAATTATAATAAATATCATCTATTTGCATGCCATGATTCAGTAAAAAAATACGTCTAAAATTAATTGATCTACTGGGCTTGCTTTGCTTGATAAACGAGTATACATGGTTGTAAGCTTGGCAAAAAAGTCTACAAATGGAACTAATATTTAGCACGCTGCACGTAGGAGTATTTTCATGTAAAATCCGGACAAAACTATTTAATGGCTTATTTAATGATAAAACATGGTCATATTATATACTATTATATTTAATGACAGTAAAATGTACAAGACATGTATATTTAATTTTTTTTTAAACTCAAAACATTACTTTTGCCTTCAGGGTATTCAATTATTTCAATTAACTCTATTTCAATTTTTTTTTACCTTTTCTTTGAGTTTATTTATTTTGAAGTTATGCATAATATCTAACAAAGCTCTTCTGATGAAAATAACAGTAGATTCTATCAAATCTGAAAATTAAATTGAAAACAACATTCAAGTCAAATATAATATCCATGTTTTACACTGCCATCTTTAAATACTTGAAAACAAAAATGGCGCACATAGGCGCGGCAAAATATTATTGTATTTATTAAAACAAACCCTAGGCAATATATTAATCGTAAAATAAAAGTGCGACAAGACCCGACAAATAAACAAAAACACGATTTAAAAAAATACATTTTATGAAATTTATTTCACATATTCTGTTTACCTTTCTGATATTTTTTAAATATTAACACGAAACATTAAGTTATTAATTTTTATATTAAAATAATCTACACACCTTGTACTTCCATATTAGCACTGTTGTTTTTCCATAGTAAATCACACAAAAGTGTAATTTACAACTCAAATACGGTAAAAAATTACGAACGTCGAGAATTAAGTCATGCGGTTTAGATAACGACTAAGTTCCGACTAATTGTACGAGAAGGCACTGCTAGTTACGTTATAAATTTGTGTGCTAGGCGATAGACCGGCTTATAAGCTGCAAAAATATGTGAAATTAGTAGACCTTCATTTGATTTTAAAAATTTGACTTTTGACTGGATTTTACACGAAAATACTCCTACGTGCGCTGCGCTGGCTACAAAGTCAAAATGACGTGAACAGAAATTAAAAAGAAAAAGCATTTAATAAATGATTTTTATCGTGGTAAGGATATTTAATCGAGGACATTTGTTTTACCCATGAATTTAGAATTTTTCGCTTCTCTCGTTTTACCCATCTTCATTGTTTTACCGATCTTCATTTGTTTTATTTAAAAAGCAAAACTCAAAAAATATAAACAGGATGAAATTTTTGACACCTGCTATCGTAGTGGGAGCACGAGAAACAGTCCTCTCTCCTGGTCCCACCAGTGGTTCAAAATAGTCGGTTCACGAGAAAAACCCGTCAATGAAGCAATAGGGTAAACCACCCAATTATTGGCACTCGTCCAATGAATTATTGGCACATTAGTTAGAGTATATTTCGCAAAAATTTTGTTGACAATTTAATTTGTGATTTGACACTGACAAGACAAGCTACAGTCAGTCATTTTTTTTTTTCTTTATTTGTTGTACGCTTATGTTACTGCAGCTGGCAGAAATAAATTAGTTTTCTTTCTTTCTTTCTTTCAAAAATCAGGGAAACCCAGTTTATTCCAGTTCAGTGTTGCCCATTATGTAGTAGTAGGTATGCATTATAAAGTAAAATAGCATTATTTTTCTGTTAAAAATGGGCAATATACCCTAAAGTGCCAATAATTGGAGGAGTGCCAACGATTGGGTGGCTTACTCTATATGTATAAAGGGCGTGTTCAATAGACACGCGCACGCTAAGCGCAGACCACACTCGTCAGCACGAGTCTTATACGCTTTATTTGTTTTTTAAAATACAATTTAAGCTCTATTTTCACATTTATAGATTTCAAATTGCATTAATCAAAGTCCATCCGCACGCGCCCGCCCTGCACCCGCCACGCGCTCGCCCCGCGCCATCTACGCGCGCCTCGCGCATACGCGCATTAATGCAATTTGAGATCTATGTGTATGAAAATAGTGCTTAAACTATATTAAAAAAACAACTATATACTGATTGGTGGTTCTTTCTAACGGGTTGCTAATTCACAGTGGCGCCTTCAATATTTTAACTCTTTTTTACCAGGCTATTATTTATTTTTATACTGGGTGTAACAAAATTACCTCTCCAAATTTCATGAGATGACTTGGCATCGGAAATCGAATACAAATCTATATATATAAAAATGTTGTGTGCGTTTAAGTATCTATTAAAAACTCAAAATTTACTGAATCGATTGAGCTCAAAATTGGACACGATATACAATAGGATTCAGAGATGGTTTTAGGCTACTTTATACACTTTTATCATAACAGCAATAAGAATAAAATAGCTTTAAAATGTGATTTTACCAATAGATGGCGCTGGTCGTTTTTTTTTTAATTTTTTTTTGCCAGCTTCAGAACAAAATATTATAAACAACCTATTTAAAAGGTACCTACCAGATTGATGTTTTTTGAGAGAAGTTTGATTGCGGCCTCCTTGCATTCAGAATAATAAAAGAGAGTACTTACCTAATAAAGAAGTCAGATATGTTTTGCATGTAATTTTTAAACTTTTTGGACATTCGGAATTTTGGAGTTTTGGACTTAAGACTTTTGGAATTTTGGAGTTCTGGAGTTATGGACTTTTAGACTTTGGAGTTTTGGACTTTTGGACTATTGGACTTTTGGGCTTTTGGACTTTTGTACTTTTGGACTTTTGGACTTTTGGACTTTTGGAGTTTTGGGCTTTTGACCTTTCGGACTTTTGGAGTTGGAGTTTTGGAGTTGTAGAGTTTTGGAGTTTTGGACTCTTGGAGCTTTGAATTTTTGGACTTTGGACTTTTGGACTTTTGGACTTTTATACTTATAATATGTAGTTTTGGACTTTTGGAATTTCGGAGTTTTGGACTTTAGACTTTGAACTTTTGTAATTTTGAAGTTTTGGAGTTTTGGAATTTTGGAGTTATGGACTTTGGACTTTTAGAATTTTAGACTTTGGAGTTTTGAACTTTGGACTTTTGGACTATTGGACTTTTGGGCTTTTGACTTTTGGAGTTCTGGAGTCTTGGAGGTTTGGAGTTTTGGAGTTGTGGAGTTTGGACTTTTGGAATTTTGGACTTATGGAGTTTTGGAGTTTTGGAGTTTCGGAGTTTCGGAGTTTCGGAGTTTTGGAGTTGTGGAGTCTTGGAATTTTGGAGTTTTGGACTTTTAGAATTTTGGACTTTTGGAGTTTTGGAGTTTTGAACTTTTAGAATTTTAGACTTTTAGACTTTTTGACTTTGGACTTTTGAACTTTTAAACTTTTGGACTTTTGGCCTACTAACTCCTATGTATATTTCATGATATTTCTTTCGAAAAATAAGGTCATGAAGAAGTTTCACTTCTTACGTGTGTAGAATAGTACACGCACACATTTTTTTTTAAATGTACCCATCATTTAGTTCGTTACTCATTTTTTTTATTATTTTATATCTATATTTACATTATTACTATCTAAACTAAACCTAAATAAGGCCCCTCATAGGTACATAAAACCACCATAAAAAAGTCACAGCGAAGCGTGGCAGGGTATCGCTAGTATTTAATAAAAAGGGGGGTAATTTTTTTCATTTTTTTTTAAATTTTTTTGTCGCACATTAAGAATTCATTTTTTACCGCGGCAATTCGAGGTAACATGGTCGCCGTGGCAAAAACAAACACAGAGCACCCGTCTGGCTGTCGTTGTCGCTTTCTACTGCCGCTCAGTAGCGATAGAAAGGGTTAAAATAGGATAAAATAGGACCTTTAAAACGGCTTTACGGTTACAGTATTCATGTGATTTTTTTTTCTTCATTTTTGTAATGTTTCATGACTGATGCCACGTCACGTGACGAAATTTGGATAGGTAATTTTGTTACACCCAATATAGTCTGTAGGAATCCGACTTAGCATAGCATCCATGATGGATTTTCTTCACGTTAAAAAAAGTCATGTATTTATAGGAATACTTACGTGCTCTAAAGACCATGTTTATAATGGCACTCTGTCCACGGATCACCGTGCATGGCGGTGTGACGCAGTCATCTACGTATGTGTGGATTGGTAATTCAGCATTGGAATGTAGACCTGACAATAATACAGAGAATTTGTTATACCTATTCACTCTTTTAAGATTCCGTACCTCAAAGAAAAAATAAAACCTTTGTAGGATCACTTTGTTGCCCGTCTGTCCGTCCGTCTGTCTGTCAAGCATTTTTATCTGGTGAAAGCGTGAAGGTATCGAGTTGTAATTAATACCATATAAAAGTATGTAATGCCTATGGTCCCTTGAAGCTGTAAATAAAATCAAACGTGATTTTTTTTGACACTCTCAAGGGGTCAAAATTCATAAGGTTCTGTTCTGTTTACCTAGATTGCCCTAGAACCATGAAATTCGGAAAGTTATGTGGGAAGTTGTAAGTGGGTTCAAGTGGGAACGACACGGTGGCAAACAAAGTCTCCCAGGGATCCTAAGACATCTTTAGGAGGAGGGACTCTCGGCAAATATATAGGATACCAGGATACCAGGTGCGGATTTGACAATTTTCTTTGAAAAGCTTGCGGAATTATTGCATCAGCTAAGAAAAAAGACATTACAAAGGGTAATTATAGCGGGTGATCTTAATATTAATACGCTAAAAAGTACTAATGAAAGTGAGACTTTAAAAGGGTTACTGGCCAGTCATAACCTAAATCTGCATATTAACCAACCCATGAGGCAAAAATCGTGTATAGACCACTTAATAAGTAGTGTTAAAGGGGCAACGGGCAAGGTTATTAAATTATTCTTATCTGACCATGATACCGCGCAAATATTGACCATTCCAATAACTAAAAATAAACAAGAAAAGAAATTCTGGTTTGTTCTGAAACGTGACTACAGTAATACCATATTGACTAATTTCAAAGAGTGCGTATCAAGGTTATCGTGGGGTGAGGTTTATGATACATCAAATTGCAACGACGCATTGAACCGCTTTCACGAGACACTAGTAATGCTTTATGATCTTTGCTTCCTAACTATTAAAGTTCGACTAAATTCAAATTATAAAACTCCAAAATGGATCACTAAGGGTATCAAAAAATCAACAAAAACTAGCAGGCAACTAAGATACAACTACTACAGAAATAAGACCCAAAGCAATAAAAATAAATACATAAAATTCGATAGACTCTTAAAAAAATGTATTAGGACATCAAAACTTAAGGTCAACACAAGGTTCATGCAAAATGCCAAAAATAAATGCAAAGCTGCTTGGACACTCATTAAAGAAAAAACCGGCAACATAACAACTCAGGAATATATAAAAAATATAGAATATAATAATAAACTATTGACAAATCCGTTGCAGATAGCTACAGCATTTAATTCCTATTTTATAAACACGACTAATATAGATAAAAATCCTAGACCGAACTATACATTAATGAAAACAGTAGGGCCAACAATATTTATTACACCGACGTCGGAGACTGAGGTGTCTAAGGTTCTGAATACTTTAAATAACACAAAGTCCGTCGGCTACGATGGCATATCAACGCCTATCTTGAAAAACTGTTCTAATGAGCTTAAGGGGATACTTACTAAACTCGTGACCCTGTCTTTTGATCAAGCGATATTTCCTAACAAACTGAAATATGCAGTCGTCAAACCGCTACACAAAAAAGGAAGCAAAAATGACCTAACTAACTACAGGCCGATAACATTAATTCCTATACTCTCTAAACTGTTCGAGAGACTAATGTACAATCGTATGATGGATTTTCTTAAAAAAAATAGGTTATAATAGAGGAACAAAACGGTTTTCAAAAAAACAAGTCCACAACCTTAGCTGCGTTTACGTTAATAGATCAAATAACGAAGGGTGTGGATAAAAAATTACACACTACAGCTTTTTTCTTTGACATGAGTAGGGCATTCGATGTTGTAAGTCACGAAATACTACTCAAAAAATGTGAACTCTATGGAATAAGGGGCCAAGCATTTAATTGGTTAAAAAGTTACCTTTCAAACAGAATGCAGTGTGTTCAAATAGACCACATACATGAAAACAACACTGTTGAATCAATTAAGTCAAAATATATAATTAATAGGTTCGGTGTACCTCAATGTAGTATTATGGGACCGCTGCTATTTTTAATCTAAATTAATGATATTTCAAAAGCAACAACACAAGTGTGTCCTTTTTGCTGATGATATATCTGTGGTAATCTCAGAGGAACGTGATCACGATACCTATAAAGATGTACTCAAATCAGCTATTGAGACTGTTACGGACTGGCTGAAAATCAACAACCTGACAGTGAATGTAAGCAAAACAAAGTTAGTACAATTTCACAATTATAAAACCTAATACGACACAATAAATATTTATTATGACAAGAATGTAGTACATGACGTAAAACAAATTAAGTTCCTAGGTATAACGCTTGACAAACATTGTAATTGGAAGGATCATATAAAAATCGTTTGTGCACGGGTAAACAAATTTGTATTTGCCCTTAGAAATATAAAAAATCAAGTAGGAATAGATGCTGCCTTGTATGCCTACCACGGACATATTGGTTCAGTTCTCAGATATGGAGTTCTGTTGTGGGGTAACTCCACTGATATAGACAGGGTTCTGATATCACAAAAAAAATGTATTAGTGTCGCACCCCTAGTATCATGTAAACCACTATTTAAAAGAATGGGAATCCTCACTGTGGTATGCATTTATATCCTGGAGGTAGCACTGTTTGTAAGAGAACATCCAAAATTGTTCCCTAAAGCTTGTGATCAGAAGCGCTATATCTCCAGAGATACAACCAAACTCGTTGCGCTAAGATCCCACAGCACATTTCATAAGAAAAAAATGTAGTAGCATGGCAATCAAGGTGTTCAATAAGCTACCAAAAACTTTGAGAGAATTGCCAAATAACCTATTCAGGAAGCGTATTAAACAATGGCTTTTAGAAAATTCCTTCTAATCAATGAAAGAGTTTTTGGACATGTAAAAATTTATTTGACATAGTGTAATGTAATCTAAATAGGTTTAAAATTGTGTAACATTTTAATATTGACATCGTATAATAATGTAATTGTAAAATAGTGGTATTTGACTTCAATATAATATTAATGCAGGTTTAAGTTTAAAATTGTGAAACATTTAAATTTTCACATCGTATAATAATGTAATTGTAAAATAGTGGTATTTGACTTCAATATAATATTAATGCAGGTTTAAGCATTATTGCCATATGTATTGATATAATATGCTTGCATGACATAAAAAAAATAATTATTGTAATGCAAATAATGTAAATATTACATGCCGCGCGCCGTCCGGCGAAACATGCTGTAACCGTAGACGATAAGAACATCTAAGTCATCCATGTTTTAAGTAATAAACAATTTCATTCATTCATTCATTCATTCAAACCATTCGTGGCGATATTCACACCAAAAAAAGATAAAAGGTATTAAGTATGTACTCACATGACTGAACCGTTGTGGTTGGTATATCTGCTCTGACGAGCGTTACCGCTGCACACAACAATACCCAAAGTAACATTTTGTTAGACTGTCTGAATAAAATGTGCCTAATTTGTGGCAGCGATCAGCATTTAAATGATTAAGTGTTATCAATGAGATAACGACTAACAGACGAGGTTTGAAAATACGGTCAAGTTCGAGTTGGACTCGAGCACGAAGGGTTCTGTACCGAGAAACAGCTAATAAATCACGTTTGTTGGATGGGAGCCCTCCTTATCCCGTTCTTTTTTTACTGTTTTTAGTATTTGTTTTTACAGCGGCAACAGAAATACATCATCTGTGAAAATTTCAGCTTCCTAGCTATCACAGTTCCTGAGACACAGCCTCGTGACGGACAGACCGACAGACGGACAGCCTAGTCTCATGAATAGGGTCCGTTTTTGTACCTAGTTAGTAGTTTGGAACCCTAAAACCCGGCAGCCCCGTGTAAGCCCTCGGAAGGATGTCCCAGGTTTCCCGACAGACTTTGGCTACCACCGCGGCCTCTCCTAGGGGTGCGGGTAGGGGGCCTGAGGACGGTGAGAGGGCGGTCCACCGTCCTTACAGAAGCGGGCCCATGACGGCAGCGTGACGTGAGGAACTCACGCACGCCCCCCCTTAGAAGTGGGATCACACCCGAAACCAGGGCGAGGCCGCAGTGGCGGCCGTAGGTCTGTTGGGAGTCCTGGGACATCCTTCCGAGGGCTTACCCGGGGCTCCCAACCATAGGCTGTTGGGCGTTACGTGAGTTTTTTAGTCGGTAGGAGACCGGCATAACATCCAATGAGGATTTTCCCTCACGTTAAACAAAAAAAAGGGGTGCGGGTACTGTACTGTCCCGCGTCTTTGAAGGGTTGGTTCGGGTCATCAAGGTGCTGTCGTTAGTAGGGGCAATATATTGACGATTCCAAAAAAAAATTTTAGGTTAGAGCGTAAACAGACAAACAAACTCCTTAGTTATCTAGGTAGATATCTATCTAAAATCTAAACAAAACATTATGAAATATTCAGTATGAGTAATATGCACATGAACACACGTGTTCGGATATGAGTATCTACGATCAGATATCGATATATGCCAGCTGTGATATGCTACACCTGCATGATGTAGTCATAACCCAATATCCTTTAGCCCCCAGGTGTTCATGAAATTTCTTTTTCCTATCAAAACTGCCTATGGCATTCCACTGCTGGACGTAGGCCTCTTCCAAATTACGACATAATACACGGTTTATTTATTTATTTTTTATTTATTTAAAACTTCAGCACTGAGCACAAGGCGGACTTAATGCCTTAGGCATTTTCTACCACTCAACCTGGGTGATGCAGAGATAATGATTTAAGTAGGTGCTCCAAAATCTCACGGAAAATATTGAATAATGGAATATTCCTAAATTATAGTATTTAAGTAATTAATAAATACATATTAACACATTCCCTATATATACATACATATCAATACATTACACACACACACACACATATATATATATATATATATATATATATATTATAAACATATTCCTAGACATAAATAAATGGATACATATACATACATATACAGGATGTTGATCTGCATTTGTGCATTACTTGCACACATGACTGTACTGCCTACAATCGTTGATATTTCGGGATAAAACGAGACACCTTTTTTTACACTTTTTTTTTCTGCTTAAATTCTTTTCTATTTGCTATGGGAACTCTACTGCTTATACTAAACCAATATTAAGTGAAAAAATGGGGCAGTAAAATTTAGTTCTTAATAATTATTAAATAAAATAAATTTAAAAAGCAACTCGTATGAATCGGTTCTAAATATTCTAATAATACTATTACCTACATAGGTACAGTTTCACAGTTCATTCAAAACCGTTTCTTCTTTGCCTACAGTTTAGTAGGCACATACAAATGTGTAGGCATAGGCAAAGGAGGCGGTGGCGGCGCGGCGCGTGTAAGTTACCCCTCCAACCCCCGCGCAGGAGCGAGCGGCTCAGGCGGCGCCTTTGATCGGTGAATTTGAAATTTTGAATTAATTAGTCGCTCGCCCGCGTTCAGCGTGAGTATAACCGCACGCGCCGATATCTACGTACTTCCTCGACATGCACAAGGTCGTGGTACACAAGGCCTATCAGCTGATCGGCAAGAGCAGATTCTCAATTATTTTGAGGAAGAACCTCGAGCCAGTACGCGTGAAACCGGTCGCCGTTTCGGTGTTCATCATACCACAGTGTGGAAGCTGCTGAATCGCGAACTAATGCATCCGTTCCATTTCCGACGTGTTCAAGAGTTGCATCCGCAGGACAATAACGCTCGGACAGTTTTTTGTCACTGGCTCCTTGAACATCAGGACGTGAACATTTTGTGGTCCGACGAATCATTGTTTACGCGCGTGGGCGTTTATAACGTCCACAATGAACATTGGTGGGCTCACCGACAACACAACCCACATGTTACTACGTGGGACTCGTTCCAGGTCCGGTTTAGTCTGAATGTGTGGGCTGGTATCATCGGTGATCATCTACTTGGCCCATATTTTATTGACGGTCGTTTGAACAGTGCTACATACTTGGTGCTACTCCGACATGTGGTTAATGAGATGCTCGATGACATTCCACTCGCATTTCATAGGGACTTGTACTTCCAGCAGGACGGTGCGCCACCTCACTATGGACGCCAAGTGCGCGAATATTTAAGTGAAGTGTTTGGTACCCAGTGGATAGGTGCATAGACACTGGGGGTGAGCATTTTGAACAATTATTGCGTGTTACATGATTTTGTAAATAGGTATTTAAGCTTTGATTCTCAATTAATTCTGTAAATAAGTTGATTTAAAATTTTTAACTACGCCAGAAATGCTTCATTTCAGAATACTTTTCTCATACCTAATGTTTACTAACAGTACTTAATGTTTTTGTTTGCAATTGCATGATAAATAGCGTGTTTCTGCCGGTCCTAAGCCCTTGAAGTAGGAAGGAATCTTTTAAATCAACATAAACTCATCATCAAATCATTAATATCAAATCAAAAAAGTACACAAAGGTCACCGAACTTGTCAGCTGGAACCAAAAACTCATGAAACCTAATAACTAATGGCTCCTCTACACTGCCCGCAAAGTTCATAGGCGAAGTACTCTAGAAACTTTGTCTAAGTTCGAAAAAAGTGCGTCACTACACACTCAGTGGTGTCAGTAGCCTGCGCACGCACATTGCCGCCGTTTGTAATGAACAAAGAAATTTGTGTGGCAGAGTTTCCAGGAACAACATAATTTGCTCCTGACCACTGTTTGACGCTGATAATTGGATCACATACACCAAAGCACTAATTATAGCTTAAATCACGCGCCGGCAAAGCACCGGCACACACGATGTCGGAGTGTAGAGAGGTACTTCGTGAACGCACTTCCCGCATCTTTGGGCCAATTGACTGAGGCGCGAAAATCGACAGCAAATAAAGTCGCCTGAGGGGAGGTATAGTTTTTGACGAGGTAAGCCGAAGTGCCTCTTTACACTATCGTATTCATTTAACTTCGTTCAACTTCGCGGGCAGTGTAGAGGAGCCATGAGATGCGATACGTAGCCGCATTATCTAGGTGCCTACTATTGTCTAGCTTTAAGCCCAGGCCACACCGCCAGCGGGCGGGCGAGCGAGCTAGGCGGGCGGGTGAAGTGAGATATTGAAGTTATGCAAACTACGCGACATTGCCGAGCTAAACTATGGGGTTTACACCAAAAACTACAAACGGAAGGGCGAACCGGGTAGTGCGGATGAGACTAGACACGTGGACACTGCTATTCGAATGACAAGCGACGACTAGTCTGAGTACCCGAAACGGGGAGGACGGTAGTTAAGCTAGCGAAGCGGGCGCGCCTAACGACGAAAACGAGTAGCTTCGCTCGCATCAGCCACGTAGGTTATTCGGCAGCTCGCAGTGTGCCTAGCTCGCTCACCCGCCCGCTGGCAGTGTGACTTGCGCTTTAGCGTTGGCTCGGCGACGTAAACATTAAATACACGGGTGAAGATTTTTTCTTCGTAAATCATATTTCACTAAAAACAGGATTTTTGGGGTTTTGTTATCTACTGTGTTGCTGTGTTGCTTGCAATCGATAATACCTATAGTACACTACGCACTGAAGGAGGCTTGTGCACGACCAAATCAACAGCTTATATAAATAAATATGTACCAATATTAATACCAATCATCATCCATGACAGTAGACTAATAAGAACTATTATAGTTTTCATTACGGTACACTATAGAGCTGCCGCTGCCTGCTGCCTGCTGCTATATATATATATATATATATATATATATATACTAGCTGATGCCCTCAGCTTCACCCGCGTAAAATTTGTTCCCGCGGGAAGTTATTCCCGGGATAAAAGGTAGCCTATGTGTTATTCCAGACTATAATGTATCTCTGTACCAAATTTCAGCCCGATCCGTTCAGCGGTCTGAGCGTGAAAGAGTAACAAACATCCACACTCACAAACTTTCGCATTTATAATATTAGTAAGATATATATATATATATATATATATATATATATATATATATATATATATATTATATTATAAACATATTCCTAGACATAAATAAATGGTTACATATACATACATATATAAATAAATATATACCTATATTAATACCAATCATCATCCATGACAGTAGACTAATAAGAACTATTATAGTTTTCATTACGGTACACTATAGAGCTGCCGTACTTTCTCCTTGAAAGAATCACGACTAGTGGACTTCCTAACTTCAAGAGGAAGTGCATTCCAGAAAAAAATAGATTGCACCACGAAAGAGGAACGCATGAAATTAGAACTGTGAGTAGGACAGCGAAGAAGAAGATTATTAGAAGAGCGTAAGTTTCTGTCATGATTGGAACAGAGAAGTTGAAAATTAGTAGTTAAGTAAGTAGGGGCATTAGGATAGTTTAAGATTGTATAGACCATAGTCACCGCTCGCAAACTACGACGGCGACGTATGGGCAACCAACCTAGTTCATCCCGATAAGCGGAAACGTGATCATATTTTCTGAGGTTGAAAACGAATCGAATGCAATTGTTGAGAAGTCGATCAAGTTTATTGAGCAGATCTGCATTCAGGTCGAAATAGAACACATCACCATAGTCAATAATAGGGAAGATTAGCGTCTGCACAAGCGTTACCTTGGTACGAACAGGTAGAAAGTTTTTTAGTTTATAAAATGCTCGCAGAGTTCCAGTAACTTTCTGGCTGACACTAGCAACCTGAGCCCGCCAATCAAGAACTGAATCAATATACAACCCTAGATTCTTGACATACATACATACATACATACATACATACATACATATCATCACGCCTGTTTCCCATCGGGGTAGGCAGAGACTATGGCTTTCCACTTGCTACGATCCTGGCATACCACTTTCGCTTCTTCTACTTTCATAAGTGCTTTCATACACGCTCGCCGGTTAAGGGTACTCTTGACCTGGCCTTTTTCCAGCAGGTCATCAATTTGGTTACCATGCGTACGCCGAGGATGACCCCTACCAGCTTGCCCATTCATTATCGCCTTATAGATCTGTTTAGTCAGTCTATTTTCATCCATCCTCTCAACATGTCCAAACCATCTAAGCATCCCTTTTTCTATCTTTGTCACTACATCTTCAGTTATACCACATTGTTTTCTAATCACGCTATTCCTTGCTTTGTCCATCAATTTCACTCCAGCTATACTTCGCAGACTTCTCATTTCCACTGCATTAATTTTACTTTCATGCTTCTTCTGCCACACCCAACTTTCACTACCATACATAAGTGTGGGGATAAGCACACCCCTATGCACAGCCACTCTCGCCTTCTTAGACACGTTTTGACTGCTCATAAAGGTATGCATCGCCCCATTCACTTGATTTCCTGCCAAAACTCTTCTCTCAATATCCTGGTCACACTTTCCATCCCTCGTAAATTTTGAACCCAGGTATACAAATTCTTTCACCTGTTCCACTCTTTGCCCTTCGATAATAATAGGGCAATTCGTCATACATTCCTCTCTTTCAAAAACCATTACTTTAGTCTTACTTACATTCACTTTCATTCCTCTACCTTTCAGCGCCTCATGCATAATATTAACCATCAACTGGAACTCCTCCGCCGATGCAGCTAAGATCACCTGATCGTCAGCATATAGGAGGCATTTGATGGTCAGCTCGTTCAGTTTTATACCACACGCACTCTCTTGCAATTCTTTCAAACAACTGTCCATGTACAGGTTAAACAGCCACGGTGACGCTACACAACCCTGTCTCACACCCCTTTCTATATTAAAGAAGTCCGTGCAAGCTCCGTTGATCCTGACACAAGCACTTGAGCCCTCATAAAGAGATTTCAGTGCTCGTATCAAGCTGCTGCTCACCCCGTACAAAGACAATGTTGACCATAGTTCATTCCTCACCACTTTGTCATAGGCCTTCTCCAGATCTACGAATACGCAATATACCTTTTGGCTTTTCGCCAAAACTTTTTCTGCTATGCATCGTAAGGAGAAGACCTGATCCGTGCATCCCCTTCCTTTCATAAATCCTGCTTGAACATCCCACATTTTTCCTTCACTTTCATTCATCACTCTTTTTATCAACACTTTCGCATACAGTTTACCGACGATGCTGAGCAGGCTTATGCCGCGGTAATTTTTGCACTCTTGCTGCGACCCTTTTCCTTTGTACAGCGGCACAATGACCGCTTTGGACCATTCTTTTGGTACGCTGCCATTCCTCCAGCACAGATTAAAAAGGCGGTACAGCTGGTCAATCACCACGCCACGTCCTGCTTTCAGCATCTCAACGGAAACCCTATCAATCCCAGCAGCCTTGCCTAGTTTCATACTATTCAATGCTTCCACTATTTCTTCCATGCTAATGTCGTTTTCATTACCAATTTCATTCATTTCACAAAAATGAGTTTGCACTTGCGTATCCTCTTTATCAAATAGACTTTCAAAATACTCCTTCCATATTTTTAGCACACACTCTTCTCCTCCCACAAAACTTCCATCCTGGTTTCTGATCTTATTAAGCGGTGATGTGGTCTGTTGACTCCTCACCGCTTTTATGGACTTCCAAAAGAATTTTATATTCTGTTGGAAGTCACCAGATAACCTTTTATCAAATTCATCTCTATCATTCTCCTTCTTTCTTACTAACACCTCTTTTGCCACACGCTTATACCTTTTATACTCATCGTTGGCCATTCGTACATCCTCATCTGTTGCCTTCTGCATTCTTTGATTGGCCTTTGTAGCCAGCAAGTCCAACCATGCTTTCTTCTTATCAGACAACGCTTTCAGAACTTCCGCGGTCATTCTTTTTAACTTACATCCTTGGCTTCTCTTGCTCACACCACACAGTTCAATCGCAACTTCCACGAGTCCTTCCTTAATCGGCTTCCATAATTCTTCAATCTCACATACTTCATCTAAATTATCAAACTTTTTGCTTAGTTTGCTCACAAATTCCTCTTTTATACCTATCTCTTGCAAATTCTCAACTTTTATGCGTTCTAGTACACTAACAGGTTCACGCACACGGTGCCTCCACCGTTGAAACAGACCTCTTACTCGGCTGACAACCAAGAAGTGGTCTGTGTCAATCCCAGCACCGCGGTAGGCTCGAGTGTCTAGTACTTTCTTTCTCATCCTTGCGTCAACAATCACAAAGTCAATCATGCTCCTCTTACTTCCTTCTTGTCTCGTAACCAAGTGGATATCTTTGTGGTGAAACATGGTGTTAGTCACCACAAGATTCCTCTCCAAACATACTTCAAGCAAACTTTCTCCATTTTCATTCACTCGCTCATCACCAAACTTTCCCAATACTCTTTCATACCCATCACGCTTGACTCCAACCCACCCATTAAAATCGCCTAACATTACTATCCTCTCATTTAGTTTGCACTTACTCAAAACATCACTCATGCTCTCCCAAAATGCCTGCCTCTCGCTTTGGTCTCGTAAAGATCGGCGCCACCGCGCATCTTGCGGAGCATATACTCCTAAAACAAAGATGCGGGTAAGTCCAACCTTCAGCCTCAACCAAACGAGTCTTGGGCTTACACATTCATATTCTGTGACACATTCATTCATTCTCGCAGACAGTACTACACCAACGCCCTGACACGCTTTACTGGTTTTAGGCACACCCGACCAGTAGGCAGTGTAGGGTCCATGTGTGGTGGTGTCACATCCTTTCCTCTTTGTCTCATTCACGCACAGAATATCGAGTCGTCTCTCTTTCATCATCTTGTATACTTCCTCAATTTTGTCTATCATACCTCCTCTTACATTCAACGTAGCAAAGTGGCTATCCCCAGTCCACTTTTCGCCTCGATGGGAAACGAGACGTGATGGGTTGCGAACCACATCGCCGCCATTTTGGATTTTGTTTTTGGTTTTGTCCATTGCGTTCCCACGAAAAGCAAGGGAAAATAAAGTCCACCCAGACAGAGCCCCGCATGTCTAAGTAAGGCTAGCCTTCTTCTGGGGTCGCCCGGCCCCAGGGCAATTGGCACGCTAATACTAGGCTCGCCCCTAGTCACGCAGCACATACGCACGGCAACGTTGGCTTGGCGGAGAAAGGATGGGAAGAAGATGAGGTAGGAATAGGATTGGTGGATAGGAAAGGGTTGAGGTAGGAAAAGGACGGGGATAAGGTACATTCAAAGCCTTCTGTAATTCATTCCACAAATAATCCAGCAGCCAGGACAGTTGTTACCCACATTATATCTCTGCAGTCCGAGCCATTCGGATTCTTGACAGTTTGCGTAATTGGTATGGTCTGGGCTCTAAATATATAATGTGGCAGATTTACACCTTCCAGCCCAGCCTACTCATCATCCGAAAACTTCCTATTATTGTACCCTGACATTTGTCTGGGTTAACTGTAAGGCCAAACCTGACACACCAGTCCCCTATAGCCACTAAATCTCGATTTAAACTGTCAATTGCCTCCGTGATATTATCAACACTAGCTTGACAATATATCTGCAGGTCATCAGCATACAAGTGATACGCACACTGAAGATCAGATGTGAGAAAATTAATAAATATAGAAAATAATAGAGGAGATAATATGCCGCCCTGAGGGACCCCAGCAGCCAGGTTACACCAACGAGACGAAGTGTCATTTACACAGACTGACTGCTGGCGATCCCGAAGATAAGAGGAAAACCATTCCAGCTCATCAGGTAAGATCCCAATGCAAGCTAGGATAGCCAAGAGAATGTCGTGATTGACGCTGTTGAAAGCATTGGAAAAATCTACCAGCACCAACACTGTGACCATTCCTTTTTCCATTCCGTCTCTAAAATCCCCAGTAACTTTTAGAAGGGCAGAAGTGGTGCTATGCCCTGGTCTGAAACCAGATTGAAGTGGGCTCAATATGGCGTTGCGGTGAATAAATCTAGACAGTTGGCTCTGCACACAAGCTTCCAACACCTTAGATAGAAAGGGAAGTATAGAAATGGGACGAAAGTGCTTAGGAAGGGAAGGGTTTGTGATTTTGGGCAGGGGACGCACGTGGGCTTTCCGCCACAGACTAGGAAATTGACGAGAACCGAGGGAGAAATTAATAATATTACAGATAGCAGGAAGTAGTTGTTCTAGGATGGTGGTAATCATGCGGCGGTTAATATTATCACAGCCAACTGCTTTTGACTTTATCGGCAGAATGGTCCTTTTGATCTCATCCTCCGAGACTGGCGAAAATTTAAAAGTAGTATAATTGGGAACAGGAAAACCAGCAAGAGAGTCTACCGTTTGACTCTTGATTTGATCTGCCTTAGGTTGTGAGAAAGAGAAATGACTATTCATTGCATCCAATTCAATAGTCTTGGGCAACTCCAACTGCCTAGTCTTCCCAATTCCCAGTGTGCCCAGAAATCTCCATATATCAGAAGGTGAAGAGTTATTAATGCTATCAAAGATGTGTCGGCGTTTTGAGTTGCGTATCACCTGATTACACCGATTCCTAGCAGTCTTGTATAGACCCCAGTTGATTTCAGATCTATTATTTTTAAATTTAGAAAATGCCCGATCTCTACGCTTCATGGCCAGGCGAACCTCACTCGTAATCCATGGTGCTGGGGGACGCTTTAATTTAACCCTCGTAATGGGAGCATGTGTATCATATAGACCTACAACAATCTTATTAAACTCCATGACCTTTTTATCGATAGTTCCAGCTTCCGCCAACACGCCCCAATCGATCCCAGCAGCATCCTCACGTAATAAATTAATGTTAACCCGCCCAAAGCAACGCATGTGCAGAACTTTCGGTTTCAATTTCGGTGGTCTAAGAGCAGTGGCATGCCCACGTGGCGCCAATTGAGAGAGGCCTACGTCATGTAGTAGATTGCGACAAGTTGATTTCTAAATACATTTATCACAAAATCACAAGCACAGATTTGGTCTGAATGGGGTCCTCTACAAAGAACATAACAACAAATACCAAAATAGATTGTAAGCTCTACTACAAAATTTCCTTTTATGTTTTCGACAATTCTAACCATTTTGGGCATTTTAATACTCCGCGTTTACCCTAAATTTCGTCAGGGGGTGAATCTATACTACGGGCCACGGGATTTTGAAATGAATCACATATTTAGATACCCGGTAAGCTATAATGTACCTTCTACCACATTCATAAAACTCAATTTTCTCTGGTATGTCAGCCAAATAAGATAGGGTTGACAAGTTCATAATTGGTTTAAAAGTGTTGCTAACTATTTCAAAGCACTGATTTTTAACTTCACAATTTAGTAGAGTTGTGTGCTGGAGTTTCAGGAGCAAATTAAACGCTGACGCGACGGCCATTTTGTGTGTCATAAAATGAAAATGTCGCTGAAATAATTCTTCTTCTTCAAGGGTTCCGTTGAATGTGAGGGTAAATCTAAACTGGCGTGTTGACTTAATCATAAAAGAGCTTTGGTTAAGGCTATTGTAAAATAATTCAGTCCGCGCCAAATGCGTGGAAGATTCACGCGCTGCTTGATGAGTCTGATGAAGAAATACCTCTCCTTTTATACACCATAAGTGACGTAAACGAAGTTGCGAGGGTCAGCTAGTAAATAAATAAATATTCTACTTTCCCATCGTGATAGCAGACCGGTGAAATTTTCACACCACTTAGTATTTAGAAATTTTACTTGTTGGTCTACAAGTAAAATTACTAAATACTAAAAAAGTAATTAAGAGGGCTCCCATACAACAAACGCCTGTTTGCCGTATTTTGATACGGAGCCCTTCATGTTCAAATTCGACTCGCATTTGTTCTTTTTTTTTTCAAACTGCTTGCGATATTATTGCTTGAATATATCTCAATTCAATTCACTTTATTTGCTAGAAATGTAGTTGAGTTTGATAGTAGATAAAATGTTTTACACCAAAAAATTTCGTCAGATCACACATGAATCATCAATCTTACTAATATTATAAATGCGAAAGTTTGTGAGTGTGGATGTTTGTTATTCTTTCATCGTCGTCCCGTATTTACAAAGGGTAAATACGGGACCCTTTTAGTGAGATTCTGTCTGTCTATTACCAGGTTGCATCTTGAGAACCACTATAGCTTGTATAGTTACAATCTTCAGAGCTTGTATGTATTTCTGTTGCCACTATAATTATGAAATAGAAACGAGTTGAGAACCTCCTTTTGTAATTGTCAAATTAGCAGAAAGGTTACACAAAAACAGTTTTAATCAAAATATATATGGAAAAGTAAGGAGACATGGAATGGACGACTTGAGCAACCAAAGGGAGTATCGCCACAATCGCGGCCGTCAGACCGGTCATGGATGAGGTCTGGAGAGGAGACACGGTGCTCTCTCCTACCTGTTGTTACAGATACTTATCGGGTATGGTAGCTTCGGTAAGTATCTGTGGCGAAGACACCGGGAATCCACGGCCGAGTGTCAGCACTGCGAGGACCACCACCACCGTGAGGAGTTCACGCACAACCCCCCTTAGAAGCGGGATCACACCCGAAACCCCTCAAAGACGCGGGATAGCACCCAAACCGCCCTGGGTGAGGCCGCTGTGGTGGCCGTAGGTCTGTTGGGAGTCCTGGTCATCCTTCCGAGGGCTTACGCGGGGCTCCTGACCATAGGCTGCTGGGCGTTACGTGAGGTTTTTTAGTCGGTAGGAGTCCAGCATAGCATCCATGATGATATTCCTTCACGATAAAAAAAAAGTCCTATGTGAGCGATGGGAAGTGACATGTAGCGAAGCGACGCTATGCGATGCAATATGCGACATAATGCGTCCCATATCTTATGGAGTCTCGTTTCACCCCACCGCAACACACAGCTACTCGATATTATCTCTTGACTAGATACTAGGGGCTCGATACCTAAGTCTGCGTAGCATCACATAAGTGGTAGGTATAGCGTCGCATCGCTACATGTCGCATCTCGTCGCTCACCTAGAACAACAAGTTAAGTATCTTATCTAATAAACGGATTATAATCGAAATGCATATTATCATCATAATTACTGTTTCCGTTTTGAAATAATCAGATGATACACATCAGGGGATTAGAAACATTATTCAGTAGGTACCTACCTACCTACACTCGCGTCAGTGGCGTAACTATACCATCTGGGGAACTAGGCAAATTCGTTGGATGGGGCCCCCTTAGCAAAAATTCTCAAGTTATAGTGTTACATTAGTTATAAGAATTAATAGATTGATCAATTTATCTGTACTAATATTATAAAGAGGAAATATTTGATTGTTTATTTGCATGGAATAGGTTCCGAAACTACTGACCATTTGAAGAATTCTTTCACTGTTGGGAAGCTACACTTTTCCCGGTGAACATAGCCTATTTTATTCACGTATTCCCATGGTAACGGGAGCTACTCGGGTGAAACCGCGTGACGTCCGCTAGTTCTAAAAATAAGGGCAATCTTAGGTAGATTGCCCTTATTTTTAGAACTAGCGGACCTACCATATTATATTCGCACAGAGCTAAACATGAGTATAGATGTTCAGAACACCATTATGAATTCCTTGAGTGTAAGATAACCAACCCCTGATCTCCTTTTATGGAAAACGGTTGGAGGTTTGACTTTTTCATACCTACCTAAATCATAATAATATTATGCCTAAAGTGTACTCGCAAACTACCGCAGATGCGCGCTATCCAACAAAACTCTATCCTTGAAGCCGAGCTGACATCACGGTACAGCCGCAAAGAAATGTCAAAGGTCATCCATGTCTGCTCACGAATAGTGCCATAAACGCCTTGTTAACTCTACTGTACGCGCAGTAGATCTCATATGCCTCGAGATCGAGCCTGCAGTAGATCTCACATGCATCGAGATCGAGCCTGCACGATACAATATGGTCGTAACTCGTAAGTGCCCAGAGGGGCACCCTCCACGTCAATACATTATATTTCAGCTGGACAACCTACAAAACAAAACTCAGCAATAATTTCCAGCTCCATCAGAGCGGGTACGTGATCTGACTTGCTCGGTGTTCGCGTGGTCCCGCGTACCATCTGGGTCAGACCATGGGGGAGAGCGAACGCATGGGCGGCCCGTCCCACAAGGTCTTTCTTGAGCGACCGCAGCCTCTCAGCGTAGTAGCCATTGAAGTCATCCAGAAATTTTACACAGCGTTTAGAAAACGTAAGTGTGCGTCATCTGCCCTCTCGCAGAAGTGCTAAAACAGTCTCGTTTTTACAGCTTTTCTATAGTGTGGGAACGGCACGGTAACAGTAGACGCACACGTAATCCTAGGTCATGGCGTCCATGGCATCCATGGTTTCAACATGTAGCGCAACCGGCGTCGCAAGCAAACATCGACCCTGATAATTGTGCATACCCCGTATGCATAATTTGTAAGCTAGGCGATGGTTTGCTGAATTTGAGAGAGGTCGACTTTCTTTACATGACGAACTTCGTGAAGGGCGGCCTTCAACTGCCGTCAACGAAAAAATGTGGCTACTGTTCAGCAGCTAATTGAAGAAAATCCGCGGATTACCTATGAGACAATTCGAGGACTATTGGGGCGCTAAATTCAGAAAATTTTACACGAAGAATTGAAAGTTCGGAAACTTTGTTGTCGTTGGATCCACCATGAACAGAAGCGGGCTCGCGCTGAATGGTGCTCACAGATGCTACTGAAGTACGACCACGGACATTCTAATGCTGTTTATGACATTGTCACAGGAGACTAAACGTGAATTTATTGTTTTGAACCCGAAAAAACAGCAATCTTGTGAATTAGTGTTTGAAAATGAGAACATGCCAATAAAAGTGAGCCAGGCGAGAAACGTTAGGAAGTAAAAAAAGATCGCGTTTGTTTTTCTCAGCTACGGGTTCTATCTGCACAATTCCACTTGAAGATCAAAAGAGTGTTAATGCCGAGTAGTATTGTACCATTTGTTTACCCAGGGTGTTAGAAAAAGTCGCGAAAGACGACCAAAAAGCCGCGTTCTACTACATCATGACAACGCTTCTTTACACACGGGCAACAAAATTAAGCCATTTTTAGCTTTCAAAAGAGTACAACTCGTCACCCATCCTGCGCATAGCGCTGACTTAGCACCCTGGGATTTCGGTATTTTCCCCAAAATCAAAGATTTGATGAGGTTTCACTTTACAGGTACAGGTATAAAACATGCCTCAGATTTGTGGTCCTCCTGTTTTAAAAAAAATTTCGAAATCAATAAGTATCGATATTTTTTTTTTCTTATTTTTTTATAAATAAATATTTGTGGACATTCACACACAACATCATCTAGCCCAAATTAAGCTTATATAAGCTTGTGCTATGGGATCAAGACGACTGATATACATACTTATATATTTTTAAAAACATTCTTAATATACACAGAAAGCACCCAAACTCCGAAACAAACATTTGTGGATCACACAATTATTTGGACCAACCCAGGACTTCCAGCGCCGCAGGCGGTATCACTACCGACTACTACAGATATTATTAATGACTAGCTGACCCTCGCAACTTCGTTTACGCCACAAAGGGTTTATGAAAGGAGTGGTATTTTTTTATGAGACTCCTAGGAGCGTGTGAATCTGCCCTGTTTGCTTTATCAGAAAAGAAGTTAAAGATTCAGTCTATTGTAAAACAATTCAGTCCCCGCCTTCGGTGTCAACTGAATTATTTTACAATACCCTTAATCTTTAAGTTCTTTTATGACTACGCAAACACGCCAGTTTAGAATGACCCTTACATTCAAAACCCTTGAATTACCGGCTTAGCGAAAGTTAGATGTCTCTAATTTCTGAACTACCAAACCCTCAATATTGAAACTTGTGTTAATCAAACAGTTATAAAATTTGTGTTATTTGGAACATTTTGGGTTATAATTATTTATTTCATATTACGGTGGCCAAGTCAACATTATGTGGCTATTTCTACTTTTTACGATTCTCATCATCACCTTCATGGTAAATTTTAAATACTGATTATTTCAACAATTTTTTTAAACAAACACAAAGCGTTTGGTAAGTTAAGTAACAGATATAAGTCAACAAGTTAAATTTTGAGTCAGATTTGGAATAATAAGGTTTTGAATTATTTGATCCCACGTAGGTGACGCGACTATCCACGAAGGTGACGCAGCAGCTTTACAGACATTATTAATCATTATTTAAGTACAAATTATAAGTTAATTTGTTCATTCAGCAGTTATATGGTAACAGCTACTTAACTAAAAACAATTACCAGATCCTATACCTACACATGCTTTTGACGTAAAAGTTATTCTGGAACCATTATATTATCAAAATAACACAGTACATCTCTTTGGCACAAAGTGGCAAATTATCAGTTGTCTAGATCCCATAGCATAAGCTTATATTGTCTTAATTTAGGCTAGATGATGTTGTGTGAGAATGTCCGAACCTGGCTACTTATAATGGAAGCACTCTGCGGCTGGACGATCGGCTCACCGAACTCGAGGTAGAACCGGGTCGCATAAACTGGCACATACTGGTGTTGTGCGAAGTCCGAGGAAAAGGGGAGGACACGCTAACCCTTGGGTCGGGTGACCTATTCTACTTTCGGGAAGGTGATGGAAGACATTCTTCCGAGGGCGGTATCGGCTTTACGGTGAAAAAGGAACTCGTTAGCAGCATTGTGGAGATCAGGAGTGTTTCGCCTCGGGTAGCATACTTAATACTGAGACTTACCAACAGGACTCCCTTAAGGTGATTCAGGTGTACCTATGCCCCAACTTCGAGAAACACTGACGAGGCAGTTGAGACCGTGTAAAAGGACGTGGTGAAAGCGTTACATGGTACTGCCAAGACTCACTACAATGTTATGATAGGGGACTTCACTGTCAAAGTGGGAGTACAAGAACGCGGTGAAACGAAAATCGGACTTATTGGTGTTGGGCGTAGAAATGACCGGGGGCGCGGGGCAGTATGCTTATCAACTTTCTTAAGGCGCAGGGGCTCTTCTTGATGAACTCATTCTTTAAGAAGAAACCCCATGGAAGGTGGACTTGGCAAAGCCCCAACAAGGTCACAAGGAACGAGATAAAATTCATCATGTCGGACAGGAGGTGTATATTTAGAGAAGTTGTCACTGTGATCAACAGGTTTAATTCCGTTTCCGGAAATGATCACCGACTCGTCAGAGCGTCTCTGAATTTCGAATTCCGCGTCGAAAGGGCCCGGATGATGAAGCCTACTTTCCGACCTACTGCGCTCCAAATAGCGTTGTGTGCCGAGAAGTTTCAATTGGAGCTTCAAAATCATTTCGATCTGCTGGAAACCCCTGGCAACGATCACGATAAGGCCGACACTGTAGTCAGGACGCTGCAACAAGTCCCGAAGGTTTCAGTCTGGAAAAAAGCAAAAATAGGTGTTCCCAGCTTTCGCCCGAGACCCTCGAGCTCATGAGAATCAGACGGGAAACGCCATCTACATTTCATTGAAGTGAGAAAATTAGGATGCATGCTGTGTTCGCACTGAGTTCTCGGCTGAACTGAGTCTAAATGAGCGATGTTGAATAGTCTTGCCGAGAATCCAGTTTGCGAACCTCAATAAAAAAATTAAAATCTATGCATACTTACTTTTGCTTACTTTTGGTCTTCGTCAGACCAGAGAGATTTAAACATCAAAATCCGAAAGCTGCTATGACGCGACCTCAGACGTTATAACACCAACATCGTAGAGGCAGCGATCACACAAAATTGGGGTACTAAAGTCTTTGCCCAACAGCTCGGAAGACCTCGTCTGACAAAATTGAAGACAGCGGGTGGCAAAACCGAGACCTCGAGGTTCGAGATTCTCGAAGAAGTTAGGAGCTTCTACAGAGAACTATATGCATCACGGAAAAAAAGACCGACGGGACCTAGCGACCATGACCACAGAGCCCCACTAATGCGCCACTATACCGAAGACATTCTGGATATTAACCAGGGCGAGGTCAGGGCTGCTCTCGAACAACTAAAAACCAATAAATCCCTGGAGACGACGGAATAACGACTGAGCTTCCTAAAGCTGGCGGGACTCTAGTTCTCAAAGAGCGGACGAGTCTCTTTAATTCCGTCCTCCAACAGGAACAAACACCTAAAGCGTGGAGCGGGAGTGCGGTGGCTCTGTTTTTCAAAAAAGGTGACAAGACCTTGCTGAAGAATTATATACCCATCTCACTCCTGATCTCGACTTAGCTTGTGATGTGCCGGCAAAGTCTGCGGTCACCAAGTCAAAGGCGGCGGTGCCGAAGTCCAAACGTACTGTTGCCACAAAAGTGAAATAGATGTCCAAATAGAGATTGTGCAGTCCAGGTAAATCACAATAATATGACGTTGTTTACCACGAGCACGTCTTTGTATACTTCTCTTCAATATGTATATCAGTGCTATGGTATTATTTAGCTCCAACAAGATTTTGTTAGTTTGTTTCTATTGCTCAATTCTTTTGTTTAGTTTTTATTTATTTATTTTTGATTTTGTTTAAAATATTTTTGGTAGACAGTCAAAATGTGCACAACAAACATGACATGACATTATCTGTCTTTAGCTGTCAGTTGTCACTGTCACTGTACGTTTTTCTATAGTGTGTGTTTATAGAACGCGTTAAAGACAGAACATCATACTGCCAAGTGCTATTATGTTTTTTTTTTCTTTTTAATATTTTTATTTATTTTGTTTTCTTCAACTGAAACTACAGCAAGTTGATTGATCATAAATAGTAGATAATTGGACGACTGGACTGTGCAATTTTTACTTCTCTTTGTAAGTTTTTGCATTTCAAATTATTTTTGTTTAGTGTTATAAAACTTATAATAATGTTGACAACCGGCAGAGAACTCATATGACTTAAGCGCTTAGATTTGGATATTTATATTATTATAATTATCAATAGGTAATATTATATTTATATTGTTATATTATTTTAAATATCTATGTTGGACTGCAGTACTGATACGGATTTTAGTAGTGATTACTACTCTGCTTGTAGTAACACTAGTTCCCAAGATGAATCTTCATTGGCAGATTTCATCTCGACTCAATTCTCTGATGTTTCTGAAAATTTCAATGTGGTGCACATAAATGCACAAAGTATTCCGGCTCATTTCACTAAAATGCTGGCATCGTTTGACTGTACACAACTACATGCTCTACTTGTTTCTGAAACATGGTTAAATCCTTGTTTACCCTCATCGGCTTACATTCTACCGGGATTCAACCTCATTCGACATGATCGCGGACCAGATGGTTATGGTGGAGTGGCAATTTATCTACGTAGTCACCTACCGTATGCTGTTGTGGATTCTTCACCTCAACCACCCCCACGACTTGCTGGCGAGCATCTATTCGTTGAGGTTGAACTCCTCCACACTAAGGTACTCCTGGGGGTCTTTTATGGACCTTCTTCTGATATAAACTACTTCACTTCTTTCGAAATACTTTTAGAAAACTTCGTTCCTAATTACAGTCAAACTATAATCTTGGGTGACTTTAATACCAGTCTTCTCAAAAATGACTCTCGATCTTCAACTTTTCAATCCATTATTCAATCTTGTAACCTCTCAATTCTTCCTTCCCGACCTACACATCATTTTCCAAATCGTAAACCTGGTTTACTTGATCTCATTATTGTTTCATCACTTGATTGTGTAGCTAGGCATGGTCAGCGCACGGCTGATGAGTACTCCTAAGCCCAAACCCAAATTCTTACTTCATCGCAATTTTGGTGGGATAAATCTCGAAGACTTGCGCAAGGATGCTGACAATATTGATTGGGAACCATTACTTACTTCCACATGCATCGATAATAAAATAGAATTACTTAGATCCCAATTAATTTCCCTCTACGATGTTCACGCGCCGATACGCAGGATTAAAGTAAAACATGGACCATCTCCTTGGCTAACCGATGAAATCAAATCACTTATTACTAAAAAAGCTGCAGCCAAGACCAAATACAAGAGACGGCCTACGCCCTCCAATTGGGAAAAATATGTTCTCATCAGGAATCGCTGCAGCAAGGTGTGTAGGAATGCACAACGCCAGCATATTCACAACTCTGTCCAGAATGGAGATCCGGCTAAAGTCTGGAAATTTCTAAGATCTATGGGAGTTAGTAAATCTCGTCAAGTCTCTGTTTCAAAAAGTCTTAACTTAAATTCACTTAATCAGTTTTTCACTGCTGTCTCCAATTTTGATATGGTAACCAAAACTAATACGATAAAACATCTTTCAACTTTATCTACTCCCGACTGTGTTCCTTTCATCTTTAGTCAATTTACTGCTTGTGATGTTAAGAAGAGCATATTGTCAATTACTTCCAACGCCGTAGGTAATGACTGTCTCAGCCGTAAAATGATTATGCCCATACTTGATGAAGTTCTCCCCATTCTCTGTCATATCCTTAATTTCTCGATTACCCATAGTATCTTTCCAGTAGCTTGGAAAGATGCACTAATCATCCCCATTGCCAAAAAATCCAATCCTTCTTCGTTTTCTGACTATCGTCCTATCTCTATCCTGCCTTTTCTGTCAAAAGTTCTGGAACGACTTGTACACACGCAGCTTCATAATTTCCTGTCCCAAAACCTACTATTAAACCCATTCCAATCCGGGTTTCGTGTTGGACACAGCACAACCACTACCTTACTTCATATCACGGAAGACATAAGAGCAGGTATGGAGAATGGCGAGTTGACAGTTTTAGCTTTGCTAGACTTCAGCAATGCCTTTAACACCAGTTTGACTGCCTCTGTGGCGGAGTCGGTAGTGATACCGCCTGGGGCGCTGGAGGTCGTGGGTTCGATTCCCACCGGAGACAAATATTTGTGTGACCCATAAATGTTTGTCTCAAGAGTCTGGGTGTTTCTATGTATAATATGTATGTATTTAAAAGTATATAAGTATTAATATCCGTGGTCTGATACCCATAACACAAGCAGGTTATTCCTAGCTTACTTTGGGATCAGATAGCGTTGTGTGAGATGTCCGTGAATATTTATTTATTTATTTATTTATTTAACACGGTAGATTTCGATATCTTGCTCGGTACATTGTGCTCCCTTAACATATCTCCAACGGTGATTGATTGGTTTCGTAGTTACCTGTTTGGTCGCCGGCAGTGTATTAACGCTGAAGACATCTATTCCTCTTGGTGTGATACATCTGCTGGTGTGCCACAGGGCGGCGTTCTATCACCATTACTTTTCGCTGTTTTTATAAACTCCATCGCGAAAGACTTATCTTCTTCCTACCACCTGTACGCAGACGACCTTCAAATTTATTCCCAAGCTTCACTGAGCAACCTGAGCGTAGCCATTGACAAAGTCAATGAGGACATAGACGTTATTTGCAAGTGGAGTCAATCTCACGGAGTGAGGGTAAATCCGAGCAAAACTCAGGCTATAATAATTGGCAGCCAATGGATGGTTTCAAGAATTGACTGGACACTGATTCCAAAAATAACCTGTCATGGAACTTATGTACCTTACAGTAAATCTGTTAAAAATTTGGGCATACATCTAGATGAAAGCTTGTCTTGGGGTACTCAATTACAGGAGCTGAGACGAAAAATATTCGCTGCATCGGGGTCCATGCGCAGATTGAGAAATTTGTTACCAATTACAACCAAAATTGCGCTTGTACAATCACTTCTTCTTCCTTTATTTGATTATGCCGATGCCAGCTATTTAGATCTCACCGTAGACCAACTAAATAAACTTGAGAGACTCCAAAATTATTGCATTAGATTCATATTTGGCTTACGTAAATATGATCGCATCTCTGAATACCGCAAAAGACTCAAGTGGTTACCTATCCGCCTTCGCCGGAATGCTCACATCCTCTCCTTATTACATAGTATCCTTTTTAATCCTGTTACTCCTTTATACCTAAAGAAACGCTTTAGTTTCATGAATGTCACACACTCTAGAAGTTTACGGTCATCGGAGAATTTGACATTAAAAATGCCTGCCCACACCACAAATTTTATGGACAATTCGTTCACTATCCAAGCAGTTCGATTGTGGAATGCGTTGCCAGTGAATATTCGACGTGCACAATCGCTGCACACCTTCAAGGGATTAGTCAGAAACTATTATCTACGTGTCAATGCCTGCATGTAGTCTGCTAGTAGGTATCCTAAAGTACAATATTATTATATGGCTATTTCTACTCGTTGCTTAAATTTGATGGTCACACGCTTATATTTTCTAAACCGTATGAGTTAGAAAGAAATGTTTTAAAATGGTGGATAAAACAGCTATTAAGCTATAAAATACATGAAATTTGTTGCAATAGAAATAAATATTCATACCAAAAATCAACACGAAAGGTCAAAATCGGGGTCATTTTTCGCATTCTACTCGTGTCACACTTCCCGATTCAGTTAAACATTAGGTTACTGCTTCACCAAATTTCCATAGATTTTGAAGTTACATACACTAAATTCACCGTGATAACATACACTACACACACAGTATTACAAAAAAAATCTTGTAACTATTATTTAGAACTTAAAACACAATATACGTCGGTCACACGAATGTAGGTACTTTAGATTTGCGTAGTAAACGGTTGACTGTTGACCAAAACGACCGCCCCAATAACAAAACTCAACTTAACTGAACGTTATTGGTCGACCGGCATCGCAAGAGTGCAACGTGTTTCTTCTGGCTCCATGAGAAAAAAAAAAATCGGTAAGTTTCTACATTTGACACTTAATTCGAGTACTTTTCGTGGGTGACTTTTTGTACATTGTATAATAGCTATTGAAGTCAGAGTCAATTCATCGAAACCGCAAATAAATAGAGATATTTATGTAGTATTTGATTTAAACCGTAACGGCTAAACTTTGTCGGAATTTGAAAAAAAGATATATTTTCGTTACCTTCGTGTCACATCCTTCGTGGCGTTTAACCCACGAAGGTGAGTTTATGCCACGAAAGTGATCTTTGACTAGTTTCAGTAAGAGTCGTACTCGTTTAGATTCGTATTGTAGTATGTAGCGGAAGATAGCACAACAGGTTTCTACAATCATGGCAAATGACTGAGCAATACCTATAAGGCTATAACATTTCGTGTGATGCCCTTTTATAGGAGTAGAAATCCCACCGGACGTTATGCCAGATCCCACAGTCCATACCGTCTAAAACTCACACCGTACCTACTCACCCATCTAGTGCTAGGCGCCGCCCCGGGTAACTTCTTAGAAAGATGCATCAGGGTACCTGACAGGCTTAGGCTATCACCGTCGCCTCGCCTTCGGGTTTGGGTGTTATATTGCGTCTTTTGGGTTAGTTCAGGTGCAATTCCGCTTCTTGGGGCGTGCAGCATGCCAAGAAATTTCACGTCATGCCAATGTTTTGGCTCTCGAGGCGTCGACCTGTGACCCTTCGCATCTAAGTCTCAAGGACAGATCCCGGGAAAGAGTCATGCCACTTAAAGCTTAATCAAGGCACTTTATACCTTATACTTATATTAACTAATATACATTTAGGTAGTACTCGTCGAGTTTTCCGGCGAAGCGGTTTGTGACTACTCTCGAGAACAACTTGTAAACATGTCTAAGGAGTGAGATGGGTCTGTAATTCTTCAGCAAGGTCTTGTCACCTTTTTTGAAAAACAGAGCCACCGCACTTCGCTCCACGCTTTAGGTGTTTGTACCTGTTGGAGGACGGAATTTAAGAAACTAGTCAGCTCTTTCAGAACTGGTTCCCCTAAGCTTTAAGAAGCTCACTCGTAATTCCGTCCTCTCCAGGGAATTTATTGGTTTTTAGTTGTTTGCGACCCGCCCTGACCTTGCCCTGGTCAATATCCGGAATGTCTTCCTCTTCGGTATAGTAGCGCGTGAGTGGGGCTCTGTGGTCACAGTCGCTAGGTCCCATCGGTTTTTTTTCCGTGATGCATATAGGTCTCTATAGAAGCTTTTAACTTCTTCGAGAATCTCGAACCTCGAGGTCACGGTTTTGCCACCCGCTGTTTTCAATTCGAAGCTGATGCGCAAAGACTTTAGTACCCCAATTTTGTTCGATCGCTGCCTCGACGATGTTGGTGTTATAACGTCTGAGGTCGCATCGTATCAGCTTTCGGATTTTGATGTTTAAAGCTCTCTGGTCTGACGAAGACGTATGCATAGTTGGCGTTTGCCGTCTGATTCTCATGAGCTCGAGAGTCTCGGGCGAAAGCTTGGAACACCTATTTTTGCATTTTAAAGACAGAAACCTTCGGGAGACTTGTTGTAGCGTCCTGACTACAGTGTCGGCCTTATCGCGATCGTTGCCAGTGGTTTCCAGCATCGAAACGATTTTGAAACTCCAATAGAAACTTCTCGGCACACAAAGCTATTTGGAGCGCAGTAGGTCGGAGAGTAGGCTTCATCATCCGGGCCCTTTCGGCGCGAAAGTATAAATTCAAAGATGCTCGGACGAGTTGATGATCACTTCCGGTATTAAACCTGTTGATCACTGAAACATCTTTAAATATACACCTCTTGTCCGACATGACGAAGTCTATCTCGTTCCTTTCTTGTGACCTTGTAGATGCTTCGCCAAGTCCACCTTCTAGGGAGCTTCTTCTTAACGAATAAGTTCATCAAGAAGAGCCCCTGAGCCTCAAGAAAGTTGATAAGCATACGCCCCCGGTCATTTCTACGCCCCACACCAAAGGGTCCGATTTTCGTTTCACGGCGTTCTTATACTCCCACTTTGGCATTGAAGTCTCCCATCACAACATTGTAGTGAGTCTTGGCAGTACATTGTGATGCTTTCACCACGTCCTCGTACACAGTTTTAACTGCCTCGTCAGTGCTTCTCGAAGTCGGGGCATAGGTACACCTGAATCACCTTCAGGGAGTATCTGTTGGTAAGTCTCAGTATTACGTATGCTACCCGAGACGAAACATTGCTGATCTCCACAATGCTGCTAACGAGGTCCTTTTTCACCATAAAGCCGTCACCGCCCTCGGAAGAATGTCTTCCATGAAAGTACAATAGGTCGCCCGACGCAAGGGTTAGCGTGTCCTCCCTCTTTCTTTGAACTCCACACAACCCCAGTATATGCTAGTTTATGCGACCCAGTTCTACCTCGAGTTCGGTGAGCCGAGCGTCTAGGCGCAGAGTGCTTCCATTATAAGTAGCCAGGTACGGACAATCTCACACAAGATCATCTAGCTAGCCCAAATTAAGACAATATAAGCTTATGCTATGGGATCTAGATAACTGATAATTTGCTACTTTGTGCCAAAGAGAAGTACTGTGTTAAATGGTTCCAGAATAACTTTTACGTCAAAAGCATGTGTAGGTATAGGACCTGGTAATTGTTTTAGTTAACTAGCTGTTACCATATAACTGCCGAATGAACATATATTAACTTATAATTAGTATTTAAATAATGATTAATAATGTCTGTAAAGCTACTGCGTCACCTTCGTGGATCGTCGCGTCACCTACGTGGGATCTAATAATTCAAAACGTTATTCTTCCAAATCTGACTCACAATTTAACTTTTTGACTTATATATGTTACTTATCTTACCAAAAGCTTTGTGTTTGTTTACAAAAATAGTTGAAATAATCAGTATTTAAAATTAACCATGAAGGTGACGATGAGAATCGTAAAAAGTAGAAATAGCCATATTCTTGTATTTATATATATAAGGTATTAATATAATATACATATATATATATATATATATATATATATGTATTATATATATTGTCATTGTAGTGTAAGCTATATATATGTATAGGTTAAGTAGTATTATAAATGTTTCATATATTATTATTTGTAACCTTAAGTAATGTACACCAAACTGCCCTAACAAAATCCACATCCAACAGTCTCCATAAAAAAGGTTGCCTGTAAGAGATTGCCTTGTGCGATAAGGCCGCCAATTGTTATGCCAATAAGTGTAATTTTAACTGTTTTGTTCATATGTTATTCCTGGTGTACAATAAAGAGTTTTTTACTTACTTTTACTTACACTCCTTAGCCATGTTTACAAGTTGTTCTCGAGAGTAGTCACAAACCGCCTTGCCGGAAAACTCGACGAGTACTAGGTACCTAAATGTATTTAAGTTGATACAAGTATAAGGTAGTAGGTGCCTTGATTAAAATTTAGGTGGCATGACTCTTTCCCAGGATTTCTTCTTGAGACTTGGACGCGAAGGTCATTGTGTCTTTGTTCAAAATTTCTTAGCATGCCGCTCAAGAAGCGGAAAAGCATCTGAACTAACCCAAAAGACGCAAGATAACACCCGAACCCGTAGGCGATAAGTAGGCGAAAGCCTAAGCCTGTCGGGTACCCTGATACATAATTCTAAGGAGTTGCCCGGGGCGCCTAATACTAGACGGGTAAGTAGCTACGATGTGGGTTTTAGACGGTTTGGATCTGGCATAACGTCCGGTGGGATTTCTACTCCTATAAAAGGGCTTCACACGGAATGTTATAGGTATTGCTCTGTCCTTTGCCATGATTGTAAGTCCCTACTTATTTGTTCTACTATTATTCCGCTACATATCTACTACTGCGTTATAATTCTATGTCTACTACAATACGAATCTAAAAGAGTACCACTCTTACTGAAACTTGTCAGAGATCACCTTCGTGGCATAAACTCACCTTCGTGGGTAAAACGCCACGAACGATGTGACACGAAGGTAACAAAAACATAGCTTTTTTTTAAATTCCGACAAAGTTTAGCCGTTACGTTTTAAATCAAATACTACATAAATATCTCAATTAATTTGCGGTTTCGATGAATAAACTCTGACTTCAATAGCTATTATACAATGTACAAAAAGTCACCTACGAACAGTACCCGAATTAAGTGTCAAATGTAGAAACTTACTGATTTTTTTTTCTCAAGGAGCCAGGAGTTGCACGTTGCACTCCCGCAATGCCCGATCACGAATAACGTTCAGTTAAGTTGAGTTTTGTTATGTGGGCGGTCGTTTTGGTCAACAGTAAACAGTTTACTACGCAAATTTAGAGTACCTAGATTCGTGTGACCGATGTATATTGTGTTTTAAGTTCTAAAGAATAGTTAGAAGATTTTTTTTGTAATACTGTGTGTGTAGTGTATGTTATTACGGTGAATTTAGTGTATGTAACTTCAAAATCTATGGAAATTTAGTTAAGCAGTAACCAAATGTTTAACTGAATCGGGAAGTGTGACACGAGTAGAATGCGAAAAATGACCCCGATTTTGACCTTTCGTGTTAATTTTTCGTATGAATATTTACTTCTATTGCAACAAATTTTATGCATTTTAAGGGTTCTTAGAAGGTTTTTACACGGTCGGCAGTGCGAGTGTGGCGCCTCTGGTATTGCAAACGTTCATAGGCTGCGGTGACCGCCAGTCTTTCTGGTGGGCAGTATGCTTGTCTGCCACCATAGTCGTATAAAAAAAGACCATATTTTTCTTGTGGGAAATGATTTTAAATTCAATCAACGTACGTTATTCCCGCTCCTGTGGGAATACGGGAATAAAATATAGCCTATGTTCACCGGTAAGATTGTAGCTTCCCAACAGTGTAGATTTTTTTCAAATAGGTCCAGTAGTTGCAGAGCCTATTCGATGCAAAAAAACAAATAAACAAACAATAAATCTCTCCTCTTTATAATATTAGCATAGCTCTTCAGAATAGGTACTCGCCGTAATACATTCGGTAGAAGGCAGCCAAGGTCGCTATGGTTCTTCGCTGCGCCAACAACTCGAGGCCTCCCGTCACCTTAGGACAATAGTACCTACGTTTTTTTCTTTTTCTTTCCAAGCCGAAGCTGTGTAATGTTCGCTAGGAGAGACTTCTTAAGGTGTCATGCTCGGCATTCTTTATAATATTAGCATAGCTCTTTAGAATAGGTACTCGCCGTAATACATTCGGTAGAAGGCAGCTAAGGTCGCCAAGGTTCTTCGCCGGCTGCGCTAACGACTCGAGGCCTCCCGTCACCTTAGGACAATAGTACCTACGTTTTTTTTTCTTTCCAAGCCGAAGCTGTGTAATGTTCGCTAGGAGAGACTTCCTAAAGTGTCAAGCTCGGCAGTCTTTATAATATTAGCATAGCTCTTTAGAATAGGTATTCGCTGTAATACATTCGGTAGAAGGCAGCTAAGGTCGCCAAGGTTCTTCGCTGCGCTAACGACTCGAGGCCTCCCGTCACCTTAGGACAATAGTACCTACGTTTTGTTTTTCTTTCCAAGCCGAAGCTGTGTAATGTTCGCTAGGAGAGACTTCCTAAGGTGTCATGCTCGGCAGTCTTTATAATATTAGCATAGCTCTTTAGAATAGGTACCCGCCGTAATACATTCGGTAGAAGGCCGCCAAGGTCGCTATGATTCTTCGCTGCGCTAACGACTCGAGGCCTTCCGTCTTCTTAGGACAATAATAGTACCTACGTTTTTTTTATTTTTCATTCCAAGCCGAAGCTGTGTAATGTTGACTAGGAGAGACTTCCTAAGGGGTCATGCTCGGCATTTTTTATAATAGCATAGCTCTTTAGAATAGGTACTCGCCATAATACATTCGGTAGAAGGCAGTCAAGGTCGCTATGGTTCTTCGCTGCGCTAACGACTCGAGGCCTTCCGTCTTCTTAGGACAATAGTACCTACGTTCTTTTTCTTTTTCTTTCCAAGCCGAAGCTGTGTAATGTTCGCTAGGAGAGACTTCCTAAGGTGTCATGCTCGGCAGGTAGAATAGGTACTCGTCGTAATACATTCGGTAGAAGGCAGCTAAGGTCGCCAAGGTTCTTCGCTGCGCTAACGACTCGAGGCCTCCCGTCACCTTAGGACAATAGTACCTACGTTTTTTTTTCTTTCCAAGCCGAAGCTGTGTAATGTTCGCTAGGAGAGACTTCTTAAGGTGTCATGCTCGGCATTCTTTATAATATTAGCATAGCTCTTTAGAATAGGTACTCGCCGTAATACAATCGGTAGAAGGCAGCTAAGGTCGCCAAGGTTCTTCGCTGCGCTAACGACTCGAGGCCTCCCGTCACCTTAGGACAATAGTACCTACGTTTTTTTTCTTTCCAAGCCAAAGCTGTGTAATGTTCGCTAGGAGAGACTTCCTAAGGTGTCATGCTCGGCAGGTAGAATAGGTACTCGCCGTAATACATTCGGTAGAAGGCAGCTAAGGTCGCCAAGGTTCTTCGCCGGCTGCGCTAACGACTCGAGGCCTCCCGTCACCTTAGGACAATAGTACCTACGTTTTTTTTTCTTTCCAAGCCGAAGCTGTGTAATGTTCGCTAGGAGAGACTTCCTAAGGTGTCAAGCTCGGCAGTCTTTATAATATTAGCATAGCTCTTTAGAATAGGTATTCGCTCTAATACATTCGGTAGAAGGCAGCTAAGGTCGCCAAGGTTCTTCGCTGCGCTAACGACTCGAGGCCTCCCGTCACCTTAGGACAATAGTACCTACGTTTTTTTTTCTTTCCAAGCCGAAGCTGTGTAATGTTCGCTAGGAGAGACTTCCTAAGGTGTCATGCTCGGCAGGTAGAATAGGTACTCGTCGTAATACATTCGGTAGAAGGCAGCTAAGGTCGCCAAGGTTCTTCGCTGCGCTAACGACTCGAGGCCTCCCGTCACCTTAGGACAATAGTACCTACGTTTTTTTTCTTTCCAAGCCGAAGCTGTGTAATGTTCGCTAGGAGAGACTTCTTAAGGTGTCATGCTCGGCATTCTTTATAATATTAGCATAGCTCTTTAGAATAGGTACTCGCCGTAATACAATCGGTAGAAGGCAGCTAAGGTCGCCAAGGTTCTTCGCTGCGCTAACGACTCGAGGCCTCCCGTCACCTTAGGACAATAGTACCTACGTTTTTTTTCTTTCCAAGCCAAAGCTGTGTAATGTTCGCTAGGAGAGACTTCCTAAGGTGTCATGCTCGGCAGGTAGAATAGGTACTCGCCGTAATACATTCGGTAGAAGGCATCTAAGGTCGCCAAGGTTCTTCGCCGGCTGCGCTAATGACTCGAGGCCTCCCGTCACCTTAGGACAATAGTACCTACGTTTTTTTTTCTTTCCAAGCCGAAGCTGTGTAATGTTCGCTAGGAGAGACTTCCTAAGGTGTCAAGCTCGGCAGTCTTTATAATATTAGCATAGCTCTTTAGAATAGGTATTCGCTGTAATACATTCGGTAGAAGGCAGCTAAGGTCGCCAAGGTTCTTCGCTGCGCTAACGACTCGAGGCCTCCCGTCACCTTAGGACAATAGTACCTACGTTTTTTTTTTCTTTCCAAGCCGAAGCTGTGTAATGTTCGCTAGGAGAGACTTCCTAAGGTGTCATGCTCGGCAGTCTTTATAATATTAGCATAGCTCTTTAGAATAGGTACTCGCCGTAATACATTCGGTAGAAGGCCGCCAAGGTCGCTATGATTCTTCGCTGCGCTAACGACTCGAGGCCTTCCGTCTTCTTAGGACAATAATAGTACCTACGTTTTTTTTCTTTTTCATTCCAAGACGAAGCTGTGTAATGTTAACTAGGAGAGACTTCCTAAGGGGTCATGCTCGGCATTTTTTATAATAGCATAGCTCTTTAGAATAGGTACTCGCCGTAATACATTCGGTAGAAGGCAGTCAAGGTCGCTATGGTTCTTCGCTGCGCTAACGACTCGAGGCCTTCCGTCTTCTTAGGACAATAGTACCTACGTTTTTTTTCTTTTTCTTTCCAAGCCGAAGCTGTGTAATGTTCGCTAGGAGAGACTTCTTAAGGTGTCATGCTCGGCATTCTTTATAATATTAGCATAGCTCTTTAGAATAGGTACTCGCCGTAATACAATCGGTAGAAGGCAGCTAAGGTCGCCAAGGTTCTTCGCTGCGCTAACGACTCGAGGCCTCCCGTCACCTTAGGACAATAGTACCTACGTTTTTTTTCTTTCCAAGCCAAAGCTGTGTAATGTTCGCTAGGAGAGACTTCCTAAGGTGTCATGCTCGGCAGGTAGAATAGGTACTCGCCGTAATACATTCGGTAGAAGGCAGCTAAGGTCGCTAAGGTTCTTCGCCGGCTGCGCTAACGACTCGAGGCCTCCCGTCACCTTAGGACAATAGTACCTACGTTTTTTTTTCTTTCCAAGTCGAAGCTGTGTAATGTTCGCTAGGAGAGACTTCCTAAGGTGTCAAGCTCGGCAGTCTTTATAATATTAGCATAGCTCTTTAGAATAGGTATTCGCTGTAATACATTCGGTAGAAGGCAGCTAAGGTCGCCAAGGTTCTTCGCTGCGCTAACGACTCGAGGCCTCCCGTCACCTTAGGACAATAGTACCTACGTTTTTTTTTTCTTTCCAAGCCGAAGCTGTGTAATGTTCGCTAGGAGAGACTTCCTAAGGTGTCATGCTCGGCAGTCTTTATAATATTAGCATAGCTCTTTAGAATAGGTACTCGCCGTAATACATTCGGTAGAAGGCCGCCAAGGTCGCTATGATTCTTCGCTGCGCTAACGACTCGAGGCCTTCCGTCTTCTTAGGACAATAGTACCTACGTTTTTTTTCTTTTTCATTCCAAGCCGAAGCTGTGTAATGTTAACTAGGAGAGACTTCCTAAGGGGTCATGCTCGGCATTTTTTATAATAGCATAGCTCTTTAGAATAGGTACTCGCCGTAATACATTCGGTAGAAGGCAGTCAAGGTCGCTATGGTTCTTCGCTGCGCTAACGACTCGAGGCCTTCCGTCTTCTTAGGACAATAGTACCTACGTTTTTTTTCTTTTTCTTTCCAAGCCGAAGCTGTGTAATGTTCGCTAGGTGAGATTTCCTAAGGTGTCATGCCCGCCATGATACCTTAGGAAGGCTCTCCTTGCCTTGGGGTTAGCCTTCCGAGGGGGTACCCGAGAGTCTCAGCCGTAGGCAGATGGGTGGGCACCGCGAGGCTTAAGTCGGTAGGAGTCCGGCATAGCATCTATGAGAATTTCCATACGTAAAAAAAAAGACTCACTAAGTCGGTCCACTTTATATCATCACTGAAGTCAAACTGCACTAATCTCTACCTGAAAAGGAGTCCTGTGAAACGAAGTTTGACCACAATAATTTCAAAATGGTGGCTTCTCTCTGCGGTAACTATAATCTAAACGTAAGACCTACAATTTGTTAAAGGCAGCCGGCATTTTGAATAATTTTCTTGTCAGGGACTAAATGAAAATCTACTTGTAAAAGTTTTTAGATTACGTCAGTCAAGATAATTCGTCTCATGTCAGAGTCATTTAAAATATTCCTCGATTACCCAAACAACCTTTCACATTGTTAAAAAATATAAAGAATGAAATTATAGAGACAAAAAAACCTTGTCGAGTTAAAAGTACCTACTGCCACACAAGCGGATTTATATTTTCATTTAATAAAAAAAAATACTAGCTGATGTCACGCGGTTTCACTCACGTGGCTTCCGTTCCCGTGGGAATGCAGGAATAAAATATAACCAATTTCAATCGGGGATAGTGTAGCACAACAGTGAAAGACTTTTTAAAATCAGTTCTGTAGTTTCACAATCATAATTTCAACAATCAAATCTTTCCTCTTTATTAAATTAAGTAGTATAGATAATAATACTTAGATATCATAGTGTAGATATGCGAAGAACAAAAGGAGAAACCTCGCATTTTGTTAAAACAATAAAAGCTGGATCGCCACTTCATTTTTTAGTATGGAATGCTACATTCCCAACCGCTGGATCCCTGTAGGTGCAAAAAAGCGACCGTGGTTCAATCGGCTCTGCAGAGAAGCTCTAATGCAGAAAGAATCTGCCTACAGAGCTTGGACCACGGCTCGTGCAAATTCAGATCCAAACATCTCTGAGGTAAAACGCAAATTAAATGCCGCCTCGAGGTCCAGTAAAAGAGCAATTGTCAAGGCCAAGTTCGATTTCGTCGGCAGAATTGGCGAACGGCTAGCAAGCTACCCTTCAGGAAGTCGTGAATTTTGGTCGCTTGCCAAAGCTGCCGAGGGAAACTTCTGTCGGTCAGGATTACCACCCTTGCTTAAACCCGACGGTAGTTTGGCCCAGAGTGCCAAGGAGAAAGCCGACCTTTTGGGTAATCTCTTTGCCTCTAACTCGACCATGAGCGACGGGGGTGCTTTACCGCCGGGCATTCCGAGTTGTGGCACTTCCATGCCGGAAGTTAAATTTACACAGCGGAACGGTCGCTCGACGGGCGATCTTCTTGTGTACCTAACACACCGATGGGCGGCGGCTATCGAGAGTAAGGGTGAGGCTCTAGCAGTGAGCCTCGACATCTCTAAAGCCTTTGACCGGGTCTGGCACCGTGGTCTTCTTACGAAATTGCCCTCATATGGACTACCTGAGAGATTATGCGGATGGGTGTCCAGCTTCTTGGCCGTCGTTGACGGCAGCTGTTCAGACTGCATGGCCATAAACGCTGGAGTACCGCAAGGCTCAGTGTTGTCCCCTACTCTGTTTCTGCTGCATATCAATGACATGTTGTCTATTGATGGTATTCATTGTTATGCGGACGACAGTACGGGGGACACTTGTTACACGGGCCGCCCCGGTATCTCTCGGGACACAGTAGAGGAAAATCGTGAACAGCTTGTGTCTGAAATCGAGGCTACTCTTACTAGAGTGTCCGATTGGGGTGGACAAAATCTTGTCCAGTTCAACCCTTCCAAGACACAAGCGTGTTTTTTCACCGCTAAGCAAACCCCAATTACTGTAGCGCCGCAATTTCACGGCACATCTCTTTCCATCTCCAAAAGTATAGGGATCCTTGGCGTTGACATCTCCAGTGACGTTCAGTTCCGTAGTCATTTGGAGGACAAGGCTAAGCTGGCGTCCAAGAAGCTAGGTGTGCTCAACAGGGCGCGGCGGTACTTCACTGCGGCGCAAACACTGCTTCTCTATAAGTCGCAAGTGCGGCCGCATATGGAGTACTGCTGTCACCTCTGGGCGGGAGCACCTGAATATCAGCTTCGTCCATTTGGCTCGGTGCAAAGACGAGCTGTAAGAATTGTCAACGATCCTGTACTTACAGCTGGTGTGGAACCTCTTCGCGACAGGAGAGACTTTGCCTCCTTATGCGTGTTCTACCGCCTGTACAATGGTATGTGCTCTGAGGAATTGTTTGATATGATGCCCACGGCTAAGTTCTATCATCGCACCGCTCGCCACAGACAGGGAGTTCATCCTCACACTCTGCGTCCGGTGCGTTCCAGCACGGTTAGATCCGATAGGTGTTTTCTTCCGCGCACGCTTAGGTTGTGGAATGACCTCCCTGCCTCGGTTTTCCCAAACGCCTACAGTATGGGGTTCTTCAAAAGGGGTCTTAGAAGGTTTTTACAGGGTCGGCAGCGCGAGTGTGGCACCTCTGGTGTTGCAAACGTTCATAGGCTGCGGTGACCACCGGTCCTTCTGGTGGGCCGTATGCTTGTCTGCCACCTTAGTGGTATAAAAAAAAAAAAAAAAAAAAAAAATTCCTTACTGAAAGTATTTACAAAGGACAACCTTTTGTCATAGTTAGTTTGAAGTAGGTATTAAAATGTGTTGCAAACCGTTGTTGGTGAAATGTGAAATGTACAAAAGTTGCTAACATTTCGTCGGAACATTTCTGACAATACTGTCCGCTTGGCTGACGTATTTTTATTCATATTTCAACAACAATGCATTGTCAGTGAAAGCGCACTTTTCCGGTATGCTGTTACACCGAAGTGTATCCTACTTCCTACTAATCCTACTAATGTTACTCAATCACGCTCTGAGGGCTGAACGGATTTAGAGGGAGAGCTCAACCATGTTCAGGAGGTACTTAATCGTAACGGATATAAAGTGAAGCGATTACGACAGAAGCCGGCAAGACGCGGTAGACATCCAGACGTAAGCAGACAACTTGCATATTTGCCCTATGTGAAAGGAGTAACAGATAAGATCGGAACGGTGCTGCGAAATTATTCCATTCGAACTGTATACACACCGGGGGCCAAACAGCATGGTTGAAACACCGAAGGATGTACTGTTCTCACAAACACCGGGCGTTTATAAAATAAACTGCAGCTGCGGGAGTTCCTACATAGGCCAAACTAAGCGGACTATAGCTGAAAGGGTCAGGGAACATATCGCCGCTGTAAAGAACCGACAGACCAACAAATCGGCGATTGCAGAGCACATATTACAATCAGGCACTAACCACTGGATTGAATTTCACCGTCCTCAAGAGGACTTGAACAATCCTTGTCCTCAAGAGGAATTGAATAGAAATGGCGGTCAGTGGAGAGGACTCCACTGACCGCCATTTCAAGAACAGTGCGTGAAGCAATCGAAATTAAAAAACATCTTAATTTCAATAGAGAGGACGGTTACAAATTATCTGCGACGTGGAATCCAGTTATCAACATCACGCAATCTCGCTCTTTTGCACAGTCGGGTAGTGATCGGAATACGGACGGCTTCCAGAATAGGGACACTGTCAGCGTAGTGTGTACTAGTGCGTGGATGGACAATGCGAGGGTAGATTTGAACGATTCTACCTCGCCATCGGAGTGACACCGCCTCTTCAGTCTGCTTGTGACCACGGCTGGTGCAACCCAGCCGAAACGTCAAGCCTCAAATATAAGGTATGATCGCGTTAATTCCCGTTTCATATAGTTTCATAATATCATGCAACGCGAAAGTTTAAAAGTTAGTAATGTTTTTAAATGTTCTGAAGTTTTATTGAAAATTTTTACGCACATTGAATAACTGTTTTTTTTTTGCATTCGGGTAGTTTTAGGTATAAAATCCAACATTAGCCTCTCCGGATTCCTTATATTTTAACGTGAGGGAAAATCTAGGAAAGTGTTATGCCGGACTCCTACCGACTAAAAAACCTCACGTAACGCCCCGGGTAAGCCCTCGGAAGGATGTCCCAGGACACGTCTTATAATATCTTTCTTCCGCTTAAATAATTCCAGATGTTGTTTTACAAATTTATTGCCTTCAAGTATGTATGGGCAAAGAAGCGTTTGTAGACGAACTGAAGTTTTGTAGACGAAAATAGACTTTTTTCCTCGTCTGATTAGAGAGGTGGGGAGAGTTGGATAATACCGCGCGCTTGATAATTCCGCGCCTCAGCGTAGTTCAAAAACTATCCACTGTTTCTGCGATACAGCGCGTATACATCGAAGCAAGACATGCCTACACTCTTCCCCGCGCACTGCCATTACGGTCCGCGCGACGACGGAGACAGTGCATGCGGTAGAGGTTTTTTTTGTCACCCCTTATAATTCTTCGTGAACTTTCGATAAGAGGTAAGTAAATACTGTTATATTGTAATACTTTGATACGATACATTTTTAATGCTTGTATACTGTAGAATTTATGTCAGAAAGTTTTTACGTAGGTACTATAATATTTTTCAAATAATTTTGAGGTTCAAAAATAAAATGACCAAGTTTGATAATTCCGCGCCGGGGGCGCGGTATTATCAAGGTATATTATATTATGACTTATTTGATGAAAATAAATATAGTACCTAAGTACCTTTATAGAAATTAAGATAATATAGCTTTATAATATTATCTTTGTATCAGATGACCCATCTGTGCCAAAGAAAAAGAAGAAGTCATGGAATCCCGAAAATTTGAAGGCTGCACTTGAGGCTATACGAAACGGAAGTAAAATAAAGACAGCTGCTAGAAACTTGAGTATCCCTGAATCAACAATTAGGGATCCCTATCTTCACGTACTTAGGAAAATTACTTAGAATGATGTTATTTTTTTATTATTACGTTTGTTACTTACCCATTTGTGTAGAATTAATGTGGGCACGATTTTGTCAAACCTGGGCACGATATTATCGGACCAGTTTGACAATACCGCGCCTTTACTTTTTTTTGTAAACCGACAATAATTACTGTTTGTTTAAATTTCGGAAGTTTTTGTTTTACGGTATATGTACCTAAATAAATTTCCTGCTAATTACTCTATTTTGTTTTTTTAAATATCAAGAACTTTCGTAATTATAGGTGCAAATCCTTAAGGGCTCGGTATTACCCAACTCTCCCATTATACAGTGTTTCGTAACTGGTTCATTGCCGGTTCAATGGAACTGTTTTCCAATGTTTATCTAAAGTTTTCTTACTTACTTATTTCTACGAAAAACATGTATCATTGAAGTTTTCAAGACAAGTAGTCAGAAGAACTTTCAAGAGAAATAGTTAATAAATGCTGCATAAATCCTACCATTACAGTAATTCTCAAATAACCGGCCAAATTTGAGACGAACTTCAGAGGGTCCCGTACCAAAACCTCGTGACGGACACACAGACAGACCGCGAGGTCTCATAAATAGGCAGGGTTCCATTTTTATTCTTTGGAGACAAAAGCCTAAAAACAAAGGAAATTGTCCCTTTTCATCATTAGGTAGGGTATCCAAGGCAGCACCCCTCCGGAGCAGAACGTCATGAAAGCAATCCATGAAAGCAAAATGTCATGAAAACAGCAAAAATGATAAAAAAAAACACATGGAAACAACAAAAATCATCCTCTTTTAAAATTCTGTGACATATTTATTCGGTGTTACATACATCCAGTTTATATCTGACTAAATAACTGTATTATATAAAGAGGAAACAATTTTTCCACCCTGGGTACGTAGGCAGGTGTAGAGAATATTAGAGATGATTCTGGGCATAGGGTGTGATGGAGTCTTGCTGAGATCATAAGAGTCTAGTCTATTCAATAAATATCGGTGGAGTGGACAATTTAGGAAGTGGACAAGTTTGGAAGTGGTCAAGTTAGGAAATGGACAAAGTCGACCGGAAGGGTTATTTCTATATTTGACTATAGAACTTGAATTTATTTTTATATGAGACTAGCTGATGCCTGCAGCTTCGCCTGCGTAAAAATTCCCGCTTCCCGTGGGAACCTATTCCTGGAATAAAAAGTAGCCTGTGTTATTCCAGACTATAATGTATTTCTGAACAAAATTTCAGTCCGATCCGTTTAGCCGTTTGAGCGTGAAAGAGTAACAAACATCCACACTCACAAACTTTTGCATTTATAATATTAGTATTTTTTTTATTTATTTATTTACATAATAAAAAAATATAATTAATAGTTATATATGCAAACCATAAGCCACCAGGGCTTGTAAGTAAGTAAGATACAATTCTACCATTATAGACTTATCTATCTGCATTTTTACCCCATTGGAATTTTAATATTGTACCTATCATCCTATTCCATTTTTCATTTACATCCGAGCTTTAATTCAAATTACTATTCACCCTTCACAAATTCAGTGCATCCAAAAATCATAGCCATCTAAAGAAACTTCCCACAACTCATGCAGACGCAGCGGAAGAGCGGAACGCCCAACAGCCTATTGTTGTCCCGGGTAAGCCCTCGGAAGGATGTCCCTGGACCATTATGGACTTATCTATCTGCATTTTTACCCCATTGACATTTTAATATTGTACCTATCATCCCATTCCATTTTTCATTTACATCCGAGCTTTAATTCAAATTACTATTCACCCTTCACAAATTCAGTGCATTCAAAAATCATAGCCATCTAAAGAAACTTCCAAAAACTCATGCAGACGCAGCGGAAGAGCGTAGTTACAATATAACGTGCTTTTTCAAGTGCACTCAGAAATGTAGCTGAAATTTTCAGCTCCAATTTTATATTTTTCGACTGAGCTACATTTGTGAATAAAGTGGAGAGTGGTAGTAACATATTTGAACTTTTGCATGAGCGTGCGTGAATACCTCACGTCACGCTGTCGTCTGCGAAACTCGGGTGGTAGAGTTCTCTCCTGCTCCTGCGCCGTCTCTTTCACCAGCATGACCTTGTAACGTTGTGAAACAACGGGTGCAAATAGGGGTTCAACATTAGGGGTTTAGAATTAAAATCTAGGTCAACATATGAAAGCGCCATCTGCCGAGTAAGTGTCGCAACGACGGTAGCCTTATTCGTATTTAAAAAGCGGTCTTGACGATTGAGTAGTTTCGAGTGGTGCCGCTAGAGGCGCTGTACAAACATATAAAAACAACCGCGCGCGAATTTCAAAGGCCATTACTCAAATAATCTAAATATACTAGTCGCGAAGGCGTATGTGTATCAGAATTATCCAATCAAAGTTAAGAAGTATTATAGGGAATAAAATACTCCCAAAGTGATCAGTGATTTAGCTGCAAGCGTCTATAACCCCATCATTGGGTGAGTTAAATTAATTATAATGTAATCTAGATTTTAAAACAGTGAAAATTAACGGCTGTTGGTCAACCCTGTTATGGGAGGGTAGATTACAGGGGTGTGAAAAAAAGGTCTCTGTAAAATTAGTAGATAACCAAACATTGTAAGGCAGCCGACTCCTGAAAGGTTTAACAGGGACCGGCTGTCTTAGCAATGGGCGGGAAAAAGGGTTCCAGCTAACCCGTCATCTGGAACATTCCAGGGTCCACCCTACGGGTTGTCGAGATCCATCCTTCGGGTTCCAAGAAGGAACGTTCACCCTACGGGCTACCAACAATCATTCACCCTACGGGCGACAAGCATTCGTCCACCCTGCGGTTTGAAAACACCGTGCCAGCCGAATTTGTGGACGGCACGGCTACCTGGCGAACTGCAGTGGGCTACAGGAAGACCAATACTGAGATAAGTCGAACCCTGAGGGACCTTCGGGAATCGCTAAAACCTTTGCTCCCCGAACACGAACCACGAACCCGAGGTTAATTTTTAATACACCAGCATTTTATATTTCCATATTCTTCTTTCATTCATCTCTTCAATTTCCTGAAAGCTCATAGCGTTTCAGTGGCGCCCATATCGTGGTTTCGGGTAGCGAGAAAGCGATTTCCGACGGGAGTCGGGAGGTCATAATTATAAGATATTTTAATCTGTGTAAAATAGTCTTAAGAGTGCCCGTTAGCGGGGTAGTTTCCCTCAAAATTATCACAACTACCCAGGAATTTGGCTCTCCTGACCTCTGCTGCCAACTTGTTCTGTCCGGCTTATTTTGTGTGTTTTTTATTAATTTTAGACAGATTTCGGCAAACTCAAGAACAAGGCAAAATTTGAATTTTTTCTCAACGTAAATTGTAATTTTTCCAAATTTTAACGGTCCCCAATTTATTTTTCACACCCTCAAGTATTTATTTTATGGTGGAAAATTTTTAATGAAATTTAAAGTAAAAGTTTTTTTTTTTTTCAATTTTAAATAGTACTTTGTTAAAGTCTGAAGTAGGGCTTCTAATTTGGGGCGCTTACATTAATTTTCGTAGGTGAATTGTATTGCCTATATTCATCGTAAAAAGTAGTCACAGTAAATCACCACCACAAATTTTATTTTTTTTGCGGCGTCAAACCGCCTCAATTTGTGTATTATTTTGTTGTATTTCCTATATGTGAATTTACAGCGAGACCAACAGCCGATAATCACACTTCTGGGTAACAATCCCTATTGAAATTTCACTTTAGTAAAACGAAAGATTTTACGAATTTCACTTCACGTAAATTATAAAAGATTTATAATTGTTTCACTTTTCGAATTACGTAGAATTCTGATACACTGAAATAAAACTGTAAGAAAAAACCTTCCAAACGTAGATCACGCAGTGAAAACATTCTTGCCATAACAATTGTAAACTGATAACTTTGATTCGGGTTCTGAATAAACAACGGCAGATGTTGCTTTCATAACGTTTACGAGTAAGTTGAATTACTAGCTCGATAGTAGAAGAAATTTTTTTTTTCCATATAAACTGTGGGTGGAAGTGAATAAAATACACTCCGGACACCAACAGTCTCATACAAAATATTTCCAGAAGCGTCCAAGTACGAATCGGTTTTTCAAACAATTCGAAATATTCAAGGGTTCCGTAGTGGTGAGGAACAATTTACATAAAAGGTTGGTTACTACTACACTCGAGAGCAATGAATCCGGGTCACTTAAAGAATCCTAAAAATCTCGGAAACTAAAAATGCTAGGTTAATGCAATAAATTGTATTTAATAGACAATGTAATACTCCTTAAATGAAGGTATTAAAACTTCTTAGTTATTGTAAAGTTACATAATAAAAAAATCAAATTTGAAAAAGGGCCACTTTCGAAGATGGAACTACGAAATTACAGCATTTGGTGTTGCTTTTGTTTGTAATCTGTCATTTATGTGGGTACATAAACCATGTTGATAGTGCTCTATATTCATTAATCAAGCTGAAATTATGTCGCTTACGCCTGAAGAATGCACCAGAATACTTACAATGCTGGAAACCGGCCGGAGTCAGCGCGATACAGCCAGGACTGTCGGTGTGTCGCTGTCAACAGTACAAAGAGTTCTCCGACGTTACGAAGAAACTGGTTCTAACCTACGCAGACCAGGAACCGGCAGAACCAGGTGTACCACAGCACGAGAAGACCGATACTTGGTGAACACCATGCTTCGAAATCGCTTTCTCACAGGAACTGAACTCACCAATCAGTTTCGACGCCTCGGAGGAAGTAACCCAAGTGCATGGACAGTAAGACGTCGGCTTGCTGAATCTAACTTAAAACCCCTTAGACCTGCAAACGGCCCTAAACTGGAGCGTGGGCATCGTATTTCGAGACTAAGGTATGCCCAAAGCCACGTAAATTGGAGTATTGAAGATTGGTCAAAAGTTATGTTCTCCGACGAATCAAAATTTATGCTCTACAAGCACGATGGAAGACACAGAGTGTATCGAAGACCAGGGGAAAGATTCAAGCAAGCATGCATCGAAGAAAAAGTAGCCTACGGTGGTGGGTCTGTACTTGTGTGGGCCGGAATTTCTTCTGAAAGTCGCACAGAGCTGGTGATCATAGAAAACGGCTCTTTAACTAGCGTAAGATATGTGGAAGAAATCCTCAATGATCACGTTGGTCCATTTATGGTCAATTTAGGTGAGGATGCTATATTTATGCATGACAATGCCCGACCTCATACAGGTAGGATTGTGAATGACTACCTTCAAGAGATGAACATTACTCGTATGGAGTGGCCAGCGCGCAGCCCGGATATCAACCCGATCGAGCATGCTTGGGACGAGCTAGGCAGATGCGTAAAACAACGAAACCCTCCCCCAATCACGCTTCGTGAGCTCAAAATTGCTCTCACAGAGGAATGGGAGAATATTCCCCAAAATCGTATAAGGAACTTGGTGTACAGCATGCCAAACCGCGTAAACGCAGTAATGGAAGCACGAGGAGGCAATAATACGAAGTATTAAAATTCAAGAAAATCGTAATAAAGTTCAAAAATTTCATGTTTCCTATTTTTGTTTTAAGGAGAGATCGGCAGTTTTTTCTTTATGTAATTTTGTGTTAATAAAATGTATGGTGACTCATATTTTTTTTACTTTCATTTAAGGAGTATTACATTGTCTATTAAATACAATTTATTGCATTAACCTATCATTTTTAGTTTCCGAGATTTTTAACATTCTTTAAGTGACCCGGATTCATTGCTCTCGAGTGTATATAGCTTATTTCAAGAACCGTCCAAGTGCGAATCGTCTTTGACACAGTTCGTAATAATTAAGGGTTCCGTAGTAGTAAGGAAAGATTTTAAAAAAAAATTTTGTTGGTACGAGTTAATATACAATTAACTCTTAGTACGTTCGTGGGAATAGTTTTTACATTTTAATAAAAATAATATTAACGTCAAAAATTGCATTAATCGATTAAAACGGTCAGACATTTAGCTAACTTCATCAACCCATCATCATACACCTCACTTTCACTACTTACTGCTTCGGATTAGATTACATTTAAACACAGACAGACAGACAGACAAGAATATCTAGCAGGGTCCAAATTTTTATTTGAGTGAAGGAACCCTAAAAGGTGAGATTTCCAAACTTAAGTATTTCCAAAAGCAAATACTAAGTTTTATAAAGGTTCAAATTGTAATTCGGTTCACTGAACCCCAAATAGTAGAATTTATTTTTCGTTATTCCGCGGGTGGGTCGAAAAATAGACACATTCTGCCAACATTCAAGTACGTAAACAGACAACGATAAGGGCCGTCGTTCACTACAACAGAATTCGTTAGCGAATATAGCGAACATTCGTTGTTTACATGAAATTAACTTTTCATATAAAATAAGTAGCAGATAAATACACTATACATTGGTAAATAATCATCATCACTAAAGATTCCCGGCAATAGTAATTGAAATAGTCAGTACAATGGCATTCAAATCAAATTTCACATCACTTCCAAAGGCGGAACTTGCATATGAAGTTAAGATCCGGGGAGAGGAACCTGGTTCAACGGTGGCAGCCCTCAGGCAACAAATTAAAAAACTAAAGATAACCACGGACGAAGAGGACTTACAGGTCTCCCCTTTGGATTTGGAGGAAGACTTAGTAGGGTTGTACTCCTCGCTGGCCGTGTTGGAGAAGAACGTGGCGTCCCTTCAGGACAAGTACAAACTGTCATTATTGGCTAGCTCCAAAGCCTTATGTGCTCACATGGAGTCTAGGTTTGCTGGAATCATTCCCCCAGAGGAGTCAGATCTAAAAGAAAGATACGACGACTTTCATCTCACTTTCAAAACTACATACAAGAGATTGAAAGCCATATCCGAAAGTTATTCGCATGCATCAAACACCAGCGAATTTGATGAGGCGGACGAGAGCATTGCTGCCCCTACCAATGAAGCGCAGGAGGCAGACATCCTCGCGGACATTAAAGAGAAAGCAAATAGCAACAACCGGAAAGAGAGTCACTTTCCAAGTTTCCCCGTAAAATATGAGCGATGCTCTCTTACGGAACTTTAAATCAAATTTCAAATTTAGATACGATGGTAATTCGCAGGTACACTCTTTCATTGAGAGGGTGGAAGAATTTAAACAAGCTCGAGAAATCGACGACAAGAGATTGTTAACAGCAGCCTCTGAACTATTCACAGGCAACGCTAGGCATTGGTACCGCAGTAATCGCGATAGATTTGCGTGCTGGCAAGACCTAACGGATGCACTAATGCAGGATTTCAGAGTCAGCAACTACGAATACCGCCTATGGCAGGAAATTCGACAACGCACACAGGGAAAGGGAGAAGGAATAGTGGTATACCTGGCCATTATGGATGGAATGTTTGCTCGTCTAAGCAACAAGGTGTCGGAAAAGGAAAAACTACACATTATCTTAAACAACATCAGACCCGTATACGACAACATCCTAGCAACCAATGGAGACATAGTCTCGTTGGAACAAGTAAAAAACATATGCAAAAAACATGAGGACATGGTGGCACGCAGAGCGTTCTTTACCGAGCCTCCAACAGCATCTGAAGGGATGGTAGCAGCGGAATTCGCATTTACAAATAGAAAGACTGCGAGCAAGACCTCAACATCTACAAGGCAAAGTTACAACAACTTTAACAGAAACCGCAGTAACTTCCCAAGCAGCAGAATTGCGACCAATACCTACGGGAACAGGAACGCTTACAGCACAGGTTACAACCGCGACAGTCGTTACTTCAGATCGCAAAATACTGTGGCGGCGACAACATCGGACGACATACGGCCATGTTCGAAGTGTGGTTCCAGGTATCATTTGACTATGGCATGCCGAAATACGAATGAGTCGTATGGTTACAAAGGTAGGACAAAAGAAGTTAGGTCTACAAAATGCAAAAACGAAATTACAAGTCAGAAGGAATCTTCTATACTCTCCCCATTACCTACAAATGACCCCAGGCCTTACGCCAAAATAACAATTATGTCAAACCCACAGTTAGAAGCATATGGATTGTTGGACACAGGAGCCGCAATCACAATTTTAGGTAACAACTCGCACAGAGTGTTACAAAATTTAGGATATAAGATAGAGGAAGACATAACTACAACGGTTACAACGGCCGGCGGACACACAACCGTAGTACAAGGAAAGGTACATTTACCCATCAAATTCGAAGATAAAACTCACGTAATTACGGCATATATAGTGCCTAACATAACCACAAACCTAATTTTAGGTATAGATTTCTGGCTCAGATTTAACCTATGTCCCAAGTACTTCGGACATATACCCATATTAGTGGACGATGACCCTAAATTGTCCTTAATATCCGAAGAGCAAAACAAACTGTATGACTGGCGTAGTCTCACGCAACAACAACGCTTAATAGCAGAAAAAATGATATCCAAATGTGCCGAAATATCATATGAGAAAGTAGGGCTAGGCAGAACACATCTAATAGAACACACCATAGATACGGGAGACAGCAAGCCAATCAAACAACGAACCTATAGAATGTCCCCTGAAAAAACGCGAATAGTATCAGAACAAATAGACGAGATGCTAAAGGCTGACGTCATCGAGCCTAGTCAGAGCCCGTGGTCAAGCCCCGTACTAATCTATATCTATACTTATAATAAATCTGTAGAGAGGTCAATTCTGTACATGAAATATATTTTCAAAATAACTATCAGGGGGTGATTAGTGTTCGATACTGATGCCAAAAATGCAATCAGTAAAATTTTTGTCTGTCTGTCTGTCTGTCTGTCTGTCTGTATGTTCCTTATAGAAACAAAAACTACTCGACGGATTTTAACGAAAATTGATACAATTATTCTTCATACTCCTGGGCAGGTTATAGTATACTTTTCATCACGCTAAAACGAATAGGAGCGGAGCAGCGATCAAGAATGTTTTGAAAACGGGGAATATTTTTTACCGTCTGAGAGCTTCCGAGGCGTACGCTGCGTAAATGGTTACAGTTAGGTAAAAATTGTATATTACGAAATTGTTTCTCTTAAAAAGTTCTAAAAAATAGCCGCGACAGCATATTTCTATCTTTTAAAGTTCGCTCACAATAACCTAATTTCTCTATCTCTTAAGGTTTGCTCATGATATAATGAAACTGAAGAGTTTGTTTGTACTAGGATCTCAGAAACTACTGGTTGCATTTCAAAAATTATTTTACAGTTTAATAGTCCATTTATTTAGGCTGGCTAATGGCAATATAACATCACGCTAAGACGAATAGGAGCGGAACAGCCATGAATAATGTTTCGAGAACGGGGATTATTTCTTTCTTTTGAGAGCTTCCATTGCTGACGCTGCATAAATAGTTAAAATTACGTAAAAATTGTATACTACAAAATTGTTTCTCTTAAAAAGTTATAAAAAAAAGTTCTTGACAGCATATGCCTATCTTTTAAGGTTCACTTACAATAACCCTCTTATTAAGTTTTAAAGTATGAGCGACGTGACGGGAGTAAATCTGGTCTGCAGTGGCAGCCAGTCAACTGAACGATCAAAACCGGCCAAGTGCGAGTCGGACTCGCACGCGTTGAGTTCCATACCGGAAAACGGATGGGTGGAAGTAAAAGCGACGGGAAACATTATATCACTTTAACGAGAGGTGTTATAGTCACATCCTTCTCACTCTCATGTGATGCGCCATAATGAATACAAGCCACGCGACGCGACTATAATAAGCGCGACGGGGGTAAATGCAACGGGAAACATTATAATACCTACTCGAAATATTAATACCATACCTCACTCTCATGTGACGCAAACGAAGTTGCGCGGGTCAGCTAGTCGTGAATAAAAAAGACGGCAAGCCCCGTTTCTGCCTGGACAGTCGCAAGCTCAATGCAGTCACAAAAAAGGACGCATACAGCCTGCCATACATATCAGAGATATCAGACAACTTGAGAGAAGTGAAGTATCTAACAACACTGGATCTCTCCAAAGCCTTCTGGCAAATTCCTTTAGCACCAAAAGACGGGGAAAAAACAGCCTTCTTCATCCCAGGACGAGGAGCATACCATTACAAGGTCTTACCATTTGGACTAAGCAACTCAAGCAGCTCACAACAAAGACTAATGGACAATCTATTTGGGCCACAGTTTCAAAACAAGGTGTTCTGTTACATAGATGACGTAGTGATAGCGTCATCTACATTCGAAGAACATGTGTCAATCATTTCAAGAGTTCAACAAATATTAAAAAGGGCAAATCTAACCATCAATCTAGAAAAATCTAACTTCTTCAAAGACAGGCTAAAGTTCCTAGGGTACATTGTGGATGGTCTGGGTCTCAGAACAGATCCGGAGAAAGTCAACTCAATCCTGAAATTCCCGGTACCAACAACAAAGAAGGACGTTAAGAGGTTCTTAGGCACTGCGTCATGGTACAGACGGTTTATACCCAACTTCAGTACGATTGCTGCACCTCTTAACAAACTCACTACAACAAAAAAAGGAGCCCCGGCTTTTCATTGGAACACAGAGGCGGAAAGGGCGTTCATGGAATTAAAAGCACATTTAATAAAAAGCCCGGTACTCAAATGTCCAAAATACGACGAACCATTTCAGGTACATACAGACGCAAGCAACTTTGGCATTGGTGCCATGTTAACACAACTACACGAGGGAGCAGAACACCCAATAGCATACATGAGTCGGTCACTGAGCGGTCCGGAAAAGAATTATAGTGTAACAGAACGAGAATGCTTGGCGGTGATAGCTGCATTAGAACATTGGAGATGCTACCTAGACAATGGTCACAAATTCACGGTATATACTGACCATTCGGCACTAAAATGGTTCATATCATTAAACAATCCAACCGGCCGGTTAGCTCGTTGGGGCATACGGCTTAGCTGCTTCAACTTCGAGTTAAAGCACAGGAAGGGCAAAGACAACATAATACCAGACGCATTGGCACGAGCTGTACCAGTATCTACCATATCCACGAAACAATGCAAAGTCACCGACAGCAAGGACGAATGGTTCATGAAAATATGCAACGGCGTGACTAGCTTACCGCAGGCATACCCCAACTTCAAAATAGAGAACGACGTACTATACAGACGAACTGACATAAAGTCGAGTGGAAAACGGTAGTACCACCCGAAGCGAGAAACGCAGTATTTCGAGAAAACCATGACTCACCTACAGCCGGACACTTCGGTATTTTTAAAACATACCATAAAATAAAGTTACGGTATTACTGGCCGGGGCTATATAAGGACACGGTAAGCTATGTGTCATCTTGTGAAAAGTGCAAAGCACACAAACATGACACTCAAGCATCCATAGGTAAGATGGGCCGTCCCAAACAGTGCTCTCGCCCGTTTCAGACAATTTCGACTGATCTAGTAGGACCCTTACCGGTCTCTAAAAAACAACACGTATACATTCTCGTCGGTTATATATTAAAATACCAGAAATCAAAATGCCTTTACTTAAAATGCATTAGACCAAAATACCCGAATTCGAAATACCTTAACATTTAAAATACCTTATTTCAGAACACCTTACCGTAAAATGTCTAAATTTAAAATACAAATAATCATTATATCAGAATTCAAAATACAAATTTTCAAATAACCTTAATTTAAAATACCGAAAATAGAATACAATGTGTCACTGTCATAACTGCGTGGAATGTAACACATATTTATATATTGTCTTTTCTATAATAATTTCATTCACCAAAATTTAAGGAACAATTATACAATCTTGTGCTTGGAATAAAAAAAAAACCATAACCTACCTTATTTAACTTATTTACATAACCTAAGTGAAGCCGCAGTTGTAGCGTAGCCGTAGGTCTGTTGGTCCTTGGGTATCCTTCTGAGGGCTTACCCGGGGCTCCCAACTGTAGGCTGTTATGTAGGATACGTGTGGTTTCTAGTCGGTAGGAGTCCGGCATAGTATCCATGTAGGATTTACCTCATGTTAAAACACTTTGATTCAGAGTTACAAAAGTACTACAGTGGGCTAACGAAAAATAAAAAAAAAAATAACCACGAAGGCTAAGGCGGGACCTTCTTCTAACCTAACCCATCCGAGTCGGGATACTCTGAGTCGGGGTGTTAACCATTCACAGATATATAGCATCCATGTAGGATTTAAATCATGTTAAAAAAAAGGTATTTTGTGTTTGAACATTTTAGGATAAGGTATTTGATAAATTTATTTTTTGGGTTTCGGTTATTCGATCGTAAGGCATTTTAAATTATTTATATTATAAATATTTGCCTTTTGAATATTGATATTTCGATTTCGGGTATTTTGGGCTCGGGCATTTTAAGTAAAGGTATTATGATTTCTGGTATTGTGACGGTATACCCTTCTCGTCGTCACGTGTTGTTTCTCTAAATACTGTTTAATCTTCCCACTACGCAGAGCTACCGCAGAACCAATAGCCAAAATACTAGAGGACAATGTTTTCATGGTGCACGGCATACCACAAACGGTATTAATGGATAACGGTGTCCAATTCATAAGCAAAGAGTTGAACACATTATTTACGAAATATAAAATTCCCAACATCAACTTCACACCTAAATACACACCCCAAGTAAATACCGTAGAACGGTACAATAAAACTATAATGACAGCCATATCAATATTTACCAATAATGACCATCGATCATGGGACATACATATCCCAAAAATCCAATTTGCGATCAACAACTCGATCAACGCGTCCACCGGTTACACACCAGCATATTTGGTTCATGGTAGGGAATTGGTAACATGCGGGTCACATTACTTACAAAATGATGACCCAAGTGAACTTAACCTAGTGCCTAGAAACATATACGCGGAGAACCTAGGATATCTCGCAGAGGTGTTCAACACAGTACAAGAGAACCTCTGGCGTAGCCATCTAAAGTACGCACACCATTACAACACGAGACACCGACACGCACAATTCGAAGTAGGCGACATAGTGTGGAAAAAATGCTATTTCCAAAGTGATAAAGACGCATACTTTTCTAAAAAACTGGCCCCCAAATTTATCAAATGTAGGGTCAAGGAAAAGTTATCAAATTTGGTCTATATCCTGGAAGATATGACAGGAACAAACCTAGGAAGTTGGCACGTCAAAGACATAAAACAACATTCGGTATCGTCCATTGCATCGGTGAGACGAATAACATACATTATTTTTTACATATTCGTGATCAGTGATGTCTATAAACTCCTAAAAGCACATTTTTATAAAAGTGTCAGTAAGGTCGAGAATTGCTTGCACCTATTTTTTTGAATGGCAATCGCATCTAGATTACAAAATATAGCTGAGAGTATTTTTTGATCTTATCGAATTGCTTATAGTCTTTTGTTTTATTGACATGCATATGTTTTTTCGATCGTCATTTGTTTTGCCGATCGTCATTTGTTTATCCGACCGTCATTTTTGTCGATCGTCATTTGTTTTGTCGAATTTCATTTGTTTTGTCGATCTTCATTAGTTTTGTCGATCGTCATTTGTTTTGTCGATCTTCATTAGTTTTTTCGATCGTCATTTGTTTTGCCGTTCTTCATTTGTTTTGCCGATCTTCATTTGTTTTTGCTATATGATAATGAATTCACTACTTAACTGTACTTTTATTCGTGTAATGGAACTACTGGGACACGAAAAAACAAGATAACAGTTCCATGGAACTACTGGGATAAATCTATTTTAATTTATTAAATGTACAATGAGTCTTAAATGCAATTAAAAAATTGTAACCCAGCCAGCATTAACTGAGGTGGACCGTCACCAATATCTATTAATGATATACCGGATAGGTGAACCGTAGTTAAAAAAAAATTACAACCGTACACCCAGGTGGTCTGGGAAGGTGGACGGTGGGAAAGAACCGGATTGAACGTTGAACTTGTCACAGTATTTCTGTTGCCGCTTTAGTAACGAGAAAAATTGCAAAGAGTCGTCGGCACAAGACATAATGATATAAACGAACACAAATCAATGTATTTATTTTAAAATAAACAAATTAAGGACAACGAGTTGCGGGCTACGCCGTGGTAAACAATTTTATAAGTAGGTATGGTAGTATTGACCTGTACAACAACAACAATGTTTATTGTCCTCTATAATAGCCCAAGAGCTCGCGACTGCCGGATCTTCATCAATTTGTACAAGCTGAAAGTTAATTTGAGCATGTCTCCACGTCCGAACGAACAGCGAGGATACTTGCTTACATTGTCGGCACAGGCACGTAGGGTGTATAAAATAGTCGACACCATAAATAAAAATTAAAAAGAAAAATACACATAGGTTTTGCTTCCAAACTAAAGTCATAGGTCGTGTTGCTCATTACATCAATAAACTCACACTACACACACATACTTATTACAATTTTAAGGTACTATTTCATAATGCTTAGTAGGCAATCACTATCTAAAAGTTACTGGTCGTTCTTAGTCATGTTGGAAATGTTTTCAGGTAATTCAACTTTTATAAGATCATCGAATGAATCTTGTGTGTCATTGTTTTCAGAGGATGATGAAACATTACTATTTTCATCTGACGAGAGGGGGTCAATCGGCCCTGGAGACTGTATAGGGGTCCTCTGTTGTACAGTATATGTATGTGAAGTTTGCTCTGTAGCATGTGCATATGGCTGCTGGCAATCAAAAAAGCCATTGTCAGCTTTAAAAAGAAGATTGCTTATTTCATGCTGCAGTGCGTTTCTTGTCCGTTGTGAATATGAACGAAACTTGCTAGCTATGTAAATCGCGTACGCCTTACTCTCGCCGTAATCCGCGTTTGAAGAAGTAGCAGCATTTCTGACTGGTACTTCTTTCGCTGCAGCCGCTGTAGAAGAAAGCATTCCTAAACTTCCTAAAGAAGAACTCCTCATTTCACTATCGGTATTATTAACTTTCATCTTTTTTGGCAACGGTGGTCTAAATATTACTGTTGGAGTGTTCTTGGGAATCATGTTCGGAGTGCTTCTGTTTTCAGGGTTTGAGCGTTTTTCTGGAACGGTTTGTGATTTTACAGTTTCAATTCGTTCATTTTGAACTTGTTTACATTGTGTCTGTTCACTTTGTTCATCTTCATTTGAAGAATCTCCATCTAACTCTTCCTGAAAAATAATATACCTAATATTTAAAAAAGGCAAAATAACGTGCCTGACATAAATAACTTTCGTATCACTGTATGTAAAATCTGTGTTTCCTGTTCTGCTAAAATTAGGGAAATTTAAAATCGATGGAAGTTTAAAAGTATGAAATTGAGACCTATTGTCTCCGTTTGGCTTCAAAATTTACTTAATAGATCTGGATGGGATTCTGTTAAGACTAGGTAGGTACTGTGTTTTTTGAGCATATTTAAAATTGACTCAAGCTGCAGTAGGGATCGCATAAAGAAAAAAATTTTAAATAAAAAATAGAACCGACTTCATACAAATCCTCTAAAATAAAATTTACCTAGCACATAGTAATATGTATTTTGATTTATCAGATTTTATTCAATATCATATTGAAGTCGGCGCCAAGTAAACCCATAGGTTTAGGTAGGTATTATTAATGGCACCAACTTCAATATTATATTGAATAAAATCTGATAAATCAAAATACATATTACTATGTGCTAGGTAAATTTTATTTTAGAGGATTTGTATGAAGTCGGTTCTATTTTTTATTTAAAATTTTTATTTCTTTATTTTAAGTGACGGGTGGACCGAAAAGTATTTCTATTTAGGTGTAAAGTTCTCATCAACACAAATCAATCAAGTCGAAACACAAGGTAACTGCTGTAAATCGTTAAGGAATTCCCTCGACTGTCTTCCGGTTCCATCATCAGATCGACTCCAGACCTTCGTTAAATTTTAGTACATTAAAGCACTTAATCAAAAAGTTAACAAACGCACTAGTTGTCCGTACAATTTTCGGTGGTTGCCCTCGATTTCTCCTGGATCCCAGCATCAGATCCTAATACCCTGGATATGGGTCCACCTCAGAAGTAACCTCTTTCAAACAAAAAAAGAATTTTCAAAATCCATCTATAATTGGCGCCGCTATCGCGTAACATACATACAAAAAAAAAAAAAAAAACATAGCGTATGAATTGAGAACCTCCTCCTTTTTTGAAGTCGGTTAAAAAGATCTAGTAAATTAGTTTTGCTGAATATGTAGAGAAATCCGTAATGAATGCTAACGGACTCTGACTGACTAAAACTACAAGTGACCTGTACTATCACATGTTTATCTATTAAACACAATACATTTTTCTCCCCACTCGGCTAAAAAAGTCTGACAACTACTGTTTTCTTTGTTTATGTTTTGTCTCACGGGTAAATAAATGCAATATTGATATTAAATGGCTAGCATAGGCTTAGTGTTAAGGCAGTAAAGGGCTCCACAAAAGATGTGCGTGTCAGCTAATTGCTAAATAATCTGTATATTGTTGTTCTAGTGGAGAATTACCTTGGCTCTCATGCTGAACTTACCGTGTTACTAGGACGACAGCGCTTTCTGCGATTGAGAAGAAATGCCATAGTTTCATAGCAGTACCAAGACGGTATATACACATCATCTTCACCTGTAATTCAAATTACTAGTATTTATTTTATTTATTTATTTATGTACACACGAGAAATATAACAAAAACAATATACAGAGATAGAGGTACAATGGTACCTGCTTATTTCTTTTAGAAATATAGCCAGCAGAGAGAGTATCTCTACTGTATTATTAATATCTGAGACAGACAGACGCGGGTCCCGTTTATACCCTCTTGGTGCTGAACCCAAAAAAAAACTGTTATTTCATACAATATTTTTGACCAAATGTATGAAACAATAAATCTTGTTTCCAAGTGGTCTGTATAGACCAGTGTATAGACCAGCAAAAAATAGTAGTAGAATGAAACCTATTGCAAAAGGAAGAGAATGTGACAAAAATAACAGGAAAAATAATTCACGGATTTAATTTTTTTACATTTTTCATCATTTTCAGAGCTATCTGTACTGGTCTAGTAAAAGTTACTCATTCAACAGTTGCTGTTTATTGATAATTCTGTTATTATATATGTATAGATGTACCTACACACAAGTGTGTGTACGCTCAGTCATTTGTGACATAACAACGGACCGTACAGCGCAGCGTGTCATGTAATTACCGAGTTCTATAGGTAAATACGTAGGTACTTAAAGATAATTTCATAATTACCTTGACTGATGGATTTTTTTACTTTCGCCTTTTCTCGTCGCAGTTGGGCTAGTAAATACTCCATTTTTCTCTTTAAGTGTTCAACAGAAACGCCAATTTCTTGTGAAATATCGATCCAGGCGTCATTTTTTAATATTTTATTGAAATGGTACTTATTATTTGGATCCCACAATACTTTTCTCTTTTTATAAGCTTCAATAAACTGAATAACCTTTTCGTGATGCCACTCCATGTGTAAATTTGATGCAAAACAGAACTAAAGTTAGATTTAAACAAAATTACGCGTGCTCTGTCTGAGCGACTGAACTGAACTGAGTGAAGTGAGGCATGCTGCGCGCGCATTCCATCGACGCGGCTCGCGGGGAAGTAACGGGACACGTCACAACGTGCTCCGTTCTTTGTCTCGTGTCTACATGCGGCAAACTTCACGGTATTTCAACGCGTGTCATAATGTAAGCAGGTTTGGACGTGGACGTCTCGTCACGCGATACAGTACATTCTTTAAATAGATTCACTATAGTCGTTTATTTCGTGTCAGTTTCTTCGAGAATCGGGTTGAATAGAATTGTACCTGCAGCCTTTGATTATACAAACTTTATTTACTTAATCAAAGCCTGCAGCCTGGAAGTTTCTTTGCGTAACACTTAGATTAGGTATACTTAAGGTATAAAAGTCATTCTCATTATACAGATACATAATCCATAATGCTGCATCTACATTCGTTACACCAACGAACCGTGCAGTGTGATATCGTGTCCAATGACGTAGTTATTATTAGGGTTCCGCACCCCAAGGGTACAAACGGGACCCGATTCATGAAACTTCGCTGTCCGTCTGTCTGTCCGTCACGATGCTATATCTCAAGAACTGTGATAGCTAGAGACTAGAGAGCTTAAATTTTTCACAGATGATGTATTTTTATTGCTTTTAACAACAAATACTAAAATCAGAAATAAGGGGGACGTATACAAAAAACGTGATTTTAGCCGTTTTTTGGTATGGAACCCTCAGTGCGCGAGTCCGACTCGCACTTGGCCAGGTTTTTATTATATATCATTGATCGTGTCGCATATATGTAACTCAATGTAGACGCCACAATATGACAGCACAACCAAGTGTGCAGTCAGGTTGTGTCATCAGGTTGTGCTGTCAGATTGTGCTGACAGGGTCATGGCATAATGAATGAACGAAGTAAGATGGTTTAATCTAAATGCAGTTATTACCGCGCGAAGTCAATGAAAAAATATAAAAATCCTGCGTCGAGTACTGCTCTCACCTTTGGGATGACTCCGCGAGGTACTTACTAGACGCGCTTGACGCTATGCAGGTGCAGAAACGTGCTATCCGAATAATTGGTTGTCCCGAGGTGACGCAAGGGCTCGAACCGTTGGCGCAGCGAAGAACCATAGCGTCCTTGGCTGCCTTCTACCGAATGTATCATGGCGAATGTTCTAAAGAGCTCTTTAACCTGATCCCACCATCTCCTTTCCGATCCCGAACCACGCGTGCTGGGCAGAGATGCCACTTATACACAGTGGAGAGAATCTTTGCCAGAACCGAGCGTTTCAAAAGATCGTTCCTCTGTGGAACTATGTATAAAAACTTGGAACGACCTGCCCGCACACGTGTTTCCCTCATCTTACAATCCCGGGTTCTTTAAGAGGAGCGTGAAGAGGCACATCACAGGGCCGCCAACTTGAGGACCACTGTCAGAAGTGGCCCCCAATGGCTAGATGCGCCACGGCTTTCCATCAGGCTGGTGGCGACGTCAATTTGGCGAGCTGAACATAAAAAAAATCGAATGCAAGCAATGCGTCATCGGTCATCTCTTTAATTTTATTATCTCATAGGCAGAATACGTTTTGTACTGCAGCTGGTACGTAGACATAATATAAAAAAAAACCGGCCAAGTGCGAGTCGGACTCATGCACGAAGGGTTCCGTTGCATTTAATCACTTAGTATCTGTTGTTATAGCGGAAACAGAAATACATTATCTGTGAAAATGTCAACTTTCTAGCTACGTCATGGGATACATTCAACATAAAATCGGAACTTGCACTTGGTCGGTTTTCGTTTAGGTTATAATTTAAGTTATTTATGTACACTGCACGGGTAGAGACAATTTTCTTTATTTTGTAAATCAATGCCTTCCGTGCTAGGAAGACCACGTGTAGAAAACATCCGTCCGTCTTTGACCCTTGTTTTTACTCAATTTACTTATGAAATTGTACATTTAAGTAGAAACGTGCTTACGTGTAGAAAGGGTATGATAAGAAGTGGGTGAGAATAATAGCACAAATATTTTATTAGTGTGATAGAAATATAATAATTATCTGTAGCGGTCGCGGTAGTAGCAGCGATGCATTATTGATAATGTAAAGTGTATGTGTGTGTGTGAGTGTGTTTGTGTGTGTTTGGTTTATGTGTTAGGTATTGCCGAAGCTGGGGTAATTTTGGCAATCTTCTTTTATGGAATGTATCTTAATAGTAGTTTATGACACTGTTGCATAATAAGGGTTCTTATAACACGAGTGTGTTTTAAAAAAACGAGCCGTAGGCGAGTTTTTTTATAGTATCACACGAGTGTTATAAGACCAAGTTATGTACAGTGTCATACACTACTTTATCTACTCTCATACTATAATACCTGATTTCATTTTGTTGTGATATATAGTTGCTCCTTGATTTCGCCGGTAACAGGTTCATGGTCATGTTTGACGCAGTTTCCAGAATGTCTGGTGGTGTACAATTACCACCATCCTCGCTTTAAGACATGTTTTTACACAAAAACTAATTTATTTTACAAACAAAACCAAACTTTGTTCAATTTAAATGTAAAATGTTGGCGCCAAGGCGTAAACATCGATTGCGCATGCGTGTTTCTTTTTTTTTAGGCTGCGGAGACCATAGATTTAGGATTTTTCGCTACTCTGGAGACACAATTTTTTTTTAAAGTAGAGGTTCAAACTTCTTTTTTAGCTGGAGATTGTTTATGGTGTATCGCAGTGATTTTCAACCTTTTTCATGATGCGACCCCCCTGGCATGAACAAATATTTCGCGACCCCCCCGACTTATCATTTTTATCATGTTTGTATGTGTATGTTACAGTATAACAAATATTCCTTCTATACGAAGTTTTATAAAAAAAATAAAGGAAAGTACTTCTGTATTTTTGCAATTTGACAAATCCACGGATATTGCGGTTTGTCCGCATTTGTAGCTTTGTGGGTTTTGCATCCAGTCAAAATTTTATGGAAGAAAATACTATTTTGCAGAGCGCTTCCTACTAATGCTTGCATAACATGTTCCTTGAAGCCACGAAAGATGCATACAGATATATGATCACGCCTTTTAATTCCGAAAGCTTAGGCAGAGGCGTATTATATGCCCACATTTCACCTTTTTAGATTTTTGTCTCACGTGGTAGGTCGTGAGCTGTATTGCCGTGTTGATATGGACAGGTGCAGGTTGTGACTGCCCGCTGTTAAACTTTACAAGCCACCCATAAAAGGCTTCAACTTGAATTAAAGACTTCCATTTTACTGGCAACTGGAGTCAACGACTTAACGTGCCTTCCTAACGTGCCTTGGAAATACTCGCAAATAAATGTTTCGAAGTGGTCATGTGGTGATCACCTATCCATGACTAGCCTTAGTAAATGTTGCTTACTACAGTGGGGCTACGAGCGCTTCTGAAAGAACAGATGCCAAACGCTTGTTGGGTGCATTGCTTTCTCCATCGTTACGCTCTTGCTTGTAGTCGTCGTCAATAAATCAAAATAACTTCGAATATTTTCGTTGACACAATCTTTTACTGTTGAAGTCGGATATGAGATAAACATCAACGCTTGTAAGTATACCTGGTATGAAAATAGAGTAAGATCATAAGAAGACTTGTGTCATTACTTCTCAGTGCAAGAGACATCGCAGACCACCCTTACACTTGGAATTCAAATCTGCTAATTTGGATACTTTTTGGGTAAGGAAACAAACTTAGAATTGATTACTGAGGTTTTGAAATGTTTGATTACATTGGCCATCACTTATGCGATTTGGCATTTTCATTAATTTCCCAAATAAAAAGTAAGGAAAGAAATAGCTTAAACTTGGAACACAATTCCAGGTGCAGCAAATACAGATTTACGATAACAAAACGATAAAAATAATTAAGGCCCTCCCTCACCGGGGAGCCTTCGTTTAAGAGAAATTGATTAATCAATATTAAAAACGAGCACAATCTTCACACTAACATGAGTCTTAGGATTTTATTATTTTGTTAATTTGTTCGTATTATTAAGTACAAATGTTATTGAGTATACCTCATCCTTTTGTTATGATTCTTTCACTTTCTTAATCGATTTTTATGATTTTTATTGTTTTTTAACTGATGTATTTGACTCGACCTTAGGCGACCCCCCACAAAAGCTCCGCGACCCCCCAGGGGGTCGCGGCCCACAGGTTGAAAAACACTGGTGTATCGTAATGATTAAAAAATTTTATTATGATATAGGTGTCCATACAAGACCTGTATCGTAATAAAACTTTTTTTTTGGCCTGTGCGTAATGTTTGTCATAATAGTATTGATTTCAATTTTATAATCTTTGTATTATAGTATCAGAGTAGATAATAGTAGTTTATGACACTGTTGCATAATAAGGGTTAGGCGACTTTTTTGTAGTATCACACGAGTTTTATAAGACCAAGTTATGTACAGTGTCATACACTACTTTATCTACTCTATCTACTACTACTACTACTTTATCTACTATATCTGATTTCATTTTGTGATATATAGTTGCTCCTTGATTTCGCCGGTAACAGGTTCATGGTCATGTTTGACTCAGATTCCAGAATGTCTGGTGGTGTACAATTACCACCATCCTTGCTTTAAGACATGTTTTTACACAAAAACGAATTTATTTTACAAACAAAACCATACTTTGTTTAATTTAAATGTAAAATGTTGGCGCCAAGGCGCAAACATCGATTGCGCATGCGTGTTTCTTTTTTTTTTCAGGCTGCGAAGGCACCTTTTTTTAAAGCAGAGGTTCAAACTTCTTTTTCCTGCTGGTTGTATAGGTGTATCGTAATGATTAAAAAGTTATATTATGATATAGGTGTCCATAGAAGACCTGTATCGTAATAAAACTTTTTTTTGGCCTGTGCGTAATGTTTGTCATAAGAGTATTGATTTCAATTTAATAATCTTTGTATTATAGTATCAGAGTAGATAATAGTAATTTATGACACTGTTGCATAATAAGTGTTCTTATAACACGAGTGTGTTTTAAAAAAACGAGCCGAGGGCGAGTTTATTTATAGCAGTGTTTTTCAACCTGTGGGCCGCGACCCCCTGGGGGGTCGCGGAGCTTCTGTAGGGGGTCGCCAAAGGTCGAGTCAAATACATCAGTTAAAAAACAATAAAAATCATAAAAATCGATTAAGAAAGTGAAAGAATCATAACAAAAGGATGAGGTATACTCAATAACATTTGTACTTAATAATACGAACAAATTAACAAAATAATAAAATCCTAAGACTCATGTTAGTGTGAAGATTGTGCTCGTTTTTAATATTGATTAATCAATTTCTCTTAAACGAAGGCTCCCCGGTGAGGGAGGGCCTTAATTATTTTTATCGTTTTGTTATCGTAAATCTGTATTTGCTGCACCTGGAATTGTGTTCCAAGTTTAAGCTATTTCTTTCCTTACTTTTTATTTGGGAAATTAATGAAAATGCCAAATCGCATAAGTGATGGCCAATGTAATCAAACATTTCAAAACCTCAGTAATCAATTCTAGGTTTGTTTCCTTACCCAAAAAGTATCCAAATTAGCAGATTTGAATTCCAAGTGTAAGGGTGGTCTGCGATGTCTCTTGCACTGAGAAGTAATGACACAAGTCTTCTTATGATCTTACTCTATTTTCATACCAGGTATACTTACAAGCGTTGATGTTTATCTCATATCCGACTTCAACAGTAAAAGATTGTGTCAACGAAAATATTCGAAGTTATTTTGATTTATTGACGACGACTACAAGCAAGAGCGTAACGATGGAGAAAGCAATGCACCCAACAAGCGTTTGGCATCTGTTCTTTCAGAAGCGCTCGTAGCCCCACTGTAGTAAGCAACATTTACTAAGGCTAGTCATGGATAGGTGATCACCACATGACCACTTCGAAACATTTATTTGCGAGTATTTCCAAGGCACGTTAGGAAGGCACGTTAAGTCGTTGACTCCAGTTGCCAGTAAAATGGAAGTCTTTAATTCAAGTTGAAGCCTTTTATGGGTGGCTTGTAAAGTTTAACAGCGGGCAGTCACAACCTGCACCTGTCCATATCAACACGGCAATACAGCTCACGACCTACCACGTGAGACAAAAATCTAAAAAGGTGAAATGTGGGCATATAATACGCCTCTGCCTAAGCTTTCGGAATTAAAAGGCGTGATCATATGTCTGTATGCATCTTTCGTGGCTTCAAGGAACATGTTATGCAAGCATTAGTAGGAAGCGCTCTGCAAAATAGTATTTTCTTCCATAAAATTTTGACTGGATGCAAAACCCACAAAGCTACAAATGCGGACAAACCGCAATATCCGTGGATTTGTCAAATTGCAAAAATACAAAAGTACTTTCCTTTATTTTTTTTATAAAACTTCGTATAGAAGGAATATTTGTTATACTGTAACATACACATACAAACATGATAAAAATGATAAGTCGGGGGGGTCGCGAAATATTTGTTCATGCCAGGGGGGTCGCATCATGAAAAAGGTTGAAAATCACTGATTTATAGTATTACACGAGTGTTATAAGACCAAGTTATGTACAGTGTCATACCCTACTTTATCTACTCTCATACTATAATACCTGATTTCATTTTCTGATATATAGTTGCTCCTTGATTTCGCCGGTAACAGGTTCATGGTCATGTTTGACACAGTTTCCAGAATGTCTGGTGGTGTACAATTACCACCATCCTCGCTTTAAGACATGTTTTTACACAAAAACTAATTTATTTCAAACAAAACCATACTTTGTTTAATTTAAATGTAAAATGTTGGCGCCAAGGCGCAAACATCGATTGCGCATGCGTGTTTCTTTTTTTTTTCAGGCTGCGAAGGCACCTTTTTTTAAAGCAGAGGTTCAAACTTCTTTTTCCTGCTGGAGGTTGTATAGGTGTATCGTAATGATTAAAAAGTTATATTATGATATAGGTGTCCATAGAAGACCTGTATCGTAATAAAACTTTTTTTTTGGCCTGTGCGTAATGTTTGTCATAAGAGTATTGATTTCAATTTAATAATCTTTGTATTATAGTATCAGAGTAGATAATAGTATAGTCTTTTTCTGGACAGCTCAGCAATCATGTAAACATGTCATGTTTTGACAGAAGTTGTCTATGATCATAGTGTTGTAACTATACTGATTCTATGTATGTAAATAATCATTGAGTTATATCTAGTTCACCGTACATTCATTGACTTCGGTATATTAATCGCCAAATTCATCAAATCATGAAATTTGGTATATCAATCTATACATATAATAAAACTGTTGAGGGTCGAGAGTCTGTACATGGAAGATATTTGGAAAATTTTAATTGGAGGACATTCTCTAATCGATACTGAAGCCGAAAATGTAATTTAAAATTTTCATGTCTGTCTGTCTGTCTGTCTGTCTGTCTGTCTGTCTGTCTGTATCCCGAATAAGTATCACGCCGAAACTACTGAATCGATTTGATTGAAACTTGGTACAATCAGAGCTTATAATCCGAGGAAGGTTCTAGGATACTTTTGATCTCGATATTTTGCGCGGTTCCTTTGGGAGAGAGGGTGAAAGGCAAAACGGTTTTTTAGTTGTAACTTCTGAATGCGTGGTCCAATTCCAAAATTTTTTTTAGTGTTATAAAGGGAGTACTTTAAGGATTGTTTCACACAAGTTTTAATGTTGAGGATTTTGTAGTTCAGGAATCAGAGACATCTCAACTTTCGCAAAACCTAGAACTCAAGGGTTCCTTTGAATGTGAGGGTAACTCTAAACGGGCGTGTTGGCTTAATCATAAAAGAGCTTAATGATTAAGGCTATTGTAAAATAAATCAGTCCGCGCCGAAGGCGGGGACTGAATTGTTTTAGAATAGACTTAATCTTTAAGCTCTTTTATGATTAAGCAAACAGGGCCGTTTCACACACTGCTTGATGAGTCTGAAGAAAAAGTACCTCTCCTTTCGAAAACCTTATGTGACGTAAACGAAGTTGCGAGGGTCAGCTAGTATATATTATGTGCAATATTTTTTTATATTAATTTAATTAAAGGATCTTAAAAAAAGAAAGAAACTTTTAGAAAATTTAATAGTATAATCATTTATTTACAATAATATATTACTTTAGGGATGATAAAAAGTGTAGACGCCTCATCATTGGCTGCTTGCCGTTCTTACAGAAGCAGACTAAGACATCTTGAGAGATTTCTAATGTGGGGTTTTTAAATCCTAAGAAAGGGAAGTAGGCCATTGTAATGACATGGTGACAGGTATATTCGAAGCAAAGTAGTAAAAAATTAAAGCTTTTTGAACAAGCGCAATAAAAGCACATTAGGTCACAAAATTTGATAAAAAAAGTTACGAAACCAAATACATAGGTATGTTGCCAATCTCGCCGCCTCAAAAAAATAATAACGGCACCTTCGCTTAATCACTTTGAACTTACTTCGGGACAGGTAAAGTCTTACGTAGGAAGAAAAACTTGTTGAAGTACTGCTAAAAATAGGTTTGACTAGAATCGAAGATTAATGTGCCACTCAGGGTCAAAAGGAAAAGGAACACATGTAAAAAAATGACTAGAAATTAAGCATTTGGTTAGCGAGGCTGTAACAACGCACTTTATAATCACTGGGAAAAGTCTGGCATGACTTCCATGAAGAATTGCATCTAGCACCTACTACGGTCATATGGCAGCTTGGCAGCGTCGCGCGCATCATTCATTTGTGTCTGATTCGTAATAGTTACAAGATGTGTCGCCGGACACAGTAATTAATAAACCGACCAAGTGCGAGTTGGACTCGCCCATGAAGGGTTTCGTAGCAGCAAGTAACATAATATAAAAGTTCTTATAGTTCGTTGTAACTTTGATTGATGTTTTGACACGTTCGCAGTGGTAGTGATTTTTCTAACCGAAAATTGCGGTTTATGACGTATTAAAAAAAAAACTACCAGCTCTATCTCGTTCATACTAATTTTCGTTGGTAGTTTTTATGGCAATGTACATCATATATTTTTTTTAGATTTATCACTCTCTTAGTTTAGAAGTTAGAGGGGGGACACTCATTTTTCGACTTTGGAAGTCCCTCTTGCGCAAACTATTCACTTTAGAAAAAATGATGTTAGAAACCTCAACAGCATTTTGGAAGACCTGGGTATGATGAAAATAAAAATTTTGAGTTTCAGTTCTGGGTATGGGGACCCCCAAAATTTACTGCGTTTTTTCTAGTGTTATATAAGAATCTTAATGCGGTTCACAGAATACATCTAGTTACCAAGTTTCAATAGCATAGGCCGTATAGTTTCGGAGAAAAGTGGCTGTGACACACGGACGGACAGACAGACAGACAGACAGACATGACGAATCTATAAGGGTTCCGTTTTTGCCATTTGGCTACGAAACCCTCAAAAAGTGTTTGTTATGGTATCGCTAACCTGATCCATAATCTCAATTAATTTTTTCATGTGTTCCTCTACCTCTTTAACGTGAGCAACACATTTTGACCATTGTTCTGCTCCGATTCTCGCCAAACCTTGTTTTAGCAGTTCTTTGATTTCTGCCATTTGAAATGATTTGTTTTTTCTTCCGACATAAGATTTTACCTGTGCCCAAATAAGTACAATGGGGTTTAGCTCTTTAAGTTTGGAGAAAATCGGTTAACATATGCGTCTTCTAGGCCGAAACTGACATGCACACACACATACGGACGCAAGCAAAATCGTCTATACTGTGGAATCGAAGACCCAAACTCAAAGTGCCTGTTCACACGTACCGGTTGCCGGGTAGCCGGTGCCGGGTAACCGGCGGCGAATGCAAGCGGTTGCCGGGCAAATCACGCCGGTAAGTGTGAAAAGGGGCAAAGACTCGCACTCTTCGCTCTCTGGGTCAATAAGTGATATTATTATAGTTAGTACATTTTTTCGAACTGACAGATTGATAAAACAATGACCTCCTTTTAAAATAAATTGGCCAGTACAACAGTTTTACAACACTATGGCAAAGACAAACAAGTCTGAGAAAAAATAATTTAATGACAAGCAAAAATGACAGTCTTAAATTTTTACCATCCGAGTATTTTTCATGAAATTATTCTATAATCTCAAGGTTTATTAGTGTCGAAATGTCCGCATAAATCTAACTAGAGTTCCTTGAAACGACTATGATCAGGATTGATAATTAAATGTAAGTAATTATGGAGTAGTCAAGATCCAATTTCTTTGTATACTATATTATTTACATCTGTTGAATTCCACTATAGTTTATGACACTGTTGCATAATAAGTGTTCTTATAACACGAGTGTGTTTTAAAAAAACGAGCCGAGGGCGAGTTTTTTTATAGTATTACACGAGTGTTATAAGACCAAGTTATGTACAGTGTCATACCCTACTTTATCTACTCTCATACTATAATACCTGATTTCATTTTCTGATATATAGTTGCTCCTTGATTTCGCCGGTAACAGGTTCATGGTCATGTTTGACACAGTTTCCAGAATGTCTGGTGGTGTACAATTACCACCATCCTCGCTTTAAGACATGTTTTTACAGAAAAACTAATTTATTTCAAACAAAACCAAAATTTGTTTAATTTAAATGTAAAATGTTGGCGCCAAGGCGCAAACATCGATTGCGCATGCGTGTTTATTTTTTTTCATTTCTCATACTCGGAAAATAGTGTTTTCTTGATCTGACTATTGGGTGGAAAATGCTGTTTCCCTCCCTAGGGAGGGAAAAACTCATACAAATTACTTCCCACCCAAGGGCCGGAATGAACTTTAAAAATAGAACTGCTGCCTGGTCAGCTGTGATAGTGAAGAGATTTGTGTAAAAAAAAAAAAAAAATGCCATGCGACTTTCCAAACAGCCAGTGTGAACTTAGCGAAAATTTCTTCCGGCCCCATACACGTACCATAATATTGATCAATGTAGCAATAAATTGAACATATTATTGAGGTTCGAACAGACTATATTCGGATGGAAATAAATATTGAGTCAATATTGTACGTGTATGAGGCCAGCCGGAGTTCCATATTTAAAATTTTAAAAAGTCGACATAATGTAGTTGTTATTATTTTATCTGTAACAGAATTCAAAACAATTGGTAATAATGTTTTATGGTAAGGTTTGAATCTTATTTTAAGTTTTATTTTCCTCGTATTTGAAATGAAAAGTAGAGTGTTTAACTCGGGTAAAAGAATCAATTCCGACTCGGACTATAGCCGCCCTCGCTGCGCTCGGGCGTCTAAATACCTCGGGAATTGATTCTTTCCACCCTCGGTTAACAATCTACTATTTCAGGCTGCGGAGGCACTACTTTTTTTTTAAAGTAGAGGTTCAAACTTCTTTTTCCAGCTGGAGGTTGTATAGGTGTATCGTAATGATTAAAAAGTTATATTATGATATAGGTGTCCATACAAGACCTGTATCGTAATAAAACTTTTTAATTGGCCTGTGCGTAATGTTTGTCATAAGAGTATCGATTTCAATTTTATAATCTTTGTATTACATAATAGTATTAGAGTAGATAAATGTACTTACGGTGCAGTTATTACATTAGGGCACTCAGGAAATGGCACCTAGTGGAGTTGAGCTAAACTCAGCGTGCGTCTTCAATTCAAGATAGATTGCTAGATTGATGATATTAGTCGGTCAAATTAATATGCAGGTATGTGCTGTCATGCATGCATGATCGTTTAGTTGGTGTTGAGTGAAGTGATAGACATGCAAGCTACGTACTGTCATGCAGGCATGATGTTACTTTTGTATTGGTTCACGCAAATGCATTTTAGACATGACATTGTACTGATTGAAGTGCATTGCATTGCACATCGCTAAGGTAAATTTTTTTAATCAAACTCACACACATTTAATTACAGTATTTTTAATGCATCATGATTTCGAGAGTAGGTACGTCCGAAATTTTTATTTAAATCAAATTTCTAACATCACTGTTAATAGAAGACAATATGATCTTGCTAGGCATTCTAGAATGATAGCTATCATGTATAAGTATGAAGCCGAACGGTAGGTCTTTATTCAAGCCGTCATGGTCCAAACTATCGCTATTCTCTTCTTGTATGTTGAAAGATGGAGAGGTTTGCACTCCTTGGTCCTTCGTCTTTTTTGAAGATGGATTCGAGTCCTGTGTAAAAGTGCAAGCGTTGAGGTAAATATTAAAAATTGATTTGATCCTTTTATTATGTGTGGACCGCATAAACACTTACCAAATCCACACTGAGTCTTTGGCGGAAAACAGTATCGCCATAAAGAAAAAAAAAACTTCATTTTGTCGTTTGACATGAACTTTATGTACTTCTGAGATCTACCAGAAGCGGTTTTCGAGGGAAGGTCTACCTACATAATTAAACTTGAGAGAATGAAATTTTTTCTTTCAAAATTACATACATACATACATATGGTCACGCCTTTATCCCCGAAGGGGTAAGCAGAGGCATATTATATGCCCACATTTCACCTTTGTATAATTTGTCCAACGTAATAGGTGGTGAGCCGTATTGCCGTGTTTAAATGGACAGGCGCAGGTTGTGACTGCCTGCTGTTGAAATAAAGCCTTCAACTTAGCTTAACGACTGCCATTTTACTGGCAACCGGGACCAACGGCTTTACGTGCCTTCCGAAGCACGGAAACGCTCAAATAAATGTCACAAAGTGATCACATGGATAGTTAAATTCAAAATTACCTTAAGTATCTAATGTATTATCATAATAAACCTTCCTCTTGAATCAGTCTATCTGTTGTTAAAGTTTGCACAAAAATCAGTTGTTTAAAAGATCTAAGCGAACAAAGAGAAAAAACAATTTTATTAAATTTTATACTATGTAAAGTATAGCAATAATTTGCTTAAAAACTCACCTCTACTTGAATAGGACTTCCACTGTGAGAGTTATTAGACACTGATACGGGTCTTGGTACATCGTCAGAATATTTACTAACATTCGCTGACGTGCTAGTACCAGTGGGCCTGCTCATTATTGTAGTAGAGTTGTTTGTTGAGCCTGAAGTGGTTCTGATTCTCTTGCCAGGAGAAAACGATGTTTCTGAAAAGAAAGTGACAGTAAGTAGGTAGATTATTGATGCAAATGCCTTTAAAGGGCGTTGAGGTACCTACTTGTCTGATCTTGTCTTTTCGTTAAGTTCTACGTTAGTACTCTATATACTGTGGTTCTACCGTAAGTTCAAAGCTTTCTTTACTTTTGTGGAAGCAAATGACTAGGTATATTGATTGTCAGCTTGTCAAAGTGATGCTCTCTATTTGACTGCCTCTGTGGCGCAGTCGGTAGTGATACCGCCTGCGGCGCTGGAGGTCGTGGGTTCGATTCCCACCGGAGTCAAATATTTGTGTGACCCATAAATGTTTGTCTCAAGAGTCTGGGTGTTTCTATGTATTTAAATGTATGTATTTAAAAGTATATAAGTATTAATTTCCGTGGTCTGATACCCATAACACAAGCAGGTTATTCCTAGCTTACTTTGGGATCAGATAGCGTTGTGTGAAATGTCCGTGAATATTTTATTTGATCGAAAATCCTAGTACAACTATACATATATAGTTCTACTATATGTTCGAAGCTTTCTTTAATATTGTGGAAGCAAAATGACTTGGTATATAGTTTGTCAGCTTGTCAAAGTGATGCTCTCTACTTGATCAAAAATCCTAGTACTACTATAAAGTTCTACTATAAGTTCAAAACTTTCTTTACTGTTGTGGAAGCAAAATGACTTGGTATATTGTTTGTCAGCTTGTCAAAGTGATGCTCTCTACTTGATCGAAAATCCTAGTACTACTATATAGTTCTACTATAAGTTCAAAGCTTTCTTTACTTTTGTGGAAGCAAAGTGACTAGGTATATTGTTTGTCAGCTTGTCAAAGTGATGCTCTCTACTTGATCGAAAATCCATGTGCGTTAGGACCACGGGTGTACAACACGGAATCGAGCTGCTCCTCTACACAAAGATGGTACCTGCAGTGTACCTCAGTGTACCCTTAATGAAATCCGGTGTACTTCTTTTGATAAAAAAAATATATAGAACAATGTGTACACCCGCCATCCTACAGCTAGGACTGCGGGTGTGCATTTTTTCCCATCAGGAGATGTGTATTTTACATATGTTTTTTTTTGTAAATATGTGTACCTGCAGTGTACCTTAGTATACCTTAAATGAAATTCAATTTACCTTCTCGGATAAAATATTATTTAATAAAGTATGTACACCCGCCATTCTAAGTTTAGAACTGCGGGTGTACATTTTTTTCTCCACAAGCAGATGCATTTTTAACTTTTTTTTTTTTTTATGCGTACCTACTGTGTACCGTCATATAAAAATATTAAACATAACTAACTAGCTGTTCCCCGCGGCTTCGACCGCGTAAAAGTCGTTATCGCGTAAAATCATAACCCTCCTTTCGCGCAGTCGGTTAAAAAGTAGCCTATGTCCTTTCCAGAGCCTCGAACTATCTCTATACCAAATTTCATCTCAATCGATCTAGCTGTTTAGGCGTGAAAGCACAATCTCTGGAAGTTTAGAATTCTATGCTCAGACCACTCTGTTGCTCATAAAATGCTTTAAGTATATTATTTACCCGTCTGCGAAGAAGGAGGGTTATATTTTTTTAGCCTAATAATGTATGTATACATACATAGTATAATGTATGTACATTTTTACCCTTGCTTGAGGTACCCCGTTGTCTCAACATTTATTACTCGTATTTTCAACATCCCTACTAATATTATAAATGCGAAAGTAACTCTGTCTCGCTGTCTGTTTGTTACGCTTTCACGCCTAAAATGCAGGATCGATTAAGATGAAATTTGGTACAGAGATAGTTCGAGGCCCTGGGAAGGACATAGGCTACTTTTTAACCGACTGTGCAAAAGGAGGGTTACGATTTTACGCGATAACGACTTTTACGCGGTCGAAGCCGCGGGGAACAGCTAGTTAGTTATGTTTAGTATTTTTATATGCAGGTACACAGTAGGTACGCATAAAAAAAATAAAAAAAAAAGTTAAAAATGCATCTGCTTGTGGAGAAAAAAATGTACACCCGCAGTTCTAAACTTAGAATGGCGGGTGTACATACTTTATTATATAATATTTTATCCGAGAAGGTAAATTGAATTTCATTAAAGGTATACTAAGGTACCCTGCAGGTACACATATTTACAAAAAAAAACACATGTAAAATACGCATCTCCTGATGGGAAAAAATGCACACCCGCAGTCCTAACTGCAGGATGGCGGGTGTACAAATTGTAATATATATTTTTTTTCAAAAGAAGTACACCGGATTTCATTAAGGGTACACTGAGGTACACTGCAGGTACCATCTTTGTGTAGAGGAGCAGCTGGATTCCGTGCTGTACACCCGTGGTCCTAACGCACATGAAAATCCTAGTACTACTATATAGTTCTACTATAAGTTCAAAGCTTTCTTTACTTTTGTGGAAGCAAAGTGACTAGGTATATTGTTTGTCTGCTAGTCAAAGTGATCCTCTCTACTTGATCGAAAATCCTAGTACTACTATATTATGGGTTCAAAGCTTTCTTTACTTTTGTGGAAGCAAAGTGACTAGGTATACCTAGTCACTTTGCTTCCACAATATACATATTGTTTGTCAGCTCGTCAAAGTGATGCTCTCAACTTGATCGAAAATCCTCGTACTACTATATAGTTCTACTATAAGTTCAAAGCTTTCTTTACTTTTGTGGAAGCAAAGTGACTAGGTATATTGTTTGTCAGCTAGTCAAAGTGATCCTCTCTACTTGATCGAAAATCCTAGTACTACTATATAGTTCTATTATAAGTTCAAAGCTTTCTTTACTTTTGTGGAAGCAAAGTGACTAGGTATATTGTTTGTCAGCTTGTCAAAGTGATGCTCTCTACTTGATCGAAAATCCCAGTAACATTCATAGATAGCTTTCATAAGTCGTAACGCTATTGACAATGACCCTCCTTTAGTTGACTGTTGGTTGACTGTTCTAAGATACTCTTTTTTTTTTATACTACTTAGGTGGCAGACAAGCTTACGGCCCTCCGGAAGGTTAGTAACCGTAGCGTATAGACGTTTGCAACACCAGAGGCGCTACACACGCGCTGCCGACCCGGGCGCAGGTTGTGACGACCCACAGTTGAAATTTTTCAAGCCGCCCATAAGGCCTTCAACTTGGCTTAACGACTGTCATTTTACCGACAACCGGGACCAATGGCTTATCGTGCCTTCCGAAGCACGGAAACGCTCGTAAATAAATGTCATAAAGTGGTCCACGTGGTGGTCACCCATCCATATCCGGCCATAGTAAATGTTGCTTACTGCAGTGATCGTTTACAGAACACTGAGTCCACGGGGCCACGAGCGCTTCTAGTTAAGGCCGCGTGGGTCAGATTTTGAGTTTTTTGAAACAATCCTTGTCAAAAAGTAAAGGGTTTTTAAATCTGAAAAATATATATATAATAGTTAAGGATATAAGCTAAACATATTCCGAGCCCGTTACACGATCCAATAAATTTCACTAGATAGAAAAAAATCCCAAAGTTGACTCTCTCAGAAAAGTTTTTTCAATACTGTGGCTAAACTATTAACATTTTATATATTTTTTTTGCACTCAATTAAAGGTATTAAGTTTTTATACACATTTTCCGAGCGTTTTTCTATAAACAACTATTTACATAGTTATCATGTACGAATATCTACCAAACGCAATAGAATTGCGCCGCTGACGGCCGATCAGTCTCGCCCTGGCGCTTGTGGAGGCAGGACCTGTGTCAGTTTTTTTCGCAACTATTTCGTAATTATTATGCCAAATTACGTTGAAATCGCGCCACAGTATAAAAATATCAGTAATGGGCAAAATGTAATTAGATTAACCGTTACAAATACATACGCGACTCATGGTAAAAATGTGGTGATCTTTTACTTTTTAAGTGTTTTCACGACATGGTAACTAGCTACCTAATGCATGAAAATGTCTACGAATTACATGATAATTTCGCAATCCAACATGGCGGCCACGCCGTAATCACAAAATTTCATGATGGGTATCGTTTAAGGGGTTTTTTGGTATGCTGAGTACGAAGTACGTGATAATTTTGCAATCCAATATGGCCGCCGCGCCGTCATCACAAAATTTCATGATGGGTATCGTTTAAGGGGTTTTTTGGTATGCTGAGTACGAATCACGTGATAATTTTGCAATCGAATATAGCCGCCGCGCCGTAATCACAAAATTTCATGATGGGCATCGTTTAAGGGGTTTTTTGGTATGCTGAATACGAATCGCGTACTAATTTTGCAATACAAGATGGCCGCCGCGCCGTAATCACAAAATTTCATGATGGGTATCGTTTAAGGGGTTTTTTGGTATGCTGAGTACGAAGTACGTGATAATTTTGCAATCCAATATGGCCGCCGCGCCGTAATCACAAAATTTCATGATGGGTATCGTTTAAGGGGTTTTTTGGTATGCTGAGTACGAATCACGTGATAATTTTGCAATCGAATATAGCCGCCGCGCCGTAATCACAAAATTTCATGATGGGTATCGTTTAAGGGGTTTTTTGGTATGCTGAGTACGAATCACGTGATAATTTTGCAATCGAATATAGCCGCCGCGCTGTAATCACAAAATTTCATGATGGGTATCGTTTAAGGGGTTTTTTGGTATGCTGAGTACGAATCGCATACTAATTTTGCAATACAAGATGGCCGCCGCGCCGTAATTATAAAATTTCATGATGGGTATCGTTTAAGGGGTTTTTTGGTATGCTGAGTATGAATCACGTGATAATTTTGCAATCCAATATGGCCGCCGTGCCATAATCACAAAGTTTCATGATGGGTATCGTTTAAGGGGTTTTTTGGTATGCAGAGTACGAATCACGTGATAATTTTGCAATCCAATATGCCCGCCGCGCCGTAATCACAAAATTTTATGATTGGTATCGTAAATGGTAGTATCGTAAGTATGGTAGTATCGTAAATCATACGTAGCAGACTGTATGGGTATCGTTTAAGGGGTTTTTTGGTATGCAGAGTACGAATCACGTGATAATTTTGCAATCCAATATGCCCGCCGCGCAGTAATCACAAAATTTTATGATTGGTATCGTAAATGGTAGTATCGTAAGTATGGTAGTATCGTAAATCATACGTAGCAGACTGTAGTGTAAAAGAGATAGAGACACATGTTCCATTCTTCGTTCTAACATTTGTGTGTGGTTGGATTGCATGGAACGACACAGACTAAAAAAACTTGTTCGGTTTACTGTGAGTTAGTTAACCGCGTGCCAATTTGCAAGACGTGGTCAGAGTTAAGAAGTTATTTATTTAACTCAGAGCTTACTAACTCTATATTTATATATTTAACTCGACTCTCCGCGCAAGTGGGCCTAAATAGCTTAGGCGGCCAAATTGAATTCCAAAATGATCATGTTATTCGTACTCAGCATTCGAAAAAACCCATTAAACGACATTCATTACGAAATTATGTGATTACGGCGCGGTGGCCATTTTGGATTGCAAAATTATCATGTGATTCGTCCTCAGCATACCAAAAAACCCCTTAAACGATAACCATCATGAATTTTTGTGATTACACCGCGGCCGCCATTTTGGATTGCAAAATTATCACGTGATTCGTACTCAGCATACCAAGAAACCCCTTAAACGATACCCATCATGAAATTTTGTGATTACGGCGCGGCGGCCATCTTGTATTGCAAAATTAGTACGTAATTCGTACTCAGCATACCAAAAAACCCTTTAAACGATACCCATCATGAATTTTTGTGATTACACCGCGGCCGCCATTTTGGATTGCAAAATTATCACGTGATTCGTACTCAGCATACCAAGAAACCCCTTAAACGATACCCATCATGACATTTTGTGATTACGGCGCGGCGTCCATATTGGATTGCAAAATTAGTACGTGATTCGTACTCAGCATACCAAAAATCCCTTTAAACGACACCCATCATGAAATTTTGTGATTACACCGCGGCGGCCATTTTGGATTGCACAATGATCCCGTGATTCATACTTAGCATACCAACTTTAGAAAACTTTAGAAATTTTTATGACCAGCTATTATGTAATTTACATTTTTTACGCAACTGTAGCAAACGTACGCAACGGAAACTCTCAAATGAAATGAAATATCCTAGTTGTCGAAAAATGTTTCGTTGCTGCTAAGCTCTTATTCGCCTTAGCGTGATGTTATATATTTTGATATTTTTCAAAAATGGACATTCTGTTAAGAAACTCTTGAAATTCAACTAGCAGTCTCTTAGACTCTAGAGTTAGAACAACTAAACAAACAAACAAACTCTTTAGCTTAAAAATAATAGTATAATATACATAATTTATTTACGATTAACTCATTTATTTTTATTTACGAAACTAATAAATCACTACACTTAATAAAGTTAGATGCATTTACTACGTCAAACAAAGTTAGCAAGCTGTTTCTTTCTACTATATATACTGTATACTGTGGCATGAGAGTTGACTGCCGCTGCCGGCGCGCGGTGTGTCTTGCGCCCGGGGCGAGGGGAGCGCCAAATGCCTACTTGTGCGGGTTAACCGCCCCTTAAGTTACTCGTATAACTTTTCTCAATCCGCTTGAACAGCTCGAGATCGTAGGAGAAGGAAAACACGATTCTGTTCACAAGAAGTGGTTGTTTTCTCTGTACAGCATGACTGTAAAAGAAAGCGTGGGGACAGTTTCAAAAGAAGAAATTATCCTCTATAGGTATGTAAAGTCGTTTTAGGAGAAATCTTCGAACAAACTTTTCTAAAAGCTCCGGTCACAGGGCGGCAAAGACGAACATACAAAGAAAAGTAAGCAGAGCAGACTCGTCAGTTAAATGGAATGTGCGAATAAATGACTACCATAAGATACGAGGGACAGCTTTCAGCGCCGGGTCTTTTCCGGACAACAAAATGTAACATTTTCTTTCATGCAAGACTTATTTAACTCGTCAGAATGACGCCACCGGAAAATCTTGGCGATATCTAGCTAATTGTGGGTCACTCTTACAGTCTACAACTTTTCTGAAATAGGTATGTATATGACTTTCTTAAAAATGTTAGGGGCAGGACATATACAACGGGCGACGCACGGTCGGACGGGTGTGGCGCGGGCGCATCATTAGCAATTTAGCGAGTTCTTCACCCACTAAATTATATGTCGTCACGCATTTTTGCATCTTCATTCGTTCCTGTGTTGACTATCTAACCTTTACGTGCATCATGCATTCATGCCGCTACTACCGGGCAGTTGCGAGACGGTTGAGGAAGCGGCGCCCGTTCCACGCCCGTGCCGCATCTGCGTGACGCCGCCTCTATTTGGGCGGATCCCCGCTTCTTCTATACATTTTGTCTGAAATGTGACTGAAGGGGCGCCGTGCCCGGCGCCCGTGCTGCACCCGCGTTTCCACGCCTCTTGTGTATGTACCGCGCCTTACAGCTATATAGCAACTTTGTATTTATCCGAATTTAGACATATGAAACGCTTATTAAGCACTAGCTGAGCCCGCAACTTTGTTTACGTCACATAAGGTGTATGAAAGGAAAGGTATTTCTTCATCAGAGTCATCAAGCAGTGTCTGAAACTGCCCTGTTTGCTTAATCATAAAAGAGCTTAATGATTAAGACTATTTTTAAACAATTCAGTCCGCGCCGAAGGCGTGGACTGAATTGTTTTAAAATAGACTATAAGATTAAGCCAACACGCCAGTTTAGGTTCATTCACATTCAAAGAAACCCCTACAATTAAAATTTTCAAAATATCTGATTCTTAAAAGTGTTATAACTCTTTTATTTCTAAACCGATTTACATAAAACAAACGCTAAATGTTAACTGGAGCAAACCTCAACACAATAAAAAAAACCGCATTGCAATCGGTTGAGCGGTTACTGAGATTAGCGTGCACAACCGTACAGACAAACAGATATACAGACATACAGACAAACAGACAAAAATTCTAAAAATCATTGTTTTGGGTTCTATTGCGCTCATAAAGCCCCCCTATAATATTTTTTCTTATTTATCTTCCATGTACAGACAGCGACCTGTTACGATTTTATTATATGTATTGATTGATAATATCAGGCTTATTACAGGCGTATGAGCGCACTGGCGAATAAAAATATTATCAATCAAGTCAAATCAAGAGGTATCCTAATTGGCCCTCGCGTAATGCTCGAGTTTCTATTGGACGATGATTATCGTTTGTTCGCGTGTTGATCGCGAGTCGTCCTTAATTAGGACAACGCTTTATACCTACTTGAGTATCTGAAACATGCTTATGTTGGTGCCTACTAAGAGCAACAAAAGGAAGAAAAGCCAGCCAAGTGCGAGTCGGACCTGCAAACTGAGGGATCCGTACCAAAAAAACGGCAAAAAATCTCGGTTGTTGTATCAGAGCCCCCTCTCGACCTCTCATTTTTTCTGATTAGTTTATATAGCAGCAACAGAAATACATCACCTATGAAAAAATCAGCTCTCTAGCTATCAGGGTTCCTGATAAACAGCCTTGTGACGGATAGACAGACAGACGTTTAAGTCTTATGAATAGGGTCCGGTTTTTACATTTGGATGCGGAATCCTAAAAACTTTTTATCGCTGAGATGTCTGAAAATTGTCGTTATTAATGTACTTTTTGGTTCATTATTTTTCGCCCAACGACGTGGAAAAACAGCTGATGCCGTATTATTCTTTTATCAGAGAGTAGGTACACGAGTTTAGGTAAGTCTTTTGTACGGTAGGTACAGTCGCTGCCTAAAGAAAGTTGCTTATTCAATTCTGCATTGTTGCGTTTACGTTTTTTTGGCAGAAAGAAGCTTCGCTATAATAATCACAATAAAATAAGTACAGCCTTAGAGTATATGTCAGAAGGTACCTTCTAAGTTCTAATAAATACCCACTCTAAGAGTACTGCTCGTTCGCTCTAACTTTGCCGCTCGGCTCCATACTAAAATCGAATTTTTAACTAGACGAAGTAAATTGACAGCAACTAATGTCACTTCTTCATACAATGTTGCTTATTTTCTATGACGAAGTGACATTAGCTACTGTCAATTTACTTCGTCTAATTAACAATTCGGGTATACGCCTCTACGCCAACGGCAAAGTTAGAGCGAACGGGTAGTACAGCCCATTGACCTCAGCGCTTCACACATTGGTGGAGGGAACGGCGTGGCGTGGCGTGGGCGCAACAGCGCAAGGTTCTTGTGGCAGGTCTGGACGGGGACACTGCCTCGCTGGAGATCAAGGTGCGAGCCATGATCTCCAGATGGAATAAGTCGGACTGCGCTGCCTCCTTCTATGAGCAGATCATGCTCGTGAAAGACCAACTAAGTTTCGCAGTCGGTGGCGGGGTTCACGGTGACTTTCAACTGTAGGCTGTCAGGCAGGAACGTGAGGTTTTTAGTCGGTAGAAGGCATAGCAACCACGAGTATTTTCCTTCACGTAAAAAAAAGGCCATTCTTCTCTTCATGTATGCTTTCTACAAGCTAGGGAACTAAGAATACTTAAAAATATCGTATGAGGGAAAAGGAATCCTTACCAAGCTCTTGAACTTGGATCGAGTTCAAATTCCACAGCTGAAGTATCAAATGGCTACTACAGTCAATTTCAGCACTGCCCAATGCAAAATTAAGGAATTAGTCACGGTTCTATGTAAATGTGAGGGGGCAGCTCACCGTCCTTACAGAAGCAGGCCCTAGACGGCAGCGTGATGTGAAGGATTCACGCACGCCCCCCCTTTTTTTTTTTTTTTTTTTTTTTTAACGTGAGGGAAAATCCTCGTAGGATGCTATGCCGGACTCTTACCGACTAAAAAACCTCACGTAACGCCCAACAGCCTATTGTTGAGAGCCCCGGGTAAGCCCTCAGGAAGGATGTCCCGTGACTCCCAACAGACCTACGGCCGCCAATGCGGCCTCGCCCAGGGGGTGGTTCGGGTGCAATCCCGCGTCTATGGGGGGTTTCGGGTGTGACCCCGCTTCTAAGGGGGGGGCGTGCGTGAGTGCTCACGTCACGCTGCCGTCATGGGCCTGCTTCTGTAAGGACGGTGAGCGGCCCTCTCACCGTCCTCAGACCCCCGGTCATGGAGGCCGATAGTCCTCGGCGAAGACACGTCGGCGGCGCCCAGGGCGCCGACTGCGGAACTCGGGTGGGAGAGTTCTCTCCCGCACCCGGCCCGCCGCCTCCTTCGCGAGCATGACCTGCTCGCAGAAAGAGGCGGCGCAGTCCCACTTACTCCCGCTGGAGAGCATGGCTCGCACCATGGCCTCAAGCGAGAGAGTGTCCACGCCCAGACCCACTACGAGGACCTGTCGCTGTTGTGCCCACGCCGTGCACTCCACCAGCGTGTGGAGCGCCGTGTCATCGCTGCGGTCCTCGCAGTGCTGACATTCGGCCGTGGTTTCCCGGTGTTTTCGCCACAGATACCTAACGCACGCCCCCCCTAAGAAGCGGGATCACAACGGAGGCTGTTGGCCGTTACGTGAGGTTTTTTAGTTGGTAGGAGTCCGGAAAAATAAGTGTTTCTATGTATAACTGGTACATATTTGTTAACGTAGCCCAGCCAGTATAATATATTTTATCTTTTAACTTATGAAGTTCACAGCTAGATACTTTCTATTATCAGGTCCAAAACATTACTTTGCTATTAAAATGAAAACAAAAAACAAATTTTATTAATCTCAGTGAAAAAACATCTAGTTGAGGAAGTTGCTGTTTAAAAGGTGTTGACTGTACATCATTACGATAAGGAAAGTGACAATTCTGTCTCATTTAGATTTGGTGACACGTTATGTTTATGAAATTTTTGATGCCATTATGATTTTTGGCTTTAACCGTGGTGTGTAGGTATGTATTTTTTGTTATTTTTTAGTGTAAGAGTGAAACTTAAGGTTCCAGCTGCATCCAGCATTTCAAGCTCAGATATTGACTAACTAGGGGAAGCTGTATCTTCAGTTTTTTATGTGGGATAGCGGCACAGAGTTTTATAGGAACGAAAGAGACACTGTCCAATCTCTGATTCCATCAATGAGCATGAACAATGATGATTGGCAACAATGATATTTTAGTATCAGGTGGAGCCCTAGGCGGGGGGGGGGGTCTCGATCTATGTATTCTATTTGACAAGTTTACTCACCAAAATTCTGGTCAACTTGACATCTTATCTGCTCAGGAGTTTCAGCGTTTTCCGAAGAAGTATAGCTACTAGAACAGCTTGAATCTGAAAGAATTGGAAAAAAGAAAAAATATGTATAAAACCTAGCGTGTATCTACTGAATTCTTCGATCAACAATAAATAACAATATATTGTTGATCGAAGACTGAATTAAACAAAAACTAAATAGTACCTATATTATTAACTAGCTGTTCCCTGCGGCTTCGACCGCGTAGAAGTCCTTATCGCGTAAAATCATAACCCTCCTTTTGCGCAGTCGTTTAAAAAGTAGCCTATATCCTTCCCAGGGCCTCGAACTATTCCTATACCAAATTTCATCTCTAATAGATAGAAGATAAGATAAATTTCATCTCAATCGCTCCAGCCTTTTAGGCGTGAAAGCGTAACAGACAGACAGACAGACAGACAGATAGATAGATAGACAGACAGACAGACAGAGTTACTTTCGCATTTATAATATTAGTAGGGATTTTTGTAAAGATATTCATAGGCGCTTGTTCCAATTCAAGTAGTTTTTTGCAATCAGCCTCACCTTAGTATCTAGTCGGTATTAAAAAAAAAGATTAATTAGGTACTCTAATTAATCTTTTTTTTTAATACCGACTAGATACTAAGGTGAGGCTACTAATAGCCTATGGAGTTTGAAACGCCATGCGCCAGAGGCACTACATACGGGCTGCCGACACAGAGGCAGGTTCGGACGACCCACTGTTGAAAATTTTCAATGGTAATCTAGTTTTAATATCTTCTTCTTCTATCGTGTCAATGAGTCACGTTTTTTTAGGGTTTCGTAGCCAAATAACAAAAACGGAACCCTTATAGATTCGTCATGTCTGTCTGTCTGTCTGTCTGTCTGTCTGTCCGTCCGTGTGTCACAGCCACTTTTCTCCGAAACTATAAGGCCTATGCTATTGAAACTCGGTAACTAGATGTATTCTGTGAACCGCATTAAAATTCTTATATAAAACTAGAAAAAAACCAGTAAATTTTGGGGGTCCCCATACTCAGAACTAACAGTGGGCGCACACTAGGCGTCTTGTCGCGGCGACAAGCTGCGGGCGCCAAATTACATACATTTTGTTCTAAGCTCCGCACACTAGGCGACATGTCGCCGCGACTCCGCGACAAGCAAGTGACAAGACGCCGCGACATGTCGCCGCGACTGTCGCCTGGTGTGCGCCCACTGTAAATCTCAATTTTTTTTTCTCATCAAACCCATACGTGTGGGATATCTATAGATAGGTCTTTAAAAATGCTATTGAGGTTTCTGACATCATTTTTTTCTAATGTGAATAGTTTGCGCAAGAGATACTTCCAAAGTGGAAAAATGTGTGTCCCCCCCCCCCCCCCTCTAACTTCTAAACTAAGAGAATGATAAATCTAAAAAGAATACATGATGTACATTGCCATAAAAACTACCAACGAAAATTGGTTCGAACGAGATAGAGGCGGCAGTTTTTTTTTAATACGTCATAAACCGCAATTTTCGGTTAGAAAAATCACTACCACGAACTATCAGAACTTTTATATTATGTTACTTGCTGCTACGAAACCCTTCATGGGCGAGTCCAACTCGCACTTGGCCGGTTTATTTTGACTTCTCATATAGTTTGGGCATAAAACGTTGCCATCTTAACCGCACTGTCAGTGGCCTCGTTAAGATCGCTCTTCGTGCAGGAGGTAGGACATAGGGGGCATAAAAGCAAATGCAACATGTACAGCACTGGGGCTCCGCAGTCACATGCGGTTAAACCCGGGTCTCTCATTCCCCACCTGCATAAATTTTGTCTTGACCGGCCCACCAGGGTGCGTAAACGATTGAGAGACTTCCATACCGGCCATCTGAGGTCGTTTCCGGGAGGTAATTTTTCCTGGGGCTGTAGGAAATCAGTAGGTGGTGGGAGTTTCTGTTTCCACAGTGAGGTCCTCATAGCTACCGGGTGTTCGCGTTTTAATATAAAACCCCTACTAACTAACTAACTATCTTCAAGCCAAATCCCTTGCGGGGTAGGCAGAAAGAACCGAGCGCCACACGGCACGGTCCATACACACCTCACTTGCTTCTTCAACTTTCATTTTTCTTTTCATGCATGCACGTCGGTTCCTACGGCTCTTGACACCACCTTCAACTAACACACGATTAATTTGGTAAAACCCCTAATAATATTATAAATGCGAAAGTAGCTCTGTCTGTCTGTCTGTCACGCTTTCACGCCTAAACGGCTGGAGCGATTGAGATGAAATTTGGTATAGGGACAGTTCGAGGCCTTGGGAAGGACATAGGCTACTTTTTAACCGACTGCGCAAAAGGAGGGTTATGATTTTAACGCGATAACGACTTCCACGCGTTCGAAGCCTCGGGGAACAGCTAGTTAAAAACAAAAAAAAACACAATTCCGTACCATAAGCGTGTTTTCTCTTCCTATGTGACATATTTTCATCCAACTTTTTAATATCTGTAATAAACAAACATTGAATTTTAATATCTGTAATAAACAAACATTGAAACAAATCAATAATTCGTGTGCGTTTACAGCTAAGAAGTCCCAATTCCTTCCTTTACCCTCTCTTCAGAGCATTACGGTTCCACTAAAGGACAACCTGGAGATCCTCGGTATAGACGTCCGGCGTGAGCTCAATCACAAAAGCTACATAGAGAGTGGTATTGGGCTGGCCTCGCGTAAACTTGGAGTCCTAAATAAGGTGAGGCGGTACTTCACGCCACATCAGAGATGTTTACTGTACAAGACGCAGATTCGTCCCTGCGTCGAGTACTGTTCTCACCTTTGGGATGACTTCGCGAGGTACTTGCTGGACGCGCTTGACGCTATCCAGAGACGTGCTATCCGAATAATTGGTTGTCCTGAGGTGACGGGAGGCCTCGAACCGTTAGCGCAGCGAAGAACCATAGCGTCCTTGCCTGCTTTCTACCGAATGTATCACGGCGAATGTTCTGAAGAGCTCTTCAACCTGATCCCTCCCTCTCCTTTCCGATCCCGAACAACGCGTGCCGGGCAGAGATGCCACTCATACACAGTGGAGAGAATCGTCGCTAGAACTGAGCATTTCAAAATATCGTTCCTCTGTCGAACTGTAAAATCTTGGAACGACCTGCCCGCACACGTTTTTCCCTCATCTTACAATCCCGGGTTCTTTAAGAGGAGCGTGAAGAGGCACATCACAGGGCCGCCAACTTGAGGACCACTGTCAAAAGTGGCCCCCAATTGCTAGATGCGCCACGGCTTTCCATCAGGCTGGTGGCGACGTCAATTTGGCGTGCTGAATATAAAAAAAAAATAATGGTGCGTATGGGGTTCGACAAAGACGTGAGATAGTACCTAACCCCTAGATGAGGAGGCCGCTGTGGTAGTCAAGGTCTATCGGGAATCCTGGGAAATCCTTCCGAGGGCTTATCCGGGACTACCAACCGTAGGCTGTGGTGGGGGCGGGACACCGTGTCGTTAAGGTCGGTAATATATAAACTGACCATTTATTTTTTATCTCAAAACGGGACATAAGTAGATATTTATACAGTTAGCAGGTTAACAAATTTAAAAAAAACATAACTTCATTATTTGAAAAAAAAAAAAAACCGGTCAAGTGCGAGTCGGTGGCGCACAAAGGGTTCCGTACCAAAAAAACGGCAAATAAGAAAAATTGTTCTATACGAGCCCCCCCATCCCTTTTTATACCACTAAGGTGGCAGACAAGCAAAGTGTGAGGACGAAAACAATATCTATGGCGAGCGGTACGATGATAGAAAGTAGCCGTGGGCATCACATCAAACAATTCTTCAGAGCACAAACAATTGTACAGGCAGTATAACACGCACATAGTCTGTCTCTCCTGTCGCGAAGAGGTTCCACACCACCTGCAAGCATAGGATCCTTGACAACTCTCATGGTTTGCTTCTGCACCGAGTCGACCAGTCGAACCTGATATTCAGGTGACCCTGCGCAAAGGTGACAGCAGTACTCCTTGTGCGTCGCACTTGCGACTTACGTAGTAGCAGTCTTTGCGCCACAGTAAAATTGAGCTGTTGAGCACACCGAGCTTTCTAGAAGCCAGCCTGGCCTTGTTCTCCAAATGACTTCGAAACTGAACGTCACTGGAGATGTCAACACCAAGGATACTGTCAGAGATGGGGAGAGATGTGCCTTGAAATGCGGCGCTACGGTAAATCGTTTTTTTTTGCAGTAAATACACAAACTTGTATCTTGGTAGGGTTGAATTGAATGAGATTTTGTTGACCCCAATCGGACACTCTGGTGAGAGTACTCTCGATTTCAGACTATTCCACTGCAGCCCGAGAGATACCGGGACGGCCCGTATATCGAGTGTACTCCCGTCCGCATAACAATGAATGCCTTTAATAATGGACAACATCCCAACAAGCAAAATAGTCTCAGAACACATATGTTATAAGAATAAGACACTTATAAGATTCTTATATTGATTTTGGCGTTCGCAATTACTCTTATATGCGTCTCAGAAAATGCTATTTGGTTTTTGATCACGATTATTCTGATAATTAGCCTTTTAAGGGCTTATAATACTATGTATACAGATCACTATAAGCCGCACCCTCTTGTAAAAGCTTTTAGTAAGAGCAATCAGAATCAGAAAAAACTGGCTGGCAACCCCAGTAACGTAAACATCTCAACTAAAGTGCTACACAGTTTTATTTGCAAAAAGAAGTAATAAATGTGAAATCTTAGTAAATAACCGGTGGGAGTGAGAGACATAACCTCGACAATTCGAATCAATGTAACATCAGCAAGATATACGAACCAAGTGAGTTAAAATCCTGTTGTAAACATCTCAGAAACTCGTTGTTACATTTTGAAATGCACTCACCCATACATAAACAGCTGATAACCAGCTGAATTTTAATATTATAAGCATTGTAACCACCACGCACACGCACTAAAAACTTGATTTGACAATTTGTGTCAGACAAGAAAAAAACAAATAATGACGGTGGCACATGACGTCTGCGTTTAGTTAGTGCACAAGTTGTCAAAAACACATTCATGCAAACTCAATAAAATTATATAGCAATGACAACTGCGTTGAGTAAGTACACTGGTTGTTATGGATGCATTCAGAAATTTTATCCAGTGAGGGATTTATGATTGATGAGGACAGAAATTTCTAGCGTCGTGAGTCGTCAATTTTCACGAATTTGAAACGGAACTTCGGCACCTAGGGTCCTAGTGGCATCTGCAAGCGTGCAGCTGAGGTTCGTAAAGTGGGCCCATTTTTCTCGCCGCAAAAACAGTGACATCTATTAAAGACTAACTGAACTTTTTATAAAATGATGAAACCTAAACCCCTAGTGACCAAAAAGAACCAGGTAACACCACTCGGAAGTACTAGCAAAGGTCGAAAACCGAAAGCCCAAGAGCAAACTTCTGTTACCGAGCAGTCATTTATCACGGTAAGGAAAAAACAGACCTCACGGAATTCAAAGGAAAATTCCCCTCGGCCACTGGACGACTCGCATTGTGGCGTCGCCACAAGCAGTCCTACTAAGGCTGCAAACAACTCGCCGGTAAGCGGCCACGCTAATGATGATACAACTGTTGCAGCAGCTCTCAGTGAATCCTTTATTACGACAGATCTGCCACATTCGAGAAGCATGGATTTCACTGCAACCGGCCTAATGTCAATTCAGGAAATGCAAGAGTCCATAGAAAAATTGCAACAAGAACTTGGCAGTACACAAAATGAACTAGAAACAGTAATACTAGAAAACAATGACTTGCGTGAACAAATCTACAAATTAACTAAAGACAATAGTACACTTAAAAAATTGCTTACTAGCTCAGCCAGTAAGAGCACTGAGAGAAAAAGTAGGTATTCCTTGCAGCAGTCTGATTTGATGTACACTCCACCTAGAGGCTGTTCCTCGCACCTGGACGGGACAGGCACCAGTGACCGAGAAGTATTGCTGCAGAAAAATCTGAAGGACTTAGAGCAACAACTAAGCCAAGCCAGAACTGAGATAGATAACCTCCACGTGCAAATCTGTGCTCTGCAGGAGGCGCTGCAAAAAAACAACAGTACCACCTTGTTACATGACAGCATATTTCAAGAAAAATCCATAGCATACCATCCAAATGACGTAGTAAAAAATAAGTTATGTATCTTGACTAATATTAGTAATTATAACTCACAAAAAATAATTGACAATACTTTTAGCGATAATTTTGACTACTGTCGTTACATTCTTACAAATTGTACCGTTGAACGGCTTCTTTGTAATATTAATAAAAAGTTGAAACAATTCAGCTTAAACGACTACTGTATTATTATGCTGGGAGGTCATGAAATTAAATCCGGTGACTGTAAGGAGTTAGTGAGGTCAGGGAGGGAATCTTTAAAGCATATTGATTACACAAATGTCGTAATATGCACCCCGACCTATATTTGTGGAGCTCCCCTGCATAATTATAAAATTGAATTAGTTAACAACTTATTGCGTGAGGAGCTATCGACCTCTACTTATGCATATTACTTTGATACCAACAACTATCTCACGTTCGACATGTTTTCATATAATACTGGTGTTATAAATAGACTAGGGATAGAAACAATATATAGGAAAATTATTGAAAACATTAACATAGATCTGAATATGTATTCCTCTTCGCAGGCAACATCTGGTATAAACAACTGTTTACGGCTTTTTCGTGGGTAACGATATCAGTAGGCCGAAAAACGTAAAAAACCCATCTAGAACCAGTAGCGCAAAACCTAAAGCACAAAAACGAGTAAAGTGTAAAACACATTTAATATATTATCAAAATGTTAGAGGCCTACGTTCCAAGACAACTGTCTTTTATAGTAACATACTGAGCAGTTCCTATGACATTATTACACTGACGGAGACGTTTTTGAATAGTTCTGTATACGATGCTGAACTGTTTCCGTCAAACTATATAGTACTGCGGAAAGATAGAGTGGATGACGCCGGCTACGGTGGAATATTGTTAGCAGTCAAAAACAGTTACTCGGTAAAAAGAATAACTGATATTGATGGAATTACTCAGGACAAAGAACTGTTATTTGCTGTTATATCAAAGAAAAATGTCAAGCTCTTTATATGTATTGTATATTTACCACCCAGCTATAATGAGATTAAATATACAGATGTTTTGACTTGTATTGAGAACGCAACAAGTGCTTATCCTGATTATAAGTTTGTAGTTATAGGAGACTTTAATTTGAATTCGTGTAATCGCGCTACTATTACACAATTTGACATGTTTTTAGATTTTTGTAAGTTACGTCCATGCAACAATATTTATGACAATGCCATGAATAGGTACAACTTAGATTTAGTTTTGACCACAGACGACCCAAAATATATCAGTATAACATGCGATACTGAACCACTTGTGCCATTGGACACTACAGCTAACCACCCCGCTCTAGATATAAGTTACGCTATGTCTGGATCATCTAGCTGTATTGACCACCCATCGACCTCCGTACGAGGCGGTGAGTTTGACTATTATTCTGATAATGAGTTAAACCCGGAGTGGAATTTTCGGAAGGCCGACTTTCATGGCCTTTACTCACAAATTGCATGTATAGACTGGAAAGGCCTACTACTACAGAGAGACGTTGATGTAGCTGTAAATATTTTTTACGAAGAATTAAACAGAGCCATCAGTGCCCACGTTCCTTTGAAAAGTAGGCCACGCAGCCAGAGGTACGTATATCCAACATGGTACACCGGAGAAATAATACACTACATAAAATTGAAATATCACAATCTTAAAATATTTAAAATAAAAGGATGCGAAGTTAATAAGGAGCTTTTTAGATACTATCGAACTAAAGTAAAGGAACTCATAACCCATGCCTACCAAAATTATATAAAAACACTAGGAAATAAGATTGCTTCTGACCCCTCAACGTTTTGGAAGTATGTAAGGGATAAGAAAATGACAAGACAACAGAACAAAGAATACACATACGGAAATAGAGCTGTGACTGGCCAGGAGGCGGCCAACTCCTTCGCACAGTACTTTGCTAGTGTCTTCCATGATAACATCCCAAAATTGGACCCTCAAGAGGCAGAGTCAGCCGCGGTTGATCAGGGATACCTGATCAGTATTCCACATGTAAGCAGGGCAGAACTTAAAAACGCAGTGCGACGTCTTAAAGCAGCGTCTGCATTTGGGCCGGACAACATACCGGCTTTCTTGGTGAAGGACTGTGTATCTGTTCTCGAAGACCCCCTTAGATACTTATACAATCTTTCGTTGCAGAGATGCTCCTATCCAAGTAAGTGGAAAGTTTCACGAGTTACGCCGGTGCCCAAAAGTGGCTCAGACACGGACATAGTCAACCACAGGCCTATTGCAGTGCTATCGGTATTTGGCAAACTGTTTGAATCAATATTAAATAAACAAATCTCATATCAGGTCAGTGGTTTGTTGAGCGACGTCCAGCATGGATTCCGCCCATCGCGCTCAACGTTAACCAATCACATTGGGTTTGTAGATTATGTAAAGAGAAATATGATGGCAGGATGTCAGATTGATGCGGCATATTTCGATTTTGCCAAAGCGTTCGATCGCGTAGATAATGACGTGCTCCTAATCAAACTTTCCTCCTTAGGCTTCGACCGGCAGCTATTAAACCTAATGGCAGATTATCTTAGGGACCGAAAACAGCATGTTAAGATAGGAAACTACAAATCCCATGATTATTTTACCCGATCTGGGGTAAGTCAGGGTAGTAGTTTGGGACCGACTTTGTTCCTCATCATGGTTAACGACCTAGCTACAGTTGTTAAGAAATCACATTGCCTTATGTTTGCCGACGATCTCAAATTGTTCGCATCCGTCAGAGAAGCTTGTGACTGCGATGCATTGCAGCGGGATATTGATGCTGTCAATGAATGGAGCACGGCTAATAAACTGACTCTAAATGTTTCAAAATGTAAGTGTATAACTTTCACACGATCGCGTACTCCTATACAGATGCCATATATGTTGGCTGGTGAGCGCCTTGAGCGAGTCGCCACAATACGGGATCTAGGAGTGACATTTGACTCAGGTTTAAATTTTCACGATCATATAAAAAACACCTGTAAGGCTGCTAATAAATCGTTGGGATTTATTATCCGAACATCTTTTCGGATTGATAATATTCTGGCCACAAAGCTACTGTACAATGCATATGTCCGTAGTAAAATTGAATACAATGCTACTGTTTGGAACCCACATGAAAAATTATACATTTTGATGACTGAGAGAATACAGCGCAAGTTCAATAGATATTTATATAAGCGCACATACGGCTACTATCCCTTTCTGTATCCCTCTCTGTTCGTTTCTGGAATGGTTGGTTTGGATACCCTGGAATTAAGGCGTAACTTTACCCACATTATGCACTACTATCTGTTAATGACCAATAAGATAGATAACCCGTCTGTAAACGAGTGCATATATTTCTTTGTACCAGACAACTATATGCGTGGCTCAGGACGCCGACAACATCGGCTACTGGTAACGCCACCATCTTGGCGCTTGCCACAGGCCGCTACTAGTCCCACTGCAAGAGCTATAGAGTTGATTAATGGCCTGTTACGTACAAATTCAGATGTAGATTTCTTCGTTGATAGGGTAAATGAAATGGCGATTAATGTTATTAAATATTTAAATGAATTAATGAAATGATTTGGAATTTAATTTTAATAGGATTTTCCATAATATAATTGTGTGCTGACTTTGTACTAATGAATATTAATTGCACTGACATAAAAAAATTAAAAGTTAAATAAGGATTGACATTCTAATGACATATTCAATTGTACTATACTGACATTATACAATGTAACATTAATTAAATAACTAATTAAATTAATTTAAATTAAATTGACATTATAATTCCTGACATTCTATTACCTATTTATTATTCGTGAAATTGACATTATATCTAATATTATTATTATAATGAAAACATGTAGTGTAATTGAATTGTAATTGAATTGAATGAATTGATATTGGGAATGATAACTGTATTTTAGCAAATTACATGTATTTTGAGTCAATATTGAGCTTATAAAAAGTAAAGGCTGTTTTGGCTAGGTAGTTCATGGACATAAAAAATGCTAAGGGTGACAGTATGCGACTGAACTGAATCCAATCAAATTAAGATTGTATAAATTGATTAAGTACCTAATTACTGATAAATTTGTGTAATGTAGCATAACATGTAAGCGTTTTGGTTCCTACTGTAAGCTTATCTTGTTCTTTATATGTAAATAAATAAATAAATAAATAAATAAATAAATAAATAATAAATCAGACTTAAGAATGAAGGTTCTTATAACTAGCACTTGTAAGCGCTTTTAAGATTGCTTATTAGGCTACTATGGACCCGAATCTCCTATTAAAGCTGCCCATAAGTGTAAATACACTTGATTCCATTTACACTTGTTACTTTGTTTTATAAGCGCTAATAAGTACAATATTTGAATCCGTTACAAATAAAGTAGTTTTATAAAACCATTTGTAAGTCGTAATTGACTTTTATTAATAACATACTTGCCACATGCTATTATAACTGTTACGATTTTATACGAGCTAAGTTCAATACTGTTATTGTCAAAGAAACACTTGTTGATTCGTTGGTAAAGTCATTATAAGATTATTTACCCTTGCAATAGGTGGTTTGGGACCTTGTGAAGTTCAAGTCACAAAACCTGGCAAGGGTTCCGTATATTGGACTATGACTCAAATACAGAAGAAGTAACACCAAACCACTTAGGTGGTGATTATGCTCATGAATAAATAATAATATGACAAACTTGTACTGTTAGTATTAGAGTAAAAGAGCATTAACTCAAAAAAATATTAATTACTTACACAAATCGTCAATAAATACATACTTGCTTATATTCATGAACACAAATACCACCTACAGGTGTTATTTCAATATTAGGTTGTATATTTAGCGTTTTTCTTATTTCACCACGGATCCCCAAAAGATAAAAACATGGCGAGTGAATGCAGCGACTATGAGATATTATAGAACCAAGTTTGTCTATAGAGGTATAGTAGAACACTTCCAAATGCTAAACTAAAAATGGCTACCGAAAATGACTAATGGGGAACATTTTGTTATTTTAAAATAATGAATACGAATGTATAATTACTTATTTTAAGAGGGGCTTTAAAATTTTCACCAGAAACTTGGTATGTTGCACGAGAAATACGAGTTCCCAGTACGTTTTTGATTAACATCATGAAATACGAGGACTCTGAAAAATTATCATATAACTTGCCTTATTAATGTCTAAAATATTATTAGTATTTTAATAAACTTTTTAGTATTATGTACACGGAGTGTGTAAAACTCCCAATATTGATAACTGAATGATTGACTGAACGAAATGAACGAAATGAGAACTTGTAGAACAGTTGTAAAGTGCATAACAATCTAGTTTAGTTTTCTAAGAGACTACTAATAGATTTGGTAGGATTGTATGGTTTTACAAAATGCCGCTACACGGCTGTTACAGTCGTTAGTTGAATTTCATGAGGGTACTATTAGACTGTTAAAAAACTGAATACACTAATAAAATGGGCCCTTTTCCGGGCTTGTAAGCTCTTATGAGTTCGTTATAAGTCTATTGAAAATTGGTCTTAGGATAATTATAAAACCGCTTTTGTCATTGATATGCAGCAGAAACAGAGTACGAGACAACACTGAGCCTAGTGATACTCCAGGGTTTATGGCCATGCAGTCAGAACAGCTGCCGTAAAGGACGGCCTTGATGCTTCTACCAGCCAGGAAGCTGGCCACTACTCTCTGGCAGTCCATAGGAGGGCAATTTTGCAGGAAGACCATGGTGTCAGATCCGGTCAAAGGCCTTAGAGATGTCGAGTACTAACTGCTAGAGCCTCGCCCTTACTCTCAATAGCCGAAGCTCGGTAGCCCAGCCGTGTGTGAAGCACACAATGAGATCGCCAGTCGAGCGACCGTGACGGTAACCGTACTACCGGTCACTGAGCAGGTCGTGTTCCTCAAGGTACCTTAGGATCTGTGTATTATTGTTGACACGCTCCTTCACCTTTGATAAAAGGGATGAAGTGACGACTATAGATCTGTAATTGGCCGGGTCGGTCTTGTCACCCTTCTTGGGCACAGGATGCACGTGCACGATCTTCCACGAAGAATTTTCCTTTATCCCCTTTTTGTCTGATTTTAGTACCTATTTTTTGTGATAGCATCAAATCAGCCTATGGCAGTCCACTGCTGGACGTAGACTTCTCCCAATCTACGCCACAACATACTGTCCTGCGCCTTCCGCATTCAGTCCCAGTCTGCGACCTTTTCTAGATCGTCGGTCCATCTGGCGGAGGGGTCGTCCCACCCCACTTTTACCAAGCCGCGATCTCTGCTCAAGAAATCGTTTGCTCGGTCGGCCATCGGTTGTTTGTTCTACATAATGTGGCTAGCCCACTACCACTTCAAAACACATACTCTGCTTGGATAACATTGTTTCGGATTTTATCCCTCGGACACCCCAAGCATAGCTCGATGCATTGCTCGCTGCGCAACTTTAAGGGTATGGACTAGCCCCTCTGTAAGTTTCCACGTCTCGGCACCGTAGGTCATAATTGGTTGTTTGCTCAAAATAGTTACTTTGCTTGTATGTTGACATTAAATAAACATTACGTTTCGGCATTACCTATATAAATTCCAAAGCTATAGAAAACTTCAATTTAGTTAAGTACCGTCAATCGTGGCAACTTTACCATATTTTTTGACGTTTATGCAATTTACTACAACATGAAGCTGGCTATGGAAGTTTTGCTTGATCAATTTGGTAAAAAAGGACAGTCTCTTTTGGTTGAATTATTGAATTCTACAAAAAGCTACATAGAATAGCTGTTATCATCAAAAGTATGAGCGGGGTAAAATTGACACATTATTTTTTGGCAACTTTACCTAGCCTTTATATACATGGAATGTGTGCCCCAGATTGCACACGACTTAAAGTTACTTATAGCCCTGGCGCTAAAAAAGCGATGTATGTATTTTTGAAGCAGTCATCTTCGTTTAAATAGGTAATACCAATACATAGGGGGAAGTTACCACAAGAATTTCTGAAATTTTATAAAAATGTATGAAAGTCATCAGTGTGTCAAAAAAAATAAAACTTTTTTTATTGAGAACCAAAACGAAAAATAATTAAATGCCTACCTGCCTATTTAACATGAAATATAGGCACATAGGTAGGTAGGTAAAGTTGCTTTTGTGCCAAATGAGGTAACTTTACCTAACCTTAAACAACATTACCTTTTCCAATAACTCCAGAAATAAAAGTTTTATAAGATTGAATAATAGTGATACATCATAGTAACAATATTTCCCATAACATTTAATATAATTCACTGATCTGAACTATATTTTCTGCAAGAAAAACCAATCTTTAGCCGGTGGCATAGCAAACTTAATTGACCACATGCAATGAAAAAGTACACTATTTTGACAGTTGACGAAGTTGCTAGCTTGAAAAACTTTTTGGGTTACAGCAATTTATTATAAAATCTACCAATAACCGTAAATTTGTGCTAACTGTCACAGATAAAAAAATATGTAATGAAAACTAGTACAGGGCATGCTTAGGTAAAGATGCTCACGAAAAGTAAAGATGCCACGATCGACGGTATCAGTTTACCACTAAACTGCTTCAAGAATTTTTACAAAAAAAAACAAAACAATAGTGCACTGAAAACACGGACTGGCTCTAAATTCCCTGACCGCACATATCCTACGTGCTACAAAATTTTAAAAATTAGCAATGTTTCGGAAAACGGGACAATTTAGCGTCCCGGCGCTATGTTCGGGGACAACGGGACAAGGGACCGAGAAAAGGGACAGTCCCGTTCAAAACGGGACGTATGGTCAGTTTAGTAATATACTAAAATTAAATAAATAATCCTTACTAATATTATAAATGCGAAAGCAACTCTGTCTCTCTGTAATAGACAGACAGAGTTACTTTCTGCTTACACGCCTAAACGGTTGGAACGATTGAGATGAAATTTGGTATAGGGATAATTCGAGGCCCTGGAAAGGGCATAGGCTACTTTTTAACCGACTGCGCAAAAGGAGGGTTATAATTTTACGCGATAACGACTTCTACATGGTCGAAGCCGCGGGAACAGCACAGGGAATACATAAATATTGTTGGACATTCTCACACAACAATAATAGGTAGGTAATTGTGTAGCGAATACAGCTCTACCTACCATATTGTCTGCCACGGTGGTGCATTCGTTAGTGTAACTGACTGTGGCGCTAAGGTACTTCCTGGGTTTGATTCCCGGGTGGGTCCGAATATTTGTGTGATCGCAACACAAGATAATGTTTGCTTCGGAGTTTGTGAGCTTTTTCTTTGTTTAATATGTAGGTACTAACGGACCTCACGTGGTTTTACCCGCATAGCTCCCGTTCCCGTGGGAATACGGGAATAATAATATATATGCTATGTTCCCAATAGCGAAAGAATTTTTCAAATCGGTTCAGTAGTTTCGGAGCTAATTGGATGCAAACAAACAATCAAATCTTTCCTCTTTATAATATTAGTTTAAGATGTAGGTAGGTAGGTTGTATATTGGTTGTATGTTGTATATTGGCAGCGCGATTGTGGCGCCTCTGGTGTTGCAAACGTTCATAGGCTGCGGTGAACACCGGTCCTTCTGGTGGGCCGTATGCTTGTCTGCCACCTTAGTGGTATAAAAAAAGATGTAGGTACTTACATATTTAGAAAAATATGAGTGTTATGAGTTAGTCTATCAGTATTCCGATAGATCAATTTGGGCTAATGTAGTTGTGTGAGCCCAACAAACATTAAATTTATATCTTACCTTCAAACAGCTTTCTTAGCCCGCTTTTGTACAGCATAGCAGCTCCACTGACGAGAGTTGCAGATGTCCTCAAAGACAGTCTACGGTTGACACTGTACGATTCACTAGATATCCAGGTATCTAAAGAGCGACTAGAGAAAAATGTGTTTCAATCAGTTCCAGTTTAGCTTGGCAAGTATTGGTCGTAGCACGTACAAAGTCATGATCATGTGCCTACCTACCCTTCGACCAAGTAATAGTATAGACCGGCCCATCCATACATTAGTTTTCAAGATGTTAAAGTGAGCGCATGCGCTCACTTTAACACACGTGTCAAGATAAGACATTTTACGCAAGATGCCTTCCTGTGCGTTCCCGAAGTGTAAAAACACTACCCTAAATTCGAAAAAAGAATATAATATGTGTGCATTTCGTGTCGTTGCTACAATATCTTATGCGTGAACTAGTCTCACTTTTTGAGTTCGTAATGTAGGTATGACGTGGGCCCGTCTATACTATTACTTGGTCGAAGTACGAAAAACAATGTCCATGTGCCAAAATTGGCGAATAGCATTCCGCATCAATCAAGCGATAAAAAAGTGGTTCCTCACAATCTGCGCCTATCCATCTAACCACGGCAATAGGCTTACAACCTTCTACGTGGGTCATAAAAAAAACTATTAAGTGGGTGTATACTATGCCAATCTCGTTTAAAAGAGATACTAAGCCTTCGAGTATAAAGATGAATATAGGTATGTAGGTATGTGACCAGGATACTTACCATATTTGAGGTAAATCGTAATCTCCATTATTAACTCCGTCGGTTAGATCATAAGCAGCTTTCCAAACGGTTTTAAAATAACTCTCTGCGCTTAGATTTGTATCATAAAACATATTTAATAACACATAATTATATAATCTCTACGACAAAATTACTTACAAAACTAACCAGCAAAAATGCTGGGAAAAAATCTACTTACGAAACAACCTACCCGCCAATTTTTTTTAAATAAATTGACAATCAGTCTTAATGTAGATCCTACTTTATGGATGCTCGATTTTTTAAACAATAATAATTGTAGTATTTTTTTAAACCCAACTTCATTCGGCCAATAAATTGAGATTTAAATTTCGAATTGACATAATCTCTCCGGGCTTCTGCGCGTAGAGCCCGAGCTAATAAGGAGGAATATTACAAGTTTAGTGATAAAACTACATAGAAATCTAGTAAATATGTAAGTATTGAATATTGAGTTTGGATAATATAAAAATAGATTTCATAAAAAAAAGAGGTCTGACAGTTGCTGTACGACGACGAACTACAACTTTTTTTTACTTTATCTATGGGTACTGCTGAGAATACTGATGACGAAAGTCTACATCTAGTACATTCTATCTACCAGTTATTTATTAAGACCTGCGGTGTTGGAGCTGGGCATCTCTTTGAGGGTGTAACTCTAAATGGAGTCACCTCCATTTAGAGTTCATCAGAGAAACGGAGTCGCAAAGTCTATTTATCTAAGCACGTTAAAGTGGTAATGGCCTGACTGTAAGATAATAGTTAATATTATAAAATGGCTGTAGAAGAACCGATGGATTAGCAGCATGATACGCGTGTGATAGGGGATAACTTACACTTGGTTTGTTATTTTTAGTACTGACAGTTACAAAAAATGTATAAGTAAATTATTTAGTAGCTGTAACAATCAAATAAATGAGCTATGAGGGCTGCAGACAGAGATGAGTATCTGCCATAGTTTATGCAAGTACTAAACGTCCATGTGGCGCGATATTGTTGTGCTATTACTTACAAGCTGTCCCCCGCAACTTCGTTTACGTCACATAAGATGTATGAAAGGAGAGGTATTTATTAAGCCAACACGCCAATTTAGATATTCCCATTTTTTGATTTTTATGTCTATGTATGATTCTTTAAAGTGCTATAACTTTTTTATTTATAAACCGATTGACATGCAATACGTTTTTACACTAAAAGTTAAGTTGAGCAAACCTCAACACAATAAAAAAAAAACCGCATTGCAATCGGTTCAGCGGTTACTGAGATTAGCGTGCAGAAACGTACAGACAAAGAGATATACAGACATACAGACGTACAGACACACAGATAAACAGACAAATATTCTAAAAGTCATTGTGTTGGGTTCTATTGCGTTCATAAAGTTCTATTGCGTAAATAAAAATATATCTATTATTTTTTCTTATTTATCTTCCATGTACAGACAGCAGACTTGTTACGATTTTATTATATGTATTGATATTGATTGATGATTGATATTGATTACTTAATCCTACTAATATTATAAATGTGAAAGTTTGTGAAGATGTTTACATGTTTGGATGTTTCTTACCTACTCAATTATGCTCTAACGACTGAGCGGATCGGGCTGAAACTTGGTTACGTGATAGATTATGGTCTGGAATATCACATAGGCTGGTAATATGTTCCCGTGGAAAGCGGGAACGGGAACCAAATTTCACGCGAGCGAAGCCGCGAGCATCAGCTATTATGGGCGGATTCTACCTAAATGGGAGTAAGCTTATACTAGAGAAAACCTTGTACAGTCGCGGAATGAAAAGGTTGACCACCTTAAGATCTGTTTTTGCTTGCTCAGTATGTTATCAGTATCTGTTTTATCGACCGAGTATGTGTATGACATATTCCGTCAAAATGAATGTCATTTCACTACATGACCCCTCAATATTAACGACTCTATGGCCCACAGATACGTCCATAATAAAAATTGACCTTCCATTATGGATAGGAGACAAATAAAAAATAACTAATTACCTATCTCATTCATTCTTCAGTTTTTTCACGAAGGAGAAAAAAGGGCCGCAAAATTTCGAACATTGTTTTTTTGGAGCAGAACATTGATAGTCATAACTACTTTCATCACTTAATTACTCATAGAAATAAAACGAATTGAATGCTAATAACATAATTATATTTCAACCAAACAAATAATCGCTTCTGTGAAAATATGCCGATTGGGATGTATGGCTCACAATAATAATTGAAAATAAAAAAATAGCTGAATAGTACTGTTTAATAAGAGATATAACGCCACGAGCATCAATGACACATTGCAACCTATTTCTCATGGAATCCACAAGGCGGGAGCATGGGTTTGTTCCTCTCATTTCTTCCCAGATCATTTGGCAGTGGTTTTCTAGGGCTTCGTTGGTCCTTTCGTTTCTGTTCTTCCAACGCTGAACCATTAAACCCCAAAGGTTATCTATCGAATTTATATCAGCAGATTTTGCTGGCCAGTTTATTTTTACAATATCACGGTGCCAGTCAAACCATTCACTCACAATACGAGCGGTTTGCGTGCGAGAATTGTCTTAAACAAAATTGATCTTAGGGAAATTGTAAATATTAAGATGAATTGAATACCTACAAGAAAAAATAGTAATGAATGATAACAATGACAGGAGCTGTTAAATCATATTTATAGTTTTAATCATCACTATGCGAAGAGGATGTAATCATTAGATTTATCTAACTTGACACAATGTAATTGCAAGATCAAACTAATAAAAAGGTTTTAGTTCACTTTTACATAGTCAAGGAAAATTGGTCTTAAGTAAATTTGAACTTTGTTGTCAAACAGTTAAACATAATTCTAAATACAGTAGTCTCGTCTGTCACACAGTTTAAAAAGGTAACATGTGCTTGCAACACGTAAATGAATTTATTTCAAAACTGGTCAACCTTTTCATTCCGCGACTGTACTTCGTTTAAAAGTAAAGTGAGTTACCATTTTACCAGCATCTCACAAGCACGACGTAACTATGGTAACCATACTGAAGTAGACGTATAGATACTATTTCCATTTCTTTATTTTCTCGATGACAGGTAGATGACAGTTCCTGTGAAAACTTGTACGAGCGTCTTTTTTACATTATGTATGCATTATTTTATAAAAATATGACATTTACGCAGGTACAAGGTTATACCTGACACGAAGAAACTGATAGGGATTGAGCTATCGATAAACATAACACTATAACAGATTCGATATTTTTTTTACAAAATGTAAGTAATTAAACTACTTACCTACTGGCGGATACTTTTGTACAAAGGACATCATTCATTTTGGACCAAAAACTGAAAGTGCCGGCCAGAAAAAGAAAATGTGATATTCGCATAGAACACACAATTTCTAGCAAAAAATAATACTACATTAACCCTGTGCGTGCTATGGATTTTTTGTTACATGCTTTTAAAATTCGTGAAAAATGTTATTTCGAAGGTGTCATTTTAATTAATATTAGCAGTTGAATAGTGATTTATTTTATTGATAATGTCTTTCTGCACACATATAAGCACACATACATATAATTATACCTGTTTCTCCGAAGGGTGAGGCAGAGGCATATTTTATGCCCAATTTTGATTTCTCGTTCCTACATAAAGGAGCATGTAAAATAAAGATAAATAGTATTTTATTTTGACAGAGTCAAAGGCCTTCTTGTAGTCCACAAAAGCCATCCACAGCGGCAGATTGTACTCGTTTTTTTTCTGTACAATCTGCCGTACAGTACGGATGTGGTCCACGGTTCTGAAGCCTTTTCGAAATCCGGCTTGCTCCTTTGGCTGAAACTCGTCGAGCCTTCCGGCGAGGCGGTTTGTGACTTCTCTGGAGAACAACTTGTAAACATGGCAAAAGAGTGAGATGGGTCTGTAATTCCTCAGCAAGGCCTTATCACCTATCTTGAAGAACAGAGCCACCGCACTCCCGCTCCACGCTTCAGGTGTTTGTCCCTGTTGGAGTACGGAATTAAAAAAACTCGTCAGCTCATTGAGAACCGGAGCCGCCCCCCCCCCCCCCGACTTCAGTAGTTCAGTTGTAATTCCGTCCTCCCCAGGGGACTTGTTGTTTTTAAGTTGCCCGAGAGCCGCCCTCACCTCGCCCTGATCGATGTCCGGAATGTCCTCGCTATAGTGGCGCGATAGTGGGACTCGGTGGTCACAATCAGTAGGGTCCTACTCGTCGGCCTTTTTCTCTGGTCTCCGTAAAAGCTCTTAATTTCCTCGAGAATCTCGAACCTTGAGGTCACAGTTCTGCCATCCGCTGTCTTCAGTTTCATCAGACGGGGTCTTCCAAGCTGTTGGGCAAATACTTTGGTACCCCTGTTCTGCTCGATCGCTGCCTCGACGATGCTGCTGTTATAGCGTGTAAGGTCGCGTCGTATCAGCTTTTGGATTCTGAGATTTAGATCCCGCTGGTCTGACGAAGACGAGTGCGTAGATGGCGTGTCCCGTCTTATTCTCATAAGTTCGAGAGTCTCGGGCGAGAGCTTAGAGCACCTGTTATTGCTTTTTCCGGACAAAAACCTTCGGGACACTTGCTGTAGCGTCCTGACCACATTGTCGGCCTTATCGTAAATATGGCCAGTGGTTTCCAGCAGATCAAAACGATTTTGAAGTTCTAACTGGAACCTCTCAGCCCCTGAGGCTAACTGGAGCGCGGTAGGTCGGAAAGTAGGCTTCATCATACGGGCCCTTTCAGCTCGGAAGTCTAAATTCAGAGATGCTCGTACAAGTCGGTGATCACCACCGGTATTACACCTGTTAACCACAGAGACATCTCTAAATATAGACTTCCTGTCCGTCATGATGAAGTCTATCTCGTTCCTTGTGACCTTGTAGGGGCATCGCCAAGTCCATTTTCTGTGGGGCTTCTTCTTAAAGAAAGAGTTCATCAAGAAGAGCACTTAAGACTCAAGAAAACTTACAAGCATATGGCCCCGGTCATTTCTGCGCCCTACACCAAAGGGGCCGATCTTCGTTTCGCCGCGTTCTTGTACTCCCACTTTGGCATTGAAGTCCCCCATCACAACGCTGTAGTGAGTCTTGGCAGTACCATGTAGTGCTTTTGCTATGTCCTCGTACACGGTCTCAACTGTCTCGACAGTGCTTTTCGAGGTCGGGGCGTATACTTGTATCACCTTCAGGGTGTACCTGTTGGTGAGTCTCAGTATTAAGTACGCTACCCGAGGCGAAACACTGCTGATCTCTACAAAGCTGCTAACGAGGTCCATTTTCACCATAAAGCAAATCCCGCCCTCAGAAGAATGTCTTCCGTCACCTTCCCGAAAGTAAAACTGGTCGCCTGATGCAAGGGTTAGCGTGTCCTCCCCCTTTCTTCGGACCTCGCACAATACTGGATGTGCCAGTTAATACGACCTAGTTCTACCTCAAGTTCGGTAAGCCGCTCGTCCAGGCCCAGAGTAGTTCTATTAAACGTAGCCAGGGTCAGTTTTGTATGGCAGCCTCCCGTAACACGGAGATTCTTAGCACCCCCCTCGCCCGCCGTCACTCCGACCGCTGCCATGATCGGCAACAGCGGGAGTGCCGGGAACTGGGGGAAGTTGTTTTGATGTGTGTATCATTGGAGGATATTTGGCCTTACTGTATCACGCTGGCCAGACGGGTTGGTACAGGGTTTGGTTTCGAATTTTCCTTTTCTGTGCGCCATGACCTCATCCGTTTATCAGCAGGTGCACCACTCGCAGGTGAGGCTGGCTTGGACCCCGGGGTTGGTGGTAGGGCCCCATCGCACCCATCGGGCGTCGGGAGGTGGCGGGGTGATTTGCCAGGTACCTGTCGCTTGAGCCTGGGGGGCTGCGCGTGCGGCACCTTTGTCTAAGTTTTTTGTAACAAGTTAGGACTTGTTGTGAATCGTTAGGTACGTTTTGTTTGTGCGTAGGTACGTAGATAATTAGTAAAATGATAATTCTTTCTTATTACTACAGAATAACGTAAAAACAAATCACTATTCTGTGATGAAATGTATCAAAATACATCATCAAAATAACTTTTTTCTCGTATTTTAAAAGCATGTAACAACAAAACCATAGCACGCACGGGGTTAATGTAGTAGTATTTTTTGCTAGAAATTGTGTGTTCTATGCGAATATTACATTTCTTTTTTCTGGCCGGCACTTTCAGAATTGGCCCAAAAATGTATGAAACGTGAATGATCTCCTTTATTAACTAGTAGATATTATATTTCAGTACAAGAAGTTATACGTGTTAATTTTGGATTGATAATGCCAACTTCTCTAAAATTTTCGAAGCGTTTGTAAAATAAGTAGGTATAAGTAGGTAGGTACTCGACAATGCAACAAAATAATTATAATGACAGGTAATCTTTATTTATTTATTTTAATTAAAATCTGAGAAATCGTCACTGTCACACGATGAGCTCTCTCCAACATTTATTATAAGTTCCTGTACATCTACATTATCGAATGCCACATGATTATTTCCCAATCCGACGCTATAATGTTTTCGCTTCTTCTCACGATTTTTTCCCAGTTTTCGGCAGTAACATCCGCACATGCATTTTTTAATAAATCTAACATCTTGTTTGCCGTAAACGGGTGATGGTTATTGTTTCGAGCGGCGTCCTATGATTTGTACCCATATTAGTTCTATATAAATTGTACAAGCAATGATACGATATTCGATCAATTTACGATATTCGATCGATATCATTACTTATAAGGTCACAACACTAAAACTATCAAATTAGGACTGTCATCGAGAAAACAAAGAAATGGAAATAGTATAACTATGGTCATCATACTGAAGTAGACTACTTCAGTACGAGCTATTCTCTAATAAAGTCTTCCTACAATTTTGGTCGAATCCGCCCTAAGTCCTATTTACAGCGCGGCGTAGAGCGTTGTCTGAAGTCACCTTCAGGGTTATTTTTAAATCACTGTGGTAACAGACTGGCATCTGACCCACCTGAAGCGGTTATATTTGACACAGAAATAAAAAATACTTACCCCGTACTACCTAGCATTTTTACTATTTATATTTTTCGTACCGTGATATGTCTACCATACTCTCACTCTTTCAATCCAATCATCCAAAAAATCTGGAAGTAAATTCAATTTGCAGATTCGTCTATCTCTCTCTCAATCGAAATGCAAGGAAATAACTGATTTACAGATTCTGAGAAACATTTTCAATTTGCCGATGTCTGATATTTGTGTCACAAGTGTAGTGTAACAAAAACGCTGACAGTTTCGGACATCCAATTCTTCTGTTCACCTGTGACTGGCCGCTGAAACGACAAGCAACGAAAATTGGGAAGGAAAAAGAAAATATTTTCCTTCAATGCGAAGATTGTAGGCGTTTTACAATGTAACCATGCTCGACGCTCAATATAAAAAAAAAAAAAACGAACGCAGTTTTTCTTTTGTAGATAGAACCGCTCTATTGAATCATATTTTTATTTTATTGTTTTTAACGTTGTAATAGTTTACAAATCACAGAGATAAGTTTATTATGTGAATGTCGTGTCATCTAGCTAAGGTTTCGAGTTTTTAAGCCTTTCCGCCTAATTCAAATATCGCCTATTTTAATTCTGCCTAATTTCCGACCTAATGATTTTTTTTAAACATTTTATACTTTTTATAGAAACCGAAGTTTTAGAGCTATTTTTTTTAATGGGCATCTCCGTATTTTTTTCAAGGCTTAAATTACCGTAACTGCCAGTTTTAATACAAAGTTCACAGGGTTCTTACCTACTATATTAATTTGTTGTTCAAGTTAGAAGTAGGTACTTTAATGACGGTGATCAATCGTGATGTCAAATGCTGCTCATCCGGCACCACAATCTTATCAAGTGTCGTTCACCCCGACCGCGACCACTCGTTGATATAGGGGTGTTTATAGATTGACTTGCGTGATTGCTGCGGGTGCCTAGTTGACTATTATTTTATTCATAGGAAAAATGATTTGTGCGTTTTTGAGGAATTGTACAATTTAAAGAGTGAACCTTGTTATTTTACTATTAAGTAGGTACATTTCACAGACTTCTACACTTACGACAAACTTTTAGGACATTATTCATAAGGATTATCTTTTTAAAATGAAGCAGATGACAGTCCGAGCTATGGCACAGTATAGGCGGGAACCAAGTTTAACTGAAATATTTAAGGAGACAATTTTAATTTTTCAACCGTTCCGTTAACAAATCAGACAGATTGGATAAAATGGGAAAGTAGAGAAATAACATTAGGTCGATATAGCTTTTTCATAAAGACAAGCAAAAAGACCAAAGAAAATTTCATTAAAAATTAAATAATAATAATGTGCATTAACCACAAAATTATTTAACTGAAGAGGTTTTTTTTCAGTTCAGTATCTATTCTATAATTACCTGTATTATTTTACAAATTAAAGTCTACAACACGCACAGCAGTATACATCAATTACCACTAGGCTTCTTCAAAATGGATTCGTACGAACGGAAATGAAGAAAAAGGGAAGTTGGTGAAATTTTAATGCGCTTAAAAATTTATAACCGTCTCACCACAAAGCTTTGTAAGCTAAAGAACCGCGCGGTTGTTCCCGCGTCAGTGTGAAAGGGTCATTTCCAGACGGAAATTCGGCAGAGCCAGTTTCTCATACCTCCCCCGTGTGCATTGCCGGGAGGACGCGTCGTATCGCGACCGCGTGTGACTGTGATTTGTGAACGCAACGTAAGTTTTATTTTTTAATGCTTTTTTTATTAGCCATAAATCAGACATGTTTTGAGTAGGACAATTTAGTAATAAGTTGTACAATTTTTTTTGACACATTTCATGAATAAAATAATGTTTCGTGGGAGCTCCGGTAAAGTAATTTTTTTAAGAATTACATAATAATTTTATAAAACGTACAGGTTCATTGTTATTTAAAGCGCATTATATATTTATGTGTTTTTTAAATAGTTTTGTAGTGACTATTTGAATAGGAATTAGAATTAGGCACCCATTAATCAATAGTAGAGGCAGACTATCAATAAATAAAGTTTTCGAAAACCAGGACTAAAGTCCGCGTTTTATGCCTTCTTAACCCCCATCATTTTTAAAAATAAATCTTAATAGAAATAAAATTTAAATACTTAGTAAACTCCATAATATCTTAGTATAATCCTATTTATAATTTAAAAATGTAACAGTTTAAAAAATTTATACTAGTGCTGTGACAATAAATTTATTGAAATAGTTTTTCGGTAAAATAATATTCGATACAAAATAATTATTCGTTAAATTTTATGCGTTTCGTGTGATTATGAAATTTTTGTAAATTAATAAGTACCAACATAAAAGATTTTGAATAGGCTTAAATTAGGGACATATTTTTCGGGATAAAATAATTTTCGGGAAAAAGTACCTATGCTATGACTATGACAGTGTCTAGAGTCAGACAGAGTCTAGAGTGTAGACCTAAAACTACATAATTTTAAACAAATACTGCTTTTTGACGAGACGAGCAGCACGGAAGAGTTTTAATTAGAAATCGATCAGAAATGTTTTGACTAGGACAATTTAGAAATAAATAGTAATAATATTTTGACACATGTTTTGATAAAAAACTAGCGGACGTGACGCAGTTTTACCCGGGTAGTTTCCATTCCCGTGGGAATACGGGAATAAAATATAGCCTGTGTCACCCGCGGATATTGTAGCTTCCCAACAGTGAGAAAAAAAATTCTAATTGGTTCATTAGTTTCGGAGTCTATTCGATGCAGACTTTATAATATTAGTACAGATATTTCGGTAAAGTGACTTTGATGTTTATTGATAACGCAACTTTATAAAAAAAAGGAACGAGGTTATTGTTATTTAGAAAATGTGACTATTAAAAAATGTTTATGGCTGTGATATAATAAAGAATAGGCAGCGAAATTGGTAGCGGTAGACCATAAATAGCCTGGTATTGACGTATCTTGGTACCAATTAGCCTACCTATTTGTATAATTACCATCTAACATTTTATGTAACTTTAATATTTACCTAATAAACTTGTCTATGGTAAAAAACATTACCTAAGTTTATCTCCAATTTTAATTTAAAGAAGTAGGCGGTCATTTAGACGAAAAAAAATTCTAGTGCTGTGACAATGAATCAATGAAGTCTTTATTCGATAAAGTAATATTTGATACGAAATAATTGTGGTTACCTTTCGTACATTTTGTAAAAGCGTTGTGAACCAATACATTAAACATTTTTTATATGATTATAGCAGAAAATTATTTTCCCGTGAGAAAAAAAAATGATTTTATTGCACAAAAGTATTTTATTTTACTCTCTAGGCCTAAAACTACCTATCCATGAAAAAAGTACTGTCTTTTGATAAGACGAGACGAAGGGAAAAACAATTTAAAAAACACACGCTATGACTTTGTTTACCTATTTTCATTATAATTTAAGTAATTGTTTTAAACTCGCACGACATGTCAAATACATTATTGTTTTCGAATCTTTTTTGTTATTAATTTGTGAATTTGACCTATGCTCAGCTCTCAACGTATCAACAAAGGTTTATAAATCTTAGTAATCGCGAAAGAGACCCAAAAAATAATCATTATTATGATGTATTACGCGGTAACGTCTTTGGTAATTTTTATGCACATATTTATGTCTAGTAGAAGCTCGTGGCTCCACGCAAACTTAAGCCAGAGTACAATACTATGCTTTGCTTATGTGTTCGATACACGATCGCTGTATTAAGTGATTTCCGCTGTGTTGACTCAAATGGTCACACAAACGTTTGTGGCATTTCCATTTTCGGGAGTTTCTTAAAGGCGTACTTATATGTATATAAAATATAGGTATGTCTGTATATTTACTTCAGTATGTTATTGTGGAAAGTGCTCTCGCATATAATTAGCTAAATGTTTGTTAAGAAGAATGTGTAGAAGGCATACACAACGTTCAAGATAAAGTAACAGTTTCTTCTTTGAAATGGCTTCGCACATTAGCTTTGAAGTTAGCTATGCCGCAAAAGTGTTCTCCTAGGCATAATTATTTCCGAGATAAAAAAAATCTTTGTCACTTTCTTGACCTAAATCTCTATAATAATCATGACTAACCTGGTTTAATCCTTCCATTCTAAACAATACAAACAAAATCACTTTTCTTGCCACTGTTTTTCTGTAATAATTATTATGCATATTTTTTAAGCTATTAATAAATAATATTTTCAGAAATTTTAATTATTTAACTTATATTTCTAACAAATTCAGTTGACAAATAAATGTAAATGATTTTATAAACTACGAATAAAACCCACTCCTGACCACTCCCGGTGCAAAAGTGCACACTTGCTGCGTTTCCACGCTGGATTAAGATGACCAGCCTTTGCACCAAAAACGATCCGGACCAAGAGTCACCCGTCATCTCAAAGCCTCTATACCGCTGAGTTTAAGTCTTTGAGTTATGTTTTGTCGTTATTCAAAAATCTAATACCAAGGGGTAACAATCCAAATATTTACTTGGATTTCATCATCTTATTCATACCAACTGCATAACAAATCTTTTCTATGAAGATCTGTACCAAAACATCTCCAAATATTTTAGTTTAGATCTTCAAACAGTTCACACCAACCAAACACATAAATTATTATTTTTAGTTTTTAAGTGTGGAACCCCCACTCTCCACGGTACTGGAGATGTTGGTACACACCTATTTAAAAAGAAACATTATTTTCTTCAATTTTATAAATATAGATGTTTAATTGTTTCCGTGCATCGAAAGGCACCTTAAGTCGTTACTTGCAAGTAAAATGGCAGTCGATAAGCCAAGTTGAAGGCATTTATGGGCAGCTTGAAAAATTTCAACAGCGGATTTTTTTTTACGTGAGGTAATGGACGATACTCAAAGGATGTTATGCCGGACTCTTACCGACTAAAAAACCTCACGTAACGCCCAACAGCCTGTGGTTGGGATGGGAGCCTATCCGGAAGGATGTCCCGGGACTCCCAACAGACCTACGGCCGCCACTGCGGCCTCGTCCAGAGGGTGGTTCGGGTGGTATCCCGCGTCTTTGGGGGGTTTCGGGTGTGATCCCAGCTCAGCCCAGCCCAGATCGGGTACTTGCTTGACGCGCTGGACTCTATGCAACGGCGAGCTATTCGCATTATCAACTGCCAGGAGGTTACGGATAGTCTGGAGCTGTTGGCGCAGCGAGAACTTTTGCGTCTTTGGCTGCATTCTACCGTATCTATCACGGTGAGTGTTCTGAAGAGTTCTTCAACCTAATCCCGCCCTCTCCTTTCCGATCCCGAACAACGCGTGCTGGACAGAGGTGCCACTCTCACACAGTGGAGAGAATCTTCACTAGAATTGAACGATTCAAAAGATCGTTTCTCTGTCGAACCATAAAAACCTGGAACGACCTGCCAGCACATGTGTTTCCCTCATCTTACAATCCCGGGTTCTTCAAGCGGAGCGTGAAGAGGCACATCACAAGGCCGCCAACTTGAGGACCACTGTCAGAGGTGGCCCCCAATCGCTAGATGCGCCACGGCTTTCCATCAGGCTGGTGGCGACGTCAATTTGGCTAGCTAAATATAAAAAAAAAAAAACGTGTGGATCCCCCACGCTCCTCGGTATTGCTGGAGATGTTGACATAGGCATAGTACACCTACACAAAAAGGAACAATTTTCTTCAAAGTACTTCATAAATAGAAGTTTAATTTAAGTAAAAATAAAAACAATGTAGATTTTGTCGATACTGTGGTTCATCACTATCACAATAAAACACGGTATCCTTTTATTACTAAGCGACATTTTACTTTCTTTAATTAAAAAGCTGGCAGTGAATAGAGTTAGCTGTCATGTTAATTACAATATTAGTTGACCGTGACATTGTTACAAAATAATAAAGTGTATGCAAAATACTTTCTAGATTAATCTTTACATAATATAAAATGAAAAGCTTTTTCTGTCTGTTCCTTTTTTCTTTTTTTTTAACATGAGGAAAATCCTACATGGATGTTATGCCGGACTCCTACCGACTAAAAACCACAATATCCCACCGGGCCCCCAACCGTAGGCTGGTGGGATATATACAGGATGGAATTTAAAGACGGTAATTGGAGGTAAAGTATCCTTAATATTGATAATGGCAAGTTTTGCTAAAAGAAAACATTCCTTTATTTTAAAAATTAAGTAAAACTGCATTTGAAGATTTTTGAAAAATCACCTGTTTGAGCCGGGGAAATCGAACCTTGGAGATGTGAAAATAAAAACTTACTGTATTTTATGATACCAACCGAAAGAGTCTTTAACCAGGAACAATTTCTTTTGAGGTACATAGTATCTTAAATTAAAGGAAGATCGAGAAAAGTATGTTTTTATTGTAAAGCTTATGTACTCACTATCTAAAGAAAAAAAAACAATCTAATTGAAAACCTCCTACTTTTTTTTAAAAGTTGGTTGGTAAAGTGACCAGCACGAATAATCCCATTCACAGAAACTAGAACATCCTTTAACTAACTTCAAAAAAAGGAGGAGGTTTATTTTGTTTAGTTAGTGAGTAAGCTTTAAATTAAAAACATAAATTACTTGGTCTTTCTTTAATTTAAGATACTATGTTGTTTAAAAGAAATTGATCCTTATTAAAGGCTCTTTCGTTAAGTATCATAAAATACAGAATGTGTTTTTTTCACATCTCCAGGTTCGATTCCCGGCTCAAACAAGATTGTGTTGAGTGATTTAAAAAAAAACAATGCAGTTTTACTTACTTTCGAAAATAAAGGAATGTTTCCTTTCAGCAAATTGCCATTATCAATATTAAGGGTACTTTACCTCCAACTACCGTCTTTAAATTCCATCCTGTATTTATCCCACCAGCCTACGGTTGAGAGTCCCGGGTAAGGATACCCCAGGAGCGATATTGTTTTACTATAACTGTTTGATTTTAAAATGAATAACCTTTTAAAGTGCATTCGATGCTGATTTTTTCATAATTTTATTATAAAGTTGTGTAGTATATACAGGATGAATTTTTCAAAAGGGATTGGATGGCCAAATCCGAAACTATAAGGAATAGCGAAAAATGCTCAAAGGAGTCACGAGCCCGATTTTGATGAAACTTTAAACCTCATCATTAGATTTTTGAAAAACCAATAATCCTAGCTGGGAATCGAATACATTGATTTTGAAAAAAAACACAACCTTTATTATTACACCATACGATAGAGTTGCTATTAAGGATCATATTCTGGGAATCATATTCATATACGGCAAACTACAGGAAAGAGCTCATCTTTAACAAAATACATTTTAGTTTTCTTACGTTAACTGATTAATTGTTCAAAATCATTGCAATACATAGCTGGATTCGAAACCTCAAGGATCGTGCTGCATTCAATATTTCAATATTATTAATTCCGTTGAGAATATTCTCTAAAAAATCATTCTGAGCATAATTTAAAACACGGAATAGTTACGATGTTTTCTGGGATTTCGAACGAAACAAATTATGATACAAAATTTAGGTACATGAAATATGCATTCTATTAAAATTCCAAATGTTCCTTAAATTTGGCGTATATCATTACTTTGCAAAATTTGATCCTTAACAGCGACTCTATCGTATGGTTTAATAATAAAGGGTGTGTTTTTTTTTCAAAATCAACAAGTTCGATTCCCAGCTAAGATTATGGGTTTTTCAAAAATCTAATGATGAGGTTTTAGGTTTCATCAAAATCGGGCTCGTGACTCCTTTCAACATTTTTCGCTATTCCTTATAGTTTCGGATTTGGCCATCCAATCCCTTTTCAAAAATTCAACCTGTATATAATACGATACTTCACGTATAAAGGCATCCTTTGCTGGCATTACTTTTTTTTATGTTCATCCACAAAGGAGCAAGCAATAAGTAACATTAAAGTAGGTACATTTTTAATTCCAGGAGTCCCCCTCAAAAGAGACTCTATATTTTTTAAATGGGAAACGAGCGCGCTAAACTGTGAATTTTGTTTTTTCCAAGAAGCTAATTTAAAAATTCAAATCGGTGTCGTAAATGTCATTTTCCAGCAAAATGTCATTACTTTTAACTACAAAGAACATTTAAGGTACCTAACAAAATGGTGTTTTACCTAATCTTACCTCAAAGGTGTGTATAAAAGTGGAAATTTTTTTTTTCTTGTTCTTGGACTTTCTCGGTTTGAGAGTATGCCAAAGTCAAGTAAATTTCATTGTGAAAATATAAATCATTTTCATATTATGATTCTTCTTATGAGCAGCGTATTCATGTATGTCCAAGTTTGGACTAAGTTCTACTAAAAACTCGCGTTTCCCTGCGCTTTATCACTTTCCAACACTTTTGCACGTTGTCGAACCTTTATGTTTAATAATCCACCATAAATTACACATAAACACTCAAAATTACACTAGTTTTGAAAAATTATTAAAACACAATGGTAATGTTTGTCTGAAAGTTTCCCGCCGAATCCCAAGTGAAAATTTTTGATAGCGGAATAAATTACTTTGTTTTTATTGCGAGTTTATGTATGTACTTATTTTTATTTATCTGTACCTGGAAAGAATTACAGATAATTTCTTTCATTCATTCAGAGATTAGATTCACTCTTTAATAATTTAGCCAGGCTTTTCAAAATCATCACAGCAAATATAAAAATTAAATGATAATTTTAGAAAGACTAAATAACAGTTAGAACCGCTGTTATCCTGATGTGACCTTTATCCAAACGAGATACGGTTTGATATTTTTAGGTTAATTTTGAAGAGGTGCGTCGAATATATATTTGACGCTGACCGCTGTTGTACACTCTGGTTAGGTTAGGTTAAAAAATATACAGTTGTTTTTGTGCTGAATCAAAGCGCTCTGAAAGCGTCACGTCGGTGTACAAAATAGGTACTTACTTTATCGACCAAATATGGCAACCTTTTTCTTTTTAAAAATCTTGTAAGTATGTATAGAGACTTCTCTTTTTGTATTTAGTATGTAGTTAATAAATATTATTTGAAATATTTTGATTCTAAAAGAAAGCGTACTTTGTATAGAAATGTTAATTAAAGGTATATCAATAAAAAATCAATCAAATCAGCCTATGGCAGTCCACAGCGCTAATTTGATTGTCCAGTAGGGTGTACCTAGGCATCTCCCAATCCATGCCACAACACACATTCCTGCAAAACACATTAAACACATGAAGTAATATTATCATAGAGGTCAATATTACTTAAACTTTTGAAGTTAGTGAACCACAGGGTTCTGTGTTTAGTTGTTCTTCACCTCGAGCGTTAAACAGCAGGTTCTGGATTCTGGTGTTTCCATCTTCTTGTAGATGAGGTGGTTTTGGCCCAGAGATCTTGGTAAGCCAAACATTCACATTTATATTATTGGACTAGCTGGTACCCGCGACTTCGTGCGTACTAGTCGTTATCGCGTAAAATCATTACCCCCTTTTGCGCAGTAAGTTAAAAAACCGGCCAAGTGCGAGTTGGTCTCGCCCATGAAGGGTTTCGTAGCAGCAAGTAACATAATATAAAAGTTCTTATAGTTCGTTGTAACTTTGATTGATGTTTTAACACGTTCGCAGTAGTAGTGATTTTTCTAACCGAAAATTGCGGTTTATGACGTATTAAAAAAAAACTACCAGCTCTATCTCGTTCGAACCAATTTTCGTTGGTAGTTTTTATAGCAATGTACATCATACATTTTTTTTTAGATTTATCATTCTCTTAGTTTAGAAGTTAGAGGGGGGGGGGACACACATTTTTCAACTTTGGAAGTGTCTCTTGCGCAAACTATTCATTATAGAAAAAAATGATGTTAGAAACCTCAATAGCATTTTTAAAGACCTATCTATTGATACCCCACACGTATGGGTTTGATGAAAAAAAAAAGTTTGAGTTTCAGTTCTGAGTATGGGGACCCCCAAAATTTACTACTTTTTTTCTAGTTTTATATAAGAATCTTAATGCGGTTCATAGAATACATAATAGTTACCAAGTATCAATGGCATAGGCCTTATAGTTTCGGAGAAAAATGGCTGTGACACACGGACGGACAGACAGACAGACAGACAGACAGACAGACAGACAGACATGACGAATCTATAAGGGTTCCGTTTTTGCCATTTGGCTACGAAACCCTAAAAAGTAGTCTATGTCCTTCCCTTGGACTCAAACTATCTCTATAGTAAATTTCATAAAATCGGTTCAGCGGTTTAGACCGGAAAGCGTCCCAGACAGATAGACAGAGTTACTTTCGCATCCCTACGAGTCCCTTCTATCCCTACTAAGTAATATTATAAATGCGAAAGTAACTCTGTCTGTCTGTCTGTCTGTTACACTTTGACGCCTAAACGGCTGGAGTTTGGTATAGGGAAGGGATAGTTCGAGGCCCCGGGAAGGACATAGGCTACTTTTTAACCGACTGCGCAAAAGGAGAGTTATGATTTTACGTAATAACGACTTCTACGCGGTCGAAGCCGCGGGGAACAGCTAGCAGCTTATAATATTAGTAGGGATAGGGATTATAGGATGTAATGTAAGGCATCCTTTAATCCAATAATAGAAATGTGAATGTTTGTGAAGAGGTGGGGATGTGTGGATGTCTGTTACTCAATCACGCTGTAACGGCTGAACGGATCTGGCTGAAATTTGGTACTGTATAAATTATGTTCTGGAATAACACTTAGACTTTTATCCTTGAAATAATGTTTCCATGAGATGCAGGAACTTAATATTCCACGCGGACGATGCGCGGCCATCTTAGACCATATAACACGGGACTAGCCTTTGCGAACCACCGCATACAAAAATATTCTGCCAGTTTTCATACAAATGAAGGGGGAAACACAAAGACATATAAAATTTCATTGCATTTAAAAATGTATTTATCGACAAACGCGTAATGGCTGTTGTGTGTTAATTGTTATTGTACAGTCAACTACAATGTAATGTACTAGTTTAATCATATAAAATGATGTACTGATGTACAGGCTTTTCATAAAGCCAAAAGACCAAATGGTCATGTGCAATGGCAGAAAACAATGCTTAAGTAAGGCGCATCCTGTGGTTAGATGATCTAAGGCGGCCATCGACTAGTCTATACGTCATACCTATAATAAAATGATAGAAAAGCCAAAACTGTACATTGGAAATATTAAACGCTACATATCCTAGGGGCTAAGCAGAAAGCAATCAAATTGTCATTATAACATAATTTTCACGCGTATGAAGTCGCGGGCAACAGCTAAATCTTAATATAATAAGAGGATTTTCATTACAAACGAATTATGTTCATCAGCAATCACGAACATTATTAACGGAAATTGACTTTTTAAGAACTCAAGGTTCTTAAAAACTCAATTTCTTTTAATAAAATTTTGTTCACGGGTATATTTATTTCGTTCATTCATTACGTTAAATATTTCCTTTGGGTCTGTGAATTATGAAACGCTAAAGTAGACGAAATAAAATTATTTAGGGCGTTAGTACCTAAATCAATCATCATTTACAATAATTCGTTCATTGAGAGAGGTTTATTTTTATTTTAGGATGTTAATGAAAATGGACAACACCGTTGATATTACGTTTAGTAACCCTTGTTTTGTAGGGTTCCGTATCCAATGGGTAAAATTGACCCCTTTTTTTTTTAAAATTATTTCTGGACATTTTTACACAACATCATCTAGCCCAAATTAAGCTAATATAAGCTTGTGCTATGGGATCTAGACGACTGATAAACATACTTATATATTTCTAACCTTCTAAATACGTCCATAAATTACACCCAGAGACAGAACAATTCAATGTGCTCATCACACAAAGAGATTTGTCCTGGGTGGGAATCGAACCCACGACCTCCGAATCCGTAGTCAGGCACACTAAGTAAAGCCAGCCATTGTAAACAGTGATAGTTAGCTCATTGAAATTTTGTATAGGTAGGTACTTAATTAATACATAGTTACTGTAAACAAAGTTCGCAAGTCAGCTTATGCCATTTTTTAACGTGATGGAAAATCCTTATGGATGCTATGCCGGACTCCTACCGACTAAAAAACCTCACGTAACGCCCAACAGCCTACGGTTGGGAGCCCAGGGTAAACCCTCGGTAGGATATCCCAGGATTCCGAACAGACCTACGGCTACTACTGCGGCCTCGCCTAGGTAGCTTATTCCATTTATAAAATGTTAGCTGGAGGCATCCCTGACTTAAGCTACACTGTCTCTATGTGTGTGTAATCTCACGCTATTTTTCGGTATTTTTTGGGTCTGCTAGTCTTAATATATCTGTGGGCCTCACTTTACGCCTCAGCCACAAGTCACAATACACTTCCAGATTAAAGTCCCTCCCTGCTTTATTTTCAAATGACATTCACTCGATATGAATTCCCAAAGCCCCATGTAGCTGTATCGTGTGTCGATGCGTCCCATTTTTTTCGTCGCCACATAATAAGTACAGTTACTGCTGAATATAATGAATTACGTACTCGCCCATTAAAACACCTGCTCAAGATTTATGATCCAACCACAAATTTAAAATGGGGTTGTATCATTCAATCCCAACAAAATAACCATTCAAACAGTAACAAACAAAAGCTTGAATAGCCAGTTAATTCACGAACAACGACATCGTTTAATATAATCGAACAATTATTTAAAAAGACAGCGCAGTAGGAAGTGTTTAGTCATCGCTAAGAAAGGGAAGAAAAAAAAAACTAAAACTCTATACTCTATGTCTTTGTCACACTGGTGTGTTCGTTTCGTGTGTCCATTGTTCAGCGGCCATTGTGCTGGAGTTTTAGAAAAATGGAACGTGTTTTTGACTTTTGTTTACAGTTTATGTTTTGTAGTGTTGAAGTGTCGTCTTGTTGGAAACAGATTGTTTTGTTGGGATTCTTGTATGCTCTTCTTATGGAAGTTGCCGACCCTAGCAAGAACTGAGGTTTAAATGACTTTTTTTTGTTTAGAAGGGAAGTCTTGCTGGAGATAGATTACCTACTAGTAAAATTACTAATTACATTCAAGAGAGCTTCTTCGTACGATTGTGAAGATGCACATATTGCACATCACTGGGCCCTCAACCTGAGAGCCAGTTGTCCATAGTCTAGTAAACTCTAGTGCACTGTAAGTGACCTACCACGGGGATAATGATATGTACCTACATGAAAACAAGTCGCCCATATCGAGAGGCTTTCCTGTTACATCCATTTTCCAAATACAGGTTCCTGTAAAAAAAGAAAATGTGGATTCGGCGGGAAACTTTCAGACAAGCGTTGCATTTCATTATAATAATTTTTCAAAACTAGTGTATTTTTGAGTGTTTATGTGTAATTTATGCTGGATTATCAAAAATAACCAAATAACGCGCACTGCACAGGACAGACAAGCATGGAATAAGATGGAGGAGGCCTTCGTCCAAAAATGGACACCCAAACTCATGTAAAGGTTAATTCAATGATTCTATCAAGTTTAATTTAATTATGTTTTTTGCAATTACAATTAGTATTTCAAGAGTCAAATTTTTATCCAATATAATGAGCTTTGACTCAATTTGACTTTATGATATTATGTTGATTAGGTTATTAAAATTTTGACTCAATTTGATGGAATTTATAGAATTTAATTAATTTGTACCTCCCATTTTCTTGGATGCAGTTCCTGAGGCTATCAGTTCGTGTGAACAGCTTCTCCTTGTCGCTCGGGAGCGTCTCAAAAAACTTTCCGCGCACGTTGCGGTTGTCTTGCTGCGCATGTGCTTCGCTGTACCGAAGCTCATGTACTTATTGCGTACGACCCCTACATGGCTCTTCCCTCGGGAGATTTCAAGCTTTGACCAATCCATCAAAATAACGCTCGAATCCGTCCTGAATGTGTCCCTTGATGGACCCCAGTGGACTCAGGCGGTTCTCCCGACTCGTTACGGGGGTCTTGGTGTGAGATGCGCTCACGATGTGGGTTTGCCGGCATTCCTGGCCTCTGCGCATGGGGTTGCCAGCCTCGTCACTACCATACTCCATTCTAATGGTGACGTGGACGGTATATCCTTTGTGTCGGATGCCCTGGCCGCCTGGTCTCTGGGCGTGGGTGCAGTGCCGCCTGGGGCACTGTGCAGTCAGCGGGCGTGGGATGATTTAGGGTTAAAGCGAGTTCGGGGACTGTTGCTGGACGGTGCCGCTGCTAGTGATAGGGCTAGACTTCTTGCAGTGTCACAGCCGGAGTCGGGGGCATGGCTGCACGCGCTGCCATCACCTCACCTGGGCACGTTGTTGGACGATGACTCTTTGCGTGTGGCGGTTGCTCTCCGCCTGGGCTGCAGGGTGTGTGAACCCCATAGATGCACCTGCGGTTCCATGGTGGGGGCTGATGGCCACCACGCTCTGAGTTGTCGTCGCTGTACAGGGAGGTTTCCGCGACACCATGCCCTCAACGATATTGTACGGAGGGCTTTTGTCTCGGCGGGTGTTCCTTGCGTCCTTGAGCCGCCGGGTCTCTGTAGAACTGATGGCAAGAAGCCGGATGGGCTAACCTTGGTGCCGTGGAGGAACGGAAAGTGTCTGGTGTGGGATGCTACTTGTGTCTGTACATTGGCCGCCAGCCACTTGAGTCGCACTGTCCGTTCACCATCGGCGGCTGCAGAGGATGCAGCCGAAAGGAAAAGGCAGAAATACGCTGCGATGGAGCCCCATTATTTATTCACTCCCATCGCCGTGGAGACTATGGGATGCTGGGGCACTGATGCCAAAAATCTTATTAGTGAGCTGGGTCAAAGAATTGGGGAAAAATCGGGTGACTCCCGCTCCAAATCGTTCCTGGTCCAAAGGCTGGCCATAGCCATTCAGCGTGGCAATGCGGCTAGCGTAATGGGCACCTTTACACCAGGAACGGTTAGGGGTGGGTTATTTGACTATGATCACGGTTGATATATCTGATTGTATTTAGTAATAATTTATAATAGTATTTTGTTTTATATAGGTAATATAAGTTGTATATATTATAAATAAAATAAATCAGAATTAAAATTTGTACCTATATAGTTTATTTCTGCAATTTTGATTTAATTCATTAAAATTTATGAGATTTGATTTGATTTTAACTTCATTTAAGTTGTATCTCTTTAATTTTTGTAATTTGATGACTATTTTAATGTATTTAATCAATTTATTTTAGTGTAGTTGTTTTAATGTATTCAATTTGTTTTGACTAAAATTTTGACTCAGTTTGATGGAATTTATAGAATTTAATTAATTTGAATTGAATTTATTTCTGCAATTTTGATTTAATTCATTGAAATTTATGAGATCTGATTTGATTTTTATTTGATTTAAGTTGTACCTATCTCTTTAATTTTTGTAATTTGATGACTATTTTAATGTATTTAATCAATTTATATTAGTTTAGTTGTTTTAATGTATTCAATTTATTTTAACGTAAGCAATTATTATAATATAAGCAACTTCTACTCTGATGTAATAATGTTTGGGAAATAAAAGGCTATTACTATTACTATTACTATTACTATCAAAAATAAAGTTTTTGAGTGATAAAACGCAGTGAAACGCGAGTTTTTAGGTTTGTCTACAAATTCCACAGCAAGCCCTAGTAGGATACCACACCGCCTTCCTAGAGTAGAACTTAGTCCTGGGGAACTGTATACGTTTTAACAACAGGCTTCCAAGCAAAAATAAAAAGCATGCCCCTAATTAAGTTTAAAAAGTGTATAAAAAGTTAATTGTGCTGCAGGGGGTAGACCCTTAGAAATAATCAAGCTTTTCCGTTGAGCCCCGCGCGGCGACCGGTCGCCGCACCTACCCAGACGACTTTAAACTTAAATGTAGCCTCCTTACGTCCTACTTTTCTATGAACAGTTTGATTGCATGTGTAGTATATAACATTTTCTTGTTTTTGGAATCTTATAAAATGGCGTCAATGGGCCAGAATATTTTACAAAAATCGAACAGTTGAAGTTGAGAGTGGATTGCGCATGGTTGGCGTGCGTTTGTGTAGTACGTGTGTGTTTCGTGTTTTTATTATAAATAATGTGTTTGCATTATTATTCATTATTATACACAGTAAAATAAACAATATATCAATAATCCGGTTGGTGTTTACAGAATCGTAAAATATGGTGTGGTGGTAGAGTAATTAAGGTTTTTTTGTGTTGAGTGCATGTGTACCAAGTGCGTGTGTGCGTGTGTGTTTTGTTTTTTTATTATAAATAATGTGTTTTCATTATTATTTATTATTATACACAGTAAAATAAACAATTTATCAATAATCCGGTTGCCGTTTGCAGAATTGTAAAATTTGGACTGGTAAGTGAGAAATAATTTTTTTTTTGGAAAATGAGAAATCTTTTTTCATTTTTAGGGTGGTGGAAATAGGTGCTTGCGATTATTGATTTTCGATATAAATTTTGTGTGGGTTGAAGGAGCTTGAAGGGTTAAGTGTAAATATGTAGTGCACAAAAAGAATAGCCCGCCGAGTTTCTTGCCAGTATTTAGGAACAGCGCGGCGAAACATGAGACGGACCACGTTTCACCCGCAAATTTGCGTCCACGCATTCACGTCGTGTGGTTGAGAATCGGCGCCCAGTTCTTCTCAAGCGGGCCGCGTTCCGAACTGGTGGTACTATTTGCATTGTATTCATTGACGTGTCGCAAGTGCCTATGTATTAGGATTATGCGAAATAAATGTTTTTTGACTTTGACTTTGACTCCGAAGGATCTTAACATGAAAATGATTTATATTTTCACAATGAAATTTACTTGACTTTGGCATACTCTCAAGCCGAGAAAGTCCAAGAACAAGAAGAAAAAAAAGAAAAAATACTCGTAAACAAAGTAGGTACCTAGTAAGTTCAATAACCAGTAGTATCATTCTATTTGTGTACATAATTATCTCTATAATGTATTTGTAATTATAATAATAATGTAAAGAGGGCAATGTTTTATTCAAAGATTTCGGTACTTATTGTAACCTTTAAGTTCTGATTGTGGTAGGCAAAGTATATTGACCCCGTAGCAATGATTGATAATGCCCTGATATAATGAACGTTTTGAATGAAAACAGTCAATACATGTTAGTTTATTGGTTACAATGTGTATTGTTTTTTTTAACGTTGACGGCGTCAATGCTCTGCCAACTGATTATTTATAGGTCCTACCGGAATTTCAAGGGGCGAGTTATATTTTTTTTTTGAATGCTTACGGCGGTGGCGTCAATTTAGTTCTAGAAGATCCCGCATTTTTCTTAAAAAGCGGTATGTTTAAAATTATCGCTTCAATTACTTACCTATCTATGTGTTATTAAAACATTGTAAAAGTACTTCAGCAATATTTTAAAACTTTTTGATAAGAAAGACGAACGCTAGGCAAAACCAAAGGAGAGAACATCCAAACCTTGAAGCGAGACAGCGGTAGTGGCCAAAGACAGCTGGGAGTCCTGGGACAGTCTTCCGAGGTTGTTTCCTGGGGCTAATGGGGTGTTGATGGATCGGCGGGGACCGTAGGGTTCGAAGCCGCATTGGCATCCGTGAGCATTTCCACAAGTAATTTTTTTTTGACCTTAACGTTGGACATACAGCCTACTCATTCAATCTAAATATCAAAATAAATAAAAAAAATTGTGGCAATTTATCCCGCTTACTATGCTCCCCCTTAGAAGCGGGATCACACCCGAAACCCCCCAAAGACGCGACGCGGGATAGCACCCGAAGCACCCCGTGGGCAAGGCCGCAGTGGTGGCCGTGTAACCACTTTATTAGTTAGTAAGTTACTCACCAACTTACTCAGAGGGAGCTTGCAGGGGACTCTTTCCCAGGGCGCCTTTCTTCAGAGTTTCCAGTGTGTGTGCAAGGGTAGGCTAGGGCTCTAACGAAAACAATGCAGAGAGATGTACACACATATATTTAAAAGGTTCTCAGAGCCACAGAGACAATAGGAAGGAGTTATACAGTAATAGACATAATATAAACTAGATATTCTTAAGGGTAGATCCTATACAATGCACTAGTAGGTACTTCTTAAGCGTTCTACATAGGCGTAAGCAGGTACTACAGGTTAATACATTAAGGCAGCTATGCTACACGGTGGTATTAGTTGAAAAGTACTGGCCTTCGTGTTGGGTGAGAGCGACATCGGCTGCTGTCAATGCCTGGTGGAGACGACGGGTTTTCGTGCAGTCCACGTATTACCGGGCGTGACTCCGATCACCATAATTATTGGGCCAGTTTGTGCCCGTATTATACAACCCTGTCATGAAACAAAACACGAAATAAGTTGCTGACAACGCGACAGACGCAGAGATTGAACTGGTTTGCAAAAGAAGAGGAGACTTACCAGTTTCCTGGGTAGAATATAGCACGATTAACTTTTCTTAACCTCAAACTATGGTAAAAAATACCAGTGCCTGAGCAAACTCCGATTCTAGGCACAGACTACAGAGCAAAAGGAAAAAGAACCTGAAGGCAGGCCTCATAAACATATAACCTTTCTCTGCGAATATTCTGGAAATCTTTACTCCAAAAACCTGTTTTCCAAAGCAATTCACGAGGTGCCATACAAAGAGAATACAATACTACGGTGCCATAGACCTTCCTGTCGCTTGTCACCAGAGACAACTCAAGATTAAAATAAAAAAAAAACGATGAATTGATTAGGGCGCCCGGGCGTCCTGACACGTTCAATGATGAACTGTCAAGCCCTCAACCAGATATTGCTGCATCTCAAAAAAACAAATGCTACAGCCGTGGGTCTGTTGGGAGTCCTGGGACATCCTTCCGAGTGCTTATCGGGGCTCCAAACCATAAACTGTTGGGCGTTACGTGAGGTTTTTTAGTCGGTAGGAGTTCGGCATAGCATCCATGATGGATTTTCCTTCACGTTAAAAAAAAATCCCGCCTACTATAAACCTTAACCTAGATAGTTTAAATAAGTCAGTCTTAGTCACCAGGCTGCTACTTCAAGCGGCATAGTGCTTCCATTTTTAGGCTGTAAGTATGCTGTATGATTCGCGTTAGTGTTTTATTTAAAAAAAATGTATCTTTCTTATATTACCTGTGAATTAAAGACATCAGACCATACAGCCAACTCATTCAGTCTAAATATCAAAAAGATATTTTTTGAATTTTAATTGTGGCTATGTAGTCCGTATACTACAAACCTTAACCTAGATACTTAGTTTAAATAAGTCAGTCTCAGTCACCTAGCTGCTACTTCAAGCGGCAAAGTACTTCCATATTTAGCTCACCACTAGTCCCATTTCTTTCCCTTTTAGGCTGTATGACACTTGGCTTTAGTGTTTTATTTAAAAAAAGTGTATGCGTGTAGCCTTACGCGCGATTGAAGTAAAACTTCTTTGCCATTGACGGCATCAAATCATAATTATAGTACATTCATTCGAATTAAGTGCGAGGCCGCATTTGCGTTTTTCCGCGGCGGTTTCTAACCTCAAAATGTCATCAAACTGTCAAAATCAATGAAATCAAGTCAATGTTTTGACATTTTGAGGTTAGAAACCGCCGCGATAACCGCAAGTGCGGCCTCGCCCTAAAGCGTTACTTCCGTCAGAAAAAATATCTGAGTTTTACTTTAAAATGTAGCTTTCTTATAATACCCGTGACCAAAGACCTCAAACCATGCAGCCAACTCATTCAGTTTAAATATCAAAAATAACTTTTTAAATTTAAATTGTGCGAATGTTACCCGTTTACTACAAACCTTAACCTAGATAAGTTAAATAAGTCAGTCTCAGTCACCTAGCTAGCTGCTACTTCAAGCGGCATAGTGCTTCCATATTTAGCTCACTAGTCCCATTTCGCTGCGACAAGTGAACACCTTTTAGGCTGTATGACACTTCGCTTTAGTGTTTTAGAGAAAAAAAAGCTTTCTTATTAGGCTTTATCTAGCTAGACGTTCTCTAGTCTTCATGTTAGTGACAATAGGCTTGTGTCCACTAAGCATAAATCTGATTGATGTATGTTTGTAACGACTATGTCCAATATATAAATAACTAAAAGTAATATGAATTGGTACACAAGCTAAGGATTACTATTATTTTTAGAAAATAAGATTGGAAAAAATAAGCAATCAGTCACGTGACATCAAACACCTCTATCAGATAGTGTGACGTCACAGTATGCTTTTTTACGTTTGAAGCACTCTGGCAGTCTCGAGTCTTGACATCTTGTATCACAAGTCGTGTCATTTTGTGTAATTGTTTAGATTCTCATACGTTTTCAAAAAATACAATAGATCTCATTTCATTCAGGCACTACACAGCACTTGTAATACGACGGATTGATTTTAAATTAATTTGGAAAGCAGACGAACGCTAACTTATCACTGTCAAACAGTGATGCCAATGGCATTTTTTTATTCAATTAATTTATACTGACTTTGGTTACTTAGACCATATGCCAAAGTGATGCCAACTCCTACGGAATGTTCCTCTAAAAACCAACCTCAAATTACCAGATTCCCCTAAATAACGATTAAAACCCCTAAACGTTTCTTTTTTGTACTAAAACTTTTAATCTCAAAACAAATCATTGAAAGGACTCATAAAAAAAATACACATTTTCTTTTTGTTTTGTTTGGCGAGATTCTTTGGCGGGAATTTTGTAAATTTGCAAAATTAGTGTATTTCGAGTGTTTTGTGTGTTTCAATGGTGGATTCTTAAACATAAACGTTTGACAACGTGCACTAGTGTTAGGAAGTGATAAAACGCAGTGAATCGCAACTTTGCAGTGACAAAAAATCCAAAGAAACTTTCAGAAATTTATCCACTGCTTTTCTGAAGGAAGACTGACATTGACTTAGGGATGATGTACTTGACTTTGACTGGACTTAGAGGACGAGGACTGTGACTTTTTAAAGCAAAATGAAGAGATAATAAATATACAAGACTTGGCTGTATGGCTCAAATTGCCTTTGCCTATCCGAAAATGGATAAATATAACTACTACTACTTTTGTTTGGCATCAAGTGACGTCACACAAGGCGCCATGAGCGTTTTCGATACAAATTGAAATTCATTTTTTAAATCACAAAATAAACTATGTAAATGATTGTTTTAAATCAAAATATTACATTTTTGTGATCATTTAGATATAAAGCTACAAAAATAAACGATTTTTGAAATTTAGGACACAAGCCTATTAGCAAATTTTTTTAAATAGTCTGGGACATTTTTCACAGGTTTATTTAGTCCAAATTAATAAAGGTGTAGACATTTCGGAATACATACATAGTATAGATAATTCAACTCATCAGTGCGCGCGGCGCTATGTGTGCGTGCGCTAGTAATTATACAGCTTTAATTTGTGTGGCAGTGACGCGGCCGTCTTCACAGAGTACATTTGTATATTATGAGGTAGAGACGTAACTCGACTTATTGACGACACCAGCGGTGCCAAGCAGTCTTTGCAGGAAACGCTATGCGTGGCCGCGAAATAAACATCATATTTATACATAAAGCATACAGCGCCATCTACCACGTTTGCAGGCAACTCTTACGTTATAATGAAACGAAATCAAATATCATGACAAGTCTCAATGTAACTGCAACGTTGAGATCCTGTGTAACTTGGTCACATTATAATTCATTACATAGTGTTCTTAGTGATAATACCATGGGTACAGTCGTTAAAGAAAATGTCTGATTCTTCACGGAGAAAATGTTTAAGAAGTCAGGTAAACTTTTTTATGTGTCAATTCGATGGAATTAATATTTGTTATCAATACATATACACTCGAGAGCAATGAATCCGGGTCACTTAAAGAATGTTAAAAATCTCGGAAACTAAAAATGATAGGTTAATGCAATAAATTGTATTTAATAGACAATGTAATACTCCTTAAATGAAAGTAAAAAAAATATGAGTCACCATACATTTTATTAACACAAAATTACATAAAGAAAAAACTGCCGATCTCTCCTTAAAACAAAAATAGGAAACATGAAATTTTTGAACTTTATTACGATTTTCTTGAATTTTAATACTTCGTATTGCCTCCTCGTGCTTCCATTACTGCGTTTACGCGGTTTGGCATGCTGTACACCAAGTTCCTTATACGATTTTGGGGAATATTCTCCCATTCCTCTGTGAGAGCAATTTTGAGCTCACGAAGCGTGATTGGGGGAGGGTTTCGTTGTTTTACGCATCTGCCTAGCTCGTCCCAAGCATGCTCGATCGGGTTGATATCCGGGCTGCGCGCTGGCCACTCCATACGAGTAATGTTCATCTCTTGAAGGTAGTGATTCACAATCCTACCTGTATGAGGTCGGGCATTGTCATGCATAAATATAGCATCCTCACCTAAATTGACCATAAATGGACCAACGTGATCATTGAGGATTTCTTCCACATATCTTACGCTAGTTAAAGAGCCGTTTTCTATGATCACCAGCTCTGTGCGACTTTCAGAAGAAATTCCGGCCCACACAAGTACAGACCCACCGTAGGCTACTTTTTCTTCGATGCATGCTTGCTTGAATCTTTCCCCTGGTCTTCGATACACTCTGTGTCTTCCATCGTGCTTGTAGAGCATAAATTTTGATTCGTCGGAGAACATAACTTTTGACCAATCTTCAATACTCCAATTTACGTGGCTCTGGGCATACCTTAGTCTCGAAATACGATGCCCACGCTCCAGTTTAGGGCCGTTTGCAGGTCTAAGGGGTTTTAAGTTAGATTCAGCAAGCCGACGTCTTACTGTCCATGCACTTGGGTTACTTCCTCCGAGGCGTCGAAACTGATTGGTGAGTTCAGTTCCTGTGAGAAAGCGATTTCGAAGCATGGTGTTCACCAAGTATCGGTCTTCTCGTGCTGTGGTACACCTGGTTCTGCCCGTTCCTGGTCTGCGTAGGTTAGAACCAGTTTCTTCGTAACGTCGGAGAACTCTTTGTACTGTTGACAGCGACACACCGACAGTCCTGGCTGTATCGCGCTGACTCCGGCCGGTTTCCAGCATTGTAAGTATTCTGGTGCATTCTTCAGGCGTAAGCGACATAATTTCAGCTTGATTAATGAATATAGAGCACTATCAACATGGTTTATGTACCCACATAAATGACAGATTACAAACAAAAGCAACACCAAATGCTGTAATTTCGTAGTTCCATCTTCGAAAGTGGCCCTTTTTCAAATTTGATTTTTTTATGATATAACTTTACAATAACTAAGAAGTTTTAATACCTTCATTTAAGGAGTATTACATTGTCTATTAAATACAATTTATTGCATTAACCTAGCATTTTTAGTTTCCGAGATTTTTAGGATTCTTTAAGTGACCCGGATTCATTGCTCTCGAGTGTAATAAAACAAAGTCCCCGCCGCGTCTGTCTGTTCACGATAAACTTAAAAAATACTGCATGGATTTTCATCCTGAGATCACCAATGATTCTTGAGAAAGGTTAACGTATATAATTTGTTGAGTTTTTTTATACATTGACTAAAATATAATGATATTAGTTGGAGATGTCGGAAAAAAATAAGGTGTCTGGGAGCTTTTAACGAAAACGCTGCCTAAACCCTTCGAGGTATAACAAAATAATGTATGGTAGAATTGTGTAACTTATAAAGGCCTACAGAAAAGTCATAGATAGAGCTCCAAATTCTAATGCAAAAAAAAAATAGAAATGCAGAGATGGTCGACGGAAAAAAACATTGCTTATACTGCAAATATGACAAAAATTGAACTGTATGACTTGATTTTAAAAATATAAAAAACCATCTAAACATCTAAAAAAAACTGTTGAGGGTCGGGAGTCTGTACATGGAAGATAATTTGAAAATTTTAATTGCAGGGCGTTCTCTAATCGATACTGAAGCTGAAAATGTAATTAGAAATTTTCATGTATGTCTGTCTGTATCCTGATTATGAATTGATTTAAGTGAAACTTGGTACAATCTGAGCTTATGATCCGAGGAAGGTTCTAGGATACTTTTGTTCCGGATATATTGCGCGGTTCCTTTGGGAGAGGGCAGGGCAGTTTCACACGCTTTTCGCACACCTTATGTGTCAGCTAGTTTGTTATAAGATTAATGACATACTTCAGCCATATGGCTTAAAAGTTCTTGGGCTACCACCGTATCATCCTGAACTAAACCCAATAGAAAATGTATGGGGAATTTAAACAAATTATAATGCTTCGCATAAAATCGAACAAAATGTGATGGAAATAATGAAATTAATAAACGAACGTTTAAGTCAAATTGATGAAGAGATGTGGCGTTATACTTGTCGACGCGCCAAAGAAGAAGAATACTATCGACATTTTGACAACCTTGGAGAGAGCAGTGAATCCTAAAATTCCTCAATTTTATTCTTCAAACAGCGATACATATTTTTTTAATTTCTTATTTTTTTTTTTTTAATATTAATATGTATAACATACATTTCACCCATTGAGGTTTTATTTTAGTTAACCCTTAACTGGTATCGGGGGTCAAAATTTACCCCAGTGCAACCTATTTCTTATCATAACTTTGCAGTTTTATAACCTACAGCCCGGTGCATCTAGCTAATCTCATTTCGTCGCGGGGTGCGGCGGGCGACGGACGTTGGGCGCTCTAACATTACTGGGAACAGAGGTACGTACACTGCTGGGGTCAAAAATTACCCCCGACACCAAGTATAGTTATTTGCATGGGCACTATAGTTAGAAGGTTTTTTTTTATTTTTTCAGTAAATTACCATAGTCATGTTCGGTTTTCAGATGAGGATCAAATTGCTAATTTATTGAAAGACGAGGACCATGAATCTGATCCAGATACTCTTCGTGAAACCAAAAAGCAGCAAACCAGCAGACCAGCAACAAAATATACCTACTGATGACTTTGAAACAAACAACCGTAAAAGAGGAAGGTGTTACTTATGTGAGAGCAAAGAGGACGTAAAGTGTACCAAAAAATGTAGTATATGTTCTCTTTTCATATGCAAAGAACATATTGCAAAAACCATAACATGTACCAATGCTAAAGCATTTTGTAGTGTAAAATTTTCTCGTTTCATAGTAATTTCGTTTATGTTGTCATTTTTTTATTATTTCATTGATCTCTTACAATATGCCTATATTTGTTAAAAAGATAATATAAGAAAATAGTATTGAGAGTTATTTTTTTAAAATTGTTAGATTTTTATAGAATTTTGAACTACTAAACTAGACTCTTAAAAAAATATTGTCAAAAAATGAGTGCTTATAAAATGTTTAAAAATATGTTATTTTTTTGTTTAAATGTGTAGGTAACAAAAGTTTTTTGTTGCTTAAATTAAAAGTAGTTTTACAATATAAAAGTAAATAGGTAATTAGTGAAAAAAATAATTTATTCCTATTTTTAGAAGTAAATTCACATGGGGTCACATTTTACCCCCGACACCATATATTATGTTGCCCTGTTTTGCGAATCCGGTTAAGGGTTAAACAAGTGTTTTTGTAGGTCACTGCGAAATTGGTTATTAGTATAACCACAAGCACACGCAATAGCCATTACACGTTTGATTTTGGCGGAGTTGCCGGCATCGGCCCCGGCAGAAAGCCATAACCAAAAATAGAATAGAATAGAAGTGTTTTGTATTTTGTACTTCACTGTACCTCATGTCACGCACACGAAGTCACTGTGTTTAGACGAGGCTTACCGACACATAGTGCCGCGCGCACAGATGAGTTGAACTTACTATACATAGGTCATACATTTTCAAAAGTACGCTCTTTAATCAGCTGAATTTTGTACCACTTAATAGGTGGTGAGGTGAGGTATTGCTGTATTAAAAGTGGATAAAGCGCAGGTTGCAGTTACCTTCTTTGAAATTTTTAAGCCACCCTTCCGAAGTTCACATACCGACCTGTAAATGGAAATGCCAGAAATCGGTCACCCATATCGTTAAAACTATGTGGCAAAATCTGTAACTTTGTGATAGCTCTCTCTTCCTTCCTTGCGGTCTCTGGCGACACCGCCGCGTCTTTGTAGGTTTAAAGTAATTGTTTCCTTAACCCAGACCGTCTTAAAAGATATCATGCATATTTTTTCGAATCCCTTCTGACATATCCAACCCAGTTATGTCTGTACATAGAAAACCCCTCGGGGGTACAGGAACTTACACCAAAAGATGTCTCTTTATTCTAAACATATTTTTAGGGCTCCGTAAACAAAAGGTAAAAACGTGACCCTATACAGAGAAACCGCTGTCCGTCTGTCTGTCGTACCGTAATAGTTAGACAGTTAAAATTTTCAGAAATGACGTATTTCTGTTACCGTTACACAAATTCTACGAACTGAAAAAAATAAAAATAAAGGGGGCATTTCTGCCTGGGACAAACTTCCGAGGGCTTACCCGGGGCTCCCAACCATAGGCTGTTGGGCGTAACGTGAGGTTTTTTAGTGGGTAGGAGTCCGGCATAGCATCCATGAGGATTTTCCCTCACGTCAAAAAAAAAGGGGGCATTTCTTATGCCGTTTTTGGTACGAAACCCACCGTGCGCGAATCCGACACACACTTGGCCGGTTTTTAATGACATTATATTTCTGTCGTCACCATTTATATTCTTCCACATTTCCCCGAATAAGTAGGTACCTACCTAAAATTAATGTTATTAAGATGCTAAATTGCTAAAATTATTTTTTACTTTCATCGCAACGAGATTTTCGTGTCATAATGTAATTTTTCTTAATGTGCTCGGGAAAAGTCCCTCTAAAATGAGCGCTTTTACATTTAAATGTGTTGTTATAAAACAGCTAGTGTACCTATATCTAAGTACTTAAATACATTTATGGGATATTTTACACTAGGCCATTTGGCTTAAAACATGCAGCTCTAAAAAAAAGGGTAGGTAGAGGCATATTTGGTATGTCCACATTTCACCTTACTTATTATTTTTTTGTTCCGTAGTGAGCTTAATAGCCGCGTTGTAAATTGACAGGTGTCATGCCTGTCAATTTTGAAATTTTTCTCTATTCTTCCGAAGCACGGGAACGCTCGCAAATAAAGTGGTCGCATGGTAGTTACCCATCCCAGGACCGACCATAGTGAAAATTTCTTACTGCAGTGACCGTTAACAGAACACCGAGACTGCGCGGCTACGAGAGCTTTCAGCGATAAGCCTATTTCAAAAATCACTATCTACTTCCTTTTATTCCAAAACCAGAATTGGTTAAGGGGCGGTTAACCCGCACAAGTAGGCATTTGGCGCTCCCCTCGCCCCGGGCGCAAGACACACCGCGCGCCGGCAGCGGCAGTCAACTCTCATGCCACAGTATACAGTATAGTAGAAAGAAACAGCATGCTAACTTTGTTTGACGTAGTAAATGCATCTAACTTTATTAAGTGTAGTGATTTATTAGTTTCGTAAATAAAAATAAATGAGTTAATCGTAAATAAATTATGTATATTATACTATTATTTTTAAGCTAAAGAGTTTGTTTGTTTGTTTAGTTGTTCTAACTCTAGAGTCTAAGAGACTGCTAGTTGAATTTCAAGAGTTTCTTAACAGAATGTCCATTTTTGAAAAATACTAAAATATATAACATCACGCTAAGGCGAATAAGAGCTTAGCAGCAACGAAACATTTTTCGACAACTAGGATATTTTATTTCTTTTGAGAGTTTCCGTTGCGTACGTTTGCTACAGTTGCGTAAAAAATGTAAATTACATAATAGCTGGTCATTTCAAAAATTTCTAAAGTTTTCTAAAGTTGGTATGCTAAGTATGAATCACGGGATCATTGTGCAATCCAAAATGGCCGCCGCGGTGTAATCACAAAATTTCATGATGGGTGTCGTTTAAAGGGTTTTTTGGTATGCTGAGTACGAATCACGTACTAATTTTGCAATCCAATATGGACGCCGCGCCGTAATCACAAAATGTCATGATGGGTATCGTTTAAGGGGTTTCTTGGTATGCTGAGTACGAATCACGTGATAATTTTGCAATCCAAAATGGCGGCCGCGGTGTAATCACAAAAATTCATGATGGTTATCGTTTAGGGGGTTTTTTGGTATGCTGAGGACGAATCACATGATAATTTTGCAATCCAAAATGGCCACCGCGCCGTAATCACATAATTTCGTAATGAATATCGTTTAATGGGTTTTTTCGAATGCTGAGTACGAATAATATGATCATTTTGGAATTCAATTTGGCCGCCTAAGCTATTTAGGCCCACTTGCGCGGAGAGTCGAGTTAAATATATAAATATAGAGTTAGTAAGCTCTGAGTTAAATAAATAACTTCTTAACTCTGACCACGTCTTGGACAGTTGCAAATTGGCACGCGGTTAACTAACTCACAGTAAACCGAACAAGTTTTTTTAGTCTGTGTCGTTCCCTGCAATCCAACCACACACAAATGTTAGAACGAAGAATGGAACATGTGTCTCTATCTCTTTTACACTACAGTCTGCTACGTATGATTTACGATACTACCATACTTACGATACTACCATTTACGATACCAATCATAAAATTTTGTGATTACGGCGCGGCGGGCATATTGGATTGCAAAATTATCACGTGATTCGTACTCTGCATACCAAAAAACCCCTTAAACGATACCCATCATGAAACTTTGTGATTATGGCACGGCGGCCATATTGGATTGCAACATTATCACGTGATTCGTACTCAGCATACCAAAAACCCCTTAAACGATACCCATCATGAAATTTTATGATTACGGCGCGGCGGCCATCTTGTATTGCAAAATTAGTACGATATTCGTACTCAGCATACCAAAAAACCCCTTAAACGATACCCATCATGAAATTTTGTGATTACGGCGCGGCGGCTATATTCGATTGCAAAATTATCACGTGATTCGTACTCAGCATACCAAAAAACCCCTTAAACGATACCCATCATGAAATTTTGTGATTACGGCGCGGCGGCCATATTGGATTGCAAAATTATCACGTACTTCGTACTCAGCATACCAAAAAACCCCTTAAACGATACCCATCATGAAATTTTGTGATTATGGCACGGCGGCCATATTGGATTGCAAAATTATCACGTGATTCGTACTCAGCATACCAAAAAACCCCTTAAACGATACCCATCATGAAATTTTGAGATTACGGCGCGGCGGCCATCTTGTATTGCAAAATTAGTACGCGATTCGTATTCAGCATACCAAAAAACCCCTTAAACGATACCCATCATGAAATTTTGTGATTACGGCGCGGCGGCTATATTCGATTGCAAAATTATCACGTGATTCGTACTCAGCATACCAAAAAACCCCTTAAACGATACCCATCATGAAATTTTGTGATTACGGCGCGGCGGCCATATTGGATTGCAAAATTATCACGTACTTCGTACTCAGCATACCAAAAAACCCCTTAAACGATACCCATCATGAAATTTTGTGATTACGGCGTGGCCGCCATGTTGAATTGCGAAATTATCATGTAATTCGTAGACATTTTAATGCATTAGGTAGCTGGTTACCATGTCGTGAAAACACTTAAAAAGTAAAAGATCACCACATTTTTACCATGAGTCGCGTATGTATTTGTAACGGTTAATCTAATTACATTTTCCCCATTACCTACTGATATTTTTATACTGTGGCGCGATTTCAACGTAATTTGGCATAATAATTACGAAATAGTTGCGAAAAAAACTGACACAGGTCCTGCCTCCACAAGCGCCAGGGCGAGACTGATCGGCCGTCAGCGGCGCAATTCTATTGCGTTTGGTAGATATTCGTACATGATAACTATGTAAATAGTTGTTTATAGAAAAACGCTCGGAAAATGTGTATAAAAACTTAATACCTTTAATTGAGTGCAAAAAAAAATTATAAAATGTTAATAGTTTAGCCACAGTATTGAAAAAACTTTTGTGAGAGAGTCAACTTTGGGATTTTTTTCTATCTAGTGAAATTTATTGGATCGTGTAACGGGCTCGGAATATGTTTAGCTTATATCCTTAACTATTATATATATATTTTTCAGATTTAAAAACCCTTTACTTTTTGACTAGGATTGTTTCAAAAAACTCAAAATCTGACCCACGCGGCCTTAACGAACGAACTTGAAAGCGAAATTTCGATTTCTTTCTTGTTGCAGCTTATGGCGTCGAGGTAAGTATTATTTTTAACCGACTTCAAAAAAAGGAAGAGGTTCTCAATTCGTCTGTATGTATTTTTTTTATGTATGTCAAGCGATAATTCCGTCAATTATAGACGGATTTCAAAAAAAAAATTTTTGTTGAATAGGGGTTACTTCTGAGGTGGTCCCATTTTCACCAGGTCAGGATCTGATGAAGGGATCTAGGAGAAAACGAGGGCAACCACCGAAAATTGTAGGGACAACTAGTGTGCTTGTTAACTTTTTAATTAAGTGCTTTAATGTTCTACACTTTAATGAAGGTATGGCGTCGATCTGATGATAGAGTCGAAAGACAGTCGAGGGCATTCCTAAACAATTTACAGCAGTTATCTTGTGTTTGGGCTTGATTGATTTGTATTGATGAGAACTTTACACCTAGATTGATAGATCCAACTTCAAAAAAAAAAGAAAGGTCTAAAGTCTCAATGTTTTATGTATGTTCACCGTCAATTATAGACGGCTTTCAATTTTTTTTTGTTGAATAGGGTTTACTTCTGAGGTGGTCCCATTATAACCAGGTTAGGATCTGATGATGGGATCCTGGAGAAATCGAGGGCAAGCACCGAAAATTATAGGCACAACTAGTGCGTTTGTTAACTTTTTAATTCAGTGCTTTAATGTACTACCATTAATAAAGGTCTGGAGTCGATCTGATGATGGAACCAAAAGAGATTCGAGGGAATCCCTTAACGATTTACAGCAGCTACCTTGTGTTGGGGCTTGATTAATTTGTATTGATGAGAACTTTCACCTAGATAGATATATTTTTCGGTTTACCCGTCACTTAAAATATTGAAAAAAAAATTTTCAATAAAAAATACAACCGAAAATAAAAATTACTTAGCACAAAGTAATATGTAGTTGATTTATCAGATTTTATTCAATATAATATTGAAGTTGGTGGCATGAATAATACCTCCCTAAACCTATGAATTTACTTGGCGCCGACTTCAATATGATATTGAATAAAAAATCAGATAAATCAAAATACATATTACTTTGTGCTAAGTAAATTTTATTTTCAGGATTTCTTGGAAGTCGGTTGTATTTTTTATTGAAAATTTTTTTTTGTTATCTAGAAAGCCTTAGTTGGAATTCACTTCATGAAAATCGACCGTAATTGCCTTTTGCTAAAATGTGTTTTCTTTTTGTTTTAAATTCCGTGAATTTGATTGATCTATTTTAATAATTATACCGCTCGGACCGTTTTTACCGAAGATATTTATTTATTCCTTCCGGTCGGGAGAGCAAGAAAACATTAAGGTTAGGTTTTCCTCATAATTAAACTACGCTCTACCGATTCTTGAGTTTTGATAAACCTTTTGTAAAAATGCCTTTAAACCCTTCGTTCGATTAAAGATCATTACGTACTTAACTCTCTAAGTAACCCTCTAAGCTTTTTATTTAATTACGTGTGGAAAGCCCTCATAGATTTCATGGTCTTTTACTGATTAAATCCTCACATTTCCTACGGTTGGAAGCCCCGGGTAAGTCCTCGGAAGGATGTCCCCCAGTATTCCCGACAAAATCCACTAAGCTATCTGCGTTTTATACAAGACTATCTGTTCCCTTAGACCGCGTAGAAGTCGTTATCGCGTAAAAGCATATTCCTCCTTTTTGCGCAGTTGGTAAAAAAGTAGCCTAGGTCCTTCCCAGGGCCTCGAACTATCTCTATACCAAAATTAATCTGAATCGCTCCATCCGTTTAGGCGTGAAAGCGTAACAGACAGACAGACAGACAGACAGACAGACAGATAGACAGACAGACAGACAGGCAGAGTTACTTTCGCACTTATAATATTAGTAGGGATAGTAGGGATACCAGGGAAGTAGGGATATTGAAAGTCCTTAAAATGCTTCCTTTCACCGTTTGAAATGTGAAATAATTTCCAATATACGTAGCTATTATTTGTTTTACGGAACGTGTGTGTCTACCTACGTAAAATTGGTACAATATTTGGACGACTGAATTGCTTCATTATTTTTTCAGCAATCTAAACACAGCACAGCTGATGAAAATGGTAATTGCATTTCCACTGTGTTTTATTATTGTCTGCATTTTGCAGAGTTTATGCTATATTGTGTATTTTTATCTTTGTATATTTTTAACCCCTATTTGATCTGATTTACTGACGTGATAAATATTGACCCCAAGCTCCAACCACCGCGCCGTGTCCATGTGCACATTTATGCAATTTACTGAATTGTTCAGGTCTTTTTTTTACGTGAGTGAAAATCCTCATATATATGTTATGCCGGACTCCTACCGACTAAAAAACCTCAACGTGTCCTGCTAACAGCCAACGGTTGGGAGCCTCGGCTAAGCCCTCGGAAGGATACCCCAGGACATTCGTTTTAATTTTTATTTTCTGAATCTTCTAATATAGACCAGGATAAGGATTTTTTTTGTTTTACTCGAGGGAAAATCCTCATGGATGTTATGCCGGACTCCTACCGACTAAAAAACCTCACGTAACGCCCAACAGCCTATGGTTGGGAGCCCCGGGTAAGCCCTCGGAAGGATGTCCCAGGACTCCCAACAGACCCACGGCCGCCACTGCGGCCTTGCCCAGGGGGTGGTCCGGGTGCTATCCCGCGTCTTTGGGGGTTTCGGGTGTGATCCCGCTTCTAAGGGGGGGCGTGCGTGAGCTCCTCACGTCACGCTGCCGTCATGGGCCTGCTTCTGTAACGACGGTGAGCTGCCCTCACACCGTCCACAGGCCCCCGGTCATGGAGGCCAATAGTCCTCGGTGAAGACACGTCGGCGGCGCCCAAGCCGACGACTGCGGAACTCGGGTGGGAGAGTTCTCTCCCGCTCCCGCCCCGCCGCCTCTTTCACGAGCATGATCTGCTCGCAGAAAAAGGCGGCGCAGTCCCACTTACTCCCGCTGGAGAGCATGGCTCGCACCATAGACCAGGATTAGGATATTTAACTTTTTTAGACCCCGCTTTGAACTGGACCTTTCACTGCTGCAAAAAATGCAGAAACACGAGTAATGAGGGCAAAACAATAGAACATAAAGCAGTACCGTACTTTACGGATTAACCCTAAATACACTGAGGTGGGCTGCTGACCATCTTGTGGTTACAGCTGCAGAATACCGCAGTGTAGGGTTTTATGAAGTGTAAGCTGCGTAGTGCGGTTTACGATTGTAGATACGTTCTAGCGCTAGATTTAAAAAACTTAGGACGTGAGTCTTGTGTTGATCTTGCATACACACTTCGACCAAGTAATATAATAGACTGGCCCATCCATAATCCGTTTTGAAGACGTTTGGTGAAACACATGTCAAGATAAGACATTTTACGCAAGATGCCTTCCTGTGCGTTCCCGAAGTGTAAAACACAAAAGGCAACACATATTATTCCCAGCTGTTCCGTTGAAGTAGTTCCGTGGCGAAACTAGTGAGACTATTTTTCCCAGTTGTCCCGTGGAACAAAGCAAAAAGAATGTATGTGTGCATGTCATGTCGTTGCTACAATATCTTTGTGTGTGAACTAGTCTCACTTTTTGAGTTCGTAATGTATGAGGTGGGCCCGTCTGTACTATTACTTGGTTGAAGCATACACAGATACACACCATTACTTAGAGATAGTACAACACTTCTTTCTCTGTAAGCTTTAATCTATCGTCCCGGTATAAGCAACAAGTACTCATCTATTTAAGCTTAGAAATTGTTCAACTACCTTCAAATTCAGAAAATAGCATGCCTTTATTATATTCAGTTATTGCAAAGCGCTTGAATTTTAAACGGACCGCTAAGACCCTTATTGCTTTGTGATACCAGTGTTATCATAGATAATATAATAAGCATTATTTGTGCAAGGAGCTTAAGTGGTCGAATAATTGATTTTGATAATGTTTGTGGTGCTCCGTGGGATAAACCAATAGTGAAATGTTTATTATGTTATATATATATGTATATATATGCTTATGTCTGAAAATGAAGATATAACAAAATAAGAGAAGCCTGCGTTCACTAGATTCCCGGCTTCGCCCACGTGAAGTGTCTCCGTTCCCGCTTCCAAAGGGAACGTCTAGCTAGATACATAGGTGGGGCTTGCGGCTTCGCCCGCTTTAAATTTTGTTCTCGATCCTGCTTCCGATGGGAACCCAGAGTAAAAAGTTGGATTCATCCCTGTACCAAAATTCAGTACTATCCGTTGACCCGTCAGAGTAACAAACGTTTCTCCGTCCAAACATCTTCACATTTATTTACTAGTTTCGTCGCCATTTCTACGCAAAAACATAGATTTGTACCCGTTAAAATGAAAGAGTAAAGTAATTACGGCAACTACAGCCTTCATCGCTCCGTTTCCGCTTATTTTCGCGCCACTTATAACAAGCCACAGCCACCCTTTGAGCGGAACTGTGCGACAAGAACTAACGGATTTTCTTTTCACCAATAAATGGTGGAATAAGAGGAAGGCTTATGTACAAAATTCTATTTATATGTATGTATTTGACTGACTTCTAGAATACCTACGTAGCTGACGACATTTAAATTACTGTGAATAAATCAGTACTTGATAAAAATAAGTAGGTAGGTACATTGATGTCAATATAATTATTGATTGGTTTAATGTATTTGTTTGGTATTTTGTACATGATAAAATGGTTGTGTTGTTTTTGGAGTATTTACGGACGCATGATATTCTACACAAATGTATTTTGTTCTGAATAAATGACTTAAGAAACTGGAGATTATGGAAAGATAATATACGTAAAATATTACATACAGATAGGCAACCCCCTGCCCCCCACTGAGCAAGCTTCTCCACTCCCGCCACAGATGTCATTATAGTTGCAGGCTTCGACTAAGTAATAGTTTAGACCGGCCCATCCATACGTTAGTTTTAAAGTTAAAGTGAGCGCATGCGCTACTTGGTGGTAGTCGGTGTTATTGTTCCGAAGGTGAAACACAAAATACAATATAAAGAGGAAAAACCTACTGATCTGTCGGCTGTGATATAAGTAAAGGTATCTAAGCGCACGGCAGTGCGCAGGCCAAGTTCCAGCAACAGGCCGCGCTCATGCCGTACACTATTTACACCATTACACTACCCGTTTAATAGGTTTACATGTGGGAATAGAAGCAGGAGTTAGTTTGTTTTACCAATTTCTGAGACGATCGCGTGAGTAGATACGGAATTATTACCTATTTAATTGATATACCTTACAACACCTCGTTAACTGTCGACATAAATTGTATTACTGGTGTTCATGACTCCACAGAATTGATGTGATATGATGGAATATGACGTCACTTAAACGGTATTACGACATAACTGTTGATTTGCATTTCAGTCTATTAAACTCAGGTAATTTCAGTTACACAGATACTCTGGGTGAAATAGGGTTGTAGTTAAGTCTTTTTAGTCAAATCTAGTCTCAAGCTTCGACCAAGTAATAGTATAGACGGGCCCACGTCATACATTACGAAAGTGAGAATAGTTCACAGACAAAGATTTTGTGCAGCAACGACACGACATGCCATACATCTTTTTTCGAATTTAGGCTAGTGTTTTTACACTTCGGGAACGCACAGGAAGGCATCTTGAGTAAAATCTTATCTTGCCACACGTGTTTCACCTTCGGAACAATCACACCCACTACCACCCAGTGAGCGCTTAAGTTCTTGAACGTCTTCAAAACCAATGTATGGATGGGCCCGTCTATTCTATTACTTGGTCGAAGGTCGTAGACGTGTGACTATTTATTGGGTCGTAGACGTAGTGACTCTTTGGAGTCAAACCCAGTCTCATCTGGGTGTTTCTAGCTACATCTACATCAATCTATACATACATATAATAAAATGATAGAAAAGTCTAAACTGTACATTAGAAATATTTAAAAAAAAATACTCGCTGGGTGTTCAACATAAGATACCGAAGCCGAAAATATAGTTGGAAAAATTTTTGTCTGTTTGTCTGTTTGCTTTGCTTTGTCCGGAAGGATCTCGAAAAGTACTCAATGGAATTGATTCAAATATTAACTAGGGGTAGGGTCTTCAAATAGGCTATATATTATCACGCTACATATCTTAGGGGCTAAGCAGAGAGCAATCAAATTGGTATTATAAAAATTACAGAGAAACATAATTATTACATATCTATATTTACATTATTACTATCTAAACTAAACCTAAATAAGGCCCCCGCGGCATTGTGCCCAAAAGACTGGCAGCATTCCCCCTTTGAATAGCAATGCCTATTCGTTGAGCGAGAAAACTGCCAGCCCTTGGGTCACCAGTTGACTCCACAAGGCGCTTTTTCAAATTCTTGAAAAATTTTTGCGCATTGGGACCCCATGGACCTAGGGTCTCGACACCGACTGGACAAAAACGATACGATGAGTCGAGACCCTTATATTTATTAATTTTAATATTTTCAGCCGCTTCCGCTGCTGCACTGGCTTTTAATTTTGTTTTAGGAAGATGGGACGGGGCTAGAGTGTCAACACAAGTTGCATCCCACACCAGGACCCGACCCATCTCCCACGGTATCAAAGTTATACCATCCGGTCTCTTGCCATCGTCCCTGAAAACGCCGTTTGGCTCTAAGAGCGCAGGCACATTGGCGGTGGCAAGAGCACGGCGGATGATGTCATTCAGCGCAGCGTGGCGTGAGAAGCGGCCTGCGCTCTTTAAACATGAAAGACCATGATGCCCCAAAGTGTCAACGTTAAAACCGCAGGGGCATCGATGTGGAGCGCAAAGCGTGACGCCAAGTCTCAAACCAACTGAAATTCTTAGGATGTCCGGTTCCAAAAAAGTTCCGGTGTTGGCTGTAGGGAAAGCTTTCAACCAATCACCGGATTCCTTTCTACTGAGCGCTAATAATCTGGCCCGATCCGGGCCTAAGCTAGCATTTAAAAAGGAGTCAAAGGTTAATTTTGACATAGCGTCGTCCCAGCTCCGTTGTAAATTTGGATGGGTGGGTAAATTTTGTCCCGGACAAGCCATTAGCCAAGCATTCTTGGCATCTGTAAGGCCAGTCGTCTCATAGTCTGTAAGACAATTCGTCAGAATTTTACCTACGAGACTCGACGTGGCATGTACAGATGACAAAAAACCGGCCAAGTTCGAGTTGTACTCGCCCATGAAGGGTTTCGTAGCAGCAGGTAATATAATATAAAAGTTCTTATAGTTCGTTGTAACTTTGATTGATGTTTTAACACGTTCGCAGTGGTAGTGATAGCGGTTTATGACGTATTAAAAAAAAACTACCAACTCGATCTCGTTCGAACTAATTTTCGTTGGTAGTTTTTATGGTAATGTACATTATATATTTTTTTTAGATTTATCATTCTCTTAGTTTAGAAGTTAGAGGGGGGGGGGGACACACATTTTTCCTCTTTGAAAGTGTCTCTTGCGCAAACTATTCATTTTAGAAAAAAATGGTGTTGGAAACCTCAATAACATTTTTGAAGACCTATCTATAGATACCCCACACGTATGGGTTTGATGAAAAAAAAAATTTTGAGTTTCAGTTCTGAGTATGGGGACCCCCAAAATTTACTACTTTTTTTCTAGTTTTATATTAGAATCTTAATGCGGTTCACAGAATACATCTAGTTACCAAGTTTCAATGGCATAGGCCTTATAGTTTCGGAGAAAAATGACTGTGACACACGGACGGACAGACAGACAGACAGACAGACAGACAGACAGACATGACGAATCTATAAGGGTTCCGTTTTTGCCATTTGGCTACGAAACCCTAAAAAGGCTGGCAAAGCCACACTAGAAATTTTGCGGATCCCTAGCCCACTATATTTAATGGGAAGAGATGCCTGGGACCAAGATGGTTCGCTCAGTTGTATATTGAGAATTGATTCCAAAGAAGATTTGATTAGCGAATCAATAGAAAATAAATGACTTTGATGTTTCCAAAAAGGACAACAGCGAAGCAAATAAATAGATTTGGGAACAAACATACAAAATTTCAGAATTGTGATTGCGTAATGTGAACAAATAGAATGTAGCCGATCTACATTGGATTCAAATTTTGAAATTTTTTGTGCTATTAACTCGGGAATAGCATCTTCAAATATAGGGGACCCTAGGAGGTAAAGATTCTCTCTGCTAACAATTTTAATATTCGGACATAGGGAATTGAATTTTTCAACGAGTTCCGAATTAATGTGATTATTATGAATATATAATTCACACTTATTAAAATTTAATTCCAAACCAATTAAATGAAATTTATTTTTAATTTCTATAAGATCTGACAGAACAGAAACTGCATCACCTCCAAGAGTCCCGTCATCTAAATACCAGACGTTAAATTTTGACTTTAAATTTTGAATGATGGGGTTAATGGCTAGGCTGAAAATGGCTGGTCCGAGGGGATCACCCTGCTGGCAACCGACTTCAGAAGAAAGTTCGTTGCATTTATACATTAATTTGGAAGGTTCGTGATAACAGTTAAGTAAATAGTTATAAATTTCAGGAACATTGCTTCTAATTTCTGACAGCAGGATGTCACGGTTTACCGAATTAAAAGCATTTTTGACATCAATTTTCAGCAAAACCTCACACTCACCTTTATTAAGGTAGGTGCGTAAGGCGTGGACCGCCGCCTCACACCCACCTTTGGTACCAAACCCTAATTGAGTCGGTTCAAATTTTTGTTGTAATTTTGACAAGATGTATCGGACAGAAATTTTGGATGCTAAACGCCTAAAAGTGGACCCAACAGCAATAGGACGGACTCCTCCGTCTTTTTTAGTGAGAGCAATGAGATTAGCTCCATAGATAACAGGAGCGATCTCAGGGTTAATGTTACCAGAGAGCATGAGGTTTACTAATTTTGTTAAACAACCGATGAGGTGCTTACCTGCATCACCCACACAGTGAGAGGTTAGGTCTTTTAGGTGTTGTGGAGAAAGACCGTCAAGACCAGCTGCTGATCCGACTTTAAAAGCATTAATCGCACTCACTGTGTCCTTATCCTGTGCAAGTAAAAAATAATTTTTTAAAATAATTTTTTAATAATTAATTTTTTTAATATTTTTTTTAAATAATTATAAAATAATTTTCACGCGTACGAAGTCGCGGGCAACAGCTAGTAAATAAATAAAGAGGAAAAATTTGTATTTTTGTGTGTTTGTAATGATTAAACTCAAAAACTACTGTGCCGATTTGCAAAATTCTCTCACTATTGGTAAGCTACACTATCTACGGGTAACATAGGCTTTATTTTATTCCCGTATTCCCATAGGAACGGGTACTATGCGGTGCGGGTGAAACCGTGAGACGTCCGCTAGTCTGTACTTAATATTATAAAGAGGAAAGATTTTATTGTTTGTTAAACTACTGAACCGGTTTGAAAAATTCTTTCACTATTGGGAAGCTGCTCTATCCGCGGGTAACATAGGCTTTATTTTTTCATATAGTTCCCATGGGAACGGGAAGTATGCGGGTGAAACCGCGTGACGTCCGTTAGTGTTTTATAAGTATTAAAATCCGGGATCTGATACGCATTATGACCACAATTTAAATTCCATTTCATTTTCAATCCCATTGAAACGTCAACCAAAATGAAACAATACTATTCGTTTGAATATAAAAGATAATGCACGTAGTTGCGATTATCGGATAATCGCGATAATCGGATGCAGATAATGATTGATTTAACTATGAATACCGGTGCTCGGTGTAGGTTTAACAAAATGTCGGTAATATTGGTTTATTTCAAATATTTGCTTTTTGATGTGGTCAGTGGTGTTAAAAGTAAAATGCAGATTAAATAGAGACAACTGACTGCTAAGAGTAGATATTTATTGCGGTCTTGGGACATCCTTCCGAAGGCTTACCCGGGGGCTCCCGAACGTAGGCTGTTGGGCGTTACGTGAGGTTTTTTAATCGGTAGGAGTCCGGCATAGCATCCATGAGGACTTTCACTCACGTTAAAAAAAAAGAGTATTTATTGCGTCGTTGTTCATTTTTGCTCACTAACAATTTTGGCGGTATCGCCATACTTCGACCAAGTAATAGTATAGACAGGCCCACGTCATAAGTACATTACGAACTCAAAAAAAGAGCCTAGTTTCACACACAAAGATATTGTAGCAACGACATGACATGCACACATACATTCTTTTTTCGAATTTAGGGTAGTGTTTATACACTTCGGGAACGCACAGGAAGGCATCTTGCGTAAAATCTTATCTTGCCACACGTGTTTCACCTACGGAACAGTAACACCGACTACGACCGAGTGAGCGCATGCACTTACTTTAACGTCTTTTATTTATTTATTTATTGTTATTTCTTCTCTAAGTCAGTCTTCAAAACTAATGTATGGATCTGCCCGTCTGTTCTATTACTTGGTCGAAGCCGCCATACGATACTTATAGTCACGCTTTTATTCCATGTAGGGGTACACAACACAGAGACATTTGATATGCCATTAGGGCATATCAAATGTCTCTTATGTCAGTATCTTGTCTCACAGTACCCCTTAGAATTTCCCAAGCGAATTTACGAGTATATTTGTGTTATGCTGTAGACAACACTCTCTCGCTCGAGACCATGGTGCGAGCCATGGTCTCCAGTGGGAGTAAGTGGGACTGCGCCGCCTCTGTCTGCGAGCAGGTCATGTGAGTGAAAGAGGCGGCGTGGTGGGAGCGGGAGAGAACTCTCCCACCTGAGTTCCGCAGTCAGCGGCCTGGGGCCGCCGACGTGTCTTTGTCAAAGACTATCGGCCTCCATGAACGGGGGCCTGAGGACGGTGAGTGGGCTGCTCACCGTCTTTACAGAAGCAGGCCCATGACGGTAGCGCGACGTGAGGGATTCACGCACCCCTAAGAAGCGGGATCACTCCCAAAAACCCCCCAAAGTCGCGGAATAGCACCCGAACCACCCCTTAGGCGAGGCTGCAGTGGTAGCCGTAGGTCTGTTGAGAGTACTGGGACATCTTCCCGAGGGCTTACCCGGGGCTCCCGACCGTAGACTGTTGGGCGTTACGTGAGGTTTTTTACGACTAAAAAACCTCACATAATGCCTAACAGCCTACGGTGCAACGCGAAGGAAAATCCTTCATGTAGGCATAGCATATTATCCCTCACGTTAAAAAGAAACCCTCCTTAAATACTTTGTTCTTCAGTTCAGTATTATTTTTATAGCGGCAACAGAAGTACATCATCTGTGAAAATTTCAGCTGTCTAGTTAAAATGGTTCTTGAGATACAGCCTGGTCGACAGCCGGACAGCGGAAACTTAATAATACGAACCTGTTTTTCCCCTTTAGGTACAGAACCTTAAAAAGAATGCATTCTATCAAAACATCTACAACGTACATCCTATCTGAATAAGGTCGACACTTTTATTAGGGTCCATCTCCATTAGCAGGAGACCCCGTCCCCGTATTTAATGATACCAGTTTTATGTCCCATCTGGCTTAAATAATACTGTTTTATAGCCTGTATAAGCCACTTACTTGACTTACGTATGCAAGTAATTAAAAGTGTTTTGTCGTAAAAAGTGGTTTATCAGTCTACAAGAAAGCATGGTCTCTACATCCATCCTGGGTTTTGATGGTATACGTAGTGTATTTAAGAATGTCACCCAAATTTTAGTAATGATTGTAATTTAGTCCGGTGTCGTGACGATCTATCGATTGAACTCAAAATTTGATACGAACCGTAGATACCAGTAGATACCAATTTTAGAGATGGTCTTGATCTTGATCTTAGGACTCGTCTGGTCTAACGAACTCTATTATGAGCTAAAAATGCTCGAAACTAAAAACACGATTAATTTTCGATAACTCGAAGCACTTTTTTCCTAATGATTATAGTTATTTTATTATAAAATAGCAGACGTCACGCGGTTTCACCCGCGTAGTTCCCGTCCCGTAGGAATACGGGATTAAAATGTAGCCTATGTTCACAGCTAATAGTGTAGCTTTCCAACAGTGAAAGAATTTTTCAAATCGGTCCAGTAGTTCCGAAACCTATTCGTTACAAATAAATAAACAAAAAACAACAAAACAAAGCTTTCCTCTTTATAATATTAGTATAGATTTATTTCTTTGAAAACGCAGAATATCGCATCTATCGTTTCCTTATACGCTAAAATGTATATATTTAATCTTCTTTCAATCGATTAGCGTCATACGGACTCTTTAGTTACATTTACATACACGGGATAGTGAACTACACGGATAAAAGGTTACATAATAAATAACACTCGCATAGCTTACAAAACACATTGTTTTATAATTACGTACGTATCTACTCCAAAATAGAATTAACATCCTCACTCCTCACCGCAGGCATAATTGAATATTTCACACATTCATAAACTAATGTATGTCTAATGTACACACGGAGAACATGTTATGCGTCCCAGAGACGATCATTGTGAATTGACAAGTCACTAAGCAAAGACACTACGTATGTGTACAGTACACACAAGTCGATGCACACACACAAGAAGCTACTTTGACTATATTTCTTCTATGCTTTGACTGCCTCTGTGCCGCAGACGTCGGTAGCCTAACCACAGAATACTTTTTTTATATTTTAAGAAAGAAGTGTAACGGCCTACCACACTGGAGGTCCTGTGTTAGATTCCGAGGTCAGAAAATATTTGTGTGATCCACAAATGTTTGTTTCGGAGTTCAGGTGTTTTTTATGTATAAAATGTATGTATTTAGAAATATATACGTATGGCTATCAGTCGTCTAGATCCCATAGCACAAGCTTACTAGCTTAATTTGGGCTAGATGATGTTGTTGTCCACAAATATTTATTTAATTATATTTACTTTCATTCATCTGAGATTGACATCAATCAAGTAATTGATCGTCTCTGTGACGCTTACTTAAACCCAACCGTGGGACTTTAAATTAACATACAAATATGCGTGCCCTATAATTACTTTTTAAACTTATAATTAATAAATCATCCCCTCGGTTTTGAGGATTTGTAAGGGATAATTGGTAGCAAGTTAAGTGAAAGGGTAAATAATTGTAATTCCCTTGAGTAAAGTTTGATAATGTGTCAATTTTACATCTAAACTTAGGTTGTACAATAAAAGCCGCCAGGAAAATTTCAAGGTAAAATTTGTTTTCGGTAAAATAGGTACTTTAAGGGCGGTAAGATGTTTCGGGAGCCCTGGGGGATGTCCGAGGATTCACTCGGGACTACCAGTCACCTGTAGCTTTAGCCAGTAGGAGTCCCGTATGGCAAACCTTCAGGAAATTCATAAAAATATATCGGTCTAGCTAGTGCGTTACCTCTGCAGCGCAGCGATATGTGTATTACACTGCCGTGCTGAGATAGCAGGTTCGATTCTTGATTCAGCTGTTTAGATAATAGATACTGTAGCAAAAGCTTATAATAATATGGCGCTGCGTGCCACTAGGAACTGCTAAATGATTACACATATTTCCATAATGTTTATACCTACTTATGTATTCTCTTTTAGCCCCTCTTTATAAAAGAGAGTGCAGAGGGGCTTATGTCGAGACTTTGTCTGTAGTCTGTGAATCTGTCGCATTAAACTACATCCCTAGGTCACGTGGATCGTCTGTTTAAAGTTTGAAATAAAACAAAAATGACAACGTCAATCGGATTGAACTTTCACAATAAACGTGTTAGAGAGGTCTTGGGAGGATCTTACGGCTTCTTGTTTAGAAATGCGTAGCCTTATATTTTTAACTGAACCAAAGATAATATAATACGTAATGTATTACATACAGATAGGAAACTCCCTGCCCCTCACTGACCAAGCTTCTCCACCCCCGCCAGTGCTGCGCCACAGCTGTCATTATTGTTGACGGCTGTCGTGAGGGAACATTTGCTTAGCCTTAATGGTCACACGCACACATTCAAGCTCTATACGATGACAAAATTGATAACAAATCATGTGTATGAAGTTTCCGCCCTGTGATTGAACACCGAACAGAGCCAAACACTACTACGGACTTTTTCACGATGATTCTGGCAAAAGCTTTAGTCGATGCTCGTCAAAAAATATTCTTAACGGTCACATATTCTAGTAATATTAGGTAAACTGTTCATGGATGTCGAAAAACAGAAGGCTCGTTTTAGCAAAAAAAGCCTTAGCAAATCGCTAGAAAGCACTCCAGAATGCTTGTTAAAACTCTCACGCGAATAATCGCGAAAGTGCTCATTACAAATGAATGCTCAAGTCTATCAGCAACATTATACAAGATCTAAATAGGTCGGAGCTGAGGAGCTGTGTAACTACGTAGTGCCTTCGACCAATTAATAGTATAGACGGGCCAATCCATACATTAGTTAAGCGCGTGCGCTTACTCGGTCGTAGTTGGTATTTATGTTCCGAAGGTAAAACAAGTGTGGCAAGATAAGACATTTTACGCAAGATGCCTTCCTGTGCGTTCCCGAAGTGTAAACAAGAAGCCGTCAGACGGTCTCACCCGACTTCCCCTCTGTGAAAGTGAAAGTTACGTGATAACTAAAACCGACAACTCAACTTGACGATTACCATTCAATAACTTGTATGTGTGGTACTATACTGTAAGTATAAGTTGGTTAATAAATAAATAAATAAATAAAGTTCAATCCGATTGACGTTGTCATTTTTGTTGTATTTCAAACTTTGAACAGATGATGCACGTGACCTAGTGACGTAATATAATGCAACAGAGTCACAGACTACAGACACAAGTCTCGCCATAAGTCCCTCTGCAATCTATTTTATTAAGAGGGGCTAAAACACTACCCTAAATTCGAAAAAAGAATGTATATATGCATGTCATGTCGTTGTTACAATATCTTTTCGTTTGAACTAGTCTCACTTTTTGAGTTCGTAATGTATGACGTGGGCCCGTCTATGCTATTTCTTGGTCGAAGCGTAGTACGAGTATTACCTTAGGCGTAACTTAGACTTGTATAATCCCCCTTCCTGCCCTGAATACGCAACGCAGTTCGTGGCAATGTTTATGAATGTTCACCGTAAGTAGGGCGTAAGGTACCTTGTACCTATTTGTAGCTACTTAGTGCTAGTCTTTAGGGTTCTGTACCCAAAGGGTTAAAACGAGAAGAAAAAATTGAGGTGGCAACAAACTTGATAAATAGTTTTTTTTATGTTTTGCATTTATATATTACTAGCTGATCCCCGCGGCTTCGACCGCTTAGAAGTCGTTTAACACATAAAATCATTATCCTCCTTTTGCGCAGTCAGTTAAAAAGTAGCCTATGTCCTTCCCTGAGACTCAAACTATCTCTATACCGAATTTCATCAAAATCGGGTCAGCGGTTTAGGCATGAAAACGTAACAGACAGACAGACAGAGCTACTTTCGCATTTATAATATTAGTAGGGATAGAAGGGATTGCAGTTTTTGGATACGAAGCCCTTCGTGGGCGAATACGACACGTTCTTGGTCAATTTTTAGGGTTTCGAACCCTTAGGGTAAAAACAGAACCCTATTCATGAATCTTCGCTGTCCTTCTGTCTGTCTGTCCGTCATGAAGCTATACCTTAGGAACCGTAATAGCTAGAGAGCTGAATATTTCACAAATGATGTATTTCTGTTGCCGCTATGACAACAAATACTAAAATCAGAAAAAAAGGGGGGGGATTAAGGGGGGCTCCCATACAACAAACGTGATTTTTAACCGACTTCAAAAAAAGGAGGACGTTCTCAATTCGTCTGTATTTTTTTTTGCCGTTTTTGGTACAGAATCCTCTGAGGGCGAATTCGACACGCATTTGGTCGGTTTTTTTATTTATTAAGCATACTACCATGATAGCCACATGGCAGCCTTATGCAATATTTAGGCTAGAAAATTTAAAAAAATCTCATTATTTTTTAACAGTAGTTACATTAATTTGTTTGAAGTAGTTTCTGTCTTGGAATAATTATTGGTAGTCTATTTTGTAAAGCCCTACTAGTTCAATATTCTGTTTTAACTAAGCATTTGTTGAAAGACGACGATTAATTGATCAAGATGTCAGAAACAATTACATCTCCTGAGAATTTGTGTTAAAACGCTGCCTAAATTGTAACATGCCGAACTGTAGAGTACCAAATTAATTCTTGCCAATATACCTATCTCGAATTATTTTGTCACTATGTGGTACTTAGATTATTTATCATTTAAATTCTCGATTTTTTTTGTTTAACGTTAGGAAAAATCCACATGGAGCTATGCCGGACTCCTACCGACTAAAAAACCTCACGTAACGCCCAACAGCCTATGGTTGGGAGCCCCGGTAAGCCCTCGGAAGGTTGTCACAGGACTTTATACTCTTGATTGTTGGCACTTGGTGGAATTTCTTGTAACACATTATGCACTTTTTGCTTAATCACTTGTACTTTTTCTTTTTTCCACAATTTCTACCATTATCTATACTAATATTATAAAGAGGAAAGATTTGATTTTTTGCTTTTTTGTTTTTTTGTTTGTTTGTTTGTAACGAATAGGCTCCGGAACTACTGGACCTATTTAAAATTTTTTTTCACTGTTGGAAAGCTACACTCTTTGCGGTGAACATAGGCTATATATTATTCCCGTATTCCCACGGGAACGGGAACTACGCGGGTGAAACCGCGTGACGTCCGCTAGTTACAGATAATGTAAGGTATGAACAGTTAAATTACCTTTGACAATGCTATAAAGCGAAACCGGTCAGGTTATCTGTAATAATTTGTTGTTATTTGTTGAAATTGTGGAAAAAAGTACAAGTAATTAAGCAAAAAGTGCATAATGTGGTACTCTTAGATTATTTAAAGGTGGTACTATAGTTGCCGACATTCACCATTATGTCACAAGTCCTGGGGTATCCTTCCGAGGGTTAACCCGGACTCCCAACCGTAGGCTGTTAGGTAGGATACGTGTGGTTTTTAGTCGGTAGGAGTTCGGCATAGCATACCTGTAGGATTTGCTCACGTTAAAAAATACTAATTATAAAGAGGAATGATTTGATTGTTTTTTTACATCGAATAGGCTCCGAAACTACTGGACCGATTTGAAAAATTCTTTTACTGTTGGGAAGCTAAACTATCCCCGGGTAATATAGTCTACATTTTATTCTCGTATTCCCACGGGAACGGGAGCTACGCGGGTAAAACCGCGTGACGTCCGCCAGTTATACATATTGCACCCTTGCGAGGCTAGGTCGAACCACTGTAACCTGTCCAACCGTTTATTTTACTTTTGACAGCGGCCTGAGAACTAACTGTTCCATTTTTTTTAACGTTAGTAAAAATCCATCATGGATGCTATGCCGGACTCCTACCGACTAAAAAACCTCACGTTACGCCCAACAGCGTATGGTTGGGAGCCCCGGGTAAGCCCTCGGAAGGATGTCCCAGGAGGCAACTGTTCCATTATTCTTAAAAGTTAACTTAAACTTAAATGGTAAAAGAAATTAGATAAACTGCCTGATCACATTTATCTACGTTAAAATTATAATTCACTAGCGGACGTCACGCGGTTTCACCCGCGTAGTTCCCGTTCCCGTGGGAATAAAATATAGCCTATGTTCACCGCAAAGAGTGTAGCTTCCCAACAGTGAAAGAATTTTTCAAATCGGTCCATTAGTTCCGGAGCCTATTCGTTACAAACAAACAAACAAACAAACAAACAAACAAACAAACAAAAAAACAAATCTTTCCTCTTTATAATATTAGTATAGATTAAAGAAACAAAAGTACAATAAAATAATAAAGTCAAAAGTAAAATAAAAGACAGTGTATCCCTACTAATATTATAAATGCGAAAGTAACTCTGTCTGCCTGTCTGTTACGCTTTCACGCCTAAACTGCTGGAGCGATTGAGATGAAATTTGGTATAGGGATAGTTCGAGGCACTAAGAAGGACATAGGCTACTTTTTACCGACAGTGCAAAAGGAAGGTTATGATTTTACGATATAGGTAACGACTCTTACGCGATAACGACTTCTACGCGGTCGAAGCCTCGGGGAACAGTTAGTAGTATTATAAAGCACAGTGCCCTCAAAATTATGTTCAACAAACAATATTATCATCAATAACACAAGGTAATAGGATACAACATCATAAGTCGGTCAGCCTACAATATTAATTCGACAGAACATCTCAGCCTCAAAATAGCTTCCTGATTTCTCATTATTATGTTCTATTTATTATCTATCTGGGGCAGCGATACCAGAGGAAGATATAATGCTTTAATCTCTGCCCTCAGAAGACCCCAGGGTTTGAAATACAATCTTCATAACATACTAGTGGCTAGGGACTGACTTGTGAAATGGGATAGATCAACACAAATATTTTGAGGAAAGATTTGTATTTTTGTAGGTATGTAAAGAAGAAACTTGTACAATGCTGTTTTTTTAATATGTTTTGTCTTTCTATTGTATTTTAAGTGTACATAAACTAATAATAAAAAGAAACTTAAATAATGACCGATTTCAAAAATTCTTTAGCGTGTACATAAACTTTAAATAAAAAGAAACTCAAATAACGGCCGATTTTAAAAATTCTTTTGCTATTAGAAAGCTATGTACATTATCTATCACTAAGTAACAGGTATACCTACTATAATATTTTATGGCCGTATTACTTAGACCATAGGGCGCTTGCACATTGCACGATATCGTGGCACGATATCGTCCACGATATCGTACGATATCGTTCCACGATATTGTACGACATCGTTTCACGATATCGTACGATATCGTGGAACGATATAACCGAACGAAATTGTGTGCTTCAAGCTGTAATCCTCACCTTTGAAATCTCAATGAAAACGAATTTTGACAACGCCAAAAAATAGTCGTGAAATAGTCGTAAATAGTCGTACATGTAAAAAAAATAGTCGTATTATAGTTTCGGCGTTATAGCTATAGGTTAGTGAGGATTATGGCTTGAACGTCAAGCTGTAATCCTCACCTCTGGTGCAAGAAAACGGTTAATGCTATCGAATTGGTTTAGGTTCCAAAAAATAGTCGTGAAATAGTCGTAAAGACCTGCAAAATCTCAGAAATAGTCCATAAGCGGTTTCCGAGATGTGAAGGTACCCTGGTGAGGATTATGGCTTGAACCTTTGAAAACTTCAAATTTCTCCGGAACGCCTGCGAGTTTCGGTTCAAAGTTTGTGCCAAAAAATAGTCGTGAAATAGTCGTAAGAAGCTATAATAAATTTGAGTTGATTTAATGTGAAAATAAAAACTTTTTATTTTCCCTACATTTCTATTGATGTACAGTCGTGTACAAAATTTGTAACTTCCAATGATACTAGAGGAAGTCACGCGGTTTTATCCGAATAGGCTCCGAAACTACTTCACCGATTTGAAAAATTCTTTCACTGTTGGGAAGCTACACTCTTCCCAGTAAACATAGACCTTATTTTATTCCCGCATTCCTATGGGAACGGGAACTACGCGGATAAAACCGCGTGACTTCCTCTAGTATCATTGGAAGTTACAAATTTTGTACACGACTGTACATCAATAGAAATGTAGGGAAAATAAAAAGTTTTTATTTTCACATTAAATCAACTCAAATTTATTATAGCTTCTTACGACTATTTCACGACTATTTTTTGGCACAAACTTTGAACCGAAACTCGCAGGCGTTCCGGAGAAATTTGAAGTTTTCAAAGGTTCAAGCCATAATCCTCACCAGGGTACCTTCATATCTCGGGAACCGCTTATGGACTATTTCTGAGATTTGGCAGGTCGTTACGACTATTTCACGACTATTTTTTGGAACCTAAACCAATTCGATAGCATTAACCGTTTGCTTGCACTAGAGGTGAGGATTACAGCTTGACGTTCAAGCCATAATCCTCACTAACCTATAGCTATAACGCCGAAACTATAATACGACTATTTTTTTTACATGTACGACTATTTACGACTATTTCACGACTATTTTTTGGCGTTGTCAAAATTCGTTTTCATTGAGATTTCAAAGGTGAGGATTACAACTTGAAGCACACACGAAATTGACACAGTATAACCCACAGCTTGTTATTCGGTTAGTAGCTTTGCGCCAGGAAAGGTAACCGCGCGATTCTTAAAGCTAATTAAAATATTAGAAGCAATAATGGCAGCAGTAAACAAGTTACGTTTACTTTATCTTTTATATTTACGGAGAAAAAAACGATACTGTAGAAGAACATTTTGGGTTGATCCTCTTCTACAAGTGCGATATTTAGAAGGAACTTATTACCTTCTCTTCTATACACTGTGTGCGCGAAGTGAAATGTTTAATAATTTTTTTCGAATGACCCAGAACACTTTCGAGTTCATACTGTGTCATTTGTTGGAGGTTTTAAAAAAACAAGACACTAACTTCCGGATGGCAATACCACCGCGGGAATGTTAGCAGTATCTATAAGTTACGAATCACGTGATAATTTTGCAATCCAAAAGGTCCGCCGCACCGTAATCACAAAATTTCGTGATGGATATCATTTAAGGGGTTTTTTCGAATGCTGAGTACGAATTACGTGATAATTTTGCAATCCAATATTCCCGCCTAAGCTATTTACAGTAGTAAACTAAAAAGATTTGCTTGTTAAGTTTAGGCATTCTGAACTAGCAATGCGAAATTACTATGACAAAAGATTTTTATTGTAAAATTAAGGCCAATTACATTAAATTGGTACCTAGCATACGAAAAAACCCTTAAACGATACCCATTATGGAATTTTGTGATTACGGCGCGGCTGCCATATTGGATTGCAAAATCATCACGTGATTCGTACTCAGCATACCAAAAAACCCCTTTAACGATACCCATCATAAAATTTCGTGATTACGGCGCGGCGACCATATTGGATTGTAAAATTATCACGTGATTCGTACTCAGCATACCAAAAAACCCCATAAACGATACCCATCATGAAACTTTGTGATTACGGCGCGGCGGCCATATTGGATTGCAAAATTATCACGTGATTCGTACTCAGCATACCAAAAAACCCCTTAAACGATACCTGGAGCATGACTTGTAGCTCACTAGAAGTCATGCTCCAGGAATGTCACGGGTCAGTAGATGCGCACGTCTGTGTGAGTGAGCCGTTTCGCACGTTTCTATGAAGTTACTCTACTGTTGTAAGTATCTGTATATTGTCACGACAGTAAATATCGTCCACGATATCGTGCGATATCGCGCGATATCGTGACGATATCGTGGCAGTGTGAAAGCGTGTAGTAGTAATTGTATCAAAACACCGCTCCTACGATATCGTACGATATCGTGTCGTTACGGTTATCGTGGCAGTGTGCAAGCGCCCATATAATGGTTAGATGATCTAAGCCGTATTACCACGGAAGAAAGAATTACTACGCCCGAGAGAAACCGTATGAAATCCACTAGGACTAGTCTACACTAATATTATAAAGACGAATAAAAAATATTTTGGTGTGTATGTGTGTGTTTGTTTGTAATGAATAAACTCAAAAACTACTGTACCGATTTCAACATTTTTTTCACCAAAAGCTACATTCATCACGCGTAACATATACTATATTTTATTCCCATATTCCCACGGGAACGGGAGCGTGGCGTCCGCTAGTACCTTTTAAAATGCAATGATGTGGGTACACCTTTATTGATTGTTGTTATTTTTATGAGTGAACGTTTCGGATATTGGAGACGAAAACAATTTTAGTCGATCGATAAGATTGCTTTATATTTTGGCGGGAATGGAAAGAGACGTGAACGACATTACTCAGTTGTACAATTTTTTAAAATCGGTGTATTTTGGGTGTTTCTGTGTGTAAAATGGTGGATTCTTTAACATAAAAAGGTTCTGAGGTCTGAATTTAATGCTTAGATAGTAAGTACCTGTACAATATCTGAATATTTATTTACAGGTATTATTTAAAATGTACTTATCCATAAATTCTTCCCAGATTAATGAAATATTGCTGCGTACTTACTTTTATCCCCGAAGGGATAGGCAGAGGTACCTATAGCATACACACACATTACGCCTTATAGCTTTTTGTGCTAAGAAATATTAAATAAGTATAGGCAAATATGTACATTAAGTTAAAGTTTAAAGATACTGTTTGAGAATGTTTCAAACAATCCCAAAATTTCGAATAATTTCAATTAATACGACATTTCCTTTCCGGTTACAGTATCAACATCACTTTAGGGGAAGTCAAATCTGACAAAGAAACGGTGAAATACCAGGAACGTCGAAAACTTTTTGCATAATTAAATTTTAGGCGGAGTCGCTTCGAACCAACGTCTACCACACTTGGCCTGATAAAAAAGTTTTCGGGGAAAAATATTCTAACAGTCATAAAAACTTAGGAAGGCTCTTCCTTTATATGTTGTATTTACAAGAAAAATGGTTGTATTTTTTTACTTCATACCTTGTATATTAGGCGGCAAAACATTTACAAAGGATATTAAAAAAGTACGGTAGAAGGAAATTGTTACAAAACTCTTTCAAAAGTTTTTGATCATGAAAAATTGTACTTACGTTGTTTTATTATTAACAGATGTTTCATTTCGATGAATAGATTTGAGCAATGTGCTTGAGACGACATCATTCAAGGGGACGCCTTATCATCATCAATCAATCAATTAATTATTAATACATATAATAAAATCGTAACAGGTCGCTGTCTGTACATGGAAGATAAATAAGCAAAAATATTATAGGGGGACTTTATAAAAGCAATAGAACCCAAAACAATGGTTTTTAGAATTTTTGTCTGTTTGTCTGTAAATCTGTATGTCTGTACGTTTGTGCACGCTAATCTCAGTAACCGCTTAACCGATTGCAATGCGGTTTTAGTTTATGTCAATCGGTTAATAAATAAAAAAGTTATATCACTTTAAAGAATTTTTCGAAGGCGTGGACTGAATTGTTTTAGAATAGACTTAATCTTTAAGCTTTTTTATGATTAAGCAATCAGGGCAATTTCACACGCTGGTTGATGAGTCTGCTGAAGAAATACCTCTCCTTTCGTACATCTTGTGACGTAAACGAAGTTGCGGGTTCAGCTAGTACATGTAAATATTTATATTCCCTCTTACTTACCCTACCTCTCTGCGATGGTTGTTTATTTTGATTTGTTTTATTTAAATATGCATGTCATTATGGCCAAAGGCAGCGCATTCCACAACTACTTGTAAATACAGTAATTCTGATGACTTAAAGTATCTTAAAAGCGAATCAATAAGAAACATAGAACCTTTTTTTTCGTATAATTGGAAGAGAATATGAGCATGAGCACTTCGCCGAAGACAAATTGAGAGCAATTTGTCTAAATTTCGTTAATATTCCTACAGTCATTGCATACTAAAACACTTAGAACCTTTCAGTCAGAAACTTTCATTTCAAAGTTAAATTAATTCCAATTTCTAAGTGCTCGATGAGTATAAATGTTGAACTCCCGCCATTTGTACTTATCTATGCCTTTTCATAGAGTTTTAGACGACTCGCTGGGCAACTTCACTATTAATCGAATTAGTCGAATAGTAGAATCGAGTGTGGATAAGAGTAGTGGGAAAATTACACATGTCGAAAGCTCTTTCAAAATTCAATATTGATATTACAGACTTATTCAAGTGGAGTGCCTTGTTCGAACCAAATTATAATAATACTCAATATTGAAAGTAATAACCACCGAACTAGTGGTAATGACTTTGCTTTGTATTCATGGACGTGTCGCAAGTGCCTATGTATTAGGATTATGCGAAACAAACGTTTTTTTTTGAGTTTGAGTTTGATTGCCCGCTGCTGTGCCCCCATGGTGGTTTTCAGCCAAATCCGGTCAGCCGTTAGAGCGTGATTGAGTAACAAACATCCAAACTTCTTCACAAACTTTCACATTTATAATATTAGTAGGATTTTGAGGAAATAAATCTCAAAGACTAAACTTAACATCCAAATGACCTTCAAAATACATACTGCTATGATGGCAGTATAATATTATATTTTAGGTCCGTATTTATGTTCCTGAGAAATTATACAGACATACTGCCAGACACACGAAGCAGACAATCTCATTCAGTATTGTAATTTATGTACCCAATGTTGTGTTAAGATGATGGAAGAGCGCGTAACTTTATTATTGTTTAATGAAACGTAATAAAGTTCATATATCAAACTCAGCTGGTGTCTTAAGTTTAAGTTCAGCGAGGCTTGAGGTTTTGCCAGCCCTTGGGTGTGTAGTCTAAGCCAAACGCTTTGTGCAACTTAAAATAAAAACTATTCAAATCAGCCTACGCATTTTTTTTCCTTTTTGTTTTTAAAGTGAGGAAAATCCTACATAGATGCTATGCCGGACTGCTACCGACTAAAAACCACACGCATCCTACCTAACCTAACAGCCTACGGTTGGGAATCTCGGGTAAGCCCTCTCGGAAGGATACCCCGGACTCCCAACATACCTTCGGGTACCACTGCGGCCTCATCTATGTATAGCTCTTCTAATTTCGCATCCAGCCCCTGCCTGTAACCTTTTCTACTTCGTCAGTCCGTCTGGCTGGTGGAGGTTCCTACCTTACGTTTCCCGAAATGCGGTTTCGTTGTAATTTTATAACTCAAGAACGGGCTCACCTATCCAAACCAAATGTTTAGGGTTTGTTGGGAATATTTAGTAGATGGTTTATGTGAAGTTTGCACAAAATCGGTCGAGCGGTTCTTTATTTATCACGCAAACGAAGTTGCGCGGGGTCAGCTAGTATAGTTATAATTTGAAATACGAAACATACAGGACATAGAAATATTGTGAGTTTCATATTTTGAAACGTACGACGTTGCCTTTTTAGGCCCCCTTTTTACGTGAGGGAAAATCCATCTTGCAACGCCCGGCATAGCACTAAAAAACCTCACGAACGCCCAACAGCCTACGGTCTGGAGCCCCGGGTAAGCCCTCGGAAGGATGTCCCAGGACTCTCAACAGACCTATGGCCACCGCCCCGCCTGGGGGCCTTTTTAGGTCCTCTGCTTGATTCTAGACGTTCAAATGAACTACAAACTATATTTTTTGACTGAAAAGTACGCTTTTGTTTCCAGCTTGGCTGGTATTGAAAATGTACATACCTAAATTAAATTGAGTATATTCGGTCAGGTGAGCAGTACCCTTGTCTGTCTCGGTATAAACAATTAATTTCATGACTATCAAAGCAGTGTACTTTAGATATTAAGCATATAATTAAGTGAAGACAAGTCTTAATTAACTCAAAAGCCCCCATAACATTAACATTTGTACCATTTTGGCACACCGGATGGGAACTCACTTGATTAATAATTCAGAAGGGAGGGTACTCGCTATGTATACGTATGTTGGCAGCACTGAACTGCCAACATAACGGAATAAATTTCTTGGCAACTTGTGTTATCGTTCAAAAACCGTTTAAGTATGTGTGTATAGAAAACTTTTGGCTTTGCGGTTAAAAGTCAAAAGTATTTTCATCATTATGTTGCCTGTGTTGAGAGTTTTGGTAAGGAAATGAATTTCCAAGGATTTTTTAAATGGATTCACTAATTTGAAAATCCACCCCTGAATTGAGTCCTTGGAATCCTGTTGCGTCTGTACGTTCTCCGCACTTTTGGTGGTGCCACTGTAACTCTCAAATCACAGCTTAAACGGAGGAGAATATGTGCGATGAAGCTATAGTTGGGACACTTGGGACGTGTCTGAGGAAGTTTCTTAACCGCTTCTGTTTGACCTACCTAAGTGCAAAACAAATTATTATTATTATAAAAAGAAAACGGCAGTCCCTAAGGCAGAAATGGGAACGGTTTGATGACTTTTTCCTACCCGAGCGTAATTTTCATTTTTATGACTACAAAACAAAAAAACGTTAGATAAAAGCACTGTATACTGTAGTTTGACTCGCCCGGATTTTAGAAATAAATGCCTACAGCCGCGCGGTACGTAAGCATGCGATAGGGCTGCCCACCTACAGCATTTTAATAATATGTGCCTACTTTGACTTTCTATTTAGTATTGCGATTGTAAATATGTACATACATACATTCATATAGTCACGCCTTTATCTCTGAAGGTGTAGGCAGAGGCATAGTATAGATAGTGAGCCTAATGCAGTAGAATTTTGAAATTTTTCAAACCGCCCACAAGGCCTTCAATTTGTATTAAGGATTGTCGTTTTCCTGACAACCGGCTTTCATTTCGAGTAAATATGAACCTTTTTTATTTAAACAAAAGAATACTTTGTGAGTAATAATATAATATCCCCGCAACGGCTGGCGGCGCAGGGCGGCGGCGCGGCGTGGCGGCGCAGCGCCCGTTATCTACTATATATAAATTTGAAAACGAGTAAGCGGCGTAGACAATAATAATCGACTCATCACAATATGTTTCGTCAGTGATAGAATCACGGAATTCTAGTCTTTATAATCATTGCGTTAAATTTTTGATTTACAAAATTAAAACTATCTTTCGCGTTGAAAGTACTAGTCAGTCTCTAGTACACTAGTACTTTTCGTACATTGTCAATTTGTGTTAAATTTTGGAAGTTCAAATTTGTCTCTATGCGTGTAATAAAACTCAAAGGTAACAAAAATGCTGTCAATCAAAGTCATACGGTGCTTAGTGTAGGTACTGTAACATCGGTCATCCACAAAGAAATGAATACTCTTGAAACATACCTAAATCATTGCTCTCAATTAAATAACTACGAACTGACAACGGAACTAAATGTACTACCTACACGTACTAACTAGAGTTCTGAACTAGTTTTTTTTTTGATATTGTACTATATTGGATCGCACCGTTCACTGACTGAGCAAGCACAAGTCCAGTTTTAAACACAAACATACCTACTTCATGTAACTACCTAGTTCACTCGTGTCAATCACTTTGTTTAACTTTAGACAACTAGTAGTATAGTACCAATTAGTACTTAAGTAAAATCAATTTATAGTCTTACCTTTCGGAGTTTCCAGGTAATCTAAAAAACGTTATCTCTGGGTGCGTTATTGACGAATTCATGCAACCAAAACAAGCACAATAGACTCTAGTTGTCATATTAAATATTTTTAGTAAATAAAACACGCGCGGTTACTATTTAAAAAACGACACACCGTCCATTCGTCTACTCGGCACAATCGCGACTGCGGCCGCTGCTTGCGTGCTGAAAGGCCTGCCGAAAACGAGAATCGTAGGTATAGCTTGCGCTTCGTCCGTTTGTAGGGAGCTACAATACTGGTTAAAGAACATATTTATACTGTGGTATAAGTAATGGTTTTGATTTATTTCACCCGCGTAGTTCCCTATCCCATTGGGAATACCGAGGTAAAATATAGCGTAAGTCACCCGGGGACAATGCTTCTCAACAGTAAAAGAATTCTTCAAATTGGGTCAGTAGTTTTGAAGCTATTCAATGTACCTATACTTACAAAGAAACAACAATCAAATCTTAGCGTTTAGCATAACAAAGCAGTTATTACGAGACGATTCAGACCACATTTTAACTACCTATTTAAAAATTAAAATTAGTTTTAAATAGTATTTTAAATATGTAGGTGTGAACATACCTAGTATTTGCAAAATAAGTTTTACAAAACAAACTACCTACCAAAGTATATTAAATGAACCACGCGGGCGAAGTCGCTGGCAAAAGCTAGTAATATATAAATAAAGACATAGTAACCCCGGACCCAAGTAAAACATAAAAATAATAATCCAAATGTATAAAAAAAATCCAGGCATCCATTAAAGCTCTTGTAACAATAAAATTGTCTTATCTATCAGTTAACTCAACTAAGTTCAAATGACCAGTAAACTCGTTGGTTAACTAAAGGTCAAACACCTCGCTCCTATGCCTCTGTTAGTAAGAAAAAAAACATTTTATGGTCCTCTTGAACATTCCGTTATTTGTAGTTTTTTTGTAAGTTGGGGGATGTGACGAGTTGAAGGTATTTAGTATTCTTTTTTTGAATTCAAATTACATTAAGTACGTCAAGTAGTGTAGGTACTTACCTACAGTACCTACACAACTTTCCCATCAGTACCATTTGTAATAAAAAATGTCAAAGTATCACCAATATAATATATCTACCTATGTATTTAGTATTTAGGTACTAAGATACCTATTAATGTTAAAAACATCAAAAAGGTACATGCCCCTAAAAATGCATAATCGCAATAAAGGCTTTTTGTAACTTAACTACAAATTAACATTTTAGGCTTTGTGACCAAAAACATCAATTTCTGTTGCCGTTATAACAACAATACTAAATTATGAATGAATGGCGCTCCCTTAGAACAAATGTGATATTTTAGCGTTTATTGTTGTTTCTTGGCACGGAACCCTCTGTGCGCGAGTACCTACGACTCACACTTAACAGATTTTTATTACTACGAACCTTAAAAACCGATAAAAGTCCAGAAACTAAAATTAGGTAAGTTATCTAAGGTGTAATTACAACTTTCATGACAAACAGAACGGGTAGGTACTTATGCCTCGTATTTACAAAGTTCATTATCCTTCGTCCTGGCTTGGTCCTAATCGGTTAAAGTTGGCCTAGGATTTTTCTTCTAAAAAAAGCTTCAGGCTTCAGGCTTCTAAAAAAAGTTGGCAACCCTAGTCCTAGCCCATGTCCGATAATCGGACACTGGGTTTTTGTAGGACATAACTTTACATCCTACAAAAAGTCGCACAGAATACCACGAAATTAAAGTTAGCCCGATTATCGGTCCTGCAAAAAATAGGACGTGAGCTGCGTTCAGATTTTATCATTCGAAACTGAATCGTAGAACCCATACGGCAATTTCAACAATAATTACGCAAGCCTCTTTAGCTCAGTGGTAGAGCACTGGTCTCGTAAACCAGGGGTCGTGAGTTCAAACCTCACAGGAGGCATGTTCTCTTTTTGTAGTTTCTTTTAATTTAGTTTTGCTTTTGGATAATATTTATTTTTGTAGTTCGTACTTGAATTGTGCTAAAAAAAATATAAATATTTTATTATTATAAAGTCTTTAGATATCGGGTGTTTTCCGAAATTTTGTATACCTACTTACTTACAAATTGAAATTTCTTGAACTTTTTCCATGAATAAAGTTCCGAAATAATTTGAATAAATAAGGATTTATCAGTCTCAATCTCAAACCAAAGTAACAAAAATAAAGTAGTAACCAAGTTTATCAGAGGGAAAAAGTTCAACAAAAAGTTAAACAAGTTATTCACACAGATACGATCTGACGAAGTTATTTTTTTTGTTTCAGAACTGACTCTTCGAAGAAATTCAAATTCGGAATGACATGATATAAAACTGTTCTACATTCAAAAATTTAGGAAAGTGCCGCCAGTATTCTTTAGAAAGTCAGAGGATTGAAGTGTTTTGATACTTGTAGATTTATTTTTCATTGTTGACAAAATGCTTCGTTATTGGTTATGTTTCGCGAGTGCAGTGTGTCTAGCGGGGTATTGCGGTGCTAATTACTGTAGGGACGCAAACCTATGTTGTCCTGGTCGTGACAGTGCCTGTGTGGTGCAAAAAGCTCACCAAAACGCCATAATTGAAGACTTGACTGACAAGCCGTGTTACTGCGACCATGCTTGCTTGAAACTTGGCGATTGTTGTCCTGATTTCCGGGAAACTTGTGGAGGTGAGTCTTAGACCCTTTTTTTTTTAATAGTCTTGTTAAGCACTGTTCAATTTATTATGTTGCTTAAATTCTCAATAGTAGATACTTAGTTAATAGGTGAAGCGTTGTGGGTACTCCTTTTCAAGAAAATTATGGGAACGATGGCGGGGCTGTAGGTACGTGAAATTTGTCACAGTTGAAGTTTATATGGAGAAGGGGTGCGTAAAGTTATTTTTAGAAAGGAAAGTACATACTGTTGAATTTAGATGATTACCTAGTATGGTGTTCGTGTTAACTTATTAGTTATAAGTAGGTATTTATATATTGTTGTGGATCCTAGATATAGTAGATAAAACTAACAGGATATACCTATTAATCGGTGACTCATCGCAATCAATGTAAATTTTGTATGAATAACATGAATTATTGTTGTATATTTGAAAAGATTATTTTATTTTAAATATAAAAGTTTATTCAATAAAATATTAGACAAATGTTACTACGAAGCATAATAACTATTTACAATAATATGAATAAAACTAAACTAAATCTAAATAGGCCCCCCCGTGGCATTACGACAAAAAAAAATGAAAAAAAAAAGAAATTAAAATATTGCGGAAAAAAGTTGGTGAGTTTTCTTACAAACTTTTTCCAGCAATATACCTATCTATATCTTAATCTGTAACCTTATTTTTTTTTCTTAATAATCTCGATAAGTATTCCAAAAAACAGAAACGAACTAAAAAAGAGCAAGTGAAACAAATATTACGACGAGTTCAGGCACGTTTGGTCCAATTACATAGGTACCTTGTAAATATATAGAATAGGTTAAAAATCGTGCCTTTACGTTATTGGTCCAATTTGAGGTTAGAACAATGCGTCAGAATTTTTCAGCAAAATTGGTCTGTACGTTAGAATTTTTTATTAAAATTGGTCGCATTTGCTGGTAGTTGTTAATTAATACCACAGTCATACTGTGTTAATACCGAGTATACTTCCTGAGTGATAAAGGGATTACACGAAAGAAAACAGGTTCGATTGATCTCAAATTTGGGAGTAGTTACTTTGAAGATATTCCTTAACCATGGTAACCACTCCCTAAGAAGCGGAATAACATTCGAACAACCACCCCCAAAGACGCGGGATAGCACCGCAACGCCTATAATTGTGAGGCTGCAGCGGCAGCCGTGCGTAGGGCTTTTTTTTATTTTTTATTAATAAATAAATATTCACGGACATCTCACACAACGCTATCTGATCCCAAAGTAAGCTAGGAATAACCTGCTTGTGTTATGGGTATGGGTATCAGACCACGGATATTAATAGATACTCATATAGTGTAAGTAAGTACTTATTTACTTACTTTTTAAATACATACAAATTATAGATAGAAACACCCAGACTCTTGAGAAAATAACATTTCTAGATCACACAAATATTTGTCTCCAGTGGGAATCGAACCTTTGTTTTTAAAATAACACGCGTTGAACTCATAATGTATTGAAAATGGGATTTCGCGCGTCACTATTTTACTATTAATTAAAGATTTCCGTTACCTTCTTGTTTCCTGACTTTTCGATAGGGTTTTTTTTTAACGTGAGGGAAAATCCTTATGGATGCTATGCCGTACTCCTACCGACTAAAAAAACCTTACGTTACGCCCAACAGCCTATGGTTGGGAGCCCCGGGTAAGCCCGCGGAAGGATGTCCCAGGATAGGGTCACACATATCGTGGTCCCGAGGTGACCATAATGTTACATTAGAATTATTATAACACAACTTAACTAGATGTTCCATGCTGCTTCGTCCGCGTAGAAGTAGTTATCGCTTAAAACCATTACCCTCCTTTTGCGCAGTCAGTTAAAAAGTAGCTTATTATGTCCTTAGACTTAAACTATCTCTATGACAAATTTCATCAAAATCGGTTTAGCGGTTTAGGCGTGAAAACGTTACAGACAGACACACAGAGTTACTTTTGCATTTATAATATTAGTTCATGGAAGTAGGGATTATACATGTTAATCTACATTCGATTCTATTCATAATTTTTGCTGTTTACATACATACATACATAAATTGTCACGCCTTTATCCCCGCAGGGGTAGGCAGAGGAGTAGCATTCACCAACATTTCACCGTATAGTTTTATGTCCCACGTAATAGGTGGTGAGCCTATTGCCGTGTTGAAATGCACAGGCGCAGGTCGCGAGTTGGGGTGGTGACGTTTTGTACTCTTTCCCGTGGCCACAGTGAGCTCCGTCGCCACATGGAGCTGTTTTAGTACAGGGTTTCATGAACACCCAGTATGATTGTCACATAGTCTTTCAGTAACAAAATGTCGTTTTGCAGATAATCAGCTGAAATCTTCAGCGAACATGAATAAATTGAATTTGTTAGCAGAGAATTAAATTGAAATTTCGTCATACCATCTAAGCAAGTACCTACCTACGATACGTGGTATAATTATGTAATTTGTACAAAAGTAGTCGAAGCGTTCGCGACTGAATCCGTCAGTTATATTGTACATAGCTTGAATGTGTGTGACACTCACATTCAAGCTCTGTACAAACATAACGTGTTTTTAGTGTAGGTAGACTCAGTTTTCTGTAAACGATCACTGCAGTAAGCAACTTTCACTATGGCCAGTCTTGGAATGGGTGAATTCATGTGACTACTTTGTTACATTTATTTAAGCGTTTCCGTGCTTCGGAAGGCACGTTAAGCCGTTGGTCCCGGTTGCCAGTTAAAACGGCAGTCGTTAAACCAAATTGAGGTTCTTTTTAGGCGGCTTGAAAAATTTCAACAGCAGGAAGTCGCAACCTGCGCCGTCCACTTTCAACACGGCAATACCGCTCACTACCTATTACCTGGGTCAAATTCTAAAAAGGTCAAACGTGGGCATTATAATATGCCTCTGCCTAAACCTTCGGGGATGAAGGGATGAAAGAATTGAAAACGAATCCTTTGTATGGAGTTTCGGCCCTGTGATTCAACCACAGGGCGTAAACTCAATACAAAAATGTTCGTTTTCACCCACACTAATATACATGTAATGTGAATGCTTGAATCAAGCTTCAATGAGTGTGTGAGTATACTAGGGACACTAAATATGGAAACAAAATAATAAGGAACAGAACGCAATCTCATGTATGTACCTAGGTACTTTTTTTTCAAACCTACCCTCGGCTAAGCACAAATTAAACCAAAGCAATAGCACAAAGTACGTAGGTAGTAATGGATACGTAATGCAACGCAGTGACACTCTCTCAAGTATTAACACGGCAATAGACACATCAACTTTGGTGGGGGATGGGGAAGCTTACTGAGTATTATATTATCTTTGATTCATGTGCGTGTGAACTGAGGGACCAGACTGGGAATTCGGAAAATAAATTACCAAGGATTTAGTAGTAGATTAGAAACAATTGTAGAACGAATCTTGGAATTTGTAAAAAAAATGTATCAAAAACTACAGCCCTTTATATGTGGTCCCTCAGTTCTCACAGACTATTTAGCCAGATCTCGGAAAATATCCTTAAAATGAAGGTAATGTGGTTACACACATTTAGTATAGAATGAGTAAGGTTCATTTACTAAATAACAGGTCCCAAAGCATTAAAGAAAAAACAAAAACAACGTCCAAACTGTGGTCCCTCAGTCCACACTAATAATATATATATTTCAGTGAAAATTACTGAATCAAATCCCCAAATTTTCCAGCTATGGTTAGAGTGAAAGTCTTTAAACATTTTCTAAAAAAGAAATGGAGCAAAATATTGGCGCAATTTCAAGATAATGAGTATTAAAACTGGTCCCTCAATCCACACGTCCATTATCATATTGCGTGTGCTAACTGTTTGACCAAAGGAATATCAGAAACTTAAGTGGGTGTACCTTTTAGTAAAAAGTTTCTACTAAATAATCGAAAACTTAAATTGTTTATTAATTACCTTTAAGCTGAGATAATCATTCATTATTAACCCTAAGAAAATACACCGAGTAGTGTGACCACAAAATGAAACAAAATGTATACAGTTTTCAATGTCTTTTATGATACTTCGTATAATTATAGCATTAGACAGAACTAAATAAAGGTTGCATGGTACATTTTTAGGCTCGACCGAGACAGGTATTTCGTTCTCGGCCGAGACCGAGACCGAGACCGAGAATAAAATGAAATCTCGACCGAGACCGAGAACTGAGACCGAGATTAGGCAAAAAGTGAAAAAGTCATGAAATTGCGCTAATTTGTAAAATTATAGTTTATTTGAGAGTGTAATGAAATGAATGAATCAGTTTTATTTAATATTCAAGACATTGGACAATATGATCTTGTAACATGAAAAACTGTTAATTCGAAAATTTAAAAAAGTCTGATCCCGAGAGTGCTCCAATAAGTCTAAACTACGGCCTTATTGGCCTAGAGGTCGGTTTCGATTCCCACTGCAAACAAAAATTTGTACATACATACGTACATATACTTACGCCTTTTTGCCTCCGATGTAGGCGGAGACAACAGCCTGCCATTTGCTTCTGTCCTTACATATCAAGCTCAAGCTTCCTCTACATTCATTAAAACTTTCATGCAAGCCCTTTGGTTTCGAGTACTTTTGACCTGCCCTTTTTGTAACACCACTAATTTGATTGGTGTATGTTCTGCGAGGTCGACCTCGGCTTGCCTGTCCACTTACATGCGCCTTCCATACTTGGTGTGTCAGTCGCTCAGTACTCATTCGTTCTAAATGCAAAACCACCTTAGCATATTCTTTTCAATTCTTGTTGCAACATCCTCTTACAGGCCACTGCACAAAAATTTGTGTTATCCATAAATGTTTGTCTTTAGAGAGATATATTATGTACTTACGTTGTAATCAACAGGGAACGAAATACCTGTCTCGGTCGAGCCTATAAATGTACCATGCAACCTTTATTTAGTTCTGTCTAATGCTATAATTATACGAAGTATCATAAAAGACATTGAAAACTGTATACATTTTGTTTCATTTTGTGGTCACACTACTCGGTGTATTTTCTTAGGGTTAATAATGAATGATTATCTCAGCTTAAAGGTAATTAATAAACAATTTAAGTTTTCGATTATTTAGTAGAAACTTTTTACTAAAAGGTACACCCACTTGAATTTCTGATATTCCTTTGGTCAAACAGTTAGCACACGCAATATGATAATGGACGTGTGGATTGAGGGACCAGTTTTAATACTCATTATCTTGAAATTGCGCCAATATTTTGCTCCATTTCTTTTTTAGAAAATGTTTAAAGACTTTCACTCTAACCATAGCTGGAAAATTTGGGGATTTGATTCAGTAATTTTCACTGAAATATATATATTATTAGTGTGGACTGAGGGACCACAGTTTGGACGTTGTTTTTGTTTTTTCTTTAATGCTTTGGGACCTGTTATTTAGTAAATGAACCTTACTCATTCTATACTAAATGTGTGTAACCACATTACCTTCATTTTAAGGATATTTTCCGAGATCTGGCTAAATAGTCTGTGAGAACTGAGGGACCACATATAAAGGGCTGTAGTTTTTGATACATTTTTTTTACAAATTCCAAGATTCGTTCTACAATTGTTTCTAATCTACTACTAAATCCTTGGTAATTTATTTTCCGAATTCCCAGTCTGGTCCCTCAGTTCACACGCACATCTTTGATTCAACTAAGAAATGTCGGTGTCATGTCTAGTATGCCGTTGTGTACCCTCTGGAGATAAAGGTGCTATTAAATGTTATTAGCCCCTCTCTATAAAATAGATTGCAGAGGGGCTTACGGCGACACTTATGTCTGTAGTATGTGACTCTGTTGCATTAAACTACGTCACTAGGTCACGTGGATCATCCGCTCAAAGTTTGAAATAAAACAAAAAAGACAACGTCAATCGGATTGAACTTTCACTTTCACAAGGTCACGGTCGGGTGAGACCGTCTCACTATAGAATATATTATATAATCTGTGGTCTCACGGCTTCTTATGGCTTCTTATTTAAAGATTCTATGCTTGGAAAATAGTGATAAATGACAAGAAAAGTAAATGAATACAAAACCTGGAAGAATAATAGATAATTAATAATATTCAATTTAGTTTGTAATTTAAAATATGAAAATTAAGTTACGGACGCAGATCCATTTAAATCCGATTCCTTAATCCTTCTCGTTCCTTTATTCAGAACCAATTACGCGAAATATAGGGAAGATTAATTTTTAATCTGTGGTCGCCATGCAGGCTAGGTTGAAATAATTAACTTACTTACAACGAAAATAGTCCAATCCTGCCCGATCTGGCAATAATGTAAACATGTCATGTTTTGACAATCGTTGTCTAAGACAGATGAGTAGAAAAATATAGTATGACAAATCATTGAATTTTTTACTATCCTGAGTACTTATTTTAAATGAAAATAAACTATCGTAAAGAAGTTATTTGGTGTCGAAATGATTGTAAGAACACTGTATGACTCCTGGATACTGGAATACTTAGACCATATATCACGGGACTAGCCTTTGCGAACCACCGCATACAAAAATATTCTGCCAGTTTTCATACAAGTGAAGGGGGAAACACAAAGACATATAAAATTTCATTGCATTTAAAAATGTATTAATCGACAAACGCGTAATGGCTGTTGTGTGTTAATTTTTAATGTACAGTCAACTACAATGAAATGTACCTACTAGTTTAATCATATAAATTGATGTACTGATGTACAGTGCTTTTTATAAAGGCAAAAGACCAAATGGTCATGTGCAATGGCAGAAAACAATGCTTAAGTAAGGCGCATCCTGTGGTTAGATGATCTAAGCTGGAATATAATCAGGGTAAATACTCAATTGCAAGTAACTATGGATTTATAGGATCAAATGTGTTTGTTTACATTTTTGCGCAAAGCTATTGAATGAAATACAGTATATGTATACGTCTACATTAAAATGTAACCTTATCTCAGAGTAAACATAGCCACTTGTTCTATACTCTAAGCACCTTATAGTTTTGTGTCCCACGAGCCCATTGCCGTGTTAAAATGGACAGGCGCAAGTCGTGGCGACCCGCAATTGATTTTTTTCAAGCCGCCCATAAGGCCTTCAACTTGACTTAACGAATTTCATTCTACTGACAAGCAGGTGTCTTCTTCCTTCTTTATGCAACGGATCGTTTTGCGAAAGTGTTCCCTAAGTCGCTTCTTATGACACCCTGGGCATGAATTGGGGTGGTAACATTTTCCTTTCGTAGACTTAATTCACCTGCATAATTCACCCAGGTGCATTAAGTCAACCAAATAGTGTACCTTATTCACCCAGGTGCATTAACACAACCAAATAGTGTACCTTATTCACCCAGGTGCATTAACAGTACCAAATAGTGTACCTTATTGACCCAGGTGTATTAACACAACCAAATAGTGTTCCTTATTCACCAAGGTGCATTAAGTAGACTTATCATCTTTAATTCACCTAGGTTGCTCATCCATGTATGTAACCTATTTTAAGATTTTACAAATTGCGACTGCTGCTTTAATGACCTAATGAAATAATATAGCCGGATAAAATTTATGTAACCTATTTTAATATAAATTATTTCCATTAACACTGGTAATTAATGGATTTCTTTCACGCAACATCTCTATCGCAAAATGTCCAACTGTGATGCATTCGTCAAATAAACTTATAAAAAAAAATTAAATAAACTTAAAATCTGACTAGTCTGCCTGCGTTTTCTAGGATTGCGTATCATATTTGCATCTCTTTTAAATGCATTTAATACCTACCTGTAATAAATTTTGATTGTTTTGTCGAAAGCAGTTTTTAACGAAAGGTGCCAACCTTCAGTATAATTATTTGTTCGGTGTCGTTCGCCAAAAACACCACTTCTTTACAAAGGCGGATTTCATCCCTCCAGGTCTTAAAATTATTGAGAATGGATTGTACTTCCTTACGATTTGCGTATTGTTGTACAATATAATTCCATCCTTCAATAATTTGCTGTTCTGGTAGTAATGCCAAGTTGGAGCACAAGCTAATAAATCGGCGATTATTTTTAGACTTATCTAAAGATAATCGCCTATGTATTATCTTTACCTTTTCGTCTTAAGCTTTCACGAAAGTGGTAATAGCGGCCCTTCACGATACAATCGGGAAACAATGATGAAATAGCTTTCATTGTACTATATTCATAATCGCACGTAAATTGCATGGGTTTCTAACCTTCGATATTTGTGAGATTATCATTTTGAACATAATATTGTAGGAGTTATAATCTTTATGTGACATTAATGCGTCAATAAGAGGTGTAATATTGGTATTCTGAATATCACTGCCACAATCCCCGTGTATTGAATAAATCAAATAACTAACCTAGGTGAAATAAAGATGCTAAATAAGTGTACTTAATGCACCTGGGTGAATAAGGTACACTATTTGGTTGTGTTAATACACCTGGGTCAATAAGGTACACTATTTGGTACTGTTAATGCACCTGGGTGAATAAGGTACACTATTTGGTTGTGTTAATGCACCTGGGTGAATAAGGTACACTATTTGGTTGACTTAATGCACCTGGGTGAATTATGCAGGTGAATTAAGTCTACGATGTACTCTTTCCCGTCGCCACGTGGAGTAATATGATAGACTATTGTCAGTCAAACTCAAGAAAACCGTGGTTACCTTTGTAAAGCTGTCAGATAAATTAGCACCGTCTCAAGTTACCTACATATACTGTTATAATAATTATAAGACAATACAAATTCAGCTTATAAACCCTCTTGTTAAAATAATGTACATTTAATATCCTACCAAAGCAGTACGCTAATCCCTGCGTAATACAGTCTGAGCCTTGCACCACAACCCCCCTCTTATCCCCCCCCCCTCTTTTACTCCCACTCTCTACTAAGAGGGTGCGATTCTCTTGTATAAATCCTCGTCGTTTACATACATTCGTATTAAGTATAACGCACGAGTATATTGAAAAAAAAAAAGAAAGTACACTTGTCAAGAAAAGTTTTAACAAAAATATATTATTATTTTCAACTTTTTAAAATTAATTAAACATGATTGCCCACCTGGTAAAAAGACATGATGAGATCTAGTGATTAGGGGCCACTCTCACATTCTTCAAGACTGTGACAGTGCTCCTCAAGATGGCAGCCATAATAATGCCCTATAATTTGCATGTACGGAGAATGTGTATTGTGTAATGTTTGCTTCACTACGAGAAACTCTGAATATCGTAAAAATAGGAGACAACCAAGGTTAACGCCAAAATCCTAATGATGATTAGGTTATTGAATGAAAAAGTAAACTGTAAGATAAGTTTATACATTATTGGACGTAGCACTTTTTATGTCGGTTGTACAGTATAAGTTACAAATTGGAATAGAAGTATACGAGAGTACCTTTTAATAACGTTTTTAATAGTTGGTCTTGAGTGTAGGGACCTAGGGACTAAGATTTCATTTTACTTGCTGACGCCCGCGGCTCGTCCTGTGGGGAGAGTATTCCAATTTATAAAAAATATTTTTTTTTATAAATGAAGTTTAGTACGACGTCCGCGTAGAAGTCGTTATCGCGCAAAATCATTACCCTCCTTTTCCGCAATTAGTTAAAAAGTAGCTAATGTCCTTCCCTTGGACTCAAACAATCTCTGTACTAAATTTCATCAAAATCGGTTCAGCGGTTTTGGCGTGAAAAGGTAACGGACAGACAGAACGACTTACTTTTATATTTATAATATTACTATCTGTTCCCCGCGGCTTTGACCGCCTAGAAGCCGTTATCGCGAAAGTCATTACCCTCCTTTTACGCAGTCGGTTAAAAAGTAGCCAATGTCCTTTCCAAGACCTCGAAATATAACTATACCAATTTCATCTCAATCGCTCCAGCCGTTAACACGTTTACTGCGTTACGGGGTTTTTTGAACCTCGTGCAGTGATGTCGTTCAGTGCGGACGAAAAAATCTAGGGTGTGCTCGTTGGTGCGGGAGCTGTATCTATGAAATTATTTAGTGTATGAGAGAGATAAATATATATTTTTAATGTACGCTGTTTGAAGAAACAGTTGCTATTTTAAAATTATACAGGGTCTTATTAACCCCGTTACGACCAGAGAGCAAAACTTATCTTCCAGTGCGATACGGGGTTCAAAAAGCCCCGTATAAATTATTGTGTTCCCGTACGGGGTCGTGAGCTCATTAGCATTATTGCTGTTATTAGCACAAAACGTAGTGTTTAATTATCGATAATGAAGCGATCGCGACGTATGTTGCAACTGTCACAGATTAAAAAGGAGGATAATAAATAATAAACAAACTTAATACAACTTTATTAGGTTTAATATATACATACCTACTTAGAATATGTTTGAATTTAGTGTTACAGTGTATTATAGTAAGCTGAAATAAATATTTTTATTCAAGAAATAAAATTTATCGTTTCTCCTATTTCCCAATACTATAATTTTATCGTTATAATTTGTGGTCTGTGCGTTACGGGGCAGTACAACCCCGTATTTTATTATATCAGGTGCGGTATGGGGTTTACAAGACCCTGAATAATTTGTTTTCGTTTTATTTTCATAAATTTTTGCCAAATCTAGTGGCGAAAAGACTATAACATAGCTCATTTCATAATCTATCAGACTATTAAGTAAAACAAAAGCAAACGTAATATTTCAGCCAGTTATAGATTGAGAAAGCAATAAGGGTGTACGGGGCAATATTACACCCGTATCGCACTATGAAGGAAGCACTTCACGGGGCGCATAATATCTCGTAACGCACTCGAATTAAAGACGGCTTTTGAGCTCACGCAGTGAATGTGTTAAGGCGTGAAAGCGTAACAGACAGACAGACAGACAGAGTTACTTTTGCATTTATAATATTAGTAGGGATTAGGGATCACACAAAGTTTTGTTTCCTGTGGAGATTGAACCCACGATATTGCTATGAGCTTTAAAATAAGCCATTGCTTCCATTACACTATCCCTACTTCACTACTAATATTATAAATGCGAAACTAACTCTGTCTGTCTGTCTGTTACGTTTCACGCCTAAACGGCTGGAGCAATTGAGATGAAATTTAGTATAGGGATAGTTTGAGGCCCTGGGAAAGACATAGGCTACTTTTTAACCAACTGCACAAAAGGAGGCTTATGATTTTACGCGATAACGACTTCTACGCGGTCGAAGCCATGGGGAACAGCTAGTCTATTTATATTATGTTATGACGTATTTACACCACACTACATGAAATGAAGTCATTAAAACATTAAGTAATTAAAACGCTGAAAAGATTGTGTTAAAATGGCAATTTGCTTAAATAATTCAACAGTTTGTCATTGTAATAAGTTCAGTTGTAATTCCACCTATTTTGGTAATACAAATGGCGGTAATAAAATATTACTGTATTAGTATTCTTTACATTTTTTAGGGATCCCCAAATAATAAAAATGGAATCCATTACTGAGACGCCGCTATCTGTCTGTCTGTATGTCATCAGGCTGTATCGCATTAACTGTGATAGCTAGCTAGATAACTTCTAAAACAATAAATTATAAAATCAAAAACATTAAGACATGAAATTTTAATAGATATGTAAGAGGGGCTTCCATACAATTATATTTTTTCTTTTATCGATTTTGTGGTACGGTACTCTTCGTGCACGAGTCCGACTCATACTTGGCTGGTTTATTTCTCGTATACTGTGTGTAGAGTAATAGATTTATTATGTAAATGTTTGCAATATGTTATGTTTTAATTACTTTACGCTGTCCAAAGTGACATCTAAATGGTAATAAACGGGTGTGAAACATGAATTTTTACACGTTAAAGTTTTTTATGACGCTTTTCATTGCGACAGGTGAATATTACATTTTGTGAAAAATTGTACATACGTATAAATTTATTGAATTTTTATGTGACATTTGACTTTTCATTGTGATTGTACCCAACATAAATTATTTTTTATTATTGTATAACAAAAATTTTAAATAAAAAATAGAACCGACTTCATACAAATCCTTAAAAATAAAATTTACCTAGGACATTGTATTATGTATTTTGATTTATCAGATTTTATTCAACATCATATTGAAGTCGGCGCCAAGTAAACCCATAGGTTTAGGTAGGTATTATTAATGGCACCAACTTCAATATTATATTGAATAAAATCGGATAAATCAAAATACATATTACAATGTGCTAGGTAAATTTTATTTTTAAGGATTTGTATGAAGTCGGTTCTATTTTTTATTTAAAATTTTTATTTTTTAATTTTAAGTGACGGGTGGACCGAAAAGTATTTCTATCTAGGTGTAAAGTTCTCATCAACACAAATCAATCAAGCCGAAACACAAGGTAACTGCTGTAAATCGTTAAGGAATTCCCTCGACTGTCTTTCGGTTCCATCATCAGATCGACTCCAGACCTTCATTAAATTTTAGTACCTACATTTTAATGTAGGTACTAAAATTTAATCAATCAGACTTTTTGATTAAGTGCTTTAGCACTTAATCAAAAAGTTAACAATCGCACTAGTTGTCCCTACAATTTTCGGTGGTTGCCCTCGATTTCTCCTGGATCCCAGCATCAGATCCTGATACCCTGGATATGGGACCACCTCAGAAGTAGCCTCTTTCAAACAAAAAAAGAATTTTCAAAATCCATCCATAATTGGCGCCGCTATCGCGTAACATACATACAAAAAAAAAAAAAAAAAAAACATAGCGTACGAATTGAGAACCTCCTCCTTTTTTGAAGTCGGTTAAAAAATGATACCTATCGTGGCTAAATGAATTGTTGCCATGGTTAAGCCATGATACTAGATCTATGAGAAAATATATTAGTACCACTACCAGTATGTCCATGGTCCCCTCTGGGTTATGGAGTTTTTCTGGTAATTTTCTCATAAATTTTGTGCCATCATCACCAAAAAAAGCAAGTAAAGTTCAAGCAAATCTTTGAGATCGACTCTTCATCGCTCTCATAATAATTGTCTATCACTTTCTGAGCTTAGATTCCCTTTGCGAATTAGAGTCTGGGTACTACCCATCAGCAAAAATACTCACTCACTCAAAGTCAAAGTTCGTACCACACAGATTAAATAATATTTACAACTAGCTGTTGTCGCGACTTCGTACGCGTGAAAATTGTGTTATAATGCCAATTTGACTGCTCTCTGCTTAGTCCCAAGGATATTTAGCGTGATAATATATAACCTATTTGAAGACCCTACCCCTAGTTAATATTTGTGCAAAATTTGAATCAAATATATTAAGTAGATACTTTTCGAGATCCTTCCGGACAAAGCAAAGCAAACAGACAAAAAAATTCTGACTATGTTTTCGGCTTCGGTATCTTACGTTTAACACCCAGCGAGTATTTTTTTAAAATATTTCCAATGTACAGTTTTGACTTTTCTATCATTTTATTATATGTATAGACTACGTATTCGTACCTTCACCCATGAGATCTGTGAAAAAGAAATACAAGATTGACTCTGGCCTTTCGCTCCTGCGTCTGAAAACTTTGTATGCGTTTTTTCGAGTAATGAGGATCGTGAAATTTGTTATACTTACTTAGTTGTATGTGTGCCTTTTTTTTCTTACGTGAGGGAAAATCCTCAAAGGATGTTATGCCGGACTCTTACCGACTAAAAAACTTCACGTAACGCCCAACAGCCTGTGGTTGGGAGCCCCGGATAAGCCCTCGGAAGGATGTCCCGGGAGACTTTTTCACGAACGGATGATCGTGGAATCCCTACTTCCCTACTTTATATTATCAATGCGAAAGTAACTTACTCTGTCTGTCTGTCTTTCTGTCTGTCTGTCTGTCTGTCTGTCTGTTACGCTTTCACGCCAAAACGGCTGGAGCGATTGAAATGAAATTTGGTATAGGGATAGTTCGAAGCCCTGGGAAGGACATAGGCTACTTTTTAACCGACTGTGCAAAAGAAGGACTTCTGCCCGGTCGAAGTCGTGGGCAACAGCTAGTTTGATGTAAGTAGTTAAAGTTTATATCACAGATTAAATAATAGTACCTACCTACTACGTATTATAAAGAAGAAGTGCATAAAGTTATTTTTATCGAATTACGTATATGGAAATCGGGCCGTCAGGTCTCTAATAGCCCCGTGTGGCGATAGGAAAGAGTACAAAATGTCGCCACCCCCAATTCCTGCCGAAGGTGTCGTAAGAGGCGACTTAAGGAACACTTTCTCAATACGTTCCATTGCTAGAGAAGGAAAATTCGAAATGAAACCCGATTGTCAGTAAAATGATAATAGTTAAGTTGAAGGTCTTATGAGAGCGGCTTGAAAAATTTTAACCGTGTATCGTCGCAACCTGCGCCTGTCAATTTTAACACAGCAATATGCTCACCACCTATTACGTGGGGCATAAATAAGGTGTAATGTGGAAAACTATGCAAACTCAAACTCAAACTCAAAAAAACATTTATTTCGCATAATCCTAATACATAGGCACTTGCGACACGTCAATGAATAAAAAGCAAATAGTACCACCAGTTCGGAACGCGGCCCGCTTGAGAAGAACTGGCAAGAAACTCGGCGGGCTATTCTTTTTGTGCACTACATATTTACAATAAGTACTATAAACTAAAACTCCATCAGTAGAGCAAGCAGATCATTTCCAGGCTTCCTTATCAATCACATAATCGTCAACTGTATAGTAGCCCCTGAAGCACAATTTACTTTTTATACACTTTTTGAACTTAATTAAGGGCATACTTTTTATTTCAATTGGAAGCCTGTTGTAAAAACGTATACCTACAGTTACCCAGGAAAGAATAACTGACTTTGTTGAGTCTGCAAGGATAAGGCCATCCAGGAGCGGCCCTAGGGCGGTGCGAGCGGTGCGACCGCACCGGGCGCCGTCTTATGGGGGGCGCCGAAAACAGCCGAACTATGACTGAAAAAAGTTTGTGAAACTCGCTGAGAGAGTAGAGTTTCTAGCCTTGCTACTGTTCGCTACGATTACTGTTCAGTTCGTGATGCTCCTTTGAATCTTCACGAAGAAACGAATGATTCAGTTGCTGTATGAGAGGCTGGGTCACTGATTCAAAATATGGAGCAATTTGAATTATTAGTTACATTTGTGGCTTGGTATATCTATATACTGTTTCAAGTAAACATTGTAAGTAAAGCTATGCAGTCTGAAACTATGGACTTATCAAACGCATCGCAATTGCTGAAAAAACTGCTCGGAATTTGTAAAACAGTATCCCACGAAGAAGCGATTTTTTGAGTATGACGCTGCAGATGAAACACCAACAAATGCCGAAGAAGTGTTTAAAATTAACGTCTTTTATCCTATGATAGATACAATTGAAAATACATTAGTCACTCGGTTTGGACATTTATAAAAATTCAATGATACATGGTCTTTTTTTTTTAAAGTGAGGGAAAATTCTTCATGGATGCTATGCCGGACTCCTCCGCCGACTAAAAAAACCTCACGTAACGCCCAACAGCCTACGGTTGGGAGTGGGAGCCCCGGGCACTCGGGTAAGCCCTCGGCAGGATCCCGGTGGTTGTGGTTTCCCGGTGTCTTCGCCACACATACTTACCGAAGCTACCATGCCCGGTACGAAGTATCTGTTTCAACCGGTAGGAGAGAGCACCGTGTCTCCTCTCCAGTCACTCGTCCATGACCGGTCTGACGGCCGCGCTTGTTGCGAATCCCCCCTTTGGTTTCTGGTTTCCTGGTGGAGCTGGGATTTAAATAGTGAGGCAAGGGCTCTCGCTTCCAGGTCCCATGGAGGGGTCCCGGCTAGGCCGCCTCACCTGAGATCGTACGGTACCCCTTACCACCCTGACGGCCATCGCCCTCTGCGGGCACAGCAATCTAATCAGAACTTTTAAGCCGACTCCGCGAGTTACTTGCTTGACGCGCTGACTTTATGCAGCGGCGTGCTGTTCGCATTATCAACTGCCAGGAGGTTACGGAAAGTCTGGAGCCGTTGGCGCAGCGAAGAACTATTGCGTCTTTGGCTGCATTCTACCGTATCTATCACGGTGAGTGTTCTGAAGAACTCTTCAACCTAATCCCGGCCTCTCCTTTCCATCCCCGAACAACGCGTGCTGGTCAGAGGTGCCACTCTTACACAGTGAAGAGAATCTTCGCTAGAACTAATCGATTTAAAAGATTGTTTCTCTATCGAACCATAAAAACCAGGAACGACCTGCCAGCGCACGCTCTTACAATCCTGGGTTCTTCAAGCGGAGCGTGAAGGGCACATCATAGGGCCGCCAACTTGAGAGCCGCTTTATAGTCTTACAGACTGGTACGGTGGCCCCCAATCGCTAGATGTCGCTGTGACTTTCCATCGAACGGCGGCATCATTTTGGCGAGCCAAATATAAAAAAAAAGCCTGAATCGAAAAGCCAATAAAAGTTCTTCAACATATAAAAAATGATTGGCAGGATATTTTCCCGAATGTGTGGACAGTGCTTCAGATTTTGCTGACCATCCCTATAACTGTCGCCAAAGGTGCGCAAGCGCAAAGGCGAGAAAAGTGATTTTCTAGTTTCTAAGAGGTTTTAATGAAATACATATAGTCAAACTAATATTTTTTTCTTTATTCTCGTCAAAAAACATCACGAAAAAGAACATTCCTTACGTTATTTTTTTCGAGTCTATGTAAACTGGGGCGCCACCATAAGATCTCGCACCACCGAGAAGTTTAGCTAAGACCGCCCCTGAGGCCATCACATACGTAGCTATAATATATATTAAAATATCAAGATATATATTATATTATAGCAAGCTATCACACACGGGAGCTATACTATAATATATATTTTGCCCTCACTCGTGCACACTCGGTCTGCGTCCGTCCTTGCAAGCGCACGGTTGTAATGCTTATTTTATGTACAGGATGTTCAAGTTCCAGCGTACCTATCCTAAAAAACGGCGAAGTGCGAGTCGGATTCGCGCACCATGGGTTGCGTACCAAAAAAGGCAAAAAATCACTTTTCATTACAAGCTAATTCTTTGAACGAGAAATAGGCCAGCCCCATGGTCATGAAAGGAGTCAACTAGACGCTTTACGACTTCACCTTACATCGATCTTCAATTTTATTGTTTTAACAATCTTCATTGGTTTGTCGATCTTCATTTGTTATACCGAATTTCATTTATGTCTTCCATTAAAGTATGAGCCTGAAATCGGCAGCAAGCAGCACTGCTGGACGTCGGCCTCTCCCAACTCACGCCACATTACATGGGACAAAATCTTACAGGTGAACTATACCTATGCCGCGACAGCAGTGCTTTTTGCTGCCTAGTTCGTACTCACCTTTAACATTTTCAGTTCAAGATTCCAGGAAGATTACAAGCAAAATTAAATTTTATTATGATTATTTACCATTTACTTGCTTTAGTCATACAATGGAAGTACTACTACTGATGATGATACTCTCCCCGAATGTCCGGTAAACAAACGGAACATCCTTTATCTTCAAAATATACGAAAATATATATTAATATACGAAAATATATAGTAATATACGAAAATATATAGTAATATGTTAAAATATACCAAGCTATATCTGTCGACATATTTTGATGACGTCATAGAAATATATATTATAGCTGCGTGTGAGGTCCTTCAAAAATTTATATGGAAAATATGTCGTAATATGCCTTGCTATATTTCATATTAATATATATTATAGCTACGTTTGTGGTGACCTTAAACAGCAAGGTTGTTTTTATGTATGGTGTTCACATTGTGTACTACCCGTTCGCTCTAAGTTTGCCGCTGGCGTAGAGGCGTATACCCGAATTGTTAATTAGACGAAGTAAATTGACAGTAGCTAATGTCACTTCGTCATAGAAAATAAGCAACATTGTATGAAGAAGTGACATTAGTTGCTGTCAATTTACTTCGTCTAATTAAAAATTCGACTTTAGTATGGAGCCGAGCGGCAAAGTTAGAGCGAACGAGCAGTATATCGCATATGCTGCCTACCCCTTCGGGGATAAAGTCGTGACAATATATATGTAGCTCTCTAATATACACTACTTACACCGCGGAAAAAGAACATTTTCTCAATGAAGAATTAAACTTATTTTCCACAACTTTATCGTGATTTATATACCCTTCAACATTCCTCAACCCTTCTCAGTGCCAACGGCTAAAGGGTTAGTACGTCACCAGCGTAAAATGTTACCAAGTTGAGATAAACTCGAGAGAATCGAAAAAGACTTACCCTTTAAAATATGGCTTAGTTAAAGAAAACTTTGAAGTCGGAAAGGGAAAATCGACTGCGTGAAAACCACTGAGAAAACGAGTTCCTTCATGAACAATGGACAAAGAATATGGGGTTCTTCAAAAGGGGTCTTAGAAGGTTTTTACAGGGTCGGCAGCGCGAGTTTAGCGCCTCCGGTGTTGCACACATTCATAGGCGGTGACCACCTATGCTTGTCTGCCACTTTAGTAGTATAAAAACCGGTCAAGTGTGAGTTGGACTCGCCCATGAAGGGTTCCGTAGCAGCAAGTAACATAATAATGAAGTACTTGTAGTTCGTTTGCGGTTTATGGCGTATTAAAAAAAACTACCAACTCGATCTCGTTCAAACCAATTTTCGTTGGTAGTTTTTGGGGACCCCCAAAATATACTGCTTTTTTTCTAGTTTAATATGAAAATCCTAATGCAGTTCACAAAATACATCTACTTACCAAGTTTCAATAGCATAGGCTTTATAGTTTCGGAGAAAAAAGGCTGTGACATACGGACGGACATACAGACAGACATGACGAATCTATAAGGGTTCCGTTTTTGCCATTTGGCTACGGAACCCTCCCTAAAAAAAGGGATTGTAAGTGTTTACCTTTCTATAGTCACACTATAATCTTAAGAGCTTGAGCCAGCCTCAGATATAAATATCAAAATAAACAAATAAACAAGGCAATCTGAATAAAAAGTGAAGTGCGAGTCGGACTCACGCACAAATGGTTCCGTACCAAAAACCGGCTTAAAATACACGTTTGTTGTATGGGACCACCATTAATTTACAACTCTTTTTTTCTAACTTTAGTATTTGGTTTTATAGCGGTAGCATAAAATACATCATCTGTTAAAAATTTCAGCCCTCTAGCTATCACGGTTCCTGAGATATAGCATCGTGACGGACAGAGAGACAGACAGACGGACAGCAAAGTCTCACGAATAGATAATTTAAAATTGTATTGTTTGGGTCTTAGGGAGTCCTTTTTTTCTTTTTTTTTATACCACTGAGAGGTGAGGTGAGGTGGCAGACAAGCGTACGGCTCACCAGATGGACTGGTGGTCACCGCTGCCTATGGACGCTTGCAACTAGTGTCCGACCGAAACTGGTTTTCCAGCCGAAACCGAAACCGAAACCGAACTTTCAGCCCCAGGGTCAATTTCGGCCGAAACCGAAACCGAAATCGAAACTCACGTGTTCATATTGAAAAAAAAAACCAGCCAAGTGCGAGTCGGATTCCCGCACAGAGGGTTCCGTTACAAAAATTGGGTACAAAAGTTACGGTTGTTGTGTCGATGCTTTTTCTGATTTTAGTAGGTATTTTTTGTTATAGCGGCAACAGAACAGGGTGAGGTGGTGGTGGCAGTGTCTCTTGACATCGCCAACGCTTTCAACCCCTTGCCCTGGAACTGCGTTTGGGAGGCGCTTATTTATGATGGAATACCTCTCTACCTCCGTCGAATTGTCGGGGCCTGTCTCTCCAAGAGGGCCATAACTTACCCGAACTGGTAAGCTGCTGGGTCGGCGGGATGTGTCGTGCGGTGTTCCACAGGGATCGGTATTTGGGCCGCTCCTGTCGAACATCGGTCACGACTGGGTGCTGCGTGGTCCGTTGCTCCGAGGGGTCGGCGTAACGTGTTACACCGACGACACCCTCGTTACGGCGCGGGGAGCAACGCACCGAGACGCAGCACTAAAAGCCACGGCAGGGGTTCCTCAAGTCGTGGGTCTCGAGGTCGCCCTTCTCAAATCTGAGGCTCTGTGCTTCCACGGACCTCGGATGGGGCCACCTCCGGGATCCAGCCTACAGGTAGCTCCTTATTGAACGTTTCCCGAAACTGACGAATTTCGAACTAAAAATGGGCTCGATTCAACAATGAAGGTTTTATTATCGAAATACAAGTCTTCTTTGACAGATACTTCACTATAACGTGCACTGCGTCTAACTACTAATATTAAGGTTGATGTTGACAAAATTGTAAAAGACAATTTAATGAGAAAGTAGATAATAACATAATGATACCTATTATATGTATTTTAGTTTGTTAAATATTTTGCGGCCCTCCAATGTATTTAGCCATTTTTGTTCGCCCTGGGTCCCATCTAGTTTGGACAGCACTGTCCTAGATCACCTTTTTAGGATAAGGTAGCCAAGAAGTAAAAACGGGACCCTAAAAAGGTGGTCTACGTCTAAAACATAGCACAGGTGTAACTGTCTAATACTTCTCAATGATTGTAATTGCTTGTGATTTGAATAAAATTTGATGAAACTATTGATTGGAAGTCGTTTGTAAATCTGTAAGTCTTTGGTTGGTATAATAACATTTTAACTGGATGGGCTGACCCCAACCACGTCACAAGCATAGCTAGTAGGGCTTGAATATCGGACACTTTTTCAGTTCCGGAATTGGGTTTCGATATTCAGTATTTGAATTCCGGAATTCCGGAATTCCGGAACTCCTTCAAGTTTCGTTTTGTACAAAATAGTGATATGTAAAAAAAAGACGTGTGGCACTCGGGGACTGCCGCGGTAAAGCTATTACATAGCATTTTTTACCAACTATGCTAGTATAATTATTTCTATATAAGAATACTAGCTGATGCCCGCAACTTCGCCTGCGTAAAATTTGTTACCGCGGGAAGTTATTCCCGGGATAAAAGGTAGCCTATGTGTTATTCCAGACTATAATGTATCTCCGTACCAAATTTCAGCCCGATCCGTTCAGCGGTTTGAGCTGAAAGTGTAACAAACATCCACACTCACAAACTTTCGCATTTACAATATTAGTAAGAAGTAAGATTTTAAGGCCTATGTTCAACAAAGTAAAGTACCAAGTGCCTACTTGACTGTGGACATTTGGGCTTTTGGAATTTTGTTTTAGAACTTTTTAAGAAGAACAATTATTTTGTAATAAATTATTTTTATGTAACTTTAACCATTTACGCAGAGGCGCAACGGATACTCTTATAACGATTAAATGTTTTCCGTTTTCGAAACATTCCTCACTGCTGCACCACTCCTATTAATCTTCGCATTATGTTATGTAGCCTATAGCCACTATCAATAAATGTACCTACTTACTATCGAACAGTTTTTGAAAGCCTACCAGTAGTTTCAGTAAGGCTTGCCTTGGTATGATGTGATTCATGGTCCCTTTGCAGCGTGTGTCCAATCCAGCGCAGCAGCTACACTTCCGACGTTTGATCTGTTGGGGTCTCACTGCAGCGTTCCAATAGTCTTACGTTCGTGATGTTCTCGGGCCCATATGTACCGAGGATCCATTGGAGGCAGCGTTTGACGAAGACTTATAGCTGGTAGCTGGTGCGAAATGTCTTTACTTTAGTGACCTTCCATGTCTCGCATCCGTATAGCAGTTAGCAGTACAGTTTTAACGTTTACTTTGTTTTGAGTTTCACTCTTCGTGTCTATTTTCGCAACAGCCTACGGGGCGCAGCTGTGTAAAGGTTATTCTGGCCTTGGCGAGACTCGAAATGATGTAGGGTACTCTTCTATTCCATCAGTTTCTGACACGACACTCCCGAGGTACGTGAATTAGTGCCTCCACCTCATCTCTTGCGTCTGTCGATTTTAATTTCAGTCCAGCCATTCGCTGCCTCATCCTGCTCGTTGTCCTGCACGTTGTCCTGCAGACATGCATGACGGATGCATGTCTGCAGGACATCACATCCTGCACGTCCTGCAGACATGATGCAGACATGATGTCCTGTGCCTCAGCAGGCACAGGACATCGGCATCATTAATATCCTCCAGGATATTAGTATAGGCCCCATTCTATGCCGCGCCGATTGTTCTTTGCGGTATTCAGCATTATACCATCTATTTTCTATGGATGGTTGTAAACTATCCTGTTATCTTCATAACGATCCTCTAAGGTAGGTACAGTATGTATTTTCAAAAGAGTTTGTGAACTCTATTTTTAATTTCTTTTTCAGAATATTGATGACATTTGATTGATGTCATTTTATACACGTTACGTCTACTACATTGATACATGTAATAAAATTCTAACACGCCGGTGTTTGTATGTAAATTGTTTATACTGAGGAAAATTCTATACTGAGGAATAGTTTTAACCATTAAGCTCTATTTTGATATAGCATACAGGGCAGATTTACACGCTACTTGATGAGTATGATTAATAAATACCTCTAATTTCATAGACCTTGTGTGACGTAAACAAAGTTGCGAGGGTCAGCTAGTTAAAAGATAAAACAATAGGTTTCTTCTTTCTACTTAAAAACTATTTTTACAAATTTTATGATAATAATAGACATTCTTTGAAATATGCATGTATGGTATTGTTGTGACTTTTATGACACGTTTAAAGTACATAGGTATGGGATAGATGGCGCTCGCGGCTACGTCAGCGTGAAATTTTCTTCCCGCTTCCCATGGGAACGTACTCCCGGGTTTGGTTCTCTTTATAGCAGTATTATATATAAATTAACAAAACAAAAAATGATACTGCATTGGTGATAATAATAATAAAATGTATGTATATAGAGTACTCACTCATTTTCTTTCACTATTTTTCGTGACTTTCTACATTAATAAATGCACTTTGTTTATTTATATTTAAAACACTTTTTACACAAATTATACGAGTACTGTTCACTGTTGTACATAGATGATGAATACCTATACACCTATAGTCGAATTTTTATTTAGACGAAGTAAATTGACAGCAACTAATGTAATTGACAGCATCGAAATTGTCATTTCACATTAAGAACTCTAAATTCGACCAACACTCTTAATTCAACTTTGGTCGAGTGGTTAAGACGCGGATCGGTACGCAGAAGGCGCAAGATCGATTCTGGGTACAAGCATCAATTTTTGGATTATTTGACATAATAATAATAATATATAACGACTGCAGAGTTCATAATTGACGTAAACAAAAAAATTATGAATTGCTAGACTAGATACACGAACGTGGCCGAAGGTAGCCGAGAGTGTGACTCGTTTTCGTGACACAATTTCTGGATTCGGTCTCCACGCAAGGCCCGCGATAGAAGCTATGCAATAGCTTAAAAGAAACGGGAGCTGGCAGTCCTACGTGATTAGTGATAAACTACTTTGATTCTCAGTAAAATTACTTACTTTAACGTAACCAACTAAAAACCACAAGTTTCCTAACTATTGTCTCCGGTTGGCCCGGGTAAGCCCTCAGAAGGATGACCCCAGGATTCCCCACAGATCTTAACTATCACTGCGGCCTCACCTAGGAGGTTCGGGTGCTATCCCGCGTATTTGGGGCTTGTTCAGGTGTTTTCCCGCATCTCAGGGCGTGTGGCGTGCGTGAAACTTTCACATCACGCTTTCGTCTTGGGCGTGCTTCTGTAAGAACGGCGATTAGCCCTCCCACCGTCCTCTTGCCCCCGATTATAGAGGCCGATAGTCTTGGACAAAGACATGCGGAATTCGGATGGAAGCGTTCTCTCTCGATCACAGAAAGACGCAGTGGCGTCCCACTTACTTCCACTGGTGATCATAGATCGCGCAATGTGCAAACGAGAGAATGTCCACGTCCAGACCTATCACGAGGACCGGGCGCTGTTAAGCCCACGCTGTGCACTCCACTAATGTGTGAAGTACTGTGTCCTCACTGCGTTCCTCGCAGTGCTGGCACTCAGGTGTGGTTTCCCGGTGTATTCGTCACAGATACTTACTGAAGCTCTCTTGCCCGGTAAGCATCTGTGACAACCGGTAGGACAGAGCACCCGCACCGTGGCACCTCTCTAGTCACTCGCCCATGACCGGTCTGACCGCCGCTGCCGTGATTGTGGCGATTCGGCAATTCCCCCCTTGTGTGATGTGATGTGGCGATTCGGTTTGTTGCTCAAGTCCAGGTCTCCACGGTTTCCTTGTTGAGCTGGAACTGCCGAACCTAGATTTCTGGAGACGTAGGCCTATGACCCCGCTTCAGGCCCTCCTTAACCAGAAAAGAATAAATTAGAAATATAATTAATTTATTTAAACAAGGACGCAAGTTGCCTCGCTGCCAGATCCTCGAGACATGCCGCCTCTGAGCAACGGACCACGCAGCACCCAATCGTAACTGATGTCCCACAGAAGCGGTCTTAAGACTGATCTCTGCGGAATACCGCACGAAGTATCTCGCTGACCCGGCCCCGACAATTCGACGGAAGTAGGGAGGCACTCCATGATAAATAAGCGCCTCCCTACACCTTACCCTGCGATGTTACTTCCTCCGTCAGTCTTCTAATGCGATCCCCGGATGGGTAGACTGCCGACCATCTTGCCTTTCGGATCAGAACCAGTTTCCCTGTCTTCCAGACCTTGGAAATCTGGCCTTTTTCGAGGCATGCACTAAAGAGCCCCATCACTGGCCTGAGATCCTCAAGAGCCACGACCCACGCTCGGCCTGGAATGCTGTAGGGTCCAGGGACACGATCCGTGCGGAATCTAAGCCGCAGTACAGTCGCCTCTAACTCGCCTTTAGTGACTTTGGGCACGTCGTTCTCGCTGTAATCAGCGTCGGGCGCCTGAGACGGAGCCATGTGCGACGGAATATGTTCCTCCGCCTTGATGAGAACAGCGAACCCAGGACCGTCCTCACTCTGGGTCAGTGGAGCGTCTTGAGGCAAAGTTTGCCCCTAATAATAAGGTACGGACCCCATGAGTTCCGTCAGAACTACTAGAACTATGCTGAGCGAGACCTCTGTCAAATTCTTACAGCGTTTTTATTAAAGTTTAAATTAACTCGTAGCATAAGTCAGAGCTAAGTCTAAGTTCGCACTATAAATTGAAGTCTAAATGTAAAAAAAAATACAAAAACGTCATCAATAATATTATTATTATTTAAATAGTATGTTTTCTATCAAAAACCATTAATTTTATGGATTTACATTCTTAGTAGGTTTTAGAAATATCATGAAATAAATTGATTAATACCTAATTACATAATCGAATTAATTTGTTAATAGAGATATCCTAAATTATCAACATTGTAGTAATTAAAGGTAATTAAATTGCATAAGAAGCTTATAATCTACGTTTTTGTTTGTAATGAAATTAATGAAGAAGCGAAAATATTTTTATTTTTCAATATCGAAATACCGGTATTGATCACGCCAATACCGGAATTGAGAACGATATTACATTTTATCGGAATTCCGGAATTATGTCAATTCCGGAATTCCGGTGTTCAAGCCCTAATAGCTAGGCGCTCAAAATTCACGAACACGTGAGTTTCGGCCCGGCCGAATGTTTCGGCCCATTTTGGCCGAAACCGAAACTGCGGCCGAAACTTGATTTTTTGGCCGAAACTGGCCGAAACCGAAACCAAAACCGAAACTTCGGTCGGTCACTACTTGCAACAACGGAGGCGCTACACTGGCGCTGCCGACCCTGTAAAAACCTTCTAAGACCCCTTTTGAAGAACCCTTTACTGTAGGCGTTTGGGAAAACCGAGGCAGGGAGATCATTCCACAATCTAAGCGCACGCGGGAGAAAACTCCGGACGCAATGTGTGAGGATGAACACCCTGTCCTAGTAAAGTACCTAAACCGAGTATTGGTTAATGCAGCAATAAAAATAGTGAGAGCCTGAATTTTCTCTACGAAATTAAACCTAATCACACAAGAAAGTGAATCTACATAGGCGAGTAGATGGCACATAAATCCGTTCAAATTCAGCAACGGAAATCTCAGCACACAGAATTCAATAAACGAAACATCCAAACGTCCCTGTCCGTCCGTCCGTCCGTCCGGCATCCAAACAACATTGCTATTTTTCCTGCATATCCTTCAGTGAATGTCCGAATGTTGATTTAGGAGGATTTATTTATGCCTGCCGCCGGCGAGGACTGCTACGGATAGAAAAATCCATTAGAGTTTCCCCTTTTGATGGAAATATTTCACTTTGTTGACCATAAATGGCTGTGTATACACCTATATAAACTGAAAATATTGGCTATAATTCAGGCTGTGTTTTGTACGGAAGATTTGTATTTACATACGAATAAAAGACAGAATAAAACCGGCCAAGTGCGAGTTGGACTCGCCCACGAAGGGTTCCGTAGCAGCAATTAGCATAATGTAATAGTTCTTGTAGTTCGTTGTAACTTTCATTGATGTTTTAACACGTTCTCAGTTGTAAAGATATTTCTGGGCAAAAATTGCGGTTTATGACGTATTAAAAAAAAACTACCAACCCGATCTGGTTCCATCAAACCAATTTTCGTTGGTAGATTTTAGCTTATATGTTTTTTAGATTTATCGTTTTCTTAGTTTTGAAGTTAGAGGGGGGGGGGACACATTTTTTCACTTTGTAAGTGTCTCTTGCTCAAACTATTCACTTAAGAAAAAAAATGATGTTAAGAACCTCAATAGCATTTTTAAAGACCTATCTATAGATAGGTATACACGTACCTATGGGATTGATAAAAAAATATTTTTGAGATTCAGTTCTGAGTATGGGAACCCCCAAAATTAACTGCTTTTTTTCTAGTTTTATATAAAATTTTTGATGCGGTTCACAGAATACATCTACTTACCAAGTTTCAACAGCATAGGCCTTATGGTTTCGGAGAAAAAAGGCTGTGACATACGGACGGACAGACAGACAGACATGACGAATCTATAAGCGTTCCGTTTTTGCCATTTGGCTACGGAACCCTAAAAAGCAAAGGAATTTTTCAGAAAAATATTTTTGTGCTGACTTTTTGATCGTAACTAGAACTACAAAGTAACTGTGTCTGTCTGTTACGCTTTCATACCTGGACCGATTCTAATGAAATTTTTATTCAGAGATAGATCAATAGAGCTTGGGACATGATCGACTACTTTTCTCAGGAATATGTTCATGTGTAAAACGGATTCGAAGAAATAGCACCATTTCTAATCTGAACTAAGTTGTCTTTTCTTTCTGTTCTAAATATAATTTCTTTCTTTCTGTTAATTTTGATATAACCTTTTTTTTTCTTGCTCATTCATTATGTTTGTTTGTTTATTCTCGTTTTTAAATAGTCGAACAGTTTTGCTAGATTATTTAGTAAGCCCATTGTTGTCGCTTGTCGCAGTCGCCTGGAACCAGTATGTTAATTTGTTAAATAGGTATGCTCTAGGTAGAAGAACTTTAGTAGGCCTACCTACTCCTCGCACATTACTTAATTCGATGTATGTAGCTCTGTTTATTAGGAACTAGCGGACGTCTCGCGGTTTCACCCGCGTAGTTCCCGTTCCCGTGGGAATACGAGAATAAAATATAGCCTATGTTCACCGCAAAGAGTGTAGCTACCCAACAGTGAAAGACTTTTTCCAATCGGTGCAGTAGTTCTGGAGCCTATTCGTTACAAACAAACAAACAAAGAAACAAAAAAACAAATCTTTCCTCTTTATAATATTAGTATAGATATAATATGCATTTTGTGTCCGAACAGTTTAATTTTAAAGCGCACCTAAAAGTGCTAAACACATTTACATTTAAAGCGCTTCAGCTTAAAGTATTTACTGAAAACCTGACAACTAACTCCAGTCGTGCATGTGAATGCAAACTGGACAAAACTTCCAGGTTCCGTACAAATATTTGTATTATAAATGACCTGGTATAACGCTTGCTAATCCCGGATTCATTTCCGACGGAAACGGGTCAAAAATTACACGAATTTATTTTGTTACACCTTGTTTGTATTTTTAATACTAAAACCTCCATTTTTTTAGGCGATGGAACACGGGCTTTTGAATTTTGTAATAGAATTTTTTTGGCAATTTAATCACCCAACCAGCGTCCAAAAAATTGTAATCATGAACCCAATCAATATTAGATTAGTAAAAAACATAGATATATAATAAAATAATCTAAGGTAAAAAAGAACTTTGAGATAAAATTTTCGAATGACAAAATGCATCACTACAGTTATACGGCTTAGGATTTGGTTTGAGCTTTGTTGAAGTAAAACTTCTTTAGGCGCGAACTAGGGAGTAACCGAGATTTTTTTCTGACGGAGGTAACGCTATTTTAATTTAAAATTCGAATGAATGATATTAAAATAACATTCGATGCCGTCAATGGCAAAGATGTTTTACTTAAATCGCGCGTAAAGGTTACACACACACAATTTTTTTCCACTTCGCCAAGTCCTAGTCCCAGGCGTACCACTTGCAGGTGGATCTGGTTTGGGTCCTAACGATCTCAGTACGGTTCGGTTGCACCTTTAAACTCAAAAATAATCAATCAAGTCCCTCGGTCATTATAATAAAGACTTAAGTTAAGGTTTTATATTTTTTTTAGTTTTTATAAATAGTTTTTATTATTTTTAATATTTTTTTTTTGTTAACTTAAGTTTTTTACTAAGTTTATTTGAGACTAGCTGTTCACCGCCGCTTCGTCAACGTAGTAGAAGTCGTTATTGCGTACAATCATTACCCTCTTTTTGCGTACCTAGTCGGTTAAAAAGTAGCCTATGTCCTTCCCAGGGACTCAGACTATCTCTATGCCAAATTTCATATAAATCTCTTCTGCGGTTTAGGAGTGAAAGCGTAACAGACAGACAGACAGAGTTACTTTCGCATTTATAATATTAGTAGGGATTATGGTTGACGAGAAAACTCACACATACAATTTTATCTAAAAATCATTTATACTCTCGATTGTCGGCACTTGACGGAACTTGTTGTAATACATTATTGAAACACACACGCGCACACATTCCACAATAAAATTTAAATTACCTAAAGGTAATTATATATAAAGGTATGTAACACTAAGATGATCAGTGTTACTCACCAACTAGCGCGAGGTAGCTATGCAGAGAACTCTATCCCAGGGCGCCTTATTTCTAAGTTTCCAGTCTGTGTGCAAGGGTAGGCTAGGGCTCTCACGAAAACAGACAATAGGGTGTACACACATATATTTACTAAGTACACAGAGATACACAGAGACACACAGAGAGCTTATTCACTGATAGACACAAATATCACAGGTACACAGAAGTAAAGTCAGGGCTCAGGTATTAATACTACTAGGCTACACATAAGTAGTGGATTTACTGGCCTGCAGAGTGAGCTGAGTGAGAGTGACTGCCTGTTGTTACTGCCAGGTGATGACGGCAGATACCTCTCACATGAGAAGCTCGTGTAGTCCGCACTTCCACGTTGTCGTACCACGTGCAGCCCACTAACTTATAGGTGCGGCACCAAATATCTCATCCGGCAACTAGCCCCGTAGTAAAAAACCCTGTCATGAAAGAAACGACAAATTAAGATCTTGGCTGCGCGACAGACGACAATCGACCCGCTTTGCAAAAGAAGAAGTGACTCACCAGTTTTCTGGGTAAAATGTAGCAAGATGCAATGCAGCAACCCAATCACAGCCCGTTAGGCCACGCGAGGTAACAAATAATCGCGCTTGAGCGAAAAACTGATTCGCGGCACAGTCTCAGAGCAAAAGCCAAAGGACCTCCAACTACCCCAAAGCAGGTCTCGGTCAAAAGTCCTGTCTTTCACGAAAAATCTTAACAAAACCCGTTCCTTTAAATGCGAAACGCTTCGTCACCGAACTTATGACATCCTGTCATTCTGACAGCAGAAATGTCACCACTGACAACCGATTAAAAAAAGATAACTCGATAAGGCTGCTTTCACATCCTAAATACTGCATCTATAGAAAATAAATGCCACAACCACCCCCCCTTTAATAGTATTTCCTGCGGATATGACACGCTGGAAATACACAATAAAGAAAACAGAAAAGTACTGACTAATAAACAAAGACAACCAGCTAGGTCCTTCAAACACCAGCTGACTACGACCATTACAATACCAAAGAAAGATCCTCCTATGTACCTAACTAGACACTGACTCGTGTACCGGTTAGGCTAAGTAACTAGAGTCTAATGCCCTCCTTTACTCACTGCCGATACCCTAACACTACCCAAGCTCTCAGGATAATGTAGAGTACTAAGAAGCGAATGAGAGAAAAACGCTCGGTGCGGTGCATAGAAGAAACTACAACGTGACAATTTAAAGTCACGTACACATATAGAAATACAAACAAAAGATTAAAATAGTCTTACATAATGATCACATAGCACTGGTTTAATAAACTAGAGAAACAGTGCTATGTAGTTACGTTAGGTATTGGAGACTGCTCCTCCTGATACTTCAGGATGTCCTTGATATGGTACTCCCCAAGATCCTTACCGTCCAGATCTGACAGCCTATATACTAAAGGGGATCGTTTAGCAGTCACCACACATTTAAGGAACTTAGGAGCTAGCTTAGCAGTAAAATTCTTGGCCTTGTTGGACAGGTAGAACGTGCGTTTGTAAACTATCTGTCCCACTTTCAGCTCTACATGCCTTTTTCTGAGGTTGTAATACTTTTCATTACGCTGGTAGGCAACGTTCAAATGTTTCCTCACCTGGTCGTAAATGCGTTGTATTTCTCTCAGCTTGACACCGAAGGCTGATGGATCGTCTACAGAGACTGAAGTAGGATGGCACGCGATATCTGTCTGCCTGTACAGCACTCCATCCCCAATAAATTCCCTACCATGTACCAAAAAGTAAGGGGTGAAACGAGTTGCTTCGTTAACTGCAGTGTTTAAAGCACACTGTATCTCAACCAAGAACTGATCCCAAGACTTGTGTTGTGACTTCACATAGCATGAGATCGCTTGAACCACATTGCGAATAGCTCGTTCCGCCTGATTAGTTTGGGCATGATACCTAGGGTTATAATATATATTAGGTACATTGTATTTAGCCAACAGATCCTTAAATGGCTTACTCACAAACTGAGGGCCATTATCCATGTAAATAGTCTTGCAGACTCCGTGCACGAGAAACACACTCTTCTCTATGAACCTCGCGACTACAGCGCCTGTGGCAACCCGAACAGGGCACAACATGACGTATTTGCTAAAGTAGTCGGAGACCACGATCAGGTGTACGTTTCTATTGCTCGAAGTGGGAAAGGGACCAAGCAGATCGACAGAGATAGCTTCGAATGGCTTCGAAACCCGCTTCGGGCTACCCATTAGGCCGGGACGAGACGTATTTACGGGTTTGTACTGCTTGCATGTTTCGCAATTCCCAACATATTCTTTGACGTCCTCGTACATCTTGGGCCAGTAATAATTTAGGGCTAACCTTTTATGCGTCTTCCAAACGCCACCATGGGCACTAAGTGTGTCATCGTGGTACTTAGAGAGCAGGGGCAAGCGATCCTCCTGAGGTACCACCAGCTTCCAGTCAAAGTCTGAAGTCAAAGAATATTTATTTTTAGTTAACCTATATAGAAGGTTGTCACGAATGTCATAATTTGGTGACTTCCTAGGGTTCTTCCGAACACTATTCATGGTGTGGTCATACCACGGGTCTTTAGTGGGTACTGCATCGAGGGAATCAATTTTGATACGAGACAGAGCATCAGGTACAACGTGGTCTTTACCTTTTCGATGCTCTATGTCAAAATCGAATTGACTGAGCCTCATGCTCCAACGTGCTAGACGACCCGTGGGATTTTTTAGCTTATGGAACCACAGAAGAGATGAATGATCCGTGACGACCGTACATTTTTGGCCTTCGACGTACTGTCGAAATTGTTCCAAAGCGAAAATCACGGCCAGAAGTTCTCGCTCAGTTGTGCTGTAGTTCACCTCGTTCTTGTTGAGAGAACGGCTACAGTAGGCGATAGGGTGCTCAACACCATCGTGAGTTTGTGTCAGTACAGCAGCAACTGAGTAAGCTGACGCGTCACTAAGAATGCGGAAGGGCATCTCAAAGTTAGGCATTTTTAATATAGGGGCAGAAACCAAGGCTGACTTTAGCAGGTTAAAGGACTGTTCAGCCTCAGGGGTCCATTCGAACTTAAGGTTCGTAGAAGTGAGTTTGCACAGAGGTTTACTAATCTTCGAGAAGTTGTTAACAAAGCGACGATACCAGCCGGCCATTCCCAGAAATCTCTTAACCTCCTTAGGGTTAGAAGGGGTGGGATAGTTGAGGATAACCCAACTTTACCCGGGTCTGTCCGTAAGCCATGTTTGTCCACATAATACCCCAGGTATTTGAGTTCACTCCGACAAAAGTGGGATTTTTTCATATTAATAGTTAGGCCAGCATCCTTGAGTTGCTGATAGACTCTATGTAAGAGCTCTACATGCTCCTCAAAGGTGCTGGACACACAGACTATGTCATCCTGAAACGCAAATACCTTGTTGTCGAACTCGGGACCAAACAGACGGTCCATGAGGCGTTGCATCGTGGCACTGGCACCGACAAGACCGAAGCACATGGAATTGTAATGGAACAATCCTCTCCGGGGAACCGTAAAAGCAGTCTTCTCAGCAGACTGGAGTGAGTCGAATGGAATCTGACAGTAGGCCGCACTCAGATCTACAGAGGTTAAATACTTAGCATTATTAAGATGGTCTAAGATTTGATTGATATAGGGTAAGGGGTAGGCGTCACTCTTAGACACAGAGTTCAGCTTGCGAGAGTCCAAGCACAATCTGAGGTCGCCGTTCGCCTTCTCCACCATGACCACTGGAGAGTTCCAGGCGGACTGAGACGGGGACACTACTCCCATTTCCAGCATTCGGTCCAGCTCGGCTTCCAGGGCCTTCTGCTTAAGGGGAGAGAGCGGATAATAACGCTGCTTGATCGGCTTGCTGTCACCAGTGTCAATGACATGGTGCACAAGTGAGGTCCGACCTAAACCCACCTTATCAGTGTTCAACGAGTCGAACTTTTCAATGACCTCGTTGATTACACACCTTTGTTTAGTTGTCAGGTTGTCGTAATCCTCGAGGCCACCGTTAAGGGACACAGACTCGATAGGATTATTATCACTAAAGCTATCAAGACTAATATTTTGTAAAATTAACTTATCACTTAACTTAAATTGTTGCCAGAAATCCACTCCAAATATCATGGAGGTGGTTATACCTGGGACAACATAGAACTTGACAACTCGGATAACCGAATTGTACTCAATTGGCAAAGAGATACAACCCAGACATTGCAAGTGAGTGCTGTCTGCAGTTGTAATACGAAAAGTAGGATTGATACTCACAAGATCAAAACCCAGTTCCAAGAAGATGCGGTGCGCTCCCTTACCTAGTATAGAGCAGGAGGCACCGGAATCTAGAAGGCCTAAGACATTTAAATTTAAAACCTTAACAACTAGATACGGTCTAATGTCACTATCCCGTTTAGGAAACAGGACCTTATCAGAAATAGACTCAGATACAGAGTGATGCACAGAGTTCCTAATAAGGCCCTGGCCTACGCGTTTTCTGACTTGCTAGTACAGTGTGAGCAGTCTGGGGTCTTGACTCCTTTGAGACCACACCGGAAACACACCAGCTCCCTTGACTGTGTGCAGCTGTATGCAGTGTGACCGCCCCCGCCGCAACGAAAGCATTTGCGATCGTGGGGGGTAACCGGCGTCTCCACTGCAGACACCTGCTTAGCGGGCTTTTGTACACCTTTGTTCTTAAGCTGGTGTAAGTCAGATGTAATCTCAAACTTGTCAAGAGCAGGCTCATGGAAAGCGTCTGCCCTAGTACGCGCAAGCTCCAAGCGCTTACCCAAACGTCTCAAGTCATCTACAGAGTTGACATCATGCAAGGCCAGTTCCTTCATGTAGTCAGGTCTAATGTTGTGCATGAGAATGTCCAGCTGTTCCTCACTGGGCATCTTACATGACAACCTTGAGAACATGGCTTGCATTGTACATATATAGTTAACCAAGGACTCAGAGCGGGCTTGTGTACGCTGTCTTATCTCGTTCCTGAGGCGGTAATCATAATCAGGAATATCGAAGGTATCTCTAAGCTCACTAATAAGATCCTCATATGAGATGAAGTTAGCTTTGTTTGTACGGAACCAAGACAAAGCCGGTCCATCCAACAGGTCGGAGAAAGCCATAAGGAGTCTAGGCTTAGTAACCTCCCGAGCACATCTAAGTTCCTCTAATCTCTCTAAAAACACACGTACACAAGTAGAACCATCATATTTTAAGTTAAATGAACATAAGTTAAGGGGACGTTCTTTATACACTATGTTACATGTAGAACTATTCCTACTTGAACTAGCTCGCACCGAGCGGTCCTCTCTCACTACTGGTGAAGTATATTCCACCTGGTCACGACCCGAAGGATCATCACCATCATCATCCGAACCTTCGGATTCAGAATCACTACTGGGTTCAGCCCTAGCGATGATCTTCACTAGCCTACCACGAATATCCACCAGGTCGGGGCAATCCAGACCACAACGAGCTAACCTACTCAATAAGTAGTTGGCTCTGATGGACACCCTAAGACGACTACCTTTATTAATGAAAATGTCACCTGACTGAATAGCCTCCTCCAGCTCGGAGACTCTTGGAAGGCAGATCGAGAGCTCAGCCGGTGCATCAGCGGGTACCGGAGCACTCGCTTTGATGCTACCTCGACGGACGAGTCGGTGTGCCGTTCTTAGCTCACTCCGAAGGCCAGACACTGTCGTTTCCGGTTCCACTGAAATACCCATGTGGGACAGCTCGTTAGCAAGTTCATCCTTTCTTAAATAATTAATATATTTTTTCATCTGTGCCATTATGTAAAAATTTACTTACAACAATTATAAATATAAAATGGCACAGATAGGGATCAATTACAAAGTAAAAATGTAAATTGAGTTACAACAAAGTGTACTAAGTTAGGTAATTATGTTTCAAATTGACTTTTAGAATTTAACAAAGATTAAGGGTATACTAAGAGAGAAAAGTTTCTAAATTTTCTGATAACACAGTTCAGGTTAATAATTAAAATTACAAGGTATCAACATACCTTCAAAAAAAAATTTATAATTATACAGAGTGAAATTCACTAAGTTAACACAGAGGTGAAGCTATAGAATAATATATGTAATATATTAATCTATGCTAATATAATATTACAATAAATATATGTGTGCACCATAAAAAGGAACATAACAAAGAAAAGAAACACAATAAGAAAAGAAGTGGGTATGCCAAATAAAATCAAAAAGTTTTTCCAAAATCACAGCTATTTTAAATTTTTGAATTTAGAATTTTGTGTCTTTTCCAGCCAAAGATGTAGGAAGCTGGAAGAAGACGAAAGGGAAGGTTTTGTGCTTAGCTGCTAGCACCACCAATTAACGTCCTGGAGCGTCTCGGACGATTCCAGAATGGTTTCGCCAGAGATAACCACCTATGCACACACACCAGACTGAGACTACCGCAGAGTAGACCCAGAGATTTGCCACTACGTTGGGAGCCAATTTGTAACACTAAGATGATCAGTGTTACTCACCAACTAGCGCGAGGTAGCTATGCAGAGAACTCTATCCCAGGGCGCCTTATTTCTAAGTTTCCAGTCTGTGTGCAAGGGTAGGCTAGGGCTCTCACGAAAACAGACAATAGGGTGTACACACATATATTTACTAAGTACACAGAGATACACAGAGACACACAGAGAGCTTATTCACTGATAGACACAAATATCACAGGTACACAGAAGTAAAGTCAGGGCTCAGGTATTAATACTACTAGGCTACACATAAGTAGTGGATTTACTGGCCTGCAGAGTGAGCTGAGTGAGAGTGACTGCCTGTTGTTACTGCCAGGTGATGACGGCAGATACCTCTCACATGAGAAGCTCGTGTAGTCCGCACTTCCACGTTGTCGTACCACGTGCAGCCCACTAACTTATAGGTGCGGCACCAAATATCTCATCCGGCAACTAGCCCCGTAGTAAAAAACCCTGTCATGAAAGAAACGACAAATTAAGATCTTGGCTGCGCGACAGACGACAATCGACCCGCTTTGCAAAAGAAGAAGTGACTCACCAGTTTTCTGGGTAAAATGTAGCAAGATGCAATGCAGCAACCCAATCACAGCCCGTTAGGCCACGCGAGGTAACAAATAATCGCGCTTGAGCGAAAAACTGATTCGCGGCACAGTCTCAGAGCAAAAGCCAAAGGACCTCCAACTACCCCAAAGCAGGTCTCGGTCAAAAGTCCTGTCTTTCACGAAAAATCTTAACAAAACCCGTTCCTTTAAATGCGAAACGCTTCGTCACCGAACTTATGACATCCTGTCATTCTGACAGCAGAAATGTCACCACTGACAACCGATTAAAAAAAGATAACTCGATAAGGCTGCTTTCACATCCTAAATACTGCATCTATAGAAAATAAATGCTACAGGTAAGGTAATTAAATTATAATCAAAGGTATAATAAATACCTTTGAGAATGCTATAAAGCGAAACCGGTCAGGTGTTGTTAAAACATATTAAATTGTGGAATGTAAGTGCAAGTGTGTGTTTCAATAATGTATTATATAAAAAGACTTTAACTATATTATTCTACTAGCTGTTGCCCGCGACTTCGTTCGCGATGTGATTTTAACTGAGCACCAAACGATGTTGACCTGTCCAATGTATTTAGCTTATAGAAAAACATGGGTCAAGCTGTATTATCATTTTCGCTATACCGATTTTGATGAAACATACAGCAATATTTGCAAAAGCCGAGCAAATAAACAAACAAACAGACACGAAGAAAAAATATCATAGATTTGAACTCAGAAGCCCTAAATTAGTCGGCTACAATTATTTATTTTAATTTATCTTGAATTTACCGTCAAAGGTATTTTTTACCATTTTATAATGGTAGAGATTACCATACTAAGATATTAAGGGTTATGTGTTCGAAAGAGACTCATCTTGTGGTAAACTTTATACTAGGAAATATTCTTCGATTTGATCTGATAAAACTATATTATTGTAGTTTATTAGATACTCTTGCTTTTTTAACGTATCAAAACACGATTAGGAATACTTTATTCGATCGAAATCACTCTCGAAAATTGAGAAATATTGCAAAAATCTTAACAAGTAATGTACTTTTTTTATCTAAATAAATGAGTTTAATTCTCATAAAATCTTGTCATAAAATAGATATAGGTCTTTAGAACAATATTATACGTATAGATTTTTTCTTAAAACCCCTCAGTTTTATAACAGTAATATAATGTATTAGAATCGAATGAAATCAGGCAAAAGCGTACGCTGCAATCGTTCGAATTACCTTAGGATTTGTCAAGGTCGAACATTACAGCCTTAAGTAGGCGTATAATGAACACAACTTCATCAAACTAAACGTTGTTTCCCAAAATCTTCAGCACAAAGATTTATAGCCAATGATAACGAACCGCTTCACCGTAGTACATGGACATGGTAAGTTCTGATTTATGATCCCACTATATTGGTTTAATAAGCTGGCAGTAACGAGAAGGCGGGAATCGTTTACTCATTAACATAATGATAGGTGACCTTCGAGGAAATTTGTGCGTGATTCTGACTATCTGATTTCGCAAGGCACAATTTGATGTCATAGATTCATAGATCAATTTTTCAGTCCCATTTTCCTATTTTTCCAATCCTAGAGCCAAACGGCGTTTTCAGGGACGATGGCAAGAGACCGGATGGTATAACTTTAATACCGTGGGTGATAGGTCGGGTGCTGGTTTGGGACGCAACTTGTGTGTTGACACTCTGGCCCTGTCCCATCTTCCTAAAACAAAATTAAAAGCCAGCGCAGCAGCGGAAGCGGCTGAAAATATTAAAATTAATAAATGTAAATGTCTGTATCGTCTTCTTATCGTTTTCTTCCAGCCGGTGTCAAGACTGGGTTCTTGACACCGACTTGACACGTCCATGGGGTTCCAATGCACCTAAAATTTTCAAGAATTTGAAAAAGCACCTTGTAGATTCGACAGGTGACCCAAGGACTGGCAGTTTTCTCGCTCATCGAATAGGTATTGCTATTCAAAGGGGGAATGCTGCTAGTCTTTTGGGCACAATGCCACGGGGGCCTTATTTAGGTTTAGTTTAAATAGTAATAATGTAAATATATAGACACTAGCTGACCCGCGCAACTTCGTTTGCGTCACATGGGAGTGAGAAGAAGAGAGGCGTGGTATTATTAAGTAAAGTGACATAACGTTTCCCGTTGCATGTACTCCGCCCGTCTTTTTTTGGTACGGATCCGACTCGCACTTGACCGGTTTTTATCGTTCACTTGACTGGCTTCCACTGCAGACCATGATTACTGCCGTCGTCGCCTCGCTCATATTTTAAAACTTATTAAGAGGGTTATTGTAAGCGAACCGTAAAATATAGGCATATGCTGTTAATGACTTTTTATATAACTTTTTAAGAAAATCAATTTTATGATACATTATTTTTACGTAACTTTAACTATTTACGCAGTGTACGCAATGGAAGCTCTGAAAAGAGAGAAATTTTCCCCGTTCTGAATACATTATTCATGGCTGCTCCACCCCTATTCGTCTTAGCGTGATGTTATACTGTCATTAAACATCCTCAATAAATTGACTATTAAACTGTAAAATAATTTTTGAAATGCAACCAGTAGTTTCTGAGATCCTAGCACAAACAAACTCTTCAGTTTTAAAATCTTGTGAGCGGACCTTAAGAGATAGACAAATTAGGTTATTGTGAGTGAACCTTAAAAGATAGACATATGCTGTCGCGGACTTTTTTTTAGAACTTTTTAAGAGAAACAATAATACAGAAATTTTACGAAACTTTAACCATTTACGCAGCGTACGCTTCGGAAGCTCTCAGACGGTAAAAAATATTCCCCGTTTTCGAAACATTCTTGATTGCTGCTCCGCTCCTAATCGCCTTAGCGTGATGTTATATAGCCTAAAGCCATCCCCAATAGATGGACTATCAAACTGTAAAATAATTTCCGAAATCCAACCAGTAGTTCCTGAGATCCTAGCGTTCAACCATACAAACAAACAAACAAACTCTTCAGCTTTATAATATTAGTATGGATTTAATAATTATGTTTCACTGTAATTTTTAGCAATAAAAGTTTATTTATTTTATTTTCAAGTTTATAGTGATAATTATATCTAAGGTGTAAGAAATAGAAATACCATAAACAGGAAATAAGACGCCTTAAGCCAAAGTCTGCTAATTTAAATTGTGTCATATCAGAATCGTAATCGTATCTCAATCTAAAGCCACAGTATAAATATATGTTGTTTAACGTATATATAACACAGTATAAATATATGTTGTTTAAATATATGTTGTTTAACCAGTATTGTAGCTCCCTACAAACGGACGAAGCGCAAGCTATACCTACGATTCTCGTTTTCGGCAGGCCTTTCAGCACGCTAGCAGCGTCCTCAGTCGCGATTGTGTCGAGTAGACGAATAGACGGTGTGTCGTTTTTTAAATAGTAACCGCGCGTGTTTTATTTACTAAAAATATTTAATATGACAACTAGAGTCTATTGTGCTTGTTTTGGGTTGCAGGAATTCGTCAATAACGCACCCAGAGATAACGTTTTTTAGATTACCTGGAAACTCAGAAAGGTAAGACTATAAATTGATTTTACTTAAGTACTAATTGGTACTATACTACTAGTTGACTCAAGTTAAACAAAGTGATTGACTCGAGTGAACTAGGTAGTTACATGAAGTAGGTATGTTTGTGTTTAAAACTAGACTTGTGCTTGCTCAGTCAGTGAACGGTGCGCTCCGATATAGTACGATATCCAAAAAAAAACTAGTTCAGAACTCTAGTACGTGTAGGTAGTACATTTAGTTCCGTTGTCAGTTCGTAGTTATTTAATTGAGAGCAATGATTTAGGTATGTTTCAAGAGTATTCATTTCTTTGTGGATGAGCGATGTTACAGTACACTTGTAACCCAGTGATGAACAGTGTTACTCACCAACTAGCGCGAGGTAGCTACGCAGAGAACTCTTTCCCAGGGCGCCTTACTACAGAGATTCCAGTGCGCGTGCAAGGGTAGGCCAGGGCTCTGACGAAAACAGCCAGCTAGGGTGTACACACATATATTTATTAAGTACACAGTACACTACAGAGACATAGGGGGAAGTTATACACTTAGAGACATAAATATCACAGATATACAGAGGAGTAGTACTAATTACTGCACTAGTGTTACAGAGGCGGTCTACAGCTACTTGTTACTAAGTACTTAGGCAGTTACATAGCAAGGTGACAAAATAATGGGGTACTGGCCTGCGGTGCGAGCTGAGAGTGACTGGCTGTTGTTACTGCCAGGTGATGACGGCAGATACCTCTCACATGAGAAGCTCGTGTAGTCCGCACTTCCACGTTGTCGTACCACGTGCAGCCCACTAACTTATAGGTGCGGCACCAAATATCTCAACCGGCAACTAGCCCCGTAGTAAAAAACCCTGTTGTAAAAGAACAACGAATTAAGCCACTGACAGCACGATAGACGACGATCGAACTGCCTTGCAGACAGAAAAGTGCAACTTACCAGTTGTCTGGGTAAAATGCAGCAAATACTCCGTTATAACTTCTACCAAACGGTGAGGCACTAATGCCAGAGCTTGTGCGAAAACCTATTCGAGGCACAGCTCACCAAGCCAAAAAAGGAACCGACTACCTCAAAGCAGGTCATATATCTTACTCCAGGAATATTCTCGCAATCTTTAATAAAACCTGTTTCTCCTTAATGCAAATCATCGGGGGTGCCACTTGTGTCAAAGGAAAACCACAGATAAAAAAACCACCGATGAATTGATTAAGGGCGGCTTTACACATTGTCAAGCCCGAGACCAGATTGCTACACAAAAAATAAATGCTACAACCACCCCCCCCCCCCCCCCCTTAATAGTATTTCCTGCGGATATGACACGCTGGAAATACACAATAAAGAAAACAGAAAAGTACTGACTGATAAACAAAGACAACCAGCTAGGTACTTCAACCCCAAGCTGACTGCTACCATTACAATTACAAAGAAAGATCCTCCTATACACCTAACTAGACCAGACTCATGTACCGGACAGGCTAAGTAACTAGAGTCTAATGCCCTTCATAGAAAACGAATGCTCCCTTTACTCGCTGCTGATACCCTAACAAGCTCTCAGGATATTGTAGAGTACTGAGGAGCGAATGAGAGAAAAACGCTCGGTGCGGTGCATAGAAAAAACTACAACGTGACAATTTGAAGTCACGTACACACATAGAAATACAAACAAAAGATTAAAATAGTCTTACATAATGATCACATAGCACTGGTTTAATAAACTAGAGAAACAGTGCTATGTAGTTACGTTAGGTATTGGAGACGTTGGGTATTGGAGACGGCTCCTCCTGATACTTCAGGATGTCCTTGATATGGTACTCCCCAAGATCCCTACCGTCTAGATCTGACAGCCTATATACTAAAGGGGATCGTTTAGCAGTCACCACACATTTAAGGAACTTAGGGGCTAGCTTAGAAGTGAAGTTCTTGGCCTTGTTTGACAGGTAGAACGTGCGTTTGTAAACTATCTGTCCCACTTTCAGCTCTACATGCCTTTTTCTGAGGTTGTAATACTTTTCATTACGCTGGTGGGCAACATTCAAATGTTTCCTCACCTGGTCGTATATGCGTTGTATTTCTCTCAGCTTGACACCGAAGGCTGATGGATCGTCTACAGAGACCGAAGCAGGGTGGCACGCAATATCTGTCTGCCTGTATAGCACTCCATCTCCAATAAACTCCCTACCATGTACCAAGAAGTAAGGGGTGAAACGAGTTGCTTCGTTAACTGCAGTGTTTAAAGCGCACTGTATCTCAACCAAGAACGAATCCCATGACTTGTGTTGTGACTTCACATAGCATGAGATCGCTTGAACAACATTACGAATAGCTCGTTCCGCCTGATTAGTTTGGGCATGATACCTAGGGTTATAATATATATTAGGTACATTGTATTTAGCTAACAGATCTTTAAATGGCTTACTCACAAACTGAGGGCCATTATCCATGTAAATAGTCTTGCAGACTCCGTGCACGAGAAACACACTCTTCTCTATGAACCTCGCGACTACAGCGCCTGTGGCAACCCGAACAGGGCACAACATGACATATTTGCTAAAGTAGTCGGAGACCACGATCAGGTGTACGTTTCTATTGCTCGAAGTGGGAAAGGGACCAAGCAGATCGACAGAGATAGCTTCGAATGGCTTCGAAACCCGCTTCGGGCTACCCATTAGGCCGGGACGAGACGTATTTACGGGTTTGTACTGCTTGCATGTTTCGCAATTCCCAACATATTCTTTGACGTCCTCGTACATCTTGGGCCAGTAATAATTCAGGGCTAACCTTTTATGCGTCTTCCAAACGCCACCATGGGCACTAAGTGTGTCATCGTGGTACTTAGAGAGCAGGGGCAAGCGATCCTCCTGAGGTACCACCAGCTTCCAGTCAAAGTCTGAAGTCAAAGAATATTTATTTTTAGTTAACCTATATAAAAGGTTGTCACGAATGTCATAATTTGGTGACTTCATAGGGTTCTTCCGAACACTATTCATGGTGTGGTCATACCACGGGTCTTTAGTGGGTACTGCATCGAGGGAATCAATTTTGATACGAGACAGAGCATCAGGTACAACGTGGTCTTTACCTTTTCGATGCTCTATGTCAAAATCGAATTGACTGAGCCTCATGCTCCAACGTGCTAGACGACCCGTGGGATTTTTCAGTTTATGGAACCACAGAAGGGATGAATGATCCGTGACGACCGTACACTTTTGGCCTTCGACGTACTGACGAAATTGTTCCAAGGCGAAAATCACGGCCAAAAGTTCTCGCTCAGTTGTGCTGTAGTTCACCTCGTTCTTGTTGAGAGAACGGCTACAGTAGGCGATAGGGTGCTCAACACCATCGTGAGTTTGTGTCAGTACAGCAGCAACTGAGTAAGCTGACGCGTCACTAAGAATGCGGAAGGGCAGCTCAAAGTTAGGCATTTTTAATATAGGGGCAGAGACCAAGGCTGACTTTAGCAGGTTAAAGGCCTGTTCAGCCTCAGGGGTCCATTCAAACTTAAAGTTTTTAGATGTCAGTTTGCACAGAGGTTTACTAATCTTAGAGAAGTTGTTAACAAAGCGACGATACCAGCCGGCCATTCCCAGAAATCTCTTAACCTCCTTAGGGTTAGAAGGGGTGGGATAGTTGAGGATAACCTCAACTTTACCCGGGTCTGTCCGTAGGCCATGTTTGTCCACATAATACCCCAGGTATTTGAGTTCACTCCGACAAAAGTGAGATTTTTTCATGTTGATAGTTAGGCCAGCATCCTTGAGTTGCTGATAGACTCTATGTAAGAGCTCTACATGCTCCTCAAAGGTGCTGGACACACAGACTATGTCGTCCTGAAACGCAAATACCTTATTGTCGAACTCGGGGCCAAACAGACGGTCCATCAGGCGTTGCATCGTGGCACTAGCCCCGACAAGCCCGAAGCACATCAAATTGTATTGGAATAATCCTCTCCGGGGAACCGTAAAAGCAGTCTTCTCTGCAGACTGGGGTGAGTCAAATGGAATCTGCCAGTAAGCCGCACTCAAATCTACAGAAGTTAAATATTTAGCGTTATTAAGGTGGTCCAAGATTTGATTGATATAGGGTAAGGGGTAGGCGTCACTCTTTGACACAGAGTTCAGCTTGCGAGAGTCCAAGCACAATCTGAGGTCACCGTTTGCCTTCTCCACCATGACCACTGGAGAGTTCCACGCGGATTGAGACGGGGACACTACTCCCATCTCCAGCATTCGGTCCAACTCGGCTTCCAGGGCCTTCTGTTTAAGGGGAGAGAGCGGATAATAACGCTGCTTGATCGGCTTGCTGTCACCAGTGTCAATGACATGATGTACAAGTGAGGTCCGACCTAAACCCACCTTATCAGTGTTCAATGAGTCAAATTTCTCAATGACCCCGTTGATTACACACCTTTGTTTAGCAGTCAAGTTGTTGTAATCCTCGAGGCCACCGTTAAGGGACACAGACTCTATAGGATTATTATCACTAAAACTATCAAGACTAATATTTTGTAAAATTAACTTATCACTTAACTTAAATTGTTGCCAGAAATCCACACCAAATATCATGGAGGTGGTTATGCCTGGGACAACATAGAACTTGACAACTCGGACAACCGAATTGTACTCAATTGGCAAAGAGATACAACCCAGACATTGCAAGTGAAAGCTGTCTGCAGTTGTAATACGAAAAGTAGGATTGATACTCTCAAGATCAAAACCCAGTTCCAAGAAGATGCGGTGCGCTCCCTTACCTAATATAGAGCAGGAGGCACCGGAATCTAGAAGGCCTAAGACATTTAGATTTAAAACCTTAACAACTAGATACGGTCTAATGTCACTATCCCGTTTAGGAAACAGGAACTTATCAGAAATAGACTCAGATACAGAGTAATGCATAGAGTTCCTAACAAGGCCCTGGCCTACGCGTTTTTTGACTTGCTAGTACAGTGTGAGCAGTCTGGGGTCTTGACTCCTTTGAGACCACACCGGAAACACACCAGCTCCGTTGACTGTGTGCAGCTGTATGCAGTGTGACCGCCCCCGCCGCAACGAAAGCATTTGCGATCGTGGGGGGTAACCGGCGTCTCCACTGCAGACACCTGCTTAGCGGGCTTTTGTACACCTTTGTTCTTAAGCTGGTGTAAGTCAGATGAAATCTCAAACTTGTCAAGAGCAGGCTCATGGAAAGCGTCTGCCCTAGTACGCGCAAGCTCCAAGCGCTTACCCAAACGTCTCAAGTCATCTACAGAGTTGACATCATGCAAGGCCAGTTCCTTCATGTAGTCAGGTCTAATGTTGTGCATGAGAATGTCCAGCTGTTCCTCACTGTGCATCTTACATGACAACCTTGAGAACATGGCTTGCATTGTACATATATAGTTAACCAAGGACTCAGAGCGGGCTTGTGTACGCTGTCTTATCTCGTTCCTGAGGCGATAATCATAATCAGGAATATCAAAGGTATCTCTAAGCTCACTAATAAGATCCTCATATGAGATGAAGTTAGCTTTGTTTGTACGGAACCAAGACAAAGCCGGTCCATCCAACAGGTCGGAGAAAGCCATAAGGAGTCTAGGCTTAGTAACCTCCCGAGCACATCTAAGTTCCTCTAATCTCTCTAAAAACACACGTACACAAGTAGAACCATCATATTTAAAATTAAATGAACATAAGTTAAGGGGACGTTCTTTATACACTATGTTACATGTAGAACTATTCCTACTTGAACTAGCTCGCACCGAGCGGTCCTCTCTCACTACTGGTGAAGTAAATTCCACCTGGTCACGACCCGAAGGATCATCACCATCATCATCCGAACCTTCGGATTCAGAATCACTACTGGGTTCAGCCCTAGCGATGATCTTCACTAGCCTACCACGAATATCCACCAGGTCGGGGCAATCCAGACCACAACGAGCTAACCTACTTAATAAGTAGTTGGCTCTGATAGACACCCTAAGACGACTACCCTTATTAATGAAGATGTCACCTGACTGAATAGCCTCCTCCAGCTCGGAGACCTTTGGAAGGCAGATCGAGAGCTCAGCCGATGCATCAGCGGGTACCAGAGCACTCGCCTTGATGCTACCCCGACGGACGAGTCGGTGTGCCGTTCTTAGCTCACCCCGAAGGCCAGACACTGTCGTTTCCGGTTCCACTGAAATTCCCATGTGGGACAGCTCGTTAGCAAGTTCATCCTTTCTTAAATAATTAATATATTTTTTCATCTGTGCCATTATGTAAAAAATTACTTACAACAATTATAAAGATAAAATGGCACAGATAGGGATCAATTACAAAGTAAAAATGTAAATTGAGTTACAACAAAGTGTACTAAGTTAGGTAATTATGTTTCAAATTGACTTTTAGAATTTAACAAAGATTAAGGGTATACTAAGAGAGAAAAGTTTCTAAATTTTCTGATAACACTGTTCAGGTTAACATTCGAAATTACGAGGTATCAACATACCTTTAAAAAAAAATTTATAATTACACAAAGTGAAATTCACTAAGTTAACACAGAGGTGAAGCTATAGAATAATATATGTAATATATTAATCTATGCCAATATAATATTACAATAAATACATGTGTGTGCACCACAAAAAAAGAAAAAAAAAACACAAAAAAAAACACAATAAGAAAAAGAAGTGGGTATGCCAAATAAAATAAAAAAAAATCTTTCCAAAATCACAGCTAATTTTAAATTTTTAAATTTAGAATTTTGTGTCTTTTCCAGCCAAAGATGTAGGGAGCTGGAAGAAGACGAAAGGGAAGGTTTTGTGCTTAGCTGCTAGCACCACCAATTAACGTCCTGGAGCGTCTCGGACGATACACCAGGATGGTTTCGCCAGAGGTAACCACCTATGCACACACACTAGACTGAGGCTACCGCAGAGTAGACCCAGAGATTTGCCACTACGTTGGGAGCCAAATTATAACACAATGATGTTACTCACCAACTAGCGCGAGGTAGCTATGCAGAGAACTCTTTCCCAGGGCGCCTTGTTACAGAGTTTCTGGTGGGTGCGCAAGGGAGGCCAGGGCTCTGACGAAAACAGCCAATAGGGTGTACACACATATATTTATATAGTACACAGTACACTACAGAGACATAGGGGGAAGTTATACACTTAGAGACATAAATATTACAGATATACAGAGGAGTAGTACTAATTACTGCACTAGTGTTACAGAGGCGGTCTACAGCTACTTGTTACTAAGTACTTAGGCAGTTACATAGCAAGGTGACAAAATAATGGGGTACTGGCCTGCGGTGCGAGCTGAGGGTGACTGGCTGTTGTTACTGCCAGGTGATGACGGCAGATACCTCTCACATGAGAAGCTCGTGTAGTCCGCACTTCCACGTTGTCGTACCACGTGCAGCCCACTAACTTATAGGTGCGGCACCAAATATCTCAACCGGCAACTAGCCCCGTAGTAAAAAACCCTGTTGTAAAAGAACAACGAATTAAGCCACTGACAGCACGATAGACGACGATCGAACTGCCTTGCAGACAGAAAAGTGCAACTTACCAGTTGTCTGGGTAAAATGCAGCAAATACTCCGTTATAACTTCTACCAAACGGTGAGGCACTAATGCCAGAGCTTGTGCGAAAACCTATTCGAGGCACAGCTCACCAAGCCATAAAAGGAACCAACTACCTCAAAGCAGGTCATATATCTTACTCCAGGAATATTCTCGCAATCTTTAATAAAACCTGTTTCTCCTTAAGGGCGAGGCCGCACTTGCGGTTATCGCGGCGGTTTCTAACCTCAAAATGTCAAAACATTGACTTGATTTCATTGATTTTGACAGTTTGATGACATTTTGAGGTTAGAAACCGCCGCGGAAAAACGCAAATGCGGCCTCGCACTAATGCAAATCATCGGGGGTGCCACAGACAAAACTTGTCACTTGTGTCAAAGGAAAACCACAGATAAAAAAACCAGCGATGAATTGATTAAGGGCGGCTTTACACATTGTCAAGCCCGAGACCAGATTGCTACACAAAAAATAAATGCTACACACTTAGCACCGTATGACTGCCTCCGTGGCGCGGTCCGTATGGATACCGCCTGCGGCGCTGGAGGTCGTGGGTTCGATTCCCACCCGAGACAAATATTTGTGTGACCCATAAATGTTTGTCTCAAGAGTCTGGTTGTTTCTATGTATAATTTGTATGTATCTAAAAAGTATATTAGTATTAATATCCGTGGTCTGATACCCATAACACAAGCAGGTTATTCCTAGCTTACTTTGGGATCAGATAGCGTTGTGTGAAATGTCCGTGAATATTAATTTATTTATGAAAAAAAAATTGACAGCATTTTTGTTACCTTTGATTTTTATTACACGCATAGAGATAAATATGAACTTCCAAAGTTTAACACAACTTGACAATGTACGAAAAGTACTAGTGTACTAGAGACTGACTAGTACTTTCAAATCGAAAAATAGTTTTATTTTGTAAATCAAAAATTTAACGCAATGATTATAAAGACTAGAATTCCGTGATTCTATCACTGACGAAACATGTGATGAGCCGATTAGTATTGTCTACGCCGCTTACTCGTTTTCAAATTTCTACACCCGTCTCACTCAATCGTTAGTAGATAACGGGCGCTGCGCCGCCACGCCACCGCCGCGCGCCGCCAGCCGTTGCGGGGATATTATATTATTACTCACAAAGTATTTCTTTGTTAAAATAAAAAAGGTACATATTTACTCGAAATGAAAGCCGGTTGTCAGTAAAACAACAATCCTTAATACAAATTGAAGGCCTTGTGGGCGGATTAAAAAATATCAACTGCATTAGGCTCACTATCTATTACGCGTACGTAAAACTATAAGGTAAAATGTGGGCGTATACTATGCCTCTGCCTACACCTTCAGGGATAAAGGCGTGACTATATGAATGTATGTATGTACATATTTACAATCGCAATACTAAATAGAAAGTCAAAGTAGGCACATATTATTAAAATGCTGTAGGTGGGCAGCCCTATCGCATGCTTACGTACCGCGCGGCTGTAGGCATTTATTTCTAAAATCCGGCCGAGTCCAACTACAGTACACAGTGCTAAAGCCGACCGACGCTAACGGCTACGCTACAATTTGACAGTTTTCGTAGATATTGGGCTACGAATTACGATTCCGGGCGCCGATTCTGGATCGTGTAGCATGAAATAAGACGACAGTTTGCTATTGAAATGTCTATTGTCTTATGTTCACTGCACGCTATGACTTGTTCTGAAATAGGTGACACATTATGGCATTTCCATTTACGACGAGCGTTTCCGTGCTTTGGAAAGCACGTAAGCCGTTGGTCTCGGTTGTCAGCAGCAAGGTTGTCGTTTAGCACTTTGAAGAAGACAGTTGAAGACTTTTTGATCGGCTTGAAAATTTCAACAGCAGGTAATACGAACCTTGCGCCTGTCCTTTTCAACACGGCAATAAGCTCACAAGCTATTACGTGAGAAATTATTCAAATTATGCTCCTTATGTTAATGTTTTTTTTTGTTCTAAACAAGCATACGCACTGTATTAGGTAAAAAATATGAATGTTGTAAGTTTTTATAACTCTCATAAAATGGTGCGAAATCATAAAACAGCCATTAAAATAGGATATCTGGGATAATATTTTATATCGACGCCTACGTTATTCCTGTCACAATTTTTCATCCAGGTCCGTTACATAATAGTTAGAACGTAAGTAGGTATCTACTATATAATTATATAGGTACTTTTACATAACGGATCTGGCCGAAATTTAGTAAGGGGATAGAATTCAGTCTCAAATAATAAATACATAGGTAGGCTAGGTACTTTAATTCCCACCCAGAATAAGATTTCATGATTGTCAGAGATTGGTACTGGGAATTTGATATGGGATAGAATTTGGTCTGGAATAACTTAGTTTTGTTTTTTTAAGTTTCAATGGGGTAACGGGAACGTTATGCCCGCCTTCCACTGCGAGCGAGTCGGACCCATTACGGACTCCGCTATACTCGTTACGACGATTTTCATACATGTCCTTCCACCAAAGCGAACATGACATGTATCGAAAATCATCGATACGAATTTAGCGGAGTCCGTAATGGGTCCGACTCGCTCGCAGTGGAAGGCGGGCATAACAGAATTCTACGCGAGCGGAGCCGCTGGCACCATTTAGTGAAGATGAATCTCGCGGCATCGCCCACGTGTATTTCTGTTCTCATTCCCACTTTCCACGGAAATATGTTCCCGTGGGAAGCGGGAACGGATATAAATTTGGCTAATGTGTTATTTCCGACTATAATCTATCCCTGTACCAAATTTCATCCAGATCCGTATGACTATACGGATCTGGATGAAATTTGGTACAATGATAAAAGGAATTTCTGTGCTTGAAGAATAGGTAAGTAACAAACATCCAAACATATTTACAAACGTTCGCATTTATAATCAGTAGGACATCTTATCTACTAATATTAAAAATGCGAAAGTTTGTGAGTGTCGATGTGTGGATGTTTGTTACTCTTTCACGCTTGAACGGCTGAACGGATCTGGCTGAAATTTGGTACAGGGATACATTATAGTCTGGAATAACACATAGGCTACTTTTTATCCCGGGAATAAGTTCATATGGGAAGCGGTATCGGGAAAAAAATTACACAGGCGAAGCTGCGGGCATCAGCTCGTTAAGATATAAATTAATGTTTTACTCAGTGTTGTCCTTAGAAAAGATTATTTTTTCATCACTAAAATTACATAAGGCTTTAGACAAGGTGTAAAAAGGTTGTGTTAAAATGAAAACGCGTTCTTGTTCCAACAAATTATGGGGCGGAGGTAGAAAAATTCGTTTAGGAAATTGCTTTGTGTACAGAATCTTATATAAAGCTTGTATTATCATCATGTCTTTATAAAACAGGCCAAGAGCGTGTCGGACTCACACATGGAGGGTCCCGTACTAAAAAATGTAGAGCCGCCTTATTTTTTTATTGTTTTTTATACAGGATGGAATTTAAAGAGGGTAGTTGGAGGGCAAGTACCCTTAATATTGATAATGGCAAGTTTTGCTGAAAGGAAACATTCCTTTATTTTCAAAAGTAAGTAAAATTGCATTTAAAGATTTTTAAAAAATCACCTGTTTGAGCCGGGAATCGAACCTGGGAGATGTGAAAAAAAAAACATCCTATATTTTATGATACCAACCGATAGAGTCTTTAATAAGGAACAATTTCCTTTGAACAACATAGTATCCTAAATTAAAGGAAGACCAAGTAAAGTATGTTTTTATTGTAAAGCTTTTCACTATCTGAAGAAAAAAAAACAGTCTAATTGAGATTCTTCTAATTTTTTTGAAGTTGGTTAAAAATATGTTCTAGTTTCTGTGAATGGAAATATTTGTTCTGATCACTTAACCAACCAACATCAATGAAAAAAAAATATAAGAAGAATCTCAATTACACTGTTTTTTCTTCATAATAGTGAGTAAGCTTTACAATAAAAACATATTTTACTTGGTCTTCCTTTAATTTAAGATACTATGTTGTCTGAAAGAACTTGTTTCTTATTAAAGACTCTTTCGGTTGGTATCATAAAATACAGGATGTTTTTTTTCCACATCTCCCAGGTTCGATTACCAGCTCAAACATGTGATTTTTCAAAAATCTTTAAATGCAGTTTTACTTATTTTTAACCGACTTCAAAAAAAGGAGGAGGTTCTCAATTCGTCTGTATGTATTTTTTTTTATGTATGTCCAGCGATAATTCCGTCAATTATAAACGGATTTCAAAAATTTTTTTTTTGTTAAATATTGGTTACTTCTGAGGTGGTCCCATTTTCACCAGGTCAGGATCTGATGAGGGGATCTAGGAGAAAACGAGAGCAACCACCGAAAATTGTAGGGACAACTAGTGTGCTTGTTAACTTTTTAATTAAGTGCTTTAATGTTCTACACTTTAATGAAGGTATGGCGTCGATCTGATGATAGAGTCGAAAGACAGTCGAGGGCATTCCTAAACAATTTACAGCAGTTATCTTGTGTTTGGGCTTGATTGATTTGTATTGCTGAGAACTTTACACCTAGATTACAATTTATAGATCCAACTTCAAAAAAAAAAAAGAAAGGTCTCAACGTTTTATGTATGTTCACCGTCAATTATAGACTGCTTTCAATTTTTTTTTGTTGAATGAGGTTTACTTCTGAGGTGGTGGTCCCATTATAACCAGGTTAGGATCTGATGATGGGATCCTGGAGAAATCGAGGGCAACCACCGAAAATTATAGGCACAACTAGTGCGTTTGTTAACTTTTTAATTCAGTGCTTTAATGTACTACCATTAATAAAGGTCTGGAGTCGATCTGATGATGGAACCAAAAGAGATTCGAAGGAATTCCTTAACGATTTACAGCAGCAACCTTGTGTTGGGGCTTGATTAATTTGTATTGATGAGAACTTTCACCTAGATAGATATATTTTTCGGTTCACCCGTCACTTAAAATAATGAAAAAAAAATTTTTCAATAAAAAATACAACCGACTTCCAAGAAATCCTAAAAAACAAAATTTACTTAGCACAAAGTAATATGTAGTTGATTTATCAGATTTTATTCAATATAATATTGAAGTTGGTGCCATGAATAATACCTCCCTAAACCTATGAATTTACTTGGCGCCGACTTCAATATGATATTGAATAAAAAATCTGATAAATCAAAATACATATTACTTTGTGCTCAGTAAATTTTGTTTTTCAGGATTTCTTGGAAGTCGGTTGTATTTTTTATTGAAAAATTTTTTTGAAAATAAATTAATGTTTCCTTTCAGCAAAACTTGCCATTATCAATATTAAGGGTACTTTCCCTCCAACTACCGTCTTTAAATTCCACCCTGTATAGTAGGTATTTGTAGTGATAGCGGCAACAGTTAAACATAGTCTGTGGCTTGTACAGGTTTTAGCCTCTCCCTATAAAATAGAGTGCAGAGGGGCTTATGTCGAGATTTTGTCTGTAGTCTGTGACTCTGTCGCATTAAACTACGTCACTAGGTCACTGGATCATCTGTTCAAAGTTTGAAATAAAACAAAAATGAGAAAGTCAATCGGATTGAACTTTCACAATAAAAGTGTTAGAGAGGGGCAGTCAGGTGAGAACGATCTCACGGCTTCTTGTTGTACGATGTTCAAACAAACAAATATTGTCCAGTACAAAGGCTCACAGAGACGACTGGTGACTCTCGAGACCTATTGTATTCTTGGTGCAGAGGCTGATTGTTGCATATTATCAACTGTATAAGTGTAGTGCTATAAATAGACGTTATTATTATTCCAAACTAGATGGTGCCAGCATGGAATTCTATTCCTGTTTCGAACTTCCCATGGAAACTTATAGCGGGAATAAACAGTAGCCTCCGTGTTATTCCAGACTATACGTTATCTCTATACCAAATTCCAACCAGATCTGTTTAGCTCGTGTTAGATCGTGATTGAATAACAAACTTCCAGATTTACAATAATAATATCTATTATTAGGATTTTTTAAAAGTGTGGAACATCCGTCATGGATGCTATGCCGGACTCTTATCGACCAACACGTTCCGTTCCCTACCTTCTGCCTATGGTTGGGAGCCCCGGGTAAGACCTCGGAAGGATGTCCCAGGACTCCCAACATGCCTTGGCTTTCACATTTATAATATTAGTAGGAAGTAGGGTCAGCAGTAACTATTATTGTAACGAATATAGGACTTACTTTATTCCAAAAGTAAGTAGACAACTTAAATAGTATAAATATACTTTATTATTCAAAAAGTAAGTTCTTAAATCTATTGATTCGCCAATCTTTTTGATGCTTTGTTCAATATTCTTATTAGGTAAGTAAATTTCAGCAATTTTATCAAAAGAATACAATAAAATTACGCTTTCAGTGAAACTACTTAAAAAAGGTTGTTTCTTTTATCGATACCTCAGGGTTCAAAAGAGCATAACTTATTTTGAGAAATGTTGAAAATGCCAGTATTGAGATAAAACCTTTGATTACTTTAATATTAAGCTATCAAAATAACGTTCAAATATATTTTAGGGTGCTGTACCCAAAGGGTATAAACCCTATTAATGAGACTTGAAGGCCACGACACACCTACCACGACCAAATTAATCGTGTGTTAGCAGAGGGTGGTGTCAAGAGCCGAAGGAACCGACGTGCATGCATAAAAAGAAAAATGAAAGTTGAAGAAGCAAGTGAGGTGTGTATGGACCGTGCCGTGTGGCGCTCGGGTCTTTCTGCCTACCCCGCAAGGGATTTGGCGTGAAGATAGTATAGTAAACTATAGTATAATGGGACTTCGCTGTCTGTCTGTCTCCGGGCCGTATCTCAGGAATCGTGATAGCTAGAGAGCTGAAGTTTTCACAGATATTTCTGTTTCCGCTATAACAACAAAAAATTAAAATCAGAAAAAATATAATTAAGTGTCTGGTATGGCCTCCTTGCGTAAGTTCGACTTGCACTTGACTATTTATTTTAAGTTTGGGTAAATTTTAAGAATGACATGCTTTTTTGACTTACGGAAATCCTCAAATGCCATGCTGGACTCCTATGGCTTCAAATCCACATGATGCCCAAAATTTTTGGGCACATAGAATGACTGAATAAATAGATACTTAAATTTAAAAAGGTAAGTTTTTTATTTATACCACCACGGTGGCGAACCAGCTTGGCGCACCAGATGTACTGGTGGCCACCGCAGCGTATGGACTTTGCATCACCAGTAAGCGCTTCACTCGCGCTGCCTACCCTATAAGAACCTTTTAATGCCTCTTTTTAGGGTGCCGTACACGAAGGGTAAGAACAGGACCCTATTCATGAGACTTCACCGTCCGTCTGTCTGTCTGTCTGTCCTTCTGTCTCTTCGTCACGAGGCTGTATCTTATGAACGGTGATAGCTAAAGAACTGAAATTTACTTCTATAAATAATTCACCGATTATGTTTCAATACAAAAAAAATATATGTGGCTCCCACACAAAAACGTGATCTTTTTGGTACGAAACCCTCCGCGCGAGAGTCCGACTCGCACACTTGTTAGTAAGTTGTAAGTTTATTCCAAAAACTCGGTACGCGGAATAAAAACCATTATTATCAGTAGCGAGTTATAAGTGCCTAGGCCCTATACCTTAGTGTAGAAGTCTACAGCCCCCCCCCCCCCCCACCACATCGACCAAGAAATAAATAGATGGTAGATCGCATAACTTACTTTACTAAACAGTACATCTAGGGTCTAATAAAGTTGGCCACCCCTGGTGTAGAGTGTGCAAAAGCAAGTTATTTTGAAGAAATTCATCAGTTTTCACTGTCAATTTATCACTATACGCGTGAAATAGCTTCAGAAGTTGAACAACTTCACAACTAAGTAACTCAATTCTCTCTTATTTACTTGAAGATATATTTCTGAAAAAATCTCCTTTCAATTTACAATCAATGTAGTTCTTGAAAGCTTGTACCGGCGAAATTGTATACAGTGCCTGGTACAGTTAGCCTCAAAAGTAGATTAACACAACTAGAAACAAAATTTTAAGCTGCTCGATTGTAAACTTGATCTCTAACACTTTTGTACATTTTAAAGCCTCTATTTCTTAGTCATGTAAATGTTAATTAAGCGTACAATAAAACATTTTGTATTCTATTCAAACAAAATATAATCTATATATATAAAAATCAATGCCACTTTTCGTTGTAATTTTATAACTCAAGAACGGGCTTATCTATCCAAACCAAATGTTTAGGCTTTGTTCGGACTATTTAGTAGATGGTTTATGTGAAGTTTGCACAAAATCGGTCAAGCGGTTCTTCATTTATCACGCAAACGAAGTTGCGCGGGTCAGCTAGTTGTATATGTAAATTTACGTCAGTAGGTACCTACATATTTAATACATAAGTACTGGATATCGCCCGCGGCTTAGCTTTCGTGGAATTTTGTAACCGTTCCTACTTCCCATACGAACTTATTCCCAGGATTAAAAAGTAGGTTAGGTACCTATATGTTATTCCAAACTATATTCTATCACGAGAAGATGCTCGCGGCTTTGCCCGTGTGAAATTCGGTACCTGTTCCCGCTTCCCGTGGCAACATTTCCCGGGATAAAAGCCTATGTGTTATTCCAGACTATAAGCTTTCTCTGTTCCAAATTTCAGCCCAATCCGATCAGCCGTTAGAGCGTGATTGAGTAACAAACATCCAAATATAAACATCCAAACATCTTCAAACTTTCACATTTATAATATGGCATGTATTTAAATCGATATCTGTTTATTCCCTTTTTCCGAACAAAATATTTCAAAGTTAAACCAAAAATACTGACTTGCACACTAATTATGCACACTAAATATACCAAATTCATTATACTGTTTAATGGTATTTGCAGAACTGTTTTACTGAACGAATAACTATTATCAGAATAGTATATCTAAAAATTCCATTGTTCAACAAAAATATTAAAACTTTTTTAAGGAAATCTATCGCCTAATTTACTTTTAGGAACATCGTTTATTCTAAGTAAAACCTCAATTTAATCAGTCACCTCTACAAAATTAAATTTTATTGATCAAAAAAAATAAAAGTTTAACCTAACCTAACCTATTCCGTTATAAGATAGTACTAATTGGGATGCGGGGTCCTACTAACATCTTAAGGACCCCAATGGGTCGGATCCTCCTCGTGGTGCATCCTGGGCAACGGAGTAGCGACCACTCCCCTTCCTCTGTGGGGGAGTTGTGCTACTCTGGCTAATTCCGGCCGAGGCGGGAGTAACCCACCTGTGGGTTGCTCGGTGGTGTGTGTTGCTGCCGGCCGTGCCGTTATTCACGGCCGGCAGCAGCAATGATGGGTCGCCGTCGCTTCGCCTCCTTTGCTGGCGAGACGATGGCGACAAAGTGGGAGAGGATCTGCGTGGGGGGCGGGAGTTTGGGTAGATGCTCCCGCCCTGCCATGCAGTTCGGGCTGCCGGCCGTTAATAACGGCGCGACCGGCGGCAACAGTGCTGGGCCGCTGTCACCTCGCCAGTTGACGAGGTGATGGCGGCAAAGCGGGAGGTGCACTGTGCGGGGGAGCGGGAGTAACCGATAATGCTCCCGCTCTGCCGTGCAGTTCGGGGGCGCCGCGGTGAGGAGTTACTGCGCGCCCCCGATTGTTTCTTGACCGTGGGCGTAAGGTCGGGGGACCCCGCCCACCAACGGTCACATGGCGGTGGGCACCTTTTCCGTGTTCCAGGGGTGCCCATTAGCGCACGCCTGCGCCAGCCGCTCTCTGTCTCCTCTATTACAGAGGGGCGCTCGAGAGCGGTGCAGGCGTGGACTTCAGCTCCTTAGGGAGCTTTGGGGAGCCGCCCATCTGGCTCCCCCGAGGAGAGCCCCGAATAAACGGGGCGCCCCTAGCCGGGTCGACGTGAATAATCTTTTGATATCCCTCGGCCCGGCTAAAGGGTGAGAAGGAACACCGCGGGGTTTAGTGGGTAGGACGGTCCATTCCGGACCGGGCCGGGAGTCCCACACACCATCCCAGCTGCCCCCGCAGCTGGGATGAAGGCGCGTAAATGCGTTCCCCGCGTCAACAAAAAAAAAAAAAAAAAAAGATAGTACTAATTAGAGTGCAAGTTAGTATTTTTGATATGCAATTCGTATTTCTGTTTTACAAATCATATATTCGATGTACGAACCACATTTTTGGTGTGAATTCGATTAAAAAGGTCATCTCGTTCTGAGTAATATTTAAGTTTTTTAAGTAGGACATGTTTAGTTTATCAATTGGTTTTTTTTGCACAGCATTTAATTTTCTGGTTTGCATTCAGTAAATTAGTGGAGTTACCTAGTGTGCAGAAAAATTAAACAGAGGTGCATTTAAAAATATCCCTTATAATATTAGTAGGATTGTATCAAATTTCAGCTAGATCCGTACAGTCGTTAGAGCGTGAAAGAGTAAGCCACACATCCAGACATCCGAACATCCAGATACATCCACACTCACAAACTTTGACATTTACAATAGTAGTAAGAAGTAAGATATTAGTTAAGTGTAGACTGCACTTGTACACCTAAGTATAAAGGCCTCGTTCACCAAAATTATTTTTTTTTAAATCATCATGCTCAGCAACTTTTGTTGCAGACCATACCTACTTGTATTTAATTTGCTTGCTATCCGATTGGACTATCGTTCGATATTTCTGCATTTTTATTACTTTGAATAAGTATCTATATTTGAAGGAGTTGCAGCTTCCATTTTGATGTCCCGTTCCTTTAAATTTTATTCTCCGATAAAATAACATTTGGACGTTGGAAATACACTCGAGAGCAATGAATCCGGGTCACTTAAAGAATCCTAAAAATCTCGGAAACTAAAAATGCTAGGTTAATGCAATAAATTGTATTTAATAGACAATGTAAATACTCCTTAAATGAAGGTATTAAAACTTCTTAGTTATTGTAAAGTTATATCATAAAAAAATCAAATTTGAAAAAGGGCCACTTTCGAAGATGGAACTACGAAATTACAGCATTTGGTGTTGCTTTTGTTTGTAATCTGTCATTTATGTGGGTACATAAACCATGTTGATAGTGCTCTATATTCATTAATCAAGCTGAAATTATGTCGCTTACGCCTGAAGAATGCACCAGAATACTTACAATGCTGGAAACCGGCCGGAGTCAGCGCGATACAGCCAGGACTGTCGGTGTGTCGCTGTCAACAGTACAAAGAGTTCTCCGACGTTACGAAGAAACTGGTTCTAACCTACGCAGAGAGAAGGAACAGAGAACAGAGAGAAGGAACACCGCGGGGTTTAGTGGGTAGGACGGTCCATTCCGGACCGGGCCGGGAGTCCCACACACCATCCCAGCTGCCCCCGCAGCTGGGATGAAGGCGCGTAAATGCGTTCCCCGCGTCAACAAAAAAAAAAAAAAAAAAAAGATAGTACTAATTAGAGTGCAAGTTAGTATTTTTGATATGCAATTCGTATTTCTGTTTTACAAATCATATATTCGATGTACGAACCACATTTTTGGTGTGAATTCGATTAAAAAGGTCATCTCGTTCTGAGTAATATTTAAGTTTTTTAAGTAGGACATGTTTAGTTTATCAATTGGTTTTTTTTTGCACAGCATTTAATTTTCTGGTTTGCATTCAGTAAATTAGTGGAGTTACCTAGTGTGCAGAAAAATTAAACAGAGGTGCATTTAAAAATATCCCTTATAATATTAGTAGGATTGTATCAAATTTCAGCTAGATCCGTACAGTCGTTAGAGCGTGAAAGAGTAAGCCACACATCCAGACATCCGAACATCCAGATACATCCACACTCACAAACTTTGACATTTACAATAGTAGTAAGAAGTAAGATATTAGTTAAGTGTAGACTGCACTTGTACACCTAAGTATAAAGGCCTCGTTCACCAAAATTATTTTTTTTTAAATCATCATGCTCAGCAACTTTTGTTGCAGACCATACCTACTTGTATTTAATTTGCTTGCTATCCGATTGGACTATCGTTCGATATTTCTGCATTTTTATTACTTTGAATAAGTATCTATATTTGAAGGAGTTGCAGCTTCCATTTTGATGTCCCGTTCCTTTAAATTTTATTCTCCGATAAAATAACATTTGGACGTTGGAAATACACTCGAGAGCAATGAATCCGGGTCACTTAAAGAATCCTAAAAATCTCGGAAACTAAAAATGCTAGGTTAATGCAATAAATTGTATTTAATAGACAATGTAAATACTCCTTAAATGAAGGTATTAAAACTTCTTAGTTATTGTAAAGTTATATCATAAAAAAATCAAATTTGAAAAAGGGCCACTTTCGAAGATGGAACTACGAAATTACAGCATTTGGTGTTGCTTTTGTTTGTAATCTGTCATTTATGTGGGTACATAAACCATGTTGATAGTGCTCTATATTCATTAATCAAGCTGAAATTATGTCGCTTACGCCTGAAGAATGCACCAGAATACTTACAATGCTGGAAACCGGCCGGAGTCAGCGCGATACAGCCAGGACTGTCGGTGTGTCGCTGTCAACAGTACAAAGAGTTCTCCGACGTTACGAAGAAACTGGTTCTAACCTACGCAGACCAGGAACGGGCAGAACCAGGTGTACCACAGCACGAGAAGACCGATACTTGGTGAACACCATGCTTCGAAATCGCTTTCTCACAGGAACTGAACTCACCAATCAGTTTCGACGCCTCGGAGGAAGTAACCCAAGTGCATGGACAGTAAGACGTCGGCTTGCTGAATCTAACTTAAAACCCCTTAGACCTGCAAACGGCCCTAAACTGGAGCGTGGGCATCGTATTTCGAGACTAAGGTATGCCCAGAGCCACGTAAATTGGAGTATTGAAGATTGGTCAAAAGTTATGTTCTCCGACGAATCAAAATTTATGCTCTACAAGCACGATGGAAGACACAGAGTGTATCGAAGACTAGGGGAAAGATTCAAGCAAGCATGCATCGAAGAAAAAGTAGCCTACGGTGGTGGGTCTGTACTTGTGTGGGCCGCAATTTCTTCTGAAAGTCGCACAGAGCTGGTGATCATACAAAACGGCTCTTTAACTAGCGTAAGATATGTGGAAGAAATCCTCAATGATCACGTTGGTCCATTTATGGTCAATTTAGGTGAGGATGCTATATTTATGCATGACAATGCCCGACCTCATACAGGTAGGATTGTGAATGACTACCTTCAAGAGATGAACATTACTCGTATGGAGTGGCCAGCGCGCAGCCCGGATATCAACCCGATCGAGCATGCTTGGGACGAGCTAGGCAGATGCGTAAAACAACGAAACCCTCCCCCAATCACGCTTCGTGAGCTCAAAATTGCTCTCACAGAGGAATGGGAGAATATTCCCCAAAATCGTATAAGGAACTTGGTGTACAGCATGCCAAACCGCGTAAACGCAGTAATGGAAGCACGAGGAGGCAATACGAAGTATTAAAATTCAAGAAAATCGTAATAAAGTTCAAAAATTTCATGTTTCCTATTTTTGTTTTAAGGAGAGATCGGCAGTTTTTTCTTTATGTAATTTTGTGTTAATAAAATGTATGGTGACTCATATTTTTTTTACTTTCATTTAAGGAGTATTACATTGTCTATTAAATACAATTTATTGCATTAACCTATCATTTTTAGTTTCCGAGATTTTTAACATTCTTTAAGTGACCCGGATTCATTGCTCTCGAGTGTATTATATTTTCATAACAAGAAAGTAAAGAAGTGTAAAGAAGTTGGGGTATGTAGGTGTATATAATACATACATACATACATACATATAATCACGCCTTTATCCCCGAAAGGGTAGGCAGAGGCATAACCTGGCTCAACGATTGTCGCCTTACTGACAACCGGGTTTCATTTCGAGTTTTCCTTCTCTACGCAATGGATCTTTTTGTGAAATTATTCCCTCAGTCGCCTCTTACGACACCCACGGGATGTATTGGGGTGGTAACATTTTATACTCTTACCCGTCGCAACACTGGACCCCGTCGCCACACGGGGCGTTGTCAATAATTATACTAATTAATATTATTAACATTACTTTTTTTGTAATACAATTACGTTTATTTTCTTGCCACAATACAAGTTACACATAGCACATTGCGGTAAACTGGTGCCTAAGCTAGATTCAAGACCAGTATTGAATGAAATACAGGTCTTGAACCTAGCTTGAAACAAAGGCGGTGACCTGGTGACCTGAATGTTAACAGGTCTCTCTCTTGCTTTAAAACACATACTTATCATACATAGAAACACCCAGACTCTCGAGAGTCTCGAGACAAATATTTATGGATCACACAATTCTTGTCTCCAGTGGGGATTAAACCTACGACCTCTTTATCCGCAGTCGCACATTTCGACCTCTAGATCAACGATCTTAAAATATTAGTAGGTATAGAGCAGTTTCTATTAACACAATACTTAATAGTAACCCTCCAGTAGCCATAGTAAGTTATATACAAGTACATCACAAAGCATTTCTATTACCCGCCGCGTACTCGAAACCTTACCACAGTACAAAAGAGCGATACCCAGTCGACCAAATTCAAATCGTTTGTAGAATAGCTGCCAAGATTAGACGCTGTCCGGTAAAAGGGGATCTTTGAACTGAATATAAATTTTTATTCTACTCCGGACACGGTATTTTGTACCTATAAGTTGCTTGCGATATTTTCTGGGGAATTTCCAAATGTTTTTGAATACTTTGTACCTATAGTTTGATCTTGAAGTTTCATTAGTTAAAAAGAGAATATCTGCACACTTTTGTATTGGAATGGAGTCGTGTGATGACATTATGGTGATAAGAGCTTTGTAGAAGGTAGGTATCAAACCAGTCATCTTAATATCCATTCATAATGTCAAGAAATCGTTATCAGAGTAGTGTAATCGTAAGTAATTTGAGGAATGTGAGAATGATCAATTTAAAGAAGTAATTTATGATTATTTTACTACAACCCAATTTTTTTAAACGTGAGGATAAATCCATCATGGATCTTATGCCAGACTCCTACCGACTAAAAAACCTCACGTAACGCCCAACAGCCTATGGTTGGGAGCCCCGGGTAAGCCCTCAGAAGGATGTCCCAGGACACCCTTTGTATAAATATACAAAGGGTGTCCTGGGACATCCTTCTGAGGGCTTCTGAGGGCTTTTCTTTACTGAGGTTGTTCACATCCGACTTACTTTTCTGAGTGTATGACATGTATGTTTACCAATGTCTTCTTTAATATCTTTGAGTACGCATACTCTATATGTCCGATCAATTTGTTTCGGTGTATGTTCCTCAAAGAGAATCTGAACAAAACTGACTCAATAGCTCTAGGGGCCCGGTTTACTAGATATCTATCGGTAACACAGGTCGTACATTGCATCCTAATCTCACCAATAGATTCAAATCAAAGCAATCAATATCCTCAGTATTGGTTTACGAAATACTAGCGAATGATGTTCAAAGGTATATTTCAGTTGAACACTTCGGCAATCCAATTGCATCTGACTTGCTGAAGAATTCTCTCAGAGTTTCATTCGCTTTTGATGTCAGCCAAAAGATGTTTCCGCTAGTGCACATTTCTAAAGCGATTTCAGCGCTGCAGGGGAATAAAGCTGGTTTCTAGTTTCGAAGTTCTTACTAAAGCTTTGAGTCTGCGGTGAGTAACTTTTCAAAGATTAATATGTCAAAGATTGATCGGATTTGAATAAAGTGATTGGTTAGGTGTAGGTAGGTACCTATTCTTATATAGTTTGGTGCGACGTCCGATGATGACGGAAATTTAGAAACTGTGATTTTAGTCTGTTGGACTCCGAGATGGCATTCCCACGAATGCCATCCCGGAGTCCTTTCACATGTAAAAAAAAAACAAAAATATATATAAATTTTATATTGCAAAAATCGGTGACAGGCTACAGTGGTAGCTAAAACTAAAAAAGGTACTTACTTAAGTTGCATATAAATGGTTCAGTCGCTATTGGATTTCCGAGAGTCGAGAAAAGAAAAATTCTAGACACCAAGGTGCACGCTGTACGATCACAATTTAAAATTACGCACGCCACAGAATACGGACATAACCAAGGGTTGTATTATATTCAATATTAAAAACCCTGGAGTTAAGTTCTTTTCATACAAAATCACCTTCAAGCGTTTCTGAAAAATAATCTTCTAGAATACTAAAACACGCAATACTTATATTATTATTATTTTAGCTCTCTGTCAAATTAATAAACCAATTATTCTCTTTGCCAAGCCGTCAAGTTGAACAATACAACCAATTAGATTTCATTACATTATCTAGCACCCAATGACTTTTACAGGCCATTACGAAAAGCATCCAATGAGAATCACGAAATTATGTCCAGCGTTGGTCCAACACGGTTGGAAGAATTGTGATTGGGTCCAATCCTTGAAGACCAATAGCCATAAAAGTTTTTAAACTATCGCAGCCTCACACTTATAAAGGTACAGTCGGCAAAGAAGATAAATGAACAGGGCTGCCAATAAGAAAATACGTTTTTAGAAAATCTTTTGCTTAAATATTTAGAAAATAAAAGTATGTTTAAGAGTTATCTAGATCCTATAGCACAAGCAATTAAACTTAATTTGGGTTAGATGGCGTTGCGTGAGAATGTTCCGCAATATTTATTACTATTCTTTGTGGCTATTGACACTATTCATGAGCGTAATTGTGTACCTAAAAAAGACCTCATAAAATAAAATAAAAAATCTATGTCTTTTGCCCATCGTACCTACATGTTTGATACTATATTTGATAATTGATTAAACTTACATTGATTGAATTCACTAAACCCTTTGCGAAGGGGCTATTTCATATATTGCGGGGATTTTCCACGACATTAAATTTGCTCGCCAATTATTGGAAATAGTTGCAACAAATTAATTGTTTTGTTGCTGTTACATGTAACTTATCGGGTTAATGACCCAGCGACTGAATGTTTCGTAATAAATATGTCTGATACGTTACAGAAGAGTACTTATATATGATTTTCAGCCCGTCATTTAGTTGTGTACACAAAAAAAAACGGACTAGTGCAAGTCGGAGTTAGGCGTGCCCCTAACGGCAAAATATCGGTTTGATGTATGGGAGCCCCCCTTAAACATCTTTTCTTTTTATTTTAATAGTTTTATTATTTATTAATAAAGCAGCAACATAAACTGTCATCTGTATAGTTTCGGCTTTCTGCCTATCATGGTTCCTGAGATACAGCCTCGTGACGGACATACAGATGGACGGCGAAGTCTTGAATAGGGACCCGTTCTCCTAAAAACATTGTTTTGGAACTGCTTTGCACCTTCTCGGCTATCATTATAACAATGTCGAATAATATTATTACAATGCTCAGTCTCATTAATAATTCAATTTGATTCTTGCCTGTTCCGCCCACAAACCCTCTGAAACTCTCTGTTTTAATGCATAATATTCATATTATGTGTAGGTTTCCCAGTGAATATCTAAAACGTGGCTCGAGTGTACAAAAATATTTTTTTAAAAAGACCATTGTCATATTAACAATTCAAATTAACCTCTTTGTTAACGTACCTACTTACGAGACAGCTATTGTTTTTTTTTTCAATTTGGTTCTTTGATCCTATTCATATTGCTTTCTTTGAGTTCTTTTTTCAAAAGATTGTTCGTCTCGTTTCCTAGTTTGAAAGTTCGTGATATAATAAAGTATTTGACTTTTTAATTTGGAGCGGAGGAGCTACCGAAGACGCAACAAATGACTTTTTTATGGTTCTAATTGAAGGGTCTAATTCGAGAAGGGGTTAACTGACTAATCGTAATGTTGAAGAAAATGGACTCTAAAGTTTCGTGGGTTTATTTTGATGTTAAGCATCGAAAATCTTTATAAAAAAGGTTGGGTAAACTTTTAAATGATAACCTTCATTGTGTATTACATAATTATATAAAAAATTAGAGCTAAAATATATAGTATACTGTAAATATCTGATGATTTTCACTTAAACCTAAAATGCGCGTGAATAATGATGCACTTCGTGAGTATAAAAACGATTTAATGTGGAACAAACCGTTTTTCCTCTAACATATTACGGATTTAGTCCTTTTGTAACTCAGATTCTTGGAAATTAACCCATTATCGTGTTTTATTAATGCCACTATTGCTAACCTTTTACTTCACGACAGAGGTCGCGGATCGTTTTCCGCAATAGAAAAGTATTTTTGTGTACATGGATGTTTTTCTTCTTCTGGGTGTTTCTATGTATAATAAATAATGTATTTAGAAATAAGTATTAGGCCCTGTTTACCCATTGTCTACTACCCATGAAAAAGTTTTGCTTAGTATGTGTTTGAAGTCGGTTTTATTTTTGTTAAAAAAGTATTATAGATGTTTATATAGTTTTATTTGTACCTATACTTTTTAATCATTATAATAATCTAACACATTCATACACAAACTTTCCCCATACTAAGCAATGTTAGATAATAGTGATTAAAAAGTATAGGTACAAATAAAACTATTTAAACATCTATAATTTTTTTTAACAAAAATAAGACCGACTTCAAACAATAACTTAATTTTTTTTAGCACAACGTAATAATGTCTTTTGATTTATCAGATTTTATTAAATACCATATTGAAGTCGGTGCCAAGTAAACCCGTATGTTTAGGTAGGTACTATTAATGGCACTGACTTCATACCAATATCATCATAGAATAGTTTTTGTTTGAAGTCGGTTTTATTTTTGTTAAAAAAAATATTTCATTACTTTAAGTGACAGTTGGACTGGCCAAGTAAACCAGTATGTTTAGGTAGGTACTATTAATGGCACTGACTTCATACCAATATCATCATAGAATAGTTTTTGTTTGAAGTCGGTTTTATTTTTGATAAAAAAATTATTTCTTTACTTTAAGTGACAGTTGGACTGAAAAATCTATCCATTTAGGTGTAAAGTTCTCATCAATACAAATTAATCAAGCCCAAACACAAGGTAACTGCTGTTAATCAGCACTAGTTGTCCCTACAATTTTCAGTGGTTACCCTTGATTTCTTCTGGATTCCATCATTAGACCTGGTGAAATTGGGACCACTTCAAAAGTTAACACCATCAAACGAAGAAAGAATTTTTGAAATCCATCTTTAATATAATAATTCCATAACTGAGCCATGATAGGCCGTTAACATCGCCGCTGCACTAACAGTAGTTTTTACACAACTGCTCTAGGTATAACTATGGGCCTTACAGTTAAGTCTGCTATCAGTAGTTTCCATCGACCTTGCAGTACCGTGTCCCAACTCCTAATCATTACGGAGTTCTTTAGCTTCATCATCAGCACAAGAGCAACAGATGTTGTTTCAAGCATACCTCAGAAGCATCACGTTAGCCCTACATACTACTAAGTAGTTTCCATCGACCAATTGCAGACGGTCTCCCAACTTCTAACCGTTAAGGAGTTCTATAGCTTCATCATCAGCACAGCAGCAACATATGTTGACACCCTGAAGTGAATACCTGAGTCAGACATGATTACGTAACAAAAGCATCATACGGGCATACAATATCCTGACCTGGTGCAAATGGAATGAACTTTTGAAATCGGTGTATAATTGACGGAAATATCTGTGAAGATACATAAAAAAATACAGACGAGTTGAAGACCTCCTCCCTTTTTGGAGCATGTTAAAAAGGGTTTATTGTCGCTTATAAGTCTTCTTTTAGGCGATAATAACCCCTTTTTAGTGTTCTGACACTGAATATTTTTATGTGGTTTAGTGCACAAAGTTAGTGAAAAAAGGGTTTAAATTACCTTAATTCCGTCTTGAAACAATTCACTTAGCTCATTAGATGTGTTTGTGAACGTTAAAACAGCTTTATATTATGTTAACTCCTTTTTCATTTGAAAAAAGTTGAATTATGTATTTTTTGGTAAGTTTACAAGCGTTAAATCCTTTTTGAATTAGCGGACTTCAAAGCCTATGTCAGTTAAACCCTTTTTAAACTGAGTATATTGAGATACGTAAAGAATTTCGCTTTTCTGTTAATGTCTTAAGGTAGATAATTTTACTACGAATCCAACGGTACCCATAACTCGTTTTGCGTAAAAACGTCAGTTAACTCCTTCTCGAATTAAACCCTTCAATTAGGATTGTTGGATGCTTTCTTTACTGAGGTTGTTCACATCAGACTTACTTTTTACAAGAGTGTATGACATGTACTAATGTTTACTAATATGTCGTCTTTAATATTTTTGTGTAGGTACAGTTATAAAAGCCGTTTTCGAGTATAAATTTACTTAAAACATGTAGGACGTAAGAGTACAAAAATATGTACCTTCTATTCATATTTACTAATGCATATACCTAGATACAGGCGAGGATTTGTATACAGACATTTTACGTGAAAACACCTCTGTAACCGGGGAAATCTGTGTAAAAACATTTTTATGACGTTCTATGACCTCTTTTTTCCACAATGTAAAGCTGCTTTCACATGTTCGTCCTATTGTTTATGTTACAAAATGTGTTTTCCACCTCTGAAAGCCTGGTACAGCAATCATAATTTGAAAGATGGAGAAGTAAGATATCAATTCAACTAGGTAATATAAGTTTGTGATAATAATTTTGTAAAATGTGATACACTTGCCTACTTATAATTTATTCATTTTACTAGCTGTTACCCGCGACTTCGTCCGCGTGGAAATTATGTTATAAGCAAAGTTTGAACCGTATTCTATTTGAGCCTCTAGGATAAATCGTAACAAAAATGTGGGAACAAATTTAGGACATCCTCCAACTTACCCGGGGAGTTATGCGCTAGATGGATTTTTTTAACGTGAGGAAAATCCCACATGAATGTACTATGACTCCCACTGACTAAAAACCACACGTATCCTACCTAACAGCCTACGATAGGGAGCCCCGGGTAAGCCCTCTAAAGGATACCCTAGGACTGCGCTAGATGGATAGGAAGAGACCTCATGGTTTTAGTGGGTCCAAGGCCGGTATGACATACGAGTTTATTAATTAGCCCCTTTAATAATTAATTATAAGAGTTAGTAGTATGGTGAAGCGCGAATACGAAACGTTTGTTAGATTAGGGCCACAGACTGAAAACTTTACGCATAATCGGAAGAGTTGAGACGATAACACTAACGCTAACGGTAGCCAGTAAATGGCAGTCGTTAAACCAAGTTGAAGACCTTATCCTACTAATATTATAAATGTGAAAGTTTGTGAAGATGTTTGGATGTTTGGATGTTTGTTACTCAATCACGCTCTAACGGTTGAATGGATCTGGCTGAAATTTGGTACAGGGATAGAGTATAGTCTGGAATAACACATAAGCTACTTTTTATCCCGGGAAAATGTTCCCACGGGAAGCGGGAACGGGAACCAAATTTCACGCGGGCGAAGCCGCGCGCATCAGCTAGTAGATTTAATAATTTTCAAAAGTAGGCAGTACTAACACCTGTCCATTTCAACACGGCAATGCGGCTCACCACCTATTACGTTACGTGGGACAAATTAAAAAAAGGTAAACGTATAATATGCCTCGATACCCCTTTGGGGATAAAGGCGTGACCGTATGCATGTACTTATTATGTTTAAGGTGATTTAATTTATGTACCCATGTCACTGTAGCCAAAGCTCAACATTTTTCAGTAAAGTTGTTTTAAGAATGTTCATTATAAACAACGTTTGTGTGGCGTGTTGGCTTAATCATAAAAGAGCTGCTTAATGGTTATGGCTATTGTAAAATAATTCAGTCCGCGCCGAAGGCGTGGACTGAATTGCTTTAGAATAGACTTAGTCTTTAAGCTCTTTTTTGATTAAGCAAACAGGGCAGTTTCACACACTGCTTGATGAGTCTGATGAAGAAATACCTCTCCTTTCATAGATCTTATGTGACGTAAACGAAGTTGCGAGGGTTAGCTAGTCTATACATATAGTAAAACTGTTGAGGGTCGAGAGTCTACTGAAGCCGAAAATGAAATTACATTTTTCATGTGTGTCTGTCTGTCTGTATTCCGAATAAGTATCACGCCGAAGTTACTGAATGGATTTGAATAAAACTTAGTACAATCAGAGCTTATCATCCGAGGAAGGTTCTAGGATACTTTTGATCTCGATATTTTGCGCGGTTCGTTTGGGAGAAGGGATGAAAGACAAAACGGTTTTTTAGTTGTTACTTCTCAATGCGTTTTCGGATTCCAAATTTTTTTTTTTAGTGCTATAAAGGGAATACTGTAAGGAATGTTTCACACAAGTTTCCATGTTAAAGGTTTTCTAGTTCAGGAATTAGAGACATCCCAACTTTCACAAAACCTAGAATTCAAGGATCCCTTTGAATGTGAGGGTAAATCTAAACTGGCGTGTTCGCTTAATGATAAAAAAGCTTAATGATTAAGGCTATTGTAAAATAATTCACTCCGCGCCGAAGGCGTTCACTCACGCCCCCCCCTTAAAAGCGGGATCGCACCCGAAACCCCCAAAGAAGCGGCATAGCACCCGAACCACCTCCTAGGCGAGGACGCAGTGGCGGCCGTGGGTCTGCTGGGAGTCCTGGGACATCCTTCCGAGGGCTTACCCGGGGCTCCCAACCATAGGCTGTTAGGCGTTACGTAAGGTTTTTTTAATTGGTAGGAGTCCGGCATAGCATCCACGATGGATTTTCCTTCACGTTATAAAAAAGTATACTACATATTACATGGCTTGTACAATAGAACAGCGTAGCCTGCAATTTGATTTATATTAGTGTGAGTTATGAGATCTAGAAAACTGATAAACTTACTTATTATGTTATATACTAAATGCATATTTAAAAACAAACACGTACTCTAATGAATTTGATTATTGTTCTTTATCAAGCCTATAAATTACTACTACTAATCTTTACAGTTAGGTACTTTTGATTGTTGCCCGTAAAAACATAAACAAATATAATTTGTGTCTGTCAAGCCGTTAGAATAATTATATGAAAGAATATGAAATATAATTTCATTGACTGCCTCCGTGGCGTAGTCGGTGTAGTAATACCGCCTGTCGCGCCGGGGGGCTTGGTTCGATTTCTGGGTTGTTCCAATTAGTTGTGTGGTCCACAAATGTTTGTTTCGGAGTTTGAGTGTTTTCTATGTATAATATGTATGTATTTAGAATTATATAAGTATGTATATCAGTCGTCTGGATATCGTAGCAAACACAGAATTTAATTTTTCTCTATCGGGCCTCCAAGATATTTAGCGTGATAATATGTAACCAGTGTGTAAAACCGATCTCTTACTAATATTCCTGCAACGTTTTAGTTTAATCAATCCACATACTTACATATTTCATTACCCTCTGCCTAGTCCCTAGGATATGTAGCGTGATAATATATAGCCTATTTAAAGATCCTACCTCTAGATTGCTATTCAAATAAAAGGTTAATTAAAATTATTCAGTAATTTCTGTATTTTGCAAAAATATACAAACAGATTTTCATTGTTCTCTGCCGAGCTCCTAAAAAATTTAGCGTAATAATATGTTGTCTGAGTGTAAAACCTATCTCCTACTAATATTCCTGCTACGTTTTAGTTAAATCAATCCAACGGTTTAAACATTTCATTGCTCTCTGCTTAGCCCCTAGGATATGTGGCGTGATAATATATAGCCTATTTTAAGACCACACCCCTAAGTAATATTTGTGCAAAATTTGAACCAAATCTGTTCAGTACTTTTTGAGATCCTTCCGGACAAAGCAAAGCAAACAGACAAACAGACAAACAGACAAAAAAAAATCTAACTATATTTTCAGCTTCGGTATCTTATGTAGAACACCCGGCGAGTATTTTTTTGTTAATATTTCCAATGTACAGTTTTGGCTTTTCTATCATTTTATTATATGTATAGATTATCAAAATAAAAGTCTTTGTAATTGATTCAAAACATTCAACTTTACATAAGTTGAATGTAGTAATAGATAAGATAAATATAGTTGGTAATAATAAACAACCTAATACTAGGCTGCCTATAGTAATGTGTTTTCTTTTTATTAACGTCATGTTATGAAAAAAAAATGTTATTTTATTTCCTTTCTTGCCCGTGGTACTACCAGTGGTACTACTGGTACTAGCGGCACTGGCAATACCACTGGTAAAAAATATACCCGTGGTACTACCAAGCGGTCCCAGTAGTACCAATGGTAATTCAATTTTACCCGTGGTACTACTGAATAAAGAATATATGAAGATCGTTAAAAAACAAATGAAGAAAAACAAATGAAGATCGGTGAAAACAAATGAAGGATGGTAAAAAAATTAAGATCGGTAAAAATCGATAAAAACATTCATTTTTTACAGATCTTCATTTGTTTTTACAGATCTTCATTTCTTTTTTCTGATCTTCATTTGTTTTCACCGGTCTTCATTTGTTTTTACTGATCTTCATTTGTTTTACCGATGTTTATTTGTGTTACCGATCTTTATTTGTTTTTACAGAATATCTTCGTTTGGTTTTATCGATCTTCATTTGTTTTATCGATCCTCATTTGTTTTTACAGATCTTCATTTGTTTTTGATTCAGTAGTTTTTCAGGTTTTATAAAATCAATAATTCTTTAATCGTAAGTCCCTGTCTTTATCAGAAATCCCAGAAAACTTCGGATCCAAACGGATAGCACCAAAAGACATAACGTATTTACAATTTATTAATCGCACCAGCATACATACTACATTTTGTTTTTATTGATCTTCATTTGTTTTACCGATCTTCATTTGTTTTTACAGATCTTCATTTGTTTTTGATTCAGTAGTACCACGGGTAGTATTAAACTACCAGTGGTACTACTGGGACCACTTGGTACTACCACGGTTAATTTTTTTACTCGTGGTACTACCAGTCGTACCACGGGCAAGAAAAGGATTTTCCTTTTTTTATCATATCAACGGAGAAGAAACGTAAGGAGGTCTCATAAAATAATTATGTTGAAATTCGTCAAACAGATTAGGTTGCGGAAATTCCCATAGTAATTGTACATACACGCACAAAAACATTACTAGACAGACCTACATTTACACGAACAAAAAACATTTATACCTACCCTCAGTGCGATAAAACTGTATCATTTAAGTTTACCTTACGTGTAGAGACGGCTTTGGATTATTTATGAAACACAATGATCCCCATATTTCGTGTTGAGTAGCGGGATCAGTATAAATTGCACTGAGTGCCTTTAAATGTAAGACAAGTATGAAATGTGATGTTGGCTATGTGGTCAGAGATAGAGAAGACTTTAAAGAAAAGATAAAAGTCCAGAGATTTTTATAACAGAGGTCTTTTATCTTTTATAAAATTTATTTTCTAAATTCAAAACATTGTTCTTTGATTTTTTTTTAGTCAAGGAGTTTAGTTTTTTTAATGATAAAATTTGTTGTCCTGCATTGTATGTATCATCGTTTTTAATATATTTAATTTGACAGAAAGCCTATACACAGTGTTCGGAAACTAATCACTGCTGTAAGCATTTTTTCGTAGTATTTTGGTCTTTGGATAGGCGATCACTTTGCCAGCGTGTCAGTGTTTTATTGTGAGAGTGATTAAATTGGCGCTACGGAATCGTAATATATCACGGGCAAAGTCGAGAAGCACGACGAGTTATCTTTAAATATATTATCTATTATATAAGTCCTCTAATCTAATTAACTAGGTACCAATTCATTGTCAAGATAAAACCGCATTCTTTATTAAATGAGCAAAGGCTATGAACACGCCTCTCGACACGGCCTAATTATTCAAGTTAATTGAAGTTTGTACTTACGGATCCCAATTCCGAGGGCCGCTGCCGCTACCATAGAGCGGCGCGACCAGTACAAGGGGAGTAAACAGTAGTAGTGTTGGGACAGTACCCAACTCCCCCCCCCCTTCTCCACCTTCCCCAAGTAGCGAGTTAACACCCGAACCAACTCCCCAGACGCGGGATAGCACCCGAACCCCATAGGCGAGGTTGAAGTGTTCGCCAAAGTCTACCGAGAGTCCTGTGACATCCTTTCGAGGGCTTACCCGGGGCTCCCAACCGTAGGCTGTTAGGTAGGATACGTGTGATTTTTAATAAGTAGGAGTCCGGCATAGCATCGTTTTCCTCACGTTAAAAAAAAGGGGAGTAAACAAAGCATGTTTGCTCTATAGATATCTTGTCTGACATTGTATTATGTTGCGGGAGGAAGTCGTATACCACTACATGCTACGTCGGTCGGTTTCTACAAAAAATAACAAACACAAAACAATTGAAACAATACGCTCATAATTCTTATTTCTGTGTGCGTATAAGCGTAATCCTTTTGGAGTCGCTTTGATAGAGGGTAAAGTCTCAGTATGGCGCCTCCCCTCCCCCACCCGATAAAAGATATAGGTCGTGTTGCTCTATGGCTGCTACGGAAAGATATATGCCGCTTTGGACCTCATTTTGTTGCCAAATAAAAAACTGCTTGCGATTTTGTGTAAGTAGATGTATGGCAACATTTGTCAATGACACAGATTCGTTTCTTGTTTGTAAAATGACAAAGTATTATTGTGGGTCCTTTTGAATGTCCGTGTGATACGGTTTTTGTTTGGTTTGTTTTGTGGAAACAAAACGATGAATATCACGAGGTTTCTTTAAAAAGTTACTTAGACAGTTACGTATTTATTCCGGAATGGGCCCACCTTTGTTTTACGTTGAAATAGATACGCTTAGAAAATGATAATACAAAAATAGATATTATTTATAGTTGAAGTAGGCTAACTCTATAGAAGTAGGTATGTCTTAGAAAATATACGTTACAAAATGTGTAAGCGGACAAGACTGCTACAGATACAGAAGTCCTTTACAGCGTGTCGTATCTTACGTTTTGCACTGCAGCCGGTTTTGGCTAAATAAAAATATGAACAAAACAAAAGCAAATAGCGCGTGAATTTTCCCTATAATATGATTATAATGTTTAATTGTACAGCGTAATTTACTTCATTACCTACTTACTATCAGTCAAAACAAGTCCTCAAAATAAAAATCACCAATAATTCTTTGGTCGTAAATCCCTGTCCTTTCAGTAAGCGCATTAAGCGAAATTTACAAATCGAAGCGGATTACAACAAAAAACAATTCTTAGATTTACTCTGAACGTCGACCGATGAGCAGACATACAAACAAGAAGACAAGGTATTATTATATCGATAATTATTTAATCGTAGGTACCTGTCTTTTTCAGTAATCGCAGTTAGCAAAATCTTCGGATCTAAGCGGATAGCACCAAAAGACAGCGTATTTACATTGCCAATCGCTCTTTAGGCAGACATACAAACAAGGAGACACGGTATCGTAAGTCATAGATATTCGTTGATAAAAGCTTTCGTCTTTTCGATAAGCTTCTTTAGATAAATCGTCGTATGGTGGGAAAGCACTATGAGACCACATATTTTCATTGTCAAAAGCTCCATAAATATGTAGACATACAAATACATACAAACAAGAAATCAAGGTACAATAATGACATACAAACAAGAAATCAAGGTACAATAATGTCTTGATATAACTATTCTTTGGACGTAAGTCCCTGTCTTTTCAGTAAGCGCCAAGATCACTTATTTACATTGTCAAAAGCCTCATAAATGTAGACATACAAATAAGAAATTAAGGTATGAGTATAATAATGCACCGACATAATTATTCTTTGGTCGTAAGTCCCTGTCTTTCAGTAAGCGCCTTAAGCGAAGACATCTCCGGACCAAAGCGGATAGCACCAAAACACATTACGTATTTACATTGCTAATTGTCACTGTCGTCTTAATGCAATCTTCCGTTCGGATCCTCAGATTGTGTTCCGAGTTGTTTTGATGAGAATTGTAATTAAGTACGTGGATTGATGGTTAATTATTTACTTTGGTCTCTTGTTTTGGGAAGCTTGTTTCAGTTTGTATTAATCCGGATTGTATTTTGTTACGTTGTAGTAATGTCTATTGTGTTTAGGCTGTTGTTCACAAGATTGCGATGTATTTGTATTGTGTTAAGACGGTCTGCGAATCGGTTGAAGGCTAATTCATTCTTTTGTAAAGATTATTTCAGCACTGGTGTTTTATTGGTTGATATATTTTTTGCAAAACGGTAGGTAATTCCATCCCTAGGGGTGAAAAGCAGGGGTATGTCACGGGAGAAGAAGAAAAGTGAAGGGCAGGTAGCTAGTGTATCTTCTTCTATCAATCAATACATATAATAAAATCGTAACAGGTCGCTGTCTGTACATGGAAGATAAATAAGAAAATATATTAGGGGGGCTTTATGAACGCAATAGAACCCAAGACAATGATTTTTGGAATTTTTGTCTGTTTGACTGTATGTCTGTATATCTGTTTGTCTGTACGTTTGTGCACGCTAATCTCAGTAACCCCTTAACCGATTGAAATGCGGTTTTCTTTATTGTGTTGAGGTTTGCGCCACTTAACATTTAGTGTTTATTTCATTTCAATCGGTTCATAAATAAAAAAGTTATACCTATCACTTTAAAGAATCATACATAGACATATGAATCTAAAAATGGGTAAATCTAAACTGGCGTGTTGGCAATAAGTAATAAGTAAGTTGGCAGTTGGCAATAAGCAAGCATAAGCAAACAGGGCAGTTTCACACGCTGCTTGATGAGCCTGATGAAGAAATACCTCTCCTTTCATACAGCTTATGTGACGTCAACGAAATTGCGGGTGCAGCTAGTCACGAATAAGACTACACGATAGCCAAAATAACTAAGGTTAAAACACTAAACCTTCTTAAAAGCTTTAGCAGGTAACGTCAAAAAAACACAAAGATAATACAAAATAAACATAATTACGTACCGAGAAGAAACTGTCTACCTTTCATAGGCACGTGGATACTTAATCAGACGTTCGACACCCATCCTGTATAAATTAGGTCAGCTCTCCTGTATAAACATGGGTCATGAGAATTTATACAGGTATTTTCAGACTGTAATATAGAGGGTGTTTGAGACTATCAAATGTAAAAAGGTAGAGATTCAGCGCTTTTTTAAGTGCCCTGATATGTTTTATTGTTTAGTGTATTTCAATAGCTTTGCGCAAAAATGTAAACAAACACATTTGATCCTCCGATTTTTAATATTTAAAGCAATTAGTATGCTAACTTTTTCATAATATTTTATTATAAAGTGAAAAAAGACAACCTGGCCCAGACGGGACTTGAACCCGCAACCTTTGCCAATTGGTTAGAGCATTGCCCTGGATTAGGCAAAGGTTGCGTGTTCAAGTCCCGTCTGGGCCAGGTTGTCTTTTTTCACTTTATAATAAAATATTATGAAAAAGTTAGCATACTAATTGCTTTAAATATTAAAAATCGATAGATTGAGTCGGAGACATCAAATCAATGTATAAAAATGATTGCAATATCGTTCATTGATATCAGAGTTGCTAAGTAGCTCGATAGATGGCTCTGTGCCATACTCTTAAATGGCGGTTACAATAAGGTGAAGAATTTCAACTTGTATCAGTACGGCTCCCGTAGCTCAATTGGTTAGAGCATTGCCCTGGATTAGGCAAAGGTTGCGGGTTCAAGTCCCGTCTGGGCCAAGTTGTCTTTTTTCACTTTATAATAAAACATTTGATCCTATATAATTATCCATAGTTACTTGCAATTGAGTATTCACCCTGATTATATTCCAGTATCCAGGAGTCATACAGTGTTCTTACAATCATTTCGACACCAAATAACTTCTTTATGACAGTTTATTTTCATTTAAATTACCTACTCAGGATAGTAAAAAAATCAATGATTTGTCATACTATATTTTTCTACACATTTGTCTTAGACAACGATGGTCAAAACATGACATGTTTACATTACTGCCAGATCGGGTAGGATTGGACTATGTAATAGCTGTTCATCGCGGCTTCGACCTCGTAGAAGTCGTTGTCGCGTAAAATTATAACCCTCCTTTTGCGCCGTCGATTAAAAAGTAGCCTATGTCCTTTCCAGGGCCTCGAACTATCTCTGTACCGAATTTTATCTCAACCGCTTTAGACGTTCAGGCGTGAAAGCGTAACAGACAGACAAACAGAGTTACTTTCGCATTTATATTATTAGGGGATAGGGATGTATGATGCAACTTCAATTGCACCATAGATGGGAGAGAAACAGGGTATTATTGCATTATTTTACAACAAATTTGACTTCTAATAAAAAGGTTATTGTGAGCAAAGCTATTAGATTCAACTTACATGATAATGCGGACTTTTCCTTAGACCTTTATAAGATGAAAAATTTCATAACACATGTCTTAGTTTCGTAACTTTAACGATTTACGAAGCACACAAAACGGAAGCTTCGTTTTTTTTTTAACGTGAGGGAAAATTCTCATGGATGCTATGCTGGATTCCTACCGACTGTAAAACCTCATGTAACGTCCTACAGCCTATGGTTGGGAGCCCCGGGTAAGCCCTCGGAAGGATGTCCCAGGACTCACAACAGTCCCACGGCCGCCACTGACAAAACGGAGCCTCCGTTTTGTCTCAAAAGGAATATGTTTTTCTCTTTACCTTAACATTACTAATTGGGCTTCGCTATGATGTTTTCTAACCTCTGACCTTCCTAATTAAATGGACTATAGATTAACACTTCTATAATTTTTGATATTCAACTCTATTTCCTGAAATGAAAGCTCTCAAAAGGAATACTTTTTTCTCTTTACCTTAATATTATTAATTGGGTTTCGCTATGATGTTTTCTAACCTCTGACCTTCCTAATTAAATGGACTATCGATAAACACTTCTATAATTTTTGATATTCAACTCTATTTCCTGAAATAAAGGTTCTCAAAAGGAATACGTTTTTCTCTTTACCTTAACATTATTAATTGGGCTTCGCTATGATGTTTTCTAACCTCTGACCTTCCTAATTAAATGGACTATCGATAAACACTTCTATAATTTTTGATATCCAACTCTATTTCCTAAAATAAAGGCTCTCAAAAGGAATACGTTTTTCTCTTTACCTTAACATTATTAAATGGGCTTCGCTATGATGTTTTCTAACCTCTGACCTTCCTAATAAAATGGACTATCGATAAACACTTCTAGAAGTTTTAATATAAAACTCTATTTCCTGAAATAAAGGCTCTCGAAAGGAATACGTTTTTCTCTTTACCTTAACATTACTAATTGGACTTCGCTATGATGTTTTCTAACCTCCGACCTTCCTAATTAAATGGACTATCGATAAACACTTCTATAATTTTTGATATCCAACTCTATTTCCTGAAATGAAGGCTCTCAAAAGGAATACGTTTTTCTCTTTACCTAAACATTATTAATTGGGTTTCGCTATGATGTTTTCTAACCTCTGACCTTCCTAATTAAATGGACTATCGATAAACACTTCTATAATTTTTGATATTCAACTCTATTTCCCGAAATCCTAGCGTTCAAACAAACTCTTCAGGATTGTAATATTAGTATGAATAATTGTCGGGGGTAGGCGAAGCCGGGGCATTCACTAGTCTATGCTAATATTATAAAGAGAAAAGATTTGATTGTTTATTTGTACGTTTGTTTATTTGTTTGTTTGCATCGAATAGGCTCCGAAAGGACTGCGTTGAAAAATTCTTTCACTGTTGGGAAGCTACACTCTTTGTGTTGAACATGGGCTATATTTTATTCCCGTATTCCCACGGGAACGGGAACTACACGGGTGAAACCGCGTGACGTTTACTAGTATTACATAAACGATCTGTATGATGTTTGCTCAAGATATTGCGGACATCTTCACGATATTGATATAATCGAGTGACGCTTTGATTTCGAGTAATTACAATTATCCCTAATAGATTGGTTTGAGTTGTATTCAATAGGTTCCCTGTCCTGTGTAATTCTATTGTGATTGGCTCGAGGGTAGATTAGATAGATTAATTTGGACTAAACTGTAAAGATTTGTTCGAACTATGTTGTTTATGGAATTGAGAGACTGCGTCATTGGTTTAGAGGCTTGATATACAAAACTAGAGGCCGAAAAGTTCGCCTGTGGACTCTTGAGTTCGATTCCTAGCGGAGACAAAAAACTGTGTTCTATTTTTTTCTCGAGGGTCCGGATGTTTCTGATTTTCTATTTATTGTAAGTATGTATTAACAAAAAAAAGTATTGTAGTGTTCTGACTCTCATAACACAAGCAGTTTAAATCATAGCTTACTTTGGGATCAGATAGCGTTGTGTAAAAACGTCCATGAATTAGATAAATTACGTTCTTCTTCATATAAGTCGTTAAAATAAAGAAAAATATAGTAAAGCACTTATTTATAGCATGATGCGGTTCACAAGCATTAGCTACGCGTTTAACTAAATACTATACTCATCTCTACATGTAGAGATTTTGTTATTTACCTACTCATACAACTAATTTCTTTTTAAAATATTCGAGAAAGCAAGGAAATAAAAAATTATATAAAAGCTTAAAAATAGATTACCGCAATAAGGTCAAGTCAACTTTATCATCAATCGCTAAACTTCGGTAATGGAGTTAAAATTCAGATTAACTGTTTTCCTTTCATTCGCTACAGTTTGCTTTTAGGGATCTCATAACTAAGTTTAACTTTTATCCAATGGAAAGAGCGGAACTTAATAAAAAATGCAATCTGGTGAACTTTAAAAGGGTGTATATTAAAAGCAATTTAAAAGACGAGGGCTAGCCTCGAGAAAACTAGGAGTCCTAACCGCTCAATCCCGTCGGTGGCGTGGTCACGCCGGCGTATCCATAGGCGGTGCCCACGCCTGTGGCGGGAACGGCGGCTGCACGCCGGACGTCACACAATATATCCTTATTTCTTTTACAGGAGTCGTACTACATAAATACTTACTGTTTCATCATGCTGGATAACTGACGAAAATAACTACACTAAATCCGAGAACACCCCATGTGTAATGGATTTATGATATTTGGCCGAAAATTAGGATGGGGAAAATGAAGGAGTACTCTCAGATTTTACCATGTAATTCAAAATAAAAAGCAGTTTTCTGACATAAATTATTTTATTTACAAAATATACACATCAACAATTCACTTTCACCAAAAAAATAATAATCTGTAGATATAAAATCTCCGAAAATAAAATAAAATATTACTGCCTATTTATTTGTTTATTTTTTTGTTTATTTTGGGGATATCGAGGCTATGTAATCTTAAATTATTAAAAAAAAAAACCCCCCATTTTTATTATTGATTTTCACATAAATTATTCATATGTTAAATGTTAAATGGTATTTTGACAAAAGATTATAGTTTCTATTGAGAAAATCTCAACAAATATCGGTTAAATACGAGCACTGCACAACAAAAACAACAACAAAAAATAATGGTGACCTTCGCGTGTTATTTTATCAAATTTTACAAATTTAACTTCGATTGCGCGCAGCGGCCACACCCTGGTAAACCGCGTCGGCTCGCGGGCTAAACCTGGTTGAGGGGACTTGTCACCTCGGTGGCAAGCTTAATGCGGATCCCTCCCGCATAGCGCATAAAGTCTGATTCGGCGAGAAAGGCAACCCACCGTAGATATACAAAAGGGTTTGGCGGACTCGGCGATTCAGCAAGGCAAGGTGGATGGCCTAGGGCGGCGGTAGAGGGCGTACAGTTACCGTCGGCCAGACACATCATCCGACCTCTCCTCCAGTCGTAGCGGTCTCCCGTTCCACTGGGTTCAGGAGGGGGAAGACGAGTGTGTGCGCCTGCGTTTGCGCGAACGCTTGCGCACCTACAAATATCCTGCGCACTTGACCGCTTCCGTATCTTGGACTCCGAATCCGTTAAAGTCCTATGGCGACAGGATGAGGTAGAGAGGTCTAGTTTGATGTAAGCTAGTCTTTGTCTGATTCCTGCACATAGGCGGTCCTGGGGGTGTGCCACCCGGGATGACAGAGCAGCCCTATTTAGGGAGGCACTGCTCTCCTCGCTCAGCCGGGGAGGGGGCTAGAAAAGGTGCCCTAAAAAAAATGCTCGTTCCTACTCGGAAGGTGATAGTAACCGCGGCTGTCACTGCATCATATTAAAACGTGGTCGAAAGAACAAAAATCATACCATGAAAACATCTATCATGACATTCGGCGCGTGGAACGTGAGAACGCTTATTGATCGCGATGGCAACGCGTGCCCTGAACGCAAAACTGCCATAGTAGCTCGGGAACTACATCGCTATAACGTGGATGTGGCTGCTCTTAGCGAAACTCATCTTGCCGATGAAGGAGAGCTGGTAGAAGAAGGTGGCGGCTATACTTTCTTTTGGAAAGGTACCGCAGCCTCCGAACCGCGACGTTCAGGTGTAGGGTTTGCCATCAAGACTCACATATCTAAGCGACTTGAGGAGCACCCTGTGCATAATTCAGACCGCGTTACCACACTGCGCCTTCACCTGGACAAAGACAATTACCTTAATGTCATCAGTGTCTATGCCCCTACGCTAGACAAGGCTGATGACATCAAGGATAAATTCTATGAGGAACTATCTCGATGCCTTGACAGCATAAACGCCAGAGAGCAGGTTATATTGCTAGGCGATTTCAATGCCAGAGTTGGACGGGACTATGAGGCTTGGCCTGGAGTCCTGGGTAGACACGGGGTCGGCAACATGAACAGCAATGGTCAGTTGCTACTCAGTCTCTGTGCTCAATATCGAACACTATGTTCAGACTTGCCGCTAAGCACAAGACAACGTGGATGCACCCTCGATCCAAACACTGGCATTTGATCGATTATGCTATTGTCAGGCAGAGAGATACTAGTCAAGTCCAAGTCACTCGCGTCATGCGTGGTGCTCACTGTTGGACTGACCACCAACTTGTTGTCACAAAGCTACGGCTCCGCCTCCGTAGACCTCGTAGATCCACACTTACAAAGCCTGCGTCTTTAAACGTGGATAGGCTTAAGAATCTCGAGGTGAGGGAGAAATATGCTGAAGCTGTGTCTGAAAAGCTGTTGCCAGTGAATGAGACAGGTGATATTGGTGCGGTCTGGGGAACGTTTTCTTCTCATCTTATTGAAGCAGCCTCAGCTACTTTAGGTAAAAAAAGTCGTCGTAGTGAGGACTGGTTTGATGAGAATGATGGGGTTCTAAGGACAGCATTCAACAAACATCGAGACCTCTTGCGACAGCATGGTAGGCAAGGTGGAAGCGTTGCGGTGGTCAAAGCGAGTGAACTTGAATTGCGGAAGCTGTCTCGTCAAGTAAAAGATAAATGGTGGCGAGACAAGGCTCTCCACATGCAGTGGCTTGCTGATACTAACCAGCTCGGGGAGTTTTACTCCGAGGTACGTAGGCTGACTGGTACATCCTACCGGGCGAAGGTGCCGTTGAAATCGTTAGACGGTATGCACCTATTGACAAACAAGGAGGATGTACTAAATCGTTGGGCCCAACACTTTGACAGCTTGCTCAATGTAGATCGATCACCTGATTTACAAAGTGTGAGTCTAATACCTCAACTCCCTCTTTCTATTGAGCTGGATGAGCCCCTGTCATGTGATGAGGTTGTCTCTGCCATCAGGCAGCAACAGAATAAGCGAGCGGTTGGTATTGACCTTATACCGGGAGAGCTGTTAAAATACGGCGGCGAGGAGTTGTACATGTTGGTTTGGAAACTTTTTGCTCGTATGTGGGAGGAAGAGCGAGTCCCGGATGACTTTAAAGTGTCTCGCATCTGTACCCTCTACAAGAGCAAGGGTGACCGTTCCGAATGCGGCTCTTACCGCGGTATTTCGCTTTTGTCAGCCCCTGGAAAGGCCTTTGCCAGAGTCCTTTTAAACCGTTTAAAGGCATTGTCTGAAAGGATACTGCCAGAAACCCAGTTTGGCTTCCGACCTGA